>OZ024832.1:83419675-84619675 GCA_964016985.1 Anodontia alba
GGTACTCGTTAGAACTGCCTCGGCGAGGCGGTTCTAACAAGTACCTACAATTTATGTTTTTTTAGCAAAATAAGAACAATAATGTATACCCCTGTAAACCCCAGTTTTACTCTGTAAAAGTGGGGTTTAATGGGGTCAAAATCATATAGGCGTGTTTTCGTGATGAGGGCGACATTTCGCGCGAGCACAACAGTTTAAGTCTCGAATAGTTGTTTTTTATTGGCCGCTTCAAGGCAGTTCCTCTGTTGAAGTTCTTTCTTCGTGTTTTGATGGTTTCACATGTGACGTTTGTTTTGTCATTGTTTGGTTCTAATCCCTTCTTTTTTCGGTGCCCCGGGCACTGTAGTGTTGGGAATCGGCAAGAATTTCATAGTCGATCATCGGTTTTATAAAACCGACTGATCATCGATTAATAATCGACTTATATATTCATTCTTAACGAGGCCATTCTAATGAGTACACACAACATACTATTGCTTGATAAAATAAGAAAATTTCCTTAAATATCTATTTTCTGGAGCTATTGGAAGATTATTTTGGGGACACAAACAAATTTCGCATCACCCATGGTAAACGAGCTATCGGTGTTTCGAGCTATTGAGGTTCGACTGTGGTTCGTCCGTTGCAGTTCTCCTTTGCTTGTAGGTTGGTTATTGCAATTTGGTTATTGCAATTGCCGTTGTGTCTCCACGGTTCTTTTTTTTTTCTCTCATGGCCTTGTTATCCTGTGTCTCGTAAAGGCTACGCTTTATGTACACAACATCATTTATATTTTTGGTCTTATTTTGAATCACCCATAGTCGATGCTTCCTGGGTTGTAGAAAATAGACAGAGAGGCAGTACCAGAGCAATGTTGTTCTGACGTATCCCGACATTGATCCCAGTGCGTTATCATCGCAATGTCATGATGTTGCAATGACATCGCACTGGGATCAACAATTTAGCAACGTTGCACGTTTAATGGTTTTGTATGTACATTTGTATGTACATGTATGGAAGATACATGACATAGAAGATGTCCAGGACGAGCAACAATCATAGAGCATAGCCTGTCAATGACACCAAGAGTAAACAAACTACAGTCGAACCTCAATAACTCGAACAACGATGGCTCGTTTACCACGGCTGATTCGAACTCGTTTTTGAGTCCCTACGAAAATCTTCCGATAGCTCAAGAAAACAAATATTTAGGGAAATTTTCTTATTTTATCATGATATTATATGTTGTGTGTACTCATAAGAATCGCCTTATCGAGGCGATTCTAATGAGTACACCCAACGTACCATTTTGTATAGAAGATTAAAAAATAGTTCCCTAAATCATCTCCATTTGCTTTCTGACCTAGTGTTATGATTAACCCTCAGTGGCTCGAACTACCCATGTCTCGAACAAATTTCTATGGTCCCAGGGATGTTCGAGCCAACGAAGTTCGACTGTACGACGGACAGCATATAAGCCACCATCCAATGAAAAACTAAGCAACCAGCCCCCTCTTCACCAATGAGATAATTACAATGCTAGACAGAACGCACCAATCACGACAATAAAGCAAGAGACATGCCAAAACATGGAACCAGCCTCGTAGTGAGCATCCTAATGCCCAACATAGAGCGAACAATACTTCAACCAAAGCCTTAGTGGCAAAAACTGAAAAAAAAAAAAAAAAAAAAAAAAAAAAAATAAGGTAAGGGAAAAGTCCAGGGAGTACCACAGTCACAAACCGCAGCCCTTCCCAGACACCAAGAGGAAGAGGAAACCATTACGTAAACACGCCTATTCAAATATATAGAAAATTTCACGTCGAAAAACTGAAAAAATTTCAGATAAAAAAACTCTGATATTTTTATTTTTCATATTTCTGCTCAAAACATAGGTTGTTAGTACTCGTTAGAACCGCCTCGCCGAGGCGGTTCTAACGAGTACCCACAATCTATGTTTTGAGCAGAAATAAGAAAAATAATGTATACCCGTGTAAACCCCAGTTTTACCATATAAAAGTGGGGTTGAAGGTGGTCAAAATTATATAGTCGTATTTTCGTAATGAGACTATCGCAGGGTTTCAAATGATCTTATTGGTACCAAAAATCATGGATAAAATATTGTACTCACACGCACGCGCGCACACACACACACACACGCGCGCGCGCACACACGATTCGCCGGCCCATATAACTGAATTACCGTGGAACGGATCACAAAACATTAGAACACCACCATCACTCTTATTTTGAAAGCGCTTAATTTCTTTTCATCTGGACGACAAGTAAATTAACACTTCATTCGTCATATTAACCCATTGTAGTCGGGAGACCCGTAAAAGGGTAACTGGCAAACAGTGCAGACCCAGATCAGACGTCGCAGAACGCGGCGTCTGATCAGGGTATCCACTGTTTGCAAATAGTTTAGCCATTTTTCTCTGGGAATATGTAAATCTCCTAGCCGGGCGTACCAAAAATTGAAATTGGAATATATCTAATATATACGAGGGTCGTACAAAACGTTCTGCCACTAATAGGCTTCCTTTGTTTTATCCCAGTTATATTTTAAAATGCTTCACTGCTCTTGAATGGTGTGTTAAATAGCTAACGATACCCGTTTAATTGGTGCAAATTGCTTTCCAGTTGACCGAGTTATTTCAAATTGAAATAGATGCAGTCATATACACTGACCAATTTACTTGTTACATTGGAACATGGACCAGAAGACTGAAATTCGTAGCTATATTAAATGCCGCATTAGGCTTAATATATATTCAAAGCAGATATTTAATGAATTGTGTGGTATATATGGACCTCAGACCATTTCAATGCGCATAGTTTTTAGGTGGGTTAAAGCTTTTAAAGCTGAGAAATTTTCTATTGAAGATGATACCCGTCCTGGAAGGCCTAAAACCTCTGTTACCAAGGCTAACATCGCTGCTGTAAAGATTGTGGTCGAACAGGATGCGCGATTGTCTGTCAAAGATATAGCTAGTTGTACTGGCATATCAGAAGGCAGTATGCAAACAATTCAGAAAAAGCGTTTGGACCTGAGAAAGGTTTGCGCTAGGTGGGTACCTCATTTGCTCACTGAGGAGCAAAATACACAACGTCTCAAATGTGCCCGGGAACTTTTGAAAACATACAAAGGCTGTAATAGTCGGGTTATTTCTAACTTGCTAACAGCTGACGAAACCTGGATGCACATGTTTGAGCCACAAAGAAGGGCTGATAATAAGCAATGGAAGCGAAAGGATAAAAAACGCCCATGTATTGCCAAGAGAACCATAAGTTCGAAAAAGATGTTGTACGCAAATTTCTTTAATTCAAGTGGGCCAGTCGTTCAAGTGCCTTATCCATCTGGTCATACAGCCACAAGCCGATTCTACAAGAATTTGTACTGAAGAAAGTGAAAGAGTTTTACAATAAAAAACGACCAAGCAAATGGTGGTCAGGAGTCCACCTTTTACATGACAACACCTCCTCTCATAAGTGTGAGGTTGTTAAGTCTTTTTTAGCTTCTGAAAAGGTGAAAGTTTTTATTTCCAAGGCTTAAGAAAATGCTTTCTGGAAATAAGTATACGTCTAGAAGTTCTCTTGGCAGCGCTATTTATCAGTGTCTCCAACAGATACCAAAAGAAGACTATTTATCTGCTTTTCGCGACTGGGTAAAAAGGTTACAAAAACGTGTTTCAGTAAAGGTGGAATACTTTGAAGGTTTGTAATAAAAATATGTTTGATAAAACGTAGCACTGAAGTAATCCGAACCCAGTGACAAAACTTTTTGCAGGACCCTCGTAGTGTGGGAGAGTCTATTCAGTCTACAAATACTGTACCAACATAATAATACACAGCAAAATACTGTAGGAAAAACATGCACTGCAAAATATTATAGGCAACATATACATTTGACCCTCGTTACCTCGACCTCGCTTTTCTTGAATAGCCGCTTATCTCGAAGTGAAAATCTGGTCCCTGCCTAAACATGAAAATCTAACAACAGGTAACAAAATATTGTGGAAAAGAGGAGAAATTGCTCTCCTCATTTCCACAATATTTTCAATACATCTATAACTTCAAGATTCCAATTACATATACATTTGTTAAATGTGGTTGTTCGTTTTATTTTTCCTCAATTCTACAAATCTGTCATGTCGAGATACGGATATCTCGAAGTACTTCAGAGAGTCCTTGGAGTTCGAGATAACGAGAGTCGACTGTACACTGCAAAATACTGACAACATGAACACTGCACGAACTCACAAAATAATCTTAAATGAGATCCTTTTGAAATACAAGACAAAGAATGACCTATCACTTAACAACATTTTGTTCACAAGGCCTGGTGAAAGTACGGGATCAGATTTAGATTGTTAAGAACAGCTTATCGCATATAAACAGATAGAAATACTATAAATAATACTGGGACAAAAGTTATGCAATCCATCAATCACTAGCTGTAATTCTGTACATCCTTGACGTAACCCATGGTCATTCCGAGCCATCTTTCTTACTTTATAGAATACGAGGACCATCAAACATCTGAAAATTAAATTGAAACAAGAACTACAGAATTAATTTAACCCTTATCCTGTTGAATAAATTAAGATGCCACGCCCACTTCTAATTTACTGCCAATCAGAATATTTGATCCAGGTTGTTGATACATATTCACATACTTTATAACAAACAGTGCAGGTCCAGATCAGTTGGCTTCTTCAGAAGCCAACTGATCTGGATCTGCACTGTTTGCAAAGACAGAGTATATCCGGGTTCCGCAGGGCCAGAGTTTAGAGTGAGGATTCGGGCGAGTAAAACTGTTTTTTTGTTTTTTTTCTGCTAACCGTTCATAAGCGGTTCTTTTGTTACAACTCTTAGTTCGTCCGTCGGTGGTTTCAGATGCTGCGTTTGTTTTATCATAGTATGCTCCTCATCTCTCCCTCTTTTGGTGCCTCGAGAGAGCTACACTTTGTGCGTGTGGCACTTCCTGGGTATCTTCAAATATGTTTTACAGATATTAACAAGACAAAATATTCAGACGTAAACGTCTAAGTACCGGCGCAAATTTTGTTCATGTTACATACAGATATGGGACAAGGGTATACATACGAAAGTTTAATAAATTTTCAATGTAACAGGTAAAATCGAACAACAGTGTGATTCTTTAACTGCCACAGGCGATAATAATAGGCTTTTGCAAACAGCCTAGATCAAGTACTTTGATTGGCTGAAAAGTAGACGTGGGTGTGGCATCTTAATTTATTCAGCATGGCAAGGGTTAATTAAAGCAGTTTTACTCGCTCGAAACCTCGTTTTCGAACATGTCAACAAATACACGATGGAAACAAGAAGTAAAACGAATGGTATAACCTGTAAAGGCACTCATCAGGTAAAAAAGTCAAAGAACTGCAATATTCATAGATCATTTTTTGTTTTAATTTGTTTTAATACATAACATAATTTATTATGTATATGAACGTTTCGGCCGATATTATAAGCTAGCGTCCATAGTTACCATGCAGCGACGAAACTTTCGCAAATATGATTGGTTTCCCATCTATAGCGCGCGACGAAATACCTTAGATAAAGCACGGCTAGAAATGTAAAGACAAATAAGGAACAACACGAGCAGGGTGTTAGAATCCATATTAGTGGCCTATCTCGTCTCTAGTTCGGTTATTGCAAATATGCCATTTTATCTTGTTATTATTGTTCCTGTTCTTTTTTTTTCTTTTCAGGCTTGGGGCGGGGGGGGGGGGGAGGGGGGGTGTGGGGTTCCTGTTCTTTTTTTTTTCTTTTCAGGCTTCGGGGGGGGGGGGGGGGGGCTGTGCTCCGTAATACTGGCCCTTCCTGGGTAACTTTATTCACATTCTCCGTCCTAAACCAATATGAGACTTTGTTCTCAGGTTCCATACTAAATACGGCTGCATTTGCTGATGGCATAGCATTGAACAGAATATGTTTTATTGACTTTTTACTTGCACGGTATGCGTATAACTACAGATAAACGAAAGTAAGCATATTATTTAGTAGAATGACGAAGTATTATATCGCGTTACCACAAATACAGTCCTCAGCTGCGCACATTTAATAAAATCATGTAATTTGGCATATCACAACATGTACACAAATCAAAAAGCCCTGAGGTTTGGGTATACTTGAGTGAGAAATATATTTGTTTCAGATTGTCTATATTGTATATACGGCTATGTTTGTAATATAAGTTGCCAGTTTGGCGGTATCACAAGTATTTTGCCTGTTTGGAAGAGTTAATTCAAACTATAACACATTTAATACTACAGTCGACTCTCATTATCTCGAAGTCCAAGGGACTCTTTGAAATACTTCCTAGACACAGTAAATTATTCAAATGAAAGTGAAACTTTATGTCGCTTTAGAAAACCGTTTAGAGATCGGAATGAAGAATATAAATGAAGAATTTTCTCTGTATATAGGCAAGAATACAATGCTTCTTCAAGTGGGCAGCGAGTATTCTGAATAATTTCTATTAGTGTTGGGAATCAGCAAGAATTTCATAGTCATTCATTGGTTTTGTAAACCTGACTGATCATCGATTAATAATCGACTTGTAGAAAATATATTCACCCTTAATTTAGGTAGTTATTCATTAATCCAGATCAATACGAGGGGTATCCAGATAATATTTTTCTTATTTTTCTATGAAAACATATGTTGTGGGTACTCTTTAGAAGCATCTCCACGAGGCACTTCTAATGAGTATCCACAACATATGTTTTCAAGAAGAAATAAGAAAAATATCTACTTTTTGGTTGACTTATTTATGGCTATTTTAACATTTTTTCCACTTTTATTGACCACAAATCTAGAATGACCCAAATAGACAGCTTTGAATTTCATTTCTTTATAACTTGCCTATAAAAATAAAACGTGAGAAAAATATGTTTCTAAAAAGAGAAGTTTCCGATAAGTCGACTATAAAAAAAAACCTTTCCGATCATCAGTCACAAGAGGCAAAAGTGACTGATGATCGATTATAATCGATCATCAGTGACAACACTAATTTCTAGGCGCACATGAAATAAGGTACATTTTCCTACGTTTTGGCCCATTGGCTTTACCCCATTTATGCCGAGTGGACTCTTCAACCTGAGCTTTTTGCACAAGTCAATTTCCTATATAAGGGATGTCTATTAAATTATTATTATTATCACGTGTTAGAGAGATTCCTTTATTTAATCCATTTATGCCGAGTGAACTCTTCTACCTGAACTCTTTGGACCGGTTCCTTTCCTGTTTAAGGGGTGTCTGGTCATTTTTTTTATTATTACCATGTTTTATTGAAATGCCTTTAGTTAATGCAAACAGTATAGACCCAGATCAGACGCCGCGGTCTGCGGCGTCTGATCTGGGTCTACACTGTTTGCCAATGTCCCATTTAAGGGACGCTAGGCACAAATTGGTTAATGCAAACAATGCAGACCATGATCGGATGCCGCGTTCTGCGACGTCTTATCTGGGTCTACACTAATTGCGAATGTCCCTTTTATGGAGGCTAGGCATAAATGGGTTATTAACATGTGTAAAAGCTTGCGGTACTGCTTCTTTTCAAATGAAATGGCAAATCTAAGGACAATTCTTTAGAACTGTACACAGTAGATTAAATGAACCAGAAACTCTAAGAAAATTAAGTTGGAACCAGGTGTCCGGAGGTGTAGGCTTTTCTTACTGAGCATTTTTAAATCTTCAAAATTCCCGCCCGGATAATTATGACGGCAGAAAGATCTGAGTTCTGTTTCAATTTAAGTCTAAAGCTTTATCAAAATTATAACTGTAATAGGTCAATTTGCAGAATAAAGGGAGCCACTTACCCACCACAGGCATCGACGGCGAAACAACTGTTCCTGTAAGAAGAAATACGAGTTACTGTAAGAATAGTGATAGACAGGTCCTAGCAAACAGTGTTGTCTCCTCACAAAACGGTGTCTGATCAAGGTCTATAATTTTCATTACGAAAACATGCCTATTTAAATATACTGAAAATTTTACCACCAAAAAATGAAAATTTTCAGATAAAAAATTCTGATATTTTTCATATTTCTGCTCAAAATATAGATTGTGGGTACTCGTTAGAACCGCCTCAACGAGGCGGTTCTAACAAGTGCCCTCAATCTATGTTTTTGAGCAGAAATAAGAAAAATAATGTATACCCCTGTAAACCCCAGTTTTACTACATAAAAGTGGGGTTTGAGGGGGTCAAAATTATATAGGTATTTTTTCGTGATGTTCACAAAAACAAAATCGACTTAATGGTTCACTGATAAGGTAGAGCGCCTCTTTGCGGACCGAACATATGTTCGTAATTTGGTGCTGCATCAGAATTAAGGGTAAGGTTTAGCTCCAGTAATACTGGTTTTATTAAATAAGAGAATTCATGAACTGATACAATCAGTTCCATATCAAGCCCACAACACCGAAGGGAAGGACAGAAAAATACAAATAAAGCCACAAAATGAACAGATGGCAAGCAGAGTTGGCAACTCTTTCAAAAAAAAAAAAGGTGGCAACTCTGTTACCAAACCTTAACTGAATCTATCATAAACTTACATAATTGTTAGAAGAAAAACATTAGAAAGTGAAACACTACATATCAATTAACAAAAACTACCACAATCAAAGTACCGCCTTGAACGGTCAATAATGAATTACTTTGGGTGGGGTGGGGTGGGGAGGGGGACGGGAGAAGCTAGCTTTACTCCCTCCTCCCGAAGTAGATTTTTATATTAGTGTAATAAGAGTGCCGTTCAGTAATGAGCTGAATTTCACCTCCGGGAGAGTGGGATGTTCTTTGAATATTCATAATCCACAGTCTTTAGCTAATATTAGGCTTTCAACGTGTTTACAACATGTAAAAACGTATATAAAATCATATGAATATTATTTAACCTTTACCACTCTCTTGCCTAATTCAGAAGACGACAAATTGATGACATTTTTTCCCAGAGAACAGGATTTGACATTTCAAAACCTACTTTCTAGGAAAAATAAGAAAAAAATATTTCAAAATGTCGTCTGCTGAAACTTTTACCCAGAGTGCTAAGCGTTAAAGATATTTTTAAACATACTTAGGCGAGGCAACAGGCTGGTCGTTGAAGATGTGAATGTGCCTCTGGTGGGCAAACCATTCCTCCTTTCTTTTAGGTCGTCGTCGTTGTCATCGCTCCAGCTGATGAATAAAAATACAGAACACTTACCCCCGGACATGTGCCCCAGTAAAAAATCAGATCAGCTTGCGCCAGTCTGATCAGAATCCACACAAGGTGCATTTTTTGGACAGCCAAGGATGCATTTTTTTTCATGCAGACAACGCAGACTGCACGGATGCGCAGGCTGATATGAATCTTTGGTTGGAGCACATATCAGAAGGTACGTTTTCTCACACTCAGAGGCTCAAATAAATAAATAAATAAATAGATAAATAAAAAAATAAATAAATAAAGCTGTTTTTAACAAAGAAAACATATGTATCCTCCTAGCTGTCACTCACATATAGAAAGTTTATCCATATTAATTATTTATCATAATTGCAAGCCCATACACAGAGGGGATACAGGGGGTGCAAACGATTATCTGGGAAATTTTTTTCAAAATCGTACATTTTTTCACCAGAAATTTAATTTACACCCCTAATTTTAGAAAATTGTAGTGCACGTCGCCTGGTGATGCTTTATGTTTCTATGACGTTTCATGAAAACGTCTTGGCGGGTTTTCAAGTTATAGAGCGGACACAAATTGACCATTGTCAAATTTCAAAGGGGAATAATTACAAAACTGTATAGACAAGAGTTACGGTTTTTGTGTAGTGCACAACGTCTGATGATGCTTATGTTTCTATGAAGTTTCATGAAAATATCTTGAAGGGTTTTCAAGTTAGAGAGCGGACACAAAATGACCATTGTCAAATGCCAAAGTGGAATAACTACAAAACTATAGACAAGAGTTACGATTCTAGTGTAGTGCACGTCGTCTGATAATGCTTTATATTTCTATGAAGTTTCATGAAAATATCTTGAAGGGTTTTCAAGTTATAGAGCGGACACAAAATGACCATTGTCAAGTTTCAAAGGGGAATGACTCCGAAAATGTATAGACAAGAGTTATGGTTCTTGTAGTCTGCACGTCGTCTGGTGATGCTTTATATTTCTATGAAATTTCAAGAAAATATCTTGATTTGTTTTCAAGTTATAGAGCAAACACGACTGTGTGACGGACGGACAGACAGACGGACAGACAACCGAGGCAAAAACAATACGGCTCCACCCCTGTCAGGTGGAGACATAAATAAATAAAATAAGTCACAATATGAGAAAAGATAACTGTTCTTAAATGCGCCCACCTATGGATCAGTCAGCTTGTGAATCCCGTTGATGTCAACCGCCCAATTTATGTTTCTGTAGATTTGTATAAAACATACCGTATTCGACCTAAATACCGCACATACCCATATAATTGCACAGTTAAGCAAATTCTAAGTCTTCAGATTACAGTCCCTGTGCTTTTATCTACTTCTTTCTAAAAATCATATCTTGTTGGTACTCATTTGAATTGCCTTGTCAATTCAAATGCGTACCAACATCATATGATTCAATGAGTACCAACATCATATGATTCTAGAAATAAGAAAAAATGAGTACCAACATCATATGATTCCAGAAAATGAGTACCAAACATCATATGATTCTAGAAATAAGAAAATATTCAGCTGATTTTTTCTTCAACGCGTGTCTTATAAGATGATTTTTTTTTTTTTTTTTTTTTTTTTTTTTTTTTTTGCAAAATGTCCTGTCAGTAATTTTGAAACACCAAAGTGCACAGTGCCGTAATTAGACAGAATACGGTAGTTATAAGTTGTGGAGTTGTGGGTGGTGTTACTAGGTATTAAATAGTTTCATATAAGGTGACAACTGAAGCAATAATTCAGGATAAGAGCCAGCGCACGACACGATCTACAATAAGACCTGTGTAACCAGCAAAGATTCAGACCGGCCTGTACATCCACCCAGTTTGCCAAAATTGGCAAGGGTTCTCGTTTATCCATCTCATTACGAAAACATGCCTATTCAAATATATAGAAAATTTCACCTCCGAAAACTAAAACTTTTCAGATACAAAATCGCTTATATTTTTTTATATTTCTGCTCAAAACATAGATTGTGGGTACTCGTTAGAACCGCCTCGGCGAGGCGGTTCTAACGAGTACCCACAATCTATGTTTTAAGCAGCAATAAGAAAACTAATGTATACCCCTGTAAACCTCAGTTTTACTATATAAAAGTGGAGTTTAAGGTGGTCAAAATTATATAGGCATGTTTTCGTGATGTTTGGATAACCTGAAGACTGTAAAAGGGCACATGCAATCAGCAAAGACTCTGATCAGACTGCGCGGATGCGCAGGCTGATCTGAGTCTTCGCTGGTCCCACAAGTTTTATTGTAGTTTTTGTCGTGTGCTGGCTCATATTTCAATACTTTTGCACCATAACACAAAGTGTCCGTATTTACTGGAATTGCCTCGAGATGATTTCTTTGAATACTAGAAGATATCTATATTGTTTGTTAAAATTAAGAAAATATCTCTGTAAGGCCGGCGTCGGTGACTCAGTTGGATGCGCGTCCGACTGGTGATCAGAATGTTGCGGGTTCGATCCTCAACGGATCGGCAACATTATTTCGTGACGATTGATCCTGAAATATTTTCTACGGTCATTTTCTCCCTTCCGCTGATTCAAGAAGGGCAGTTGTTTTTGGCGAAAGAATGTGTACAATACTGATTAACCACTTAGAGGTCTAAGCCTGCCCAGTTATGGTTCGGTAAACTGACAAGGCTCGACATGACCCCAATGGATTGACTGGGCCGTAAAATCTCAACACAAAACAAACAATCAGTCTCTGTAACCCTTTATTTGGACGTATGCTTGCTAGTAAGTATTGAAAGTATCATGCTTGGCAAGCAGAGCCAGGTTGGTAAACACACAATGTCGACGTCGCGGCGACGTCAAAATAGCTTTATACTTTTCATACGAGTGCAAGCCCTGAGTCGATACTGCCTTCTGTAGCGTCTGATCCAGGTATACATTACGAAAACATGCCTATTCAAATATACTGAAAAGTTTATCACCAAAAAATGAAAATTTTCAGATAAAAAACTGATATTTTTCATATTTCTGCTCAAAACATAGATTGTGAGTACTCGTTTGAACCGCCTCGACGAGGCGGTTCTAACGAATACCCACTATATTTTGAGCAGAAATAAGAAAAATACTGCATACTCCTGTAAACTCCAGTTTTACTATATAAAAGTGGGGTTTAAAGTGGTCAAAATTATATAGCCATGTTTTCGTGATGTATCGTGATGTATACCAAATGAATATATTGAAACTCAACTATTAAAACATAAGGCGGTGGTCCCGGTATTGGTCTTACTCTTTGTTGCTTTGTGGTTTATTATACGAGGCCATTTGTTTTATATCTTACCTTGTGTTATTTTGTTCTTGTGTTTTTCAGTCCTTTTAGCATTGCGATTACCTCGCTTGGGGCAGAGAGAGCTAATCTTAGTGCTTTTCGTACGTTTGTTCGATTTGTGCTTGTTTGGTTTCGTCGATTTCCTCTTCCACTTGGTGTCTGGGAAGGGCTGCGGTTTGTGATTGTGGCACTCCCTGGACTTTTCTCTTACATTTTTTATACGTAATGAACGCAAAGAAACGTAATGTACAGAAAGAAACAAAAAACATATAATTTACCTTCTGCCCGTGCCTTTCATGTGAAGACATTTATAAATACAACATCCGAGGGCTGCCAAAGCAACAACACCACCAGCTGCAAGTCCTGCAACTAGAGTTATGCTCATTGGATTACCAGTTTTAAGATTGTCAAAGATGTTTTCTTGTTTTGTCTCTCCATCATCTGCATTTGCTAGTAACCCTGCTGTTGATATTGCATTCGCAGACGTTGTCAGCATTGAAGAAAAGCTTGTTAACGCCGTCTTTGTCGACGTACTACTTACTACCAATGCCAGCTTATCAGTTGTCACTGCCAGAGTCGTTGCTGTCGCCGATGCTGCGGTTGTGCCTTTTGTCATTGGTGCAGGTATAGTTGTTGCAGTCGTTGAAACAGGTGTGATTGTTGTGGTTGTTGGTACAGACGAAGTTAGTGTGGTTGTTGTTACAGGTGGAGTTGTGGTCGTTGGTAAATATGTCGTTATTGTGGTTGTTGGTACAGGTGTAGTTGTTGTGGTCGTCAGTACAGACGTAGTTGTTGTGGTAGTTGGTACAGTTGCAGTTGTTGTGGTCGTTGGTACAGGTATTGTTGTTCTGGTCGTCGGTACAGATGTAGTTGTTGTGGTCGTTAGTACAGACATAGTAGCTGCGGTCGTTGATACAGGTATTGTTGTGGCCGTTGGTAGAGATGCAGTTGATGTGGTAGTTGCTACAGGCGTTATTGCGGCCGTTTGTAGAGATGTAGTTGCTGTGGTGGTTAGTACAGGTGTTGCTGTGGCCGTTGGTAGAGATTTAGTTGATGTGGTGGTTGGTACAGCTGTTGTCGTGGTCGTTGGTACAGATGTAGCTGTTGTGGTCGTTGGTAGAAATGTAGTTGCTGTGGTCGTTGGTACAGGTGTTGTTGTGGTGGTTGGTACAGATGTAGTTGTTGTGGTCGTTGGTAGAGATGTAGTTGCTGTGGTGGTTGGTGTAGGTGTTGTTGTGGTCGTTGGTAGAGATGTCGTTGTTGTAGTGGTTGGTACAGATGTTGTTGTGGTCGTTGGTACAGATGTAGTTGTTGTGGCCGTTGGTACAGATGTAGTTGCTGTGGTGGTTGGCACAGGTGTTGTTATCGTCGTTGGTAGAGATTTAATTGATGTGGTCGTTGGTACAGATGTAGTTGTTGTTGTCGTTGGTACAGAAGTAGTTGCTGTGGTGGTTGTTACAGGTGTTATTGTGGTCGTTGGTAGAGGTGTAGTTGTTGTGGTCGTTGGTAGAGTTGTAGTTGCTGTGGTGGTTGGTACAGGCGTTGTTGTGGTCGTTGGTAGAGATGTAGTTGCTGTAGTTGTTGGTATAGATGTTGTTGTGGTCGTTGGTTCAGATGTAGTTGTTGTGGTCGTTGGTAAAGATGTAGTTGTTGTGGTGGTTGGTACAGGTATTATTGTGGTCGTTGGTAGAGATGTAGTTGATGTGATGGTTGGTACAGATGTTGTTGTGTTCGTTGGTAGAGATGTAGTTGATGTGGCCGTTGGTGGAGATGTAGTTGCTGTGGTGGTTGGTGCATCTGTTGTTGTTGTCGTTGGTAGAGATGTAGTTGTTGTGGTGGTTTGTACAGATGTTGTTGTGGTCATTGGTACAGATGTAGTCGTCGTGGTCGTTGGTAGAGATGTAGTTGCTGTGGTGGTTGGTACAGGTGTTGTTATCGTCGTTGGTAGAGATTCAATTGATGTGGTCGTTGGTACAGATGTAGTTGTTGTTGTCGTTTGTACAGAATTAGTTGCTGTGGTGGTTGGTACAGGTGTTATTGTGGTCGTTGGTAGAGGTGTAGTTGTTGTAGTCGTTGGTAGAGATATAGTTGCTGTGGTGGTTGGTACAGGTGTTGTTGTGGTCGTTGGTAGAGATGTAGTTGCTGTAGTTGTTGGTATAGAAGTTGTTGTGGTCGTTGGTTCAGATGTAGTTGTTGTGGTCGTTGGTAGAGATGTAGTTGTTGTGGTGGTTGGAACAGGTATTGTTGTGGTCGTTGGTAGAGATGTAGTTGATGTGATGGTTGGTACAGATGTTGTTGTGGTCGTTGGTACAGATGTAGTTGTTGTGGCCGTTGGTAGAGATGTAGTTGCTGTGGTGGTTGGTACATCAGTTGTTGTTGTCGTTGGTAGAGATGTAGTTGTTGTGGTGGTTGGTACAGATGTTGTTGTGGTCATTGGTACAGATGTAGTTGTCGTGGTCGTTGGTGGTGATGTAGTTGCTGTGGTTGTCGGTACAGATGTAGTCGTGGTCGTTGTTCCCCTGACTATGAAAGGAATATGTTTTGATCATTTTTTTACACTTGTTTACAACGTTGTAAGTACGGTTGTACTAGGTCGGAGTATTATTGTAAGTACGGTTGTTCTAGGTCAGAGAATAGAATCGTTGTAAGTACAATTGTATTAGGTCGGATAATTTTTGTCAATACGATTGTACTAGGTCGGATATATTCACTAACCATATAAACATCCACTCTCTGTGTAAATTCAGCAGATGACGAATTGATGATATTTTTTCTTTGTTTCTAACCAAAAATTAGGCTTTTAGTTTTATGTTCCTGAAAGCAATTAAGCACATCATTTAATTCGATTCTGAGAATCCAATTATTAACAGCCATTTTCTGTAACCATTTAAAAAGTTTGGCCACGCATAGCCACCGATTTTACTTAAACTTTCCTATATTACATATCGTGACCCAAAACCAAGCTATCCATGTTCCTTTCATTTCTAGATATTACCGTTGCCATGGTAACGGCAGACGAATATCTGACCAAAAATTGAAGTGAAATTTGACCCAAAATTGACAGATTTGCAGCTGTAGTAGTGGCTATCAGAACAAGAAAATCGGTGAAACCGAGGAATGCGCCCCGAAAATGCACAGTTTTGTTTGTTTGTGTTGAGGTTTTACGGTCCAGTCAACGCAATGGGGTCATGTCAAGCGCGGTCAGTTTACCTAACCACACGTTTACTGGGCAGGCATGGTCCTCTAAGCGGTTAACCAGTATTGTGCCCATTCTTTAGCCAGAAAAAAAAAGAAAAAGAAAATGCGCAGTAGTAAAAGGTTTATATTAGTGAAAGAGTAAAATACTTCAAGAGATATGCTACGGACAATTTTATTATTGCAAGCAAAGCGCTGTAGGCGCTGGTGGCCTGGGCATCAGAAGGTCCAAAGACAAATGATTAGAGATCCATTTGAAAGCCTGTAAAATGTACAACCTCCCCCCCCCCCCCACCCCCCCCCCACCCCTAAAAAAACAAAAACAAAAACAAAAAAAACAAAAAAAAAACAAACAAACTAGAAATGTGTCCACAGTATACGGATGCCCCCCGCTTTGGGTACCTCTATAAACTGTGCAAAAATTGCCAAATTAATTTACGTCAATGCGGGGGCATCTGTGTACTTTGGACACATTTCTAGTTAACAAAAAATCCAAAAATAATGAGAAGTATAAGGCCCTTTGCCTGCAAGGCCAGTAACTCTTAAACCATGAGACTAAGAAAAACTCAATTTTGTGTTCTCTAGCAAGTGATTTTCAACAAAGAATCCAAAAATAATGAGAAATATAAGGCCCTCTGCCTGCAAGGCCTGTAACTCTTAAACCATAAGACTAAGAAACTCAGTTTTGTGTTCCCTCGTAAGTGATTTACAACAAAGAATGCAAAAATAAGGAGAAATGTTAGGCCCTTTCTCTACAAGGCCTGTAACTCCTGAACCATAAGACTAAGAAACTCAATTTTGTGTTCCCTAGTAAGTGATTTTCAACAAAGAATGTAAAAAATCATGAAAAGAATAAGGCTTACATCCAAAGTAAGGGAGATAACTACAGACGGACAGATTGCCGGACAGACGGACGCTCAGGCACCTTTGCCTGCACTCTCATTTAATTCCCTTCTATACTTTCAGAGATATGCTCCGGACAAGTTTTTTATTGCAATAAAATAAGAAGAGAAGTAAATCCGTAAATACTGGTGACAGGGTTATGGTTCTTGCATTCTGCTATTTTCTTTATGGCCCTCAGTCAGTGTATCAAGTTTCATTTATTTATCTTCAATACGTTTAGAGATATGCTCCGGACAAGCTTACTATTGCAAAAATTAGAAAGGAAAATAACTCTGTAATTACTTGTGATAGAGTTAGGGTTCTTGCACTCTGCACTTTCTCTCATAACCGTCTATTAATGTATAAGTTTCATTTAATTCCCTTCTATACTTTCAGAGATATGCTCCGGACAAGCTTTTTATTTCAAAAATTAAGAAGGGAAGTAACTCCGTAAATACTGGTGACAGGATTATGGTTTTTGCATTCTGCAATTTCCTTTATAGCCATCTATCCCTGAATCAAGTTTCCTTAATTTATCTTAAGTTCTTTCAGAGATATGCTCCGGACAAGCTTACTATTGCAAACGTTAGAAATGGAAATACCTCTGAAATTACTTGTGATAGAGTGACGGTTCTTGCACTCGGCACTTTCTCTGACGGTCATCTATCAATGTATCAAGTTTCATTTAATTCCCTTCTATACTTTCAGAGATATGCTCCGGACAAGCTTTTTATTGCAAAAATTAAGAAGGGAAGTAACTCCGTAAATACTGGTGACAGGATTATGGTTTTTGCATTCTGCAATTTCCTTTATAGCCATCTATCCCTGAATCAAGTTTCCTTAATTTACATTAAGTTCTTTCAGAGATATGCTCCGGACAAGCTTACTGTTGCAAACGTTAGAAAGGGAAATACCTCTGAAATTACTTGTGATAGAGTGACGGTTCTTGCACTCGGCACTTTCTCTGACGGTCATCTATCAATGTATCAAGTTTCATTTAATTCCCTTCTATACTTTCAGAGATATGCTCCGGACAAGCTTTTTATTGCAAAAATTAAGAAGGGAAGTAACTCCGTAAATACTGGTGACAGGGTTATGGTTCTTGCATTCTGCAATTCCCTCAAGGCCTTCGTTTGTTTCATTAAATTACCTTTAACACTTTTAGAGATACGCTCCGGATAAAATTGTGACGGACGGTCAGACGCTCGGACAAAGCGGCGACTATATGCTCTCCCTTCGGGGAGCATAAAAAACATATGCTTTTATTTGTTCCTTATCATTGTAGGCAGAGTCAAGTAATAATACATTATACATGGATAATCTGTAACGCTCCCCACGATCAGAAGTGGGTGGGGTTTCTGCATATTGAAAAGGGTAGTTTTTAAACATTTTCAATACGGTTTTCAGAGTTTGTGCATCCGTGTGCACATCTATGCGTGTTTTCACAAACTACAGGAAGGTTTCTCAAATAAATCTAAAAAAAAGATATGTTTGGGGTTTTACCGTTTTAGAAGCGTTACCATGGAAACTATCAGTGTACTGACCAAAAAACAAAAAAAAAAAATTAATATTATTATAATGATGAAACTGTGCAGCCCTTCCCTGGGGGCAAATTGTTTTCTTACATCAAATCAATGTTGCACTCTTCTCAGTTTTCAAGAGTGTCTGTGTATATATTTTTTTTTTTTTTTTTTTTTTTTTTTTTTCTGAAAGGGTCAAGGTTAAAGAAACAAGCAATGGACTTAAAAGTGGCATTTTTCCTCTTAATGACATTTATTATCACATATTCGGTTGTGATAGTGTCATCATACGTGACCATTGTATGCGTCAGTATCAAGTCCTTCACATTGAAGTAATTCCTGTCTGAAAACGGTTTCCAAGGTCAAGGTTAAGGTCACAAAAACAAGCAAAAATTTACTCAAAATGGAGCATTTCCCTCTTACTTAGGCATATTTTTTTGCATTTGCTGTTGTAAATTTGTCATCATATATCAGAATTATATACATCATCTCTATGCTCTTCATATTCAAGCATATTGCCTGTTTAAACATTCTCCAAGGTCAAAATCAAGGTCATAAAAAGAAAATTGACCTAAAATTGCCTATTTGTGTTTAATCGATTAAACAGTAAACTAGACTGAAGAAGAAGGTTTAAGGATTTATTATCTTATCGACGGGCAAAATGAGATAATTTTGCACTCATACATTTCATACTGGAATTTGGCACTATGCTTACACATTACAGTCGAACTTTGATGGTTCGAACATCTTTGGGACCATAGAATATTGTTCGAGACATGGTGGTTCGAGCCACTGAAGGTTAATTATGGTGCCAAGTCAGGAAGCAAATGGCGATAATTTAGGGGTTTTTTTTTTCGATTTTCTACACAATAATTGTATGTTGAGTGTACTCATTAGAATCGCCTCATCGAGGCGATTCTAATGAGTACACTCAACATACAATTATTGTGTAGAAAATCGAAAAAAAAACCCCTAAATTATCGCCATTTGCTTCCTGACTTGGCACAATAATTAACCCTCAGTGACTCGAACCACCCATGTCTTGAACAATTTTCGATGGTCCCAAAGATGTTCGAGCCATCGAAGTTCGACTGTAGCATATTTGCACACAATGATGTCTCCGTTAGGTTCAATCGAGAGAAGGTTAAAGTTATCTTATAATTTGCTTTATGTCCTGAAGACATTAATTTTGAAGGAATATTCTGTTACATGGAATATGGATCTAATGTGACATCAGTGTCGATGACAAAAGAAACGTAGGACAAATTGTCCTATATCTCATGGTCCAGTGATTTTCCTGGTGCCTCAAAGACTATCAAAAGGATTGACAAGGTACTTGGGATATGACTTCCTTTTGACATCATAATAATCATAATGAATAATGTCACAATGATCTATATTTTATGGTCAGGTGTTTTGGGCCTTGAAGACTATTTGATGAATTGACATGAACATTGGGATATAGATCCCATGTGACAAGACTGATAATAAATGTTGGTCTATACGACCAATATTTAATAGTCCAGTAATTTAGGGGATAACTGTTCTCAAAATTGTCATTTGGGGAGGTTAATTGTCGGTTCTATGATCATAAGTTTCTTTTAACGGCGACATGTCAGCGGAGCCGTAAAATAAAATTTGCGACCGTATAAGCGACGATGTACCTCCAACTTGCGGCCCAGGTTGGCCAGAAATCGCTCACCTGGATTTAGCTGATCATGATATGCCACACTGTGCCATGGTGGCAATATTGGCTTTTAGATGAGATTACCTTTAGCAATCCTGAGTCTGCATGTTCCCTTGATGCTGCCTCTTAAGTTTCTCAACAGCTCAATCCACCTTAGGATTCAGGAGGAGATGATGTTGGTGCAGAATGCAGGGCTCAGTGCACAAGATACTGTAAGAGGGACTTTTTGCCATGTCTTCAATTATTGGATATCGGAACCGAACTATTTTAACGACTCTGAATCCCTATGTCGCCCAGATGCCTCCCATTAAGTTTGAGCTCAATCCGACTTACGCTTTGGGAGATGTCCTTTGAAGAATTTGAATATGGGCATGATGACAGTAATCTTGGATATCAGAATGCAAGGATTTTAGCTATTCTGAATCTCTATGTTGCCCTCATGCTTCCAATCATATTTCAGTTCAATCCAACTTTCAGTTTGGGAAGAGATGTTCCTAAAAGAATTTCAGGATGGCGGCCATGGCGGCAATCATGGATATTGGACTGCAACAATTTTAGAAATTCTGAATCTCCATGTTGCCAATGTCTCCTATGAAGTTACGGATCAACTTGACATTCGGTTCAGGAGGAGGTGTGTTTTAAAGAATATCATTGCGGTCATCTTGGATAACAGAACAAAAACAATTGAGCAATTCTGAATCTCCGTGTTGCCCTCATGTCCCCATAACGTTTCAGCTTAATCAGACTTCTATTCGGGAACAGATGCCCTTTGAAGAATTTAAGATGGCCACCACGGCGGCCATCTTGGATATCAGGACAGCATAATTTTAGCACTTCTGAAACTCCATGTTGCCCCAATTCCTCCTATGCTCAAAACGACTTTCTGCTCGGGAGAAGATGTCGTTTGAAGAATTTTAAGATAGCCGCCATGGCGGTCAGCTAGGATATCAGGATGGAACGATTTTAGCAAATCTGAATCTCCATGTCGAACCGATGCCTCCCATAAACTTTCAGCTCAATCCCACTTTTGATTCGGGAGGAGATATCATTTGAAGACCTTGTATTTGAAAGACTTTGTACTAGTGCTGATAATGGTCACGTATGACTACAACATTACAACATATTATGTAAAAATACATGTAATAAAGAGCAAAAAAGGTCATTTTAAAGAATTTTTCTAATGTCTGTGACCTTGACCTTGACCTCAAAGAAATACACATAGGCTATTTAGACGATTGGTTATAGTGCAACATTTGTTGCAAATTATAGATTCATTTGCTAATAGGAAAGGTCTTTAAAATGTAATCATTTGAATTGTACAAGATTTTTTTTTTAGTTTTGGGACATACACTCATAGTTTCCATGGTAACGCTTCAAAAATGGTAAACCCCCAAACATGTCTTTATATAAGTTTACTCCGGAAACCTGCCCCTATATCAAGAATGTACGCATTAATGTGCACACAGACGCACAAACTCAGAAATCGGCATTGAAAGTGTGTAAAACCTGTTCTTTTCAAAATACAGATATCCCACCCATTTCAAAGATCATGCACAGCGTAACAGATTATTCATCTGTAATGTGAATTTCTTGATTTTGGCCCGGATGAACCATATTAAGTCATGTGTGAAAAATTAAAAGCACATGCTTTTTCTTATAGTCACTACGTTAGCTTGAAAAGCTGTCATTTCTTGGTGAAAATTCATTCATTTTTTGGTCAGATATCCATCTGGCGTTGCCATGGCAACAGTGATGTATAGGGATTTATGGAACATTGATAGCTTGATTTTGGGAGAAGATAGGTAAGTATCAGCAAAATCGGCCCTATGTAAAAATTGAACTAGTTACAGAAAATAGCTTCCCAGCTAGCATTCTGTTTTAATCCATAGCGGCCCATTATCGGCCCATCAGCTACCCTGACGGGTCGATAACGGCCTGCTGTAGATTTATAAAGAACGCTTACTGGGTTCTAAGGTTCATAATATGTCAAGTGACATTTTAGACAGGGTATCAGTTTGCATAGCTGGCAGAAAAACACTATTTTATATAGTTATAGAAATAAAAAACATGATACGATAATACCCGCTACTATCCTATGGCGGGCCGATAAACCTATCAAAAATTGACGATTTTTGCCCATCAGCAATCACCAAAAGAGTAAGAGAAGAGTCCGGAGAGTGCCACAATCACAAGCCGCAGCCCTTCCCAGACACTAAGAGGAAGAGAAAACAGACAAAACCAAACAAGCGCAAATCGAACAAACGTACGAAAAGCACTAAGATAAGCTCTCTCTTCCCCAATCGAGGTAATCGCAATGCTAAAAGAACTGAAAAAAAAAAACACAAGAATAAAATAGCACAAGGCAAGATATAAAACAAATCGTCTCGCAGAATAAACCACAAAGCAACAGAGAGAAAGGCTAACACCGGGACCACCGCCTTAGAACGGTCAGTAGAATAAACCACCGGGGGGAGGGGGCGGGGGATGGGGGCGGAGGTTAAAGCACTTTTACAGCCAGCCAACTTTATACCAAACCAGATCTCCACAATATAATGCACATACCAAGTGTGGTGAACATCAATTGATAGTTACTAACGTTATCGTCCGGAAACAAAAAGACGGACGGACGGACATCTAAATTGAAACCATAATCCCCCAACAATATCGTGTGGCGGGCTATAAAAAGTACATGAAAATGTTTCTTTCGTGACATGATGTTATTAATTTTAAATTTGCAGTTTTAACGGTTTTGTTAAATTGTGGACAAATAGAAATCCTTAATTAAAATAAGATTACAATCACGTATATGAATAAGAAACATCGTCACATGCGCAGTGACGAAAAAGATAATTGGTGGTTGACGTAAGTTAATTAGCACACCACACGTAAAATTGTTTTATCTTATTCCAGATCTAAAATAATTTGAGCAGACCTAAAAGATACATTTTTGTCAAGCCAGATCCAAGATTAAACTTATTTTAACCCATGAAGTGCCAAGCAAAATTGTAGCAGGCAACAGTCTATTTTTTTTTAACTTTTTTTTCAGAAAAAATAAGTAGCAAACCCTTTTTTCAGAACAAATATAAATCAGAATTCCGCGGAAGGCGGCGTCGCACCTGCTGGGGCAAAAGACACAGGACGTGGTTATTAAGTAAATTTATTTCATTCTTAGCAGTGCTTAGTTTGAAAAGTGACAAAAGTTACAGACAAGGATTATATGAATATAGGAATTCCATTGAAAGCATATGAATTTTCTCATATGATGCATGAGAAATTGGGCTCAAAAAGTACTCAAAGTCTGTACACTTTCATTTGTACAATCTGAGGTTCAGAAAATGACAAAGTTAAAGTGGAAAAAGTGACAAAAATAAATTTAAAACTCATATCCAAACCACATACACTTCTGCAGACACGGGAAAAAACATGTGCAAAGTTTCAAAAAGACCGATTTAAAATTGTATGAAAAGTTGCAATCACAAGGTACCCACTATCTATACAGCTGAGGTCAGAAAATGACAAAGTTCAAAAAGTATAAAAAAGTGACAAAAAATATGGCAAGGATTATATGAAAAGCACATGCACATCTTCAGACTTGTCTGGAGAAAACATGTGCAAAGTTGCAAAAAGATTAGTATAAAATTATATGAGGAGTTGTGCTCACGAGGTAGCCCCTGTCTATATATTGAGGGTGAAAAATGACTAAGTTCACAATGTGGAAAAAAGTAAAAAAAAAAAAAAAATATATATATATATAATTTAACAATTACATCCAAACCACATGCACATCCTCATACCATGAAGACAACGCATGCAAAGTTTCAAAACGATCGGTACAAAACTGTAAGAGGAGTTGCGCTCACAAGAGGTACCTACTGTCTATATACTGAGGGTGAAAAATGACTAAGTTCACAATGTGGAAAAAGTGGCAAAAAATGTTCTGACAATTATACCCAAATCACATGCACATCTTCATACCATGAAGAAAACACATACAAAGTTTCAAAACAATCAGTATAAAACTGTAAGAGGAGTTGCGCTCACAAGAGGTACCCACTGTCTATATATTGAGGTGAAAAAAATGACTAAGTTCTCAATGTGGAAAAAGTGACAAAAAATAATCTAACAATTATATACAAACCACATGCACATTTTCATACCATGTAGAAAACATGTGCAAAGTTTCAAAATGATCGGTACAAAACTGTGGGAGGAGTTGCGCTCACAAGACACCCAGGGTAAATGTTGACGGAAAGACGAACGGACGGACGGACGGACGGAAACTTGCACGCCTAAGTCGCCCATGCTGAAGCAGGTGCGACAAAAATACATTTCAAATTGTCGCCTGCTATCGTTATGATCGATGTTCTATGTATTAAAATATACAGTCGCCCACCTATAAATCTGTCAGATATGACGCATCCATTAAGAAAACACGCATATTAAAATATACTGAAAATTTTACCACCAAAAACTGAAAATTTTCAGATAAAAAACTCTGATATTTTTCCTATTTCTGCTCAAAAGATAGATTGTGGGTACTCCGAGGCGGTTCTAACGAGTACCCACAATCTATGTTTTCGAGCAAAAATAAGGAAAATAATGTATACTCCTGTAAACCCCAGTTTTACTATATAAAAGTGGGGTTTAAGGGGGTAAAAATTATACAGGCTTGTTTTCGTAATGTATTTTCATTTTTCCACTTTTAAACGACTTGTCCTCCTGGCTGGCTGACATTATTTGTATCTTATTAGTTAGATATTCTCGTTGTACTTAGAGATGGGAAATCTTAAAGATATAATTTATTTTGGTAGGCCATTTGTCGCATAAACGTAAAATGGGAAACTGGTTACATTCAAACTACTTCTTGCAACAAGTAGCTATGCCAATTGGCACCAGAATCTTGGGACAAGACAATTCTAATTTACTAAAATTACCGGAAAGACATGTTCAATATGCCCGCCATACCCACATCCATATATGGCTACTCGTTAAAGTGACGTTCTATATATATATATATATATATATATATATATATATATATATATATATATATATATATATATATATATATATATGTATATATATATATATATATATATTCTGATCTAGATCAATATTGTAGGCAAGCAGGAAGTCAAGACTACCAACGGCAGCTCAATAGCAATTTGAAGCCCAGCAACAGAAAACCAATATAGGGATCAAACATGGTTTTTCATGCATTAACATTCGCCAGGTCCCGAGGGAGGTGTTGAAAACCGAGGCCGGAGGCCGCGGTTTTCAACACCTCCCAAGGGACCTGGCGAATGCTAATGCATTGAAAAACCATATTCGGTCGCTATTATTGCATAAAAATGAATCTATTTGCCACATCTCGGCGTTATTTCGTGCACTATTTTGTTTCACCTTTCGCGAAAGCAGTTAACTCGGACTATGCTCGTTCTAGGGCCGGACAGTACACATCTCGTGACGGCAGCAAATCTGTGGCCCTGGTATAGGCATATTGAAAGTTGCTTAGCCGTGCATTAACAGTGCGTGAATTGCCTTGTTAATACACGGCTTTTCGCCAGATAACGCACGGCTGTTAATAACATGTGGCACTGCTTTTTATGCAATAATAAGGTGATCACAATGCCAGACAGGGTTCACTAAATGCAACATAAGACAGCAAACAGGGCAAAACATGTAATAATGCCCAGCAGTGAGCAGCCAAAATGCCATACAAAGAAGACCCAACACACTAGAACAAACTAAAACCTACCTTAGGTGGGTGGGATGGGGCTGGGGCTGGGGCTGGGGCTGGGGCTGGGGCTGGGGTAGCCTCCTAAATTGAATTCACTGGCACCAGCTCATTACCCTAGGTCAGCTGGAAGACAAACCTTCCAACGGTCATAGAACAGAAACCAGACGCAATGACATGGTCGCCTGCGTCCATACATAGGATAAAACAGGTCATACTTACCAATGGTCAAATAACAGTAGCCAGACGGTATCGAAGTATCGCCTAAGTCAATATTGTAAGTCAGTTGAAAGTCAAAGTTAAAACTTCCTGGAGGGATAATCCACTTGTTCTCAAATGTGTATCCAATTCCATCAGGGAGGCTGCTAACGAGAGATAAAGTGTACGGCTGAAACAAAAGAGATTAAGTACAAATGTATAAACTTTCAAGGGAGATGACTCTGTTCAATTTGTTTTGCCTCACTTCTGAAACAGGGTCTACCCGAATAGGAAAGAATTGCTCCCCGCAGGAACAAATTCTTTCCTCTAGAGAAGACCCTTTTCAGAAGGGACTTGGTGTGCAGGAAAGCAAACAGGAAATAATAAAAGTTATTTCTCTTGAACAGGGATAACTCATGTCTTCACAAATGTACAGTCTACTCAATCAGCGAGGCTGCTAATGAAAGACAGGGTGTGCAGCTGAAACAAAACAGCCAATAAAGAGAAAATGTACTTTTGCGCGTTCTAAGGCGGTGATTCCAGTATTGTTCGTTCTTTGTGGAACCTTGTAATTGTTTGCTGCAGGACTGTTTCTATTAGAGCTGGCTAATCAGAACTGAAAAGATAATCGATTATCAGTCCTGCCATTGTGATCGATAATCGATTAGTAATCAATGAAAAAGTTTTTGGTCATAATTTTACCTGCCTCTGTGAGTATGACTCTTACCATTTGTTATACTTACCGACATATTTGGTCAGACAGGCCGGAGCAAACGGTGTTGGCCTAGATGAGACGCCGCAAAACGCGGCGTCTCATTAGGGTCTACACTGTTTGCCACTCATTCAGCTATTTTTAGACTCAACAATGGGTAGTAACTTGTACCTGTTCAAAGTTTAGACAAAGTATGGCAAGGAGTTCAGGTGTCTGAATACTAAGGGTAAATTCGGTAAAGAAACAGACACAGAAATCAAATGATCGATTATTCGCAAATCTGTAACGATAGTCATTTTTGTGGAATTTATCGATCAATTAATTAATTATCTGATTAATTGTGCCAGCCTTTGTTTTTATGTCGTGTCTTGTTTGTTGCCTTATTATTGTGTTTGGGTATCCTCGGACCTTATTATTGTGTTTGGGTATCTTCGGACCTTATTATTGTGTTTGGGTATCCTTGGACCTTATTATTGTGTTTGGGTATCCTCGGACCTTAGTATCTTTCTTGCATTTAAAGCAATATAGTTCTAACTTGCCTAGGTAAATTTGTATAGGTATTTCTGACCAAGCAATGATTAGGTAAATAGAAGTAGATGCAGGTTGTGTCAGAAATTTATTGCCCAGTTTCATATCTTAAAGACTCCATATTCCTCAAAAATAGACATTTTTTATCCAAGAAAGGTTATGGTATTAATATCATCATTAAAATGTGGCATCTGACAGCCTGTAAAATTAGTCTCTCATTTTTGAACTGGATAAAAAATCATTTCATTTTTGATCCAGTTCAAATACCAGAGACTAACTGAAATTTTACTGGCTGTCAGCTGCCACATTTTATGACTGTATTAATTCCATATATCAATTTAACCAATCTTTTGAATAATAAAATGTCTATTTTTGAGGAATATGGAAACTTTAAGGGGCGTGATACACTTTGTAGATTCTCCACCACTGTGTACAAAGGAGATAACATTTATGACTTCCTGTTTGCTAGTCTGAACACCAAACC
This sequence comes from Anodontia alba, assembly GCA_964016985.1. NCBI lineage: Eukaryota > Metazoa > Mollusca > Bivalvia > Lucinida > Lucinidae > Anodontia > Anodontia alba. The sequence continues at coordinate 83,447,097 of OZ024832.1, forward strand.
CCATCTGAAAACGGATCTACTTTAAAACGGATCTACTTTCTTTTCAGAATGGAGGCAAAAATAGTTTTAATGCTGTTATTTTCCTTGGAAGTATACTATTCTCCTTAAATAAGCATCAAAATCTGTATTGCAGTCATATAAGCATTAACCCTTGTCATGCTGAATAAATTAAGATGCCACATCCACTTTAAATTTCCAGCCAATCAGATTACTTGGTCCAGATTGTTGATATAAATTCACATACTGAATAGCAAACAGTGCAGATCCAGATCAGTTGGCTTCTGACAAGCCAACTGATCTGGATCTACACTGTTTGCAAAGTCAGGGTATATCCGGGTTCAGCAGGACTAGGGTCAAGACACTTTCATTTCCTTTGGAATCATTGGGCCCATCGTGGTATATTTGAAAATAAAGTTCTGCTCATGTATACGCTAGAGAGCGCAAGCAGTGTTGCAAACTTCGTTATTGCTTATGAAGAGTCTCAATAAAACCGAGACTCCCATTTTCTAATCTGTAGTGTGCTCTTTGTTTCCAAAAGCAATCTTTTTGACGTTTATTTAAAGGCTCCATATTCCTCAAAAACAGACATTTTATTATCCAAGAAAGGTATAATAAATTGATATATGGTACTAATGCAATCATAAAATATGGCACCTGTCTGTAAAATTTCTGTTAGTCTCTTATTCTTGAAATGAAATGATTTTCTGTCGTATATCTGAATTAATGTTGGCAACATTAATTCAGAGATACGATAAAAAATCATTTAATTTTTATCCAGTTCAAAAACGAGAGACTAACTGAAATTTTAAAGGCTGTCAGATGCCATATTTTATGATCGTATTAATACTATATGTCAATTTATTAAGCCTTTCTTGAATAAATATGTCTATTTTTAAGAAATATGGAGCCTCCAAAGGCAATCTTTTTGACGTTTAATTAAATGACGTCTTTAGTTATTATTTTACAATATCCATTCACAAAGTAGTTAGTCTGACCCAGAACTGGACAACAGCTGTTTTCAGCTTTGTGAGTGTGGTTCGTTGTTCTCAATGCTCATTTCTTTTAGAATCTATAGTTTCATCTCGAAACGAAAACATACCTATATAATTTTGACCCCCTTAAACCCCACTTTTATACAGTAAAACTGGGGTTTACAGTGGTATACATTATGTTTTCTTATCTCTTCAAAAAGAAAAATAGATTGTGGGTACTCGTTAGAACCGCCTCGCCGAGGCGGTTCTAACGAGTACCCACAATCTATGTTTTGAGCAGAAATGTGAAAAATATCAGATTTTTTTTGGAGCTAAAATTTTCAGTATATTTGAATAGGCATGTTTTCGTAATGGACCAGCTGAGGGGGCAATTCTGTTGATTAATATTATATCTCCTTTGGAACGATATGCTGATGTGAGAACGATATAAAGATCGCCGGCACGTATGCGCAACAGGAAACGACTACTTCCCTTTCATTCCATCCACTACCCATTGCTGCCCCACGCACACCTCAAACAAAACAAAATTAGTAAACATTGATGTAAACCAATAATAAAGATACATATGAAGTGATTTTTTACGTAAAATTTAACAATTCATCTAAGTTTGGGAACGCAAAAACTGATTTTGTTATTCACAGTGCTAGTATAAACTTTTCACTAAATGAAAGTCAAAAAGTGTAACGAAATTGGTATACACAAAATTGGTATTAAGTCCTCTAACTTAAGAATAAAATAGAATAGAATAGGTTTTATTTCAAAATTCCAGTAGGCGTTAACGCCCACGAGGATAAAATACAAACATATGACATAATCAATAAACATACAAAAGCATTTTCTGTTATTACCTGAAAAATAAAACATGCTTCAATTATACAAAATCAAATACGTTGTGGTTATAATTAACTTTATGTGGAGAAGGTGATGCATGTACCTCACAAAATATTGAAATCAGCATATTAGAAGAGTAGATTGTGACTAAACCCAGCTGCACTAGCCGTATCTTTCCAAACTTAGCTTTAGGACTCCAATACTACAGGGAACGTGTGGCGGACCATTGTCCAGACAGCATGTCCCTGCATTTCTTCCTCCTTATGCAATACACAGCTTGAACAGAAATGGCGATAATCCACCGTTCCAAATCCAGTACTACAATAGTTATCTAACATATAAGTAATAGTCGAACATATCTCAATTTAAATCTGTACATAAAAAATGATAATAGCAATAATGTTTATCATCATTACGAAAACACGCCTATTCAAATGTACTGAAAATTTTACAACCAAAAAATGAAAATTTTCAGATAAAAATTTCTGATATTTTTCATATTTCTGCTGAAAACATAGATTGTGGGTACTCGTTAGAACCGCCTCGCCGAGGCGGTTCTAACGAGTACCCACAATCTATGCTTTGAGCAGAAATAAGAAAAATAATATATACCCCTGTAAACCCCAGTTTTACTATATAAAGTGGGGTTTGAGGGGGTCAAAATTATATAGGCGTGTTTTCGTGATGTGTTCAGCTCGTTTTTTCAAATAATAAACGGGCATTTCACTCTATGAGGATATAGAGTGATTGGTAAGTGATATGGCCTATCCACACCCACATGCCAACATGTCAGTCCATGTACTCAGCACTGCATGCTACATATACAGTCGACTCTCGTTATATCGAATGCCAAGGGACTCTCTGAAATATTTCGAGATATCCGTACTTCGACATATCAGATTTGCAGAAGTGAGGAAAAACTAATTCGATTAACCACATATAACAAATATATGTGTAACTGGACTCTTGAAGTTAGAGATATATTGAAAATATTGTGGAAAATAGGAGAAATTGTTCCTTTCTCCTCTTTTCCACAATATTTTTTACATGTTGTAAGATTTTCATATTTAGGCAGGGAACATATTTTCACTTCGAGATAAGCGGTTATTGGAGATAAGCGAGTTCGAGATAGCGAGAGTCAACTATATATATATATATATATATATATATATATATATATATATATATATATATATATATATATATATATATAATGCAAATCATTGATAGAAATGACAAATTTGAATTAGCTCTAAAAACAACAAACCGCGAAAAGACCAAACCTGCACATTAGTGGTGGTCCTATCAAGACTCAAGGACACACGTAAGGTACCAGGGTCCACAGACTCGGGGATATAGATATCACATGCTGTATGTATTTGTTCTGTCTGTTCGTTTCCCCATGGCCCATCAAGAACGTATATGGCTGCGAAACCTGCAATGTCCACACAAGTATCGTTGATAAAGTCAAAGAAAGCAAAAGACAGTGAAAATATATATATATATATATATATAATCTATTTTGAATCAATCTCCTTTAATCAGATAGCTTAAACAGTGTTACTCAAATTGATCATGAAATATTTTCTACGGTCATTCTCTCCCTTCCGCTGATTCAAGAAGGGCAGTTGTCAGTTTCTGGCGAAAGAATGTGCACAATACTAGTAAACCGCTGAGAGGACTAAGCCTGCCCAGTAAACGTGTGGTTAGGTAAACTGACCGCGCTCGACATGACCCCATTGGGTTGACTGGGCCGTAAAACCTCAACACAAACAAACAAACTCAAATTTTAAATACCATATTTACTCTTCATCCTTCCGAAGTCCTTTGGAAAGACGTTTTTTTTTTTGTTTTTTTTTTTTGTTCTGCTTGACCATATTTTATCAGGAACCATTTGTCTTTTCTTTTTGTTTCTGTGTTTTGCTTTCAAATATTTACTGTAAAATTAATTTTACGATTTTTGTAGTAAACTGGATTTTTTTTTATTTTTTTTTTAATTTAAAAATTATTGTTTGCTTTGTTCATTGACTTCATAATATTACTTGACTTGACTTGATTTGTTGAAAATCTTACCCAGCATGCTTAACGTTGAATACAATTTTTTTAGCAATTCGTTGTACAAGCTTACAAACTTATTAATATTTCTGGTCTAGCCATTCCCATTTGTAATTTGATGAACCTGAATTATTAATAAGATATAATGTTAATATATCTATGCAGAAGTGTTCTTCTAGAGCATAAGATTTTTTATTACGAAAAAGAAATCGGGTAATGAGGAAAATTCAATTATTAAACCAACATAGAGTTTTGCTCAGATAGATAGATAGATAGATAAACACATGTAGATAGATAGATAGACAGATAGATAGATAGATAGATAGGCGGGAGAGGATAGATGGGCGGGCTGGCGGTCAGATAGATAGATAGATAGATAGATAGATAGATAGATAGATAGATAGATAGATTAGGAGCGGATTCAGAGGGGGTTCGGGGGGGAGGGGGCTCAGTCGAACCCCCTTTTGACCCCAAATTCCAATTTCGTGGGAATTTGGGATATATTTGATAAGTTTGGGATACCGTATTTACCCTAGATATTCAAATCCCTTACTCTTTATATTATATTTCTCTTCAACGAGTCCATGTTACTACCTGTGAATGTGTGTAAAATTGTTGGGTGCGGCGTCTGATCTGGGTCTACACTCTTCGTTCAGGCCTGTCTGTCCAAATACGTAGAGTACGTACGGAGATTTGATCCAATCGAACCCTAAGAAATCATCCTGAATCCGCCCCTATAGACAGAGAGAGAGAGAGAGAGAGAGAGAGAGAGAGAGAGAGAGGGTGATTAGCTTACCTGAACTAGTGGTAGAAACCTGTAAAAAATATATAGAAACTTGCTTACATTGAAGTGTGCTAGTTTCTTCCACACAGCATCTTTCGTGTGCATTGTATAACGTAACAATTATATTAAATTTAATAATATGATTGTAAATGTTGGAAATTTCAAAGGATAGCTGAGCTTTTTACAACACTATCTTAGGTAATAGGCCTATGTCATTACAGACATACATGTAACAATAAATACAATTCACTAGAAAGAAATGAAGGAAACAGGTCTGTACGCAGATTTTTGAAAAGGGGTGCGAAATTTTAGCTATTCTGAAAAGTGAGGTGCAAATGCTACGAAAATGTCAATTTGGGGACCATAATTAGGGGTATAAATGAGTTTGGAGTAAACAACTGCATGACTTTGAAGTAATTTGCCCGAAAAGTACAGACCTGGATAATCTCTTTTTAGTATTAATGCACGCATTTTCAATAAGCAATAAATAGAAAAGTAGGTCCATTCGGACCAACAAAATCTGAAAAAAAAAAAAAAAAAAACATAGATAGATAGATAGATAGATAGATAGATAGATAGATAGATAGATAGATAGATAGATAGATAGATAGATATACCTCAGGTGGCGCTGTCTTCCCGAGTGCAACTTTGTCAAGCAAAGCAAAAACAAATACTGTCAACACTATTTTAGTAGCCACTAAAACTTTCATATCAGACTTCATGATTTCACATTATACCTTGACAGTCATTTAACTCTATCATGGCAATATTGCAGGCTAGAAAACATGAAAATCACATCACATTATTCCTTTATTATTTTTTTCTAATTGAATGCATTTAATACTTAGTTTATTATTCTTTCTTGCCAGCAAATTTTACGTTTAAAAACAAAATAAAATACAGTCGACTCTCGTTATCTCGAACTCGCTTATCTCGAATAACCGCTTATCTCGAAGTGAAAATCTGATCCCTGCTTTAACACAGAGATTTACCAACAGGCAACAAAATATTGTGGAAAAGAGGAGAAATTGCTCCTTAGGAGCAATTTCTCCTCTTTTCCACAATATTTTCAATATATCTCTAACTTAGGAGTCAAATTACATATTCATTCTGTTAAAAGTGGTTGTTCGATTAATTGTTTTCCTCATTTCCTCAAATCTGATATGTCGAAGTACGGATATCTCGAAGTATTTCATAGAGTCCCTTGGAGTTCGAGATAACGAGAGTCGACTGTATTGTGCGAATACGTCATTTTTATTCAATGCATTTCGTCTTAAAGTGTGTGACAATAGCAACTTCATTCTGGCTATTCTCACATTTCCTTAAATACCTCCATAGGTAATATACATCAACACAAAATCCCAGACTCAAATGTGGCGTGATTTCTGGGGTTTAAAGCTCAAAATATGATAAGTAGTAGACGTAGTCTTTCAAATACATAATTTCGATTTCGAATGTAAAAAACACAAAACATAATTTTTCATCACGCCACAGTTCTCCAATTAAAATTTACAACATGGAGAGTTTTCGTTTGTAATTGGTGCTATTATGTGGAGCTACTGGACCTCCTTCTAGCCTTGATTGACAAACAGTTCCTTCAAAGTTGACAAAGTTTATTAACCTTTATAGCGCCAATCACAACTGCAGCAGATGACAATCTTTTTAATTTCTTTTTTTTTTTATTTTTCAGAGAAAAAAAGTCTTGACATTTCATGTGAATCGTCTGCTTGAAATGTCAAGACTTGTTTTCTCTGAAAAAAAAAAAAAAAAAAAAAAATGAATGTCGTCTGCTACAAATTTTGCTTGGCGCTTTCAGTGTTAAACCAAAACAAGATACTTGCAATTAAAAAAAAAAAAATATATATATATATATATTTTCAAAGGAAGAACTAGGTACAAATTAATATGAGCCTCAAGTCAGAAAACTTACCTTCGGTCATGAGCTCCCAGCAAAGAATCAAATTTAGCCTGCGAATCTGCGAGTCTAATCAGAGTTTTCGTTGTCGGCATGAAGAAACTTTGCATCCTTGGCTATCCAAAATGCACCCAGTGAAGATTCTGATCAGACTGCGCGAATGCGCAGGCTGATCTGAATCTTCGCTTGGCGCACATATTCAAGGGTACGTTTTCTGACGTAGAGTTTCATATCATTACTCTTATTATATAAAGTAATTATATCACAAAACTGAGATACTTTTATTGATATCAAATTAAAATTAAACGTGTGAGAGTATTATAAATATAAATCTGGGCAAAAATTACACATTTTGTCGTTTACCTATACAATTGTTTTCCTTTCATATGTAAGAACCACGAACCCTTCTTAACATAAAATACTATTAAACAAACAGAAAAAAAAAAATGTCAAGTGTAAAAACAATCATTACAATTACATTCTCATATATATTCGCAGTGAAAAAGAAAAGCTTGATATCTTTTACGAATCGTTCCTGTGTAAGCTTGTTAAAAGCAAACAAAACTTTTTTAGGAATGTCGTCAGGTATTGCTGAGGTTGGTGTCTTAAGACGTGTTTAAGTGAGAAAGATTTGATCGAAGTATGAAACTGCATCAGGTGTTACATCGCATTTCTGGACATGTTTATAGATGTCACCTAGCAAACATGAAAGTAAAATCTTCCTTGAACGCGCTTTGCTTTTGGCAGTTGATAATGTAATAAATAAAACAATACTTTGAAAATTTTGGAAACATCCGTCAATTACCTCGGATTCCAGCTTCTTCTTTGTAACCTAGAGAATACTGGGCAAATTATTTTTGATCTGTCTGCCTGTAATTAACGGATTACCGTTGACGTTAATGTAAGCTTTGCCTGCTCGTATATATATCAAAATCTTTCTATGCACTTGTAATAACAATTTGATATAATTATTAGTTATAAGCATGTAAATGTTTTCAAACCAAAGTCATTTGAAAAGAAAAGTTAACAAAAATATATACTATTCGGTTTTCATCTCTACAATAAATGAAATCTTCAGCAAGTGAAAACACACTGTAAAACTCTATCCCACCTTTATTGTCTGGGTGTAGACTTATTGTCTGGGTGAAGACAATCGTAGAGATGGGGACAGATACGGAAGCGAATGCATTATTGCGAGTCACCAGACAGACAGTAGACATTTAGCGTTACCCGGCCCCTGAGAAACATAGGGGCTATGCCAGAAAATCTGGATTAGTTTTGCCTGGACCCTAGATTGAAACGGCTTCTGCGCATAATTCATATGCAGAAAAACCTCGCCGACGGACAGGCATGTAAGCTTCAGATTTCAGAATAGCCAATCAAAATATGAGCTTCCATACGTGTGTATTACCACTGCACAATGTAATTTCAGCTTGCTCAAATGCGCCACCTACCGGGAGTGCTCGTAAAAGGATACAGAAAAGAACCAACATTTTAATGCATTACGACAACACGCCTATTCAAATATATTGAAAATTTCAGCACCAAAAACTGACAGTTTTCAGATTAACAATTCTGACTTTTTTTTTTTTCATATTTCTGCTCAAAAACACAGATTGTGGGTACTCGTTAGAACCGCCTCGCCTCGCCGAGACGGTTCTAACGAGTACCCACAATCTATGTTTTTGAGCAGAAATAAGAAAAATAATGCATACTCCTACAAACCCCAGTTTTACTATATAAAAAAGTGGGGTTTACAGGGGCTCAAAGTTATATAGGTATGTTTTTGTGATGGGGTGCAGGACAACTCGCCCCAAGACAATTAGCCCCACATAAAACTGGCTTCAAGACAACTCGCCGCATATTCATTAGACAACTCGCCCCATTTAGAAGACAACTCGCCCCAGACTGATAATAGCACATTATCATAATGGCACATAATGTGACATGACAAACAGAAAAAGAATGTAAAGCGTTATGTACGAAAGACCGGTAGTGTCATTTTAACTACATTAATTCAAGGTTTCAACTTCACGAATTCACGATTTCAGCTTCACGAATTCACGAATTCAACTTCACGAATTCAACTTCATGAATTCACGAATTCAACTTCACGAATTCACGAATTCAACTTCACGAATTCACGATTCCAACTTCACGAATTCAACTTCACGAATTCAACTTCACGAATTCACGAATTCAACTTCACGAATTCCACTTCACGAATTCAACTTCACGAATTCACGAATTCAACTTCATGAATTCACGAATTCAACTTCACGAATTCCACTTCACGAATTCAACTTCACGAATTCACGAATTCAACTTCACGAATTCATGAATTCCACTTCACGAATTCAACTTCAGGAATTCAACAGTTGAATTCGTGAAGTTGAATTCGTGAATTCTTGAAGCTGAAATCGTGAATTCGTGAAGTTGAATTCGTGAAGTTGAATTCGTGAATTCATGAAGTTGAATTCATGAATTCGTGAAGTTGAATTCGTGAATTCGTGAAGTTGAATTCATGAAATTGAATTCGTGAAGTTGAAATCGTGAATTCGTGAAGTTGAATTCGTGAATTCGTGAAGCTGAAATCGTGAATTCGTGAAGTTGAAACCTTGAATTAATGTAGTTGAAATGACACTACCAGTCTTTCGTAGTTATAAAACTAAATCTTCTATAACGATTTCGGACTCGTGTGCTGTTCATCACGAGAACATACCTATATAATTTTGACCCCCTTAAACCCCACTTTTATATAGTAAAACTGGGGTTCACAGGGGTATACATTATTTTTCTTATTTCTGCTCAAAACATAGATTGTGGGTACTCGTTAGAACCGCCTCACCGAGGCGGTTCTAACGAGTACCCACAATCTATGTTTTGAGCAGAAATATGAAAAATACCGGAGTTTTTTATCTGAAAATTTTCAGTTTTTGGAGATGAAATTTTCTATATATTTGAATAGGCGTTTTCGTAATGTGCTGAAATGATTTCCCTGTGTAGCAGCCTTTACAACTGTTTTGTGCTTTTCGATCTGGTCAAAATTTAAAAACAAAATGAGATCCGTTTCCTTTTCACAAAGCCTGGCTCACATTAAGAAAAAAAAATAGTATACTCGACGTGTGAGTGAAGGGCGGGGTGGGGGTGGGGGTGGGTGGAAGGGGCTCTAACATGAAGGACTCTTCCGTTGCTTGTTCTGCTACCTGTGTGTGAAATATTTAATAACACTGACCAACCAGTTTCATTGATTAACAAGTAAGATTATACTGTTAAATCAGATTTCTCTTAAATGCTGATATACTTAATCTCTCAAACGCGGAGCACATCAAAACATACCTGTGCGTACAGCGAAACCTCAGATCAACCTGTGCATCTGCGCTGTCTATCGGAGTTTTCGCTGTCCGCTTGGAGAAGCTTTGGATGCTTAGCAATACGAAAACACGCCTATTCAAATATGTTGAAAATTTCACCACCAGAAACTGAAAGTTTTCAGATAAAAATTCTGATATTTTTCATATTTCTGCTCAAAACATAGATTGTGGATACTCGTTAGAACCGCCTCGCCGAGGCGGTTCTAACGAGTACCCACAGTCTGTGTTTTGAGCAGAAATAAGAAAAATAAAATATACCCCTGTAAACCCCAGTTTTACTACATAAAAGTAGGGTTTAAGGGGGTCAACATTATATAGGTATGTTTTCGTGATGGCTACCCACAGAAACTCCACCGAAGTCTTATCAGACTGCGCTGACGTACATGGTGATACAAGTCTTTCTTTAACTCATTTACAATCTTGTAGGTTTTGTTGTGCCTCGGTTCGAAGCATTACTGACTTATTTTACCCCAGTCATTTCTGTGCCTCACACAAAATCACGGTAAGATTTATGCAAGTTACATTTCCCTAATACATTACGAAAACGCGCCTATTCAAATATACTGAAAATTTTACCACCAAAAAATGAAAATTTTCAGATAAAAAAGTCTGATATTTTTCATATTTCTGCTCAAAAACATAGATTGTGGGTACTCGTTAGAACCGCCTCGTTGAGGCGGTTCTAACGAGTACCCACAATCTATGTTTTTGAGCAGAAATAACAAAAATAATGTATACCCCTGTAAACCCCAGTTTTACTATTTAAAAGTGGGGTTTAAAGGGGTCAAAATTATATAGGCATGTTTTCGTGATGATATATAGTTAAACTTCATGTTCAAAGACTTCGTGTTAGATGTGTGCATTGCAGAGTTGCAGAGTTATACATTAGTTTTTCTATATTATTTCCTCTTAAAATAGTGCCATCATTGCATAGATATATTATCATTAGATAGACAGATAAATAGGCAGATAGCTAGATAGATTTGAGCAATAATCACTCATTTGTTGTTTCAGTTTCCTTTGAAGATAAACCGCTACCACATCAAAGCAACAAAAGCATCTTATATATCTTTTTGTTCAACTCAGATTCAACACAACTTTATTTGTGCTTATGTATACATAACATTAAGCAAAGAACAAAATATGCATACATATGGCGTCGTGACATTAACTGTCGTGTTAAGAAAAGCTGACGAGTAGATTTGGGGCTTCATCAGCTCTACGGCTTGTGGAGAAAGCAACATTTGCTTGAGTTCTTGTCGCAGTGTAAGGGAGGCAATCATTGCGGTAGTCTGCAGCAAATACTGCAAGTTGACAGAACAGGGCAAGACAAGGCGAGACAAACGATGAGCGCGAAGTCTCGACAAGGCACGCCATGTTCTTATAACTAGTAAATATACATTAACCCTTGTCCTGCTGAACCCGTATATCCTGCTTTGCAAACAGTGTAGATCTGAAGCCAACTGATCTGGATCTGCACTGTTTGCCGTATGTGAATTTATATCAACAATCTGGATCAAGTAATGTGATTGGCTGAAAACTAGAAATGAGCTTGACACTTTAATTTATTCAGCAAGACAAGGGTTAACGACCCTACATTTTAAAACAAGCAAGCTAATTGTGGGTGGCATAGATAAAACACTAATTTATGATCCTACGTGCAGCATACTTATAGGAAAACTGACCACTGGATTAACATTTTGATCACCGAGCAGTGATGGTCATGACCATTTTGTGCGAAAGGCCCAAACTCAGCAAGGCCTGCAATATACTATGACTTGATCCTGCGCGTTATGTACGTGCTATAAAACTGACTCACTGAACTAACATATTGATCACCGAACAGTGAGGGTCCAGACTAGTCCGCCAAAAATGCACAGTCTCGGCAAGGCCTGCAATGTTCTATAACTCGATGCTCTTACATCTTGTATACTTGCAGTAAAACTGCCTCAATGGGCGCACATGTTAATCACCGAACAGTGAAGGTCCAGACGAGTCAGCTTGGAATGCACAGGCTCGACAAGGCCTGTTCTATGTTGAGGATGATTTGCCGACACAACTAAGCAGAGTTAATGTAATAATTACAACAATGGATATGGTTGCGCCATACTTTTTTTTATTGTTAAGCAGGCTTATGAGTATTTGGTCGACTAGAGGGGGTGGGGCGACCTTTAATTGTGGGGCGATCTTTACTTGTGGGGCGAGTTGTCTCACTAATGTGGGGCGTGCTTATGAGTGTAGGGCGGGTTGTCTTGGGACGAGTTTTATGTGGGGCGACGTCTTGGGACGAGTGGTCTTTGGGGCGAGATGTCTTTGGGGCGAGTGGTCTTTGGGGCGAGATGTCTGTAAGCCTTTTTAATCCGGTAATGGCAGCAACTCTCCTCCTCGTCGTCGACTATCACCCCTCCTCGTCGTCGACTATCACCAGCAGCATGCATCCCAGTCAGCAATCTACGTAAATCTATATCGGGCCGTCATCGGCCCGTCAGGGTAGCTGACGGGCCGATGACGGCCCGGTGTAGATTTACGTAGATTGCTAGCTGGGATATAGTTATTCCTTCTGAAAAATTAATAACACGTATCTGTGTGAGGGTTATAATTTTGCAGGTTTTGCATCTTGCTTTGCCGCACGGTCGTGTCTCCCTAAGTGGTTCATCATTACGCATGTCTGGTTTGAGCTTGGCATGTACAAGCAGATCCCGCAGATTCTTCGGTCTTCTGTAGGCCATGGTCGGTCTTTCTGTGAAGATCTCACTCAAAGTGCTAGAGAACTCAATGATTGGCCAGTGTTTGTTGACTATATCCCTCACTTTTGGTAAGTCTGGATAATACGCCAACACGAAGAGGAGAACGCTCGACTCAGATTTAGGCCTATAAGAAAGTAGGTCTTCTCGCTTCTGTTGCCGAGCTCTCTCAATAGCAAATGACATTGCATGTCTCTGATAACCCCGTTTGTAGAGGAGGTCAATCAGTTCTCTTGCTCTTGATTCAAAAGTGTCCGAATCGGAGCAGATACGTTTGAGGCGAAGTGCAAGGCTGTATGGAACATTTTTGCAGCAGTGTTTCGGGTGTCAGCCTGTGGGTAAGAGATACTGGTGTGCATCTGTTGGTTTTGTATAGAGATCAATAGATATTGTATCGCCCACAAGACTTGATTTGGTGTCCAGAAACACGTGTGCTTGTTTGAAATTTCAGCTGTAAACTTTATGCTCGGTTGGAAGTTGTTGGCCTCGTCGAGGAAATTTCTCAAAGTTTCGCGGCTGTGCGACCACTTCATGTCAACGTCGTCAATGAACCTTAACCATGAAAATGGTAACAGGGCCACTGACCTCAACAGCTGTCCCTCGAGACGACACATGAAAATGTTGCGTATGCAGATGCAATTTTGGTACCCATAGCAGTGTCTTGGACCTGGAGATAATGTTTCCCGTTGAACTCAAAGTTGTTGCATTAAGTTGGTTCACCGGTTTCACCATCATTTTCCACACTTAGTGCGTGTTATAAGGTAGACAACATTTGTCGTCTTACAACTAGTTGTAAGACGACAAATGTTGTCTACCTTATAACACGCACCAAGTGTGGAAAATGATGGTGAAACCGGTGATCATGTGAACCAACGGATGAACGGCCACCGGGATCATTGGAAACACAAGCAGTTCGAGAGGTTCCCTGTCACAGAACACTTCTGTTCACCAGAACATGATTTCCTCAACCACACCGCACTTTGTTGCTTAGATCATAACCCGGAGTGGACAGATCGTACCAGGAAAGCTTGAATGAGCTATTGGATCCAACGTCTGAACACTCTACGGCCATATGGTATCAACAAGGGCGACCAGTACAGGGGATCATCATTCCTTAGTCAGGGCATGCGACAGCTTATGTGGAACGTTTTGTTCATGTGATTTTCCGGAATCACAGCGTAAGTTGGACTCATTTGCCTTAAGTATTGGTGAGAAACACTCAGTTTGGCGTATATCCCTTTCGGTGTAAGGTTTATGGTGCATTGTTTGTTTGTGTTGAGGTTTTACGGCCCAGTCAACCCAATGGGGTCATGTCGAGCGCGGTCAGTTTACCTAACCACACGTTTACTGGGCAGGCTTAGTCCTCTAAGCGGTTAACCAGTATTGTGCACATTCTTTCGCAAGAAACTGACAACTGCCCTTCTTGAATCAGCGGAAGGGAGAGATTGACCGTAGAAAATATTTCATGATCAATCTCCACGAAAGAATGTTGCCGACCTCGGTGGGGGTTGAACCCGCGACCTCCTGGTCTCCAGTCGGACGGCGCATCCAACTGAGCCACCTGCATACAATATATTGCGTATATGGGCAGAGTGATGTTTACAGGAAAGATAAGCTTTTTACTTTTTGCACGTTGTGTTTGTCGCGTAAGGTTTACATCTCACATATATTCAAACACGCTCAGTTATCAAGTCGCAGCGGGCCAGATAACATGAGCCCGAAAAGGACATAATCTGTTTTCCAACAATTCAACTCATGTAACTTTTATTCGTAAATTTTACATGAGCCGAAAGGCCTCAGGTAAACAATTCATTTGCACTGTTCATGTAGGCCTAGTTTAACGCCTATCATTTCAGCATCCTTTCTGGATCCAGTGCTCTCTCTCTCTCTCTCTCTCTCTCTCTCTCTCTCTCTCTCTATATATATATATATATATATATATATATATATATGTTGGCACCTGCACAACACTGCCTTCAATCGGGTCCACCGTAACTGGTGCTTCTTCCTGCTCAGATGGCCTCAGAGTCCAAGCTTTTATTAAGTATTATTAATTTTTCAGATTTATATAAAAAAAAAATACATTTGCTGTCACAATCACGATAAAATGCGCTCCCAAGGCATCGGAAAACGGTTAAATTACACGAAGTGACCACACAAAATAGCACTATCAATCTAAGGAACAAACGAAGCCAGAACAGAACGCGGAACTGCAACAGAAGTACCGTCTTGGAGCAACAGAATTACCGTTTTGGAACAACAGAAGTATCGCCTTGGAGCAGCATAAGTACCACCTTGGAACAACAGAAGTACCGCCTTAGAACAACAGAAGTACCGCCTTGGAGAAACAGAAGTACCACCTTGGAACAACAGAAGTACCGCTTTGGAACAACAGAAGTACCGCATTGGAGCAACAGATATACCACCTTTGGAACAATAGAAGTACCGCCTTGGAACAACAGATGTACCGCCTTGGAGCAACAGAGGTACGACCTGGGAACAACAGAAGTATTGCCTTGGAGCAATAGAAGTACCCTTTAGAACAACAGAAGTATCGCCTTGGAACAATGAAGTACCACCTTAGAGCAACAGAAGTATCGCCTTGGAGCAACAGAAGTACCGCCTTGGAGATTCAGAAGTACCGCCTTGGAACAACAGAAGTATCACCTTGGAGCAACAGAAGTACCACCTTGAAACAACAGAAGTACCGCCTCTTGGAACAACAGAAGTACCGCCTTGGAGCAACAGAAGTACCACCTTGGAACAGTATTAGTACCGCCTGGGAGCAACCAAAGTATCGCCTTGGAATAGTCAACAGTAAGGCTGTTGTGGGGTTTTAAAACTGCCGAACTCCACTGGCTCGAACATCTTTGGGACCATTGAAATTTGTTCTAGACATGGGTAGTTCGAGCCACTGAGGGTAAGTCGCACCGCAAGGTCAGGAGACAAATAGAGATACTTTAGGGGTAGTCTTTTCGAGCTTCTATAAAAAATAGTGGTATGTTGAATGTGCTCATTAGAGGCGCCTCGATGAGGTACCGTACACACAACATACATTCTATGATAAAATAAGAAAATTTTCCCTAAAATATCCCTAAATATTTGTTTTAGAGCTATCGGAAGAATTTCCTAGGAACCCCAAAACGAGTTCGAATCAGACAGGGTAATCAAGCCATCGGTGTTCGAGTCATTGTTGAAGTTTTGCTGTTGTAGTTTATGCTATTAACCGTTTTCACGTCCTTATTCTGTTACTGTTCATCACGAAAACATGCCTATATATTGACTCCCTTAAACCCCATTTTATATAGTAAAACTGGCGTTTACAGGGGTATACATTATTTTTCGTATTTCTGCTCAAAAACCTAGATTGTGGGTACTCGTTAGAACCGCCTCGTCGAGGCGGTTCTAACGAGTACCCACAATCTAGGTTTTGAGCAGAAATATGAAAAATATCAGACTTTTTTATCTGAAAATTTTCATTTTTTTTATTTTTTTTTTTGGTGATAAAATTTTCAGTATATTTGAATAGGCGTGTTTTCATAATGTATTCGGAAACCTTAGAGGGAATTGATATATAACTTTTTAAGAAGGCAACGCTGTCAAGTTCCTTTTCTCTCCCTTCTGCAAAGGAGTCCGTCCTGAAAGGGAAGAATTTTCTTTCCTCTTAGTTTCTACACCCCTCAGAAGAAGTTAGTACGGACTCCAGTACTCTATACCCACAATCTATGATTTGAGCAGAAATTTGAAAAATATCAGACTTTTTTATCTGAAAATTTTCATTTGTTTTTTATTTTTTTATTATTTTATTTTTTTTGGTGGTAAAATTTTCAGTATATTTGAATAGGCGTGTTTTCATAATGTTTTCGGAAACCTTAGAGGGAATTGATATATAACTTTTTAAGAAGGCAACGCTGTCAAGTTCCTTTTCTTTCCCTTCTGCAAAGGAGTCTGTCCTTAAAGGGAAGAATTTTCTTTCCTCTTAGTTTCTACACCCCTCAGAAGAAGTTAGTACGGACTCCAGTACTCTATTTTGCTAACCCTAGTACCGGACAGATATACAATTTATTTCCATATAGGAAGAAAGCCTGTGAAACAACTGTATTAGGTCAATTGGGGTATTATCGGACAAGGGTAGCTATCCGACAATGTTAAACAATTATTAATTCCCTGTGCCTAATACACTAATGGCAGCTTGGTACTAATCATTCTTTCCCACCACCACCAGCAGCAACGTAGTAACGCACAGGGTTGGCCAAGATCAGAAAATCAGGGCCCAGTTGTTCAAAGCGTCGTTAGCTTAACGAGCTCGTTAAGGGTCATTTCGTTAACTGTTCTAGGGGATTCAATACACAATATTCTGATATTTTTTGCTGAAAAAATGTGAGTGCAAAAGCTACTCACATTTTTTCAGCAAAAAATTTCAGCATATTTGCGTATCACTTGATTAAAATTTTAACGAATCGTTAACTAACGACATCGTTACCTTTGAACAACTGGGCCCAGGTGCAAAACTAAGTCTATCCGGTAAAAAACCTCCACTTCCGGTTGTTATTACTGTGTCCGCATTTTCTTTAAAAGTTAAGTTGTCATAGCTGAGTTTAAAATTGGCATTAGCCTCGTCTGTATCGGTAAATGGTATCTATTTAAAGATTGATCGGTTTAGTGCATTGGAATCATTAGTGGACCGAAGAAACCCAATTATTGGAATTATCGGATGTGCAGCAATTTCGCAGATATGCAGCATCGCCAGACCCTTTCCTGTTCGCATATATAATATGTAATACTGTCTGATTTTCCCATGAAGTGGCTCATTTATTGTTATCATGTTTTTAAGCTCTTCCCGATGCTCTTTAAATATAGAAAATGAATTAAACCAACTTAAGTTTTGTTTATTTACCTCTTCAGATCTACCTCGTATTTCTATCACTGATCTCTTTAAATTTATGCAAAGTATTTGTCACGTCTGTTTAAATTGGAATTCTGTGCATTTTGACTAAATAATTCATATTTCTTGTAAATTCCATCTCTAAATGCATTTATTAAAGTTGAAAGAACGCATTCTGAACTGTTAAGTTGCTAAATTGCTGTTTTTTTGTTTGTTTATTTATTTATTTATTTTTTTTGTTGTTGTTATTTTTTGTTATTGTTTTTTTTAACCTATCTTTGTCCGATAACTACCGTATATGTCCGATAATTACCCGATTTGGTGCACCTAAAAAACATACTGCTGTCTACATCAAGTAAACACAACTCAAGTCGTACTGACAAGCTTCGGCTTTCTTCAAAGTATTGGGAGGTCTCATTTTAAAGAGTGAGGCGGTAAAGGTTAACCTTGGAAAGCCGAACAACTGGTTTATGTCCGATAATACCTCGACTGACGTTAGCATGCATTGTATTTCGCAAAATCTTGCACGTTTCTGTGGAAGCCCAGTCGATACTTAACATTTTCTAAGTATACAAAACCTTGTGTGTTTAGGGTAAAATCATAAAAAAGAAAGAAAAAAATTTCAAAACAGATAGCAGAATGTTCTCATGCGCATATGCAAACTTGACGTCATTCGTGACCACCCCGGTTGGTTTTCAGAATTTAAGGGAGAGTACCCCGTTTTCTTGCCTGACATCAATTTTTAAATTTCGCATGCAAACTGCGTTTAAAATAAACCTTCTACCGTTTTCTATAGCCTTCCTTAGAAGATATACAGAAATTAATTAACACCAAAAACTGTTCGATTTTTCGTCCAATTTGGCTGCTACCTGTAAGAAAACGTTTGATTGCAAATTTTATGATACCATTTTCTGATTTTGAATGACATTTAAATTTTTACCAGACATCTTTCGGGCGTTCGCGCTTATTTTTTATTTTTTTTTCAGTAAAAAATATTCGTATAGAACAATGTATTGCACTTACGGAAGTCTTAAAATATATGTTAAGGGGAATCGCCGCGCATTTCTTCATGTCCATAATTTCGTAACTTTTGTTGACGAAATATACTGGGTAAGATTGTATGAAGACCAAACATAGCAATTGACGTGATTTCCGCAAATTAAAATGTTCATCAAAATTCCATAAAATACACGCCATTTTACAAAACCTGACAAGAATTTTAAACAATCAGTGCTAATTTATATTCAGACGTACCGATAAAATCGCAAGTTGGGTATATATTTTGAGTGTATTTTACCTGGTAGAACATACATGTGTAGGCCTACTGTACGCTTAATAGAACTTCCAGTTGCTTGGCAAATATAGATTCCCAGCCCACATTCATTTCAATAAATGTCGGGAAACAATTGCCAATGTTTTGAATGATTATTGTACGCGTTGGTGTAAACGAGAGCATGTTGAGTCTAATGCTTTAAGTAAATGGAAATTAAAGATTTTTAAGATCATAGATGAACGTGTGTTATTTTACTTTAATAACCTTGATTTCTCCCTCCTAAGCCTAAATTATCTTTTCGATATTTGAAACATTTTATCCAAGAATTTCATAGGAAGTATGTTTTGGCTCCAGCTGATAAAGCTGCTAATAATGTTGTTGTTGTGTGACGACTTTATTATATCAATACTCTAAAACAAGAACTTGGTAGTACCAAAACATATGGACGGATTTCTACTGACAAGAGATCTATTGTTAATACCCATTCTATCGATATTACTGCTAAGTTTGCAGTGAGTATTAAAGAAAAGCAAGACAGACTTCCTACGTTACATTGGTTACCGAAACTTCATAAACGACCTTATAAAGCACGTTTCGTTGCTAATTGCATGATGTTCTCAATAAATTTAAATCTAAAAACTTTCAGGCTTCTAAATTCTCTACATATGATTTTTTCTAGACTGTATACTACGTTACCTCATCATCTAATAAAAGATAAACTTATTGATTTAATTAACCGAACGTTTATTCGAGAGAATACCCAATATTTGGCTTGCAACGAAGAATGTGCTTTTTTCACTTCTGATGTGTACAATAATCACAATTTATGGTCGTGTCAAAAGGTCTGTGATGTCCTTGTTTATCTTTTGGATAATATTTTTATTAGATTTGGAACTAAACTTTACAGGCAAACTATTGGTATTCCGATGGGAACAAATTGTGCTGCTCTTGTTGCAGATTTGTTTCTTTTTTGTTATGAGAGAGATTCCATGAAGTCTCACTCACGTGAAAATCAGGCTGACATTATTTAGGCTTTCAATTCAACTTCAAGATAGCTTGATGCTTTACTAAATATTGACAATATTTACTTTGACCAAATGGTGGACCGCATATACCCTACAGAACTCCAATTAAATAGAGCAAATTCTTCCGAATCCGAGGCACTTTTTTTGGATTTGAATCTATATATATATCTAATGGTACAGTTTCCACCAAAATTTATGATAAACGGGACGATTTTTGATATAGTCAATTTCCCTTTTCTGGGTGGCGATGTCCTCCGGCGTACCTCATATGTGGTATACATATCTCAACTTATTAGATTCGCCAGAGCTTCTTAAAATCTTAGTGACATTAACTACCGTAATAAAGCCCTTACTTCCAAACTTCTTAGGCAGGCCTATCGTTATTTTAAACTTCGTAAGGCGTTTTCGAAATTTTATCGCAGACAGTGCTTTGGTAGAAAAATATAGCGTCAGTCTGAAAACACTTCTGCAACAAGGTATATCGGAACCAGAATTTTACGGTGACTTAGTGTACAGATTTAGAAAAATTGTAGGAAAATCTAACTTTCCGGAGCAATTTAGAAAACATTAACCGTTATGAAAGAATCGGCTATAGCCTTGATATTATGCGGCAGACTGCATGCCTAGTTGTCAACCCAATCATTGTTGATGGCTATGCTTCACTCTTTAATTGCACGACGGCGGTTCGGGCCTCAGACTCAATGACGGCCTCTTCGTAAAACTTTAACCAGTGGGTTGGGGCTTGACGATATGTCTTTGGCGGCCCGCCGTGGTTCAGCTATTGGTTTTCATTTCTCTGGCATACAGTAGAATTAGCCATGAGTACTCGTCTTTGTTTATTATAGTGGTTAATTTGATTTTTATGTTTTCGCTTTGATGCATTGACTAAGTTTAGAGCCTTTATGCGAACCGAATTTTTATGTATTTCTGTATTAAGAGTAGCATCGGGACCCAGGAAAGTGCTCTCTCTTCCCCCCCCCCTCCCCACCCCCCGGTAGTTTACTCTACTGACCGTTCTAAGGCGGTGGTCCCGGTGTTAGTCTTACTCATTGTTGCTTTGTGGTTTATTCTACGAGGCGATTTGTTTTATGTCTTACCTTGTGTCATTTTGTTCTTGTGTTTTTCAGTCCTTTTAGCATTGCGATTACCTCGCTTGGGGAAGAGAGAGCCAATCTTAGTGCTTTTCGTACGTTTGTTCGATTTGTGCTTGTTTGGATTTGTCGGTTTCCTCTTCCTCTTGGTGTCTGGGAAGGGCTGCGGTTTATGATTGTGGCACTTCCTGGACATTTCTCTCACCTTTTTTGGCAACACTCTAAACCAGTATCATGCAAAATGCATGCGTTTCTCCAAAATGCAATTAGTTTCGAATTGCTATACAGCGATTATCCAATCTTTATATGTACAAAAAACTCAGCCGTATATCTTTCCGATTGTAGGGTTACGTTTTTTTTTTTTTGCAAGACACACAGGAATAGAGAAACCCGACAAAGTTTGAGGCAAAGAGAAATTCACTTGTAAAAACGGCGAAAAGAAAAACAACTAGCAAATGTATCCGCTGAACCCTTAAATCTTTAGCATACTGATTCTAAAATTTGAACTGATATTATGTCTAAACTTGCTGGATGAGGGCAACAAGTTGTGTAGACGCATTCAGAGGTGTCTGGTCGGAGTTTATACTGTTTGCTTAGGACTGTCTGATCGAATATTGATAGTAAATACGGTACCCGTTAATGAAATCCACAGGAGTAAAATTCATTTCTAATAATTTCAATTCGGTCGTAGATACTCCACAAAAACAAACATAACAGAATATTTATTTTAAAAAATAGACATGAGTCGCATATAGCTAATGAAAATAGATTATATTAATTTACCTGTGATTTACCTGTGTCCTGACGTCATTTGGAGATTATTCAATAACCTGTTCCAACGCATTTTTAGTTGTGTCCAATATCGTGCTACATCTCCCGCACGATGCTTCGAATTTCAACTGATGTCTTAGCCAATATTTGTTAAGTCAACTTTTGAAGGAGTTCACTGATGATGCAGTTACTTCTGATGCTAGCAGTTGTTTCGAGTGTCTATAACTTTTTTCTGCTGAATGAGTTACTTGCCCGTTTTTTTTAATAGTTTAAAGGGATGCCCCCCTCCCCCTTGTTTGACGGTCTGCAGCCATTTCAAACAGTTTATCCTTATTCACAAGGTCAATATTGTTTAATGTCTTATATACTTCCACAAGATAAGCCATTTCCGGTCTGTACTCTAACGTTGGTAAACCCAGGCGTTTAAGCCTTTTTGAGTAATTGACCACTGGAATGAGGGA
The DNA here is from genome assembly GCA_964016985.1 of Anodontia alba. NCBI lineage: Eukaryota > Metazoa > Mollusca > Bivalvia > Lucinida > Lucinidae > Anodontia > Anodontia alba. The sequence goes on from OZ024832.1 coordinate 83,469,298, forward strand.
GCTAAACGCGTAGCGCGACGTTGAACATTTTCCAACGGTAATCTGTCCTTCATGTATAATGGGGACCATACCACACCTGTATATTCAACGTGTGGGCTGACGATGACCTTGTATAGGATCATAAACATTTCTTGACTTAGGTAAGTGAAAGTCCTACAGATGATACCGAGGTTCCTGTTTGCTATAGAGACATTATTTGCAATATGCTTCCTAAAATTCAATTTATTGTCTATAGTTACACCAAGGTCCTTTTCATCGTCCACTCTGTCTGTTAGAATATCTCCAGTGTCTGATGGCATAAGGTATCTAAAAATCTATGGTTTCATATCCTAGGTGCATATGCTTGCACTTTTTTTTATGTTGAAAAACATTTGCCATAAAAAAAGTGCCCAATATTTGGAATTACCAATATGTAGTTCTTCCCGATCTTGGTTTCTCATAATTACCTGGTAGAGCTTAATAAAACTGTTCACCATAGTTGGGAGGTCATTCATAAATATGAGAAATAAGATGGGTCCTAGAAAACTACCATGCGGCATCCCAGAGGTTACATCCCACCTAAATATGAGAAATAAGATGGGTCCTAGAAAACTACCATGCGGCATCCCAGAGGTTACATCCCACCAGTCCGAGTTACAGCCATTAATTGTAACCCTCTGTTTTCGATTTGACAGAAAGCTTTCAATCCACTGTAATAAGTTCTCTCTTACTCCATATCCCTTCAGTTTGTTTATAAGCCTTTTGTGGAGGATTGTCGACGGCTTTACAAAAAAAAATCAAGATATATTACATGCCCTTGGTCGATTGCCTCAGTGATACCCTCATAAATCCCAGTAACTGGGTGACACCGAAAAACGCAGGAACCAAAAATATAACAAAAATACATACAAAATCGGTTCGTGGGAGGGAAAGGTGTGGCGAGGGGTAGGGTCATGTGGTTATATGGTCGTTAGGGGTATAGGATGGTAGGTATGAGATAGCATGGTCCTTAAACTTTTGAAGTTAAGAGATTGCTTGCCAAAAGCCACCTAACTACGTCGCATGCGGTGCGCGTTCAATGGATCCGAGTATAAGTCTTCAGCTGCTCTTGAGAGGTATGTGTTAGATAGTTGTTTTTGCGTTTTTAACCCAGGTTGTGCGAAAGGCTCTGGTTAGTCTGTGGGGCAGCCTCTCAGCCTTTCTCTTATCTATTAACGTTTAGCACTCTATGTCAATTTTCAGCAGACGACATTTTGAAATATTTTTCTTATTTTTTTTTTCAGGGAACAAGATTTGACATTTCATGCAAATTGTTACCGATGGAGACAAAGTGCATGAAATGTCAGATCCTGTTTCCTGGGGAAAATATCAACAATTTGTCGTCTGCTGATAAACATGTCAAAATAATCGAAGTTGATTTATTTATCTTTTTTTTAAAAATTAAGATGTATTTGTGTTTTTCGTTTTTTCGTGCAACCATCTTTAATGGCGCCGGCACATGTGACAATGATACTTATCGCATATATGCGAACAACGAACGTTCAGTCGCTACTGCGCATCCACGCAGTCTCACCGGAGCCTTCATTGTTAGCACACACATAGTGGAGAACTAGACGAAGGTCCGTTCTGCATTAATTACCTGTTTGAAACATCTATCATGTCAGAATCTGTGTTTGGGGCTACCAGAAATTAAATTTGTGGGAGATTTAAAACAGACAATTTTTCATCTGTAAATAAAATCATTTTATATAATAAATTAAAGACATGATTTTCAAACCGAGAGGTCTGGTGCAGGGGATATTTTACATGTACAGGTAAAGTTAGCCAATAAGTGGACTAGAAGTACCGTACTGTTGGTTGACCGGAGATGTTACCTCCTTGAGATCAAGAGACAGAATGACACTGTGGAACTTAATCCTCTTTTTATAGTGCACTCCTGTCTTTAAAGGCACATTTTTTTCCTTCTTTGGCTAGAGCCCCATCTCATGATCAGCCCCAATATACAGTCCTGATAACAGAGCGCACATCAAAGGCTTATCTTATCTAAGTGATTATGAGGTAATTATAAGGATGTTAAGGCGTCCTAGATGGGGCCCTATAAGGGGTAATTCATATAATTGAGAAGTATTCAATGTTACTTTAAGTTCATTTGCAAATTTTGCATTTATCCAAAATACTAAAGGTGTTGTTTTTTTCTTACACTGTTAAAAAAATACAAATAAACTGAAATGGAAATTTAAGATTGAACGTTTTTATTTATTTATTAATTTTCTAAAGTAAATAAGCACACTTCACAATTATTCCATAGCTGCCCGAAAACTAAATATTTCAACTTCAGTGAAACTACATATTATGGAATCAGTCAGACAGTTCTTAGACAATTTGAATGTGTATTTTATGTCAAAAAGCTTTTCTTTTTCAATAAATAAATAAATGAAATACTGTCTATCTTACCAATTTTCTGTATTTGATCCAAAGAAGCAGATAAAAGAGGGCATTTGATGATAAATTAGCATAAAAGATAAGTATCTGTATTTCTCCATAAAATATGTAGTGATTATTCATTTGAACTGTCTTGGAGAGGCCATTCTAATGAATAACAACCAGGTATATTTTAATGAATAAAGAGAAAAAATATAAAATTATCATCAAATTACCTCTCTTCATCATAAACTTTGCTGATACCTAATCAGGCCCTTACCTGTAAGGGTGGCCTCGGACCCATCAATATTGATGAGTCCGAGGGGTGGCCTAAGTCACCAAGAATTTCTTCTTATTCTGCTAAGAGTCATTAGGGTGTTATGTAATCCAAAATGTGTCTTTAAGCCATCGCTTTTAAATAACTTGTACTTGATCTTTTAAGAGGTAATTGACCGGCGCGAGAATCGCGCCGGTCTTTTAATACAGCTTTGGATTTTCATACATGGTAGACTATTCGATTAGCTCACTAAGGATTTTTTTATATTAACCGGGATCGTCGCCCAGCAAACATGTATATGTTGGCCCCATATGGGCAGAATCTGGGCATTTATCACATTCAAGTCCTACATGGGCCCCATATAGGCTTTTTTGCCCATATAAGACCCATATATGTCCCATATTGGTAAAATTTGGCCAACAAACATGTATATATGGGAACCATATGAGCAGATTCTGGGCATTTATCCCATTAGGGTCCTAAATGGGTCCTATATAGGCTTTTTTGCCCATATTAGACCCATACAGGTCGCATATTGATAAAATTCGATAACTATAAAAATAAATTCTAATCTGTGGAACCCCGAGATAAAACTGAAATAATCATGGAAAAATGATAATTTCAAGATACATAATTAGGGCCCAAATGGCTCCTATGGACCTCTATGGTTCCAATGTTGACCTCCCATTACTATATGGGACCCATATGGGGTCAATATGGGCATTAAGGGGAACAATTGTACCACTATTTAAACAAAATATATATAAAAAAAATAGTAAATTTTCTGATATAAATGCAAATAATAATGATAATAAGAAAATAAAAATAATAGTTTCTTCATTACAACTTGAATGCATTTACTAAATTTATCTTGACAATTTTTCCGACATGGACGTCGATTCATGGTCATATTTTTATTTTAACTTGTATGTCTCTGTTACTTTTAAAATTGAGGTATATATAAATACGCATGAGGCCACCATGTCCAACTATTAAAAAGAACACCTATATCTTTAAGGCCTCTTGATTCTACGCATGTGCAATAACTTGCACATGTACGAAGGTCTCTCTCTGTTGGGACCTTACCAGTCCATCATATGGGCTGGGACTGGGGACTTATAATCATTTGTATAAAAATGTCTAAAAGTTTTGTTTTGTTTTTTTTTTTGAAGATAAATGTGGGTTGATTTTCCCATACTGAACCCATATAGTTCCCATATGGCTTTGCCCATGTGGGTCCAACGTGGAACCATGTTGCAAATCTCTCATGAGTCCCTTATGGGTTGCCCATATAGGACCCATATAAATACCCATTTGTGGTACATGTGGGTCCTATATTTTTGCTTGCTGGGCGGTTTGTGACAATCCCGGCAAATATAAATAATAAACTGTGTTATAAACCTCGTGAAGGGGTGGGGAGAGAGCGGGGCTGTAATTGTGGTACGGGTGTACGAGCCAGTATTTCAAAACCTACCACATTCATATACCTAGCCTTTGAAAAAAGGGATCCATTTATATACATTTATATACCCCCTCCCCCCCCCCCCCACCCCACCGAGTTATAAACAGATTAATGTCTACGTATTTTATTTTCATTACAATCAAGAAATTTCATAAAGCTTAATAAAAACAAACATTAAAGAATCACATTGTTTTTTTTTTTCTTTTTTAACTGTTACATAATTTGCGCGGTACTTAGACGTTTACGTCTAAATATTTTGTCTTGCAACATTTACAACAGTATCGGTCTAATCCTCTTACAACAAACACTGTGAACTGATTGAGACAATAATTCAAACGATAGCAGTACCAAACTTAATCCCATTACCTGTTAACAATTGTTTATGCGCGCGCGTGCCAGTTGTTAAATACAGTACACAGTAACTCCAGCTGCAGACGACATTTTGAAATGTTTTCTTTCCGCAAAAAAAATGATTTGACATTTCATGCAAACTATCTCAGGAGACAATTTGCATGAAATGTAAGATCCTATTTTCTGGGAAAAATAGGAAAAAATATCCTCAATTTGTACATATGCTAACAGTGCAGACCCAGATCAGACTCCGCATAGCCCATTGCACAGCGTCTCTATTTTAAATGCCACGTGCTATTTTCATATTCACGTTAAGCATGTTTGGTGAAAAATTCAGCAGACGACACTTTGAAATGTTTTCTTACTTTTCGCAGAAAAAAAGGGATATGGCATTTCATGCAAACTGTCTCCTCGGGAGACAATTTGCATGGAATGTCAGATCCTATTTTCTGGGAAAAAAAAGGAAAAATACAGCATCACTTTGTACATATGCAAACAATGCAGACGAGTACATTCAGCATACACTTTCATGATAAAGAAAATTTCTCTAAATATTTGTTATCTTGAGGCATCGGAAGAATTTCGTAGGGACTCAAAAGCGAGCTCGAATTAGACATGGTAACCCTGAGCATGGTAAATGAGCTATTAGTGTTCGAGCTATTGAGGTTCGACGGTAGATGGCGCTTAAGTTTCCTTTTCAAAATGCGAGGAAGGCGTGCACATCACGAAAACACGCCAATATAATTTTGACCCCCTTAAACCCCACTTTTATATAGTAAAACTGGGGTTTACAGGGGTAGATATTATTTTTCTTATTTTGTTAAAAAACATAGATCGTGGGTACTCATTAGAACCGCCTCGCCGAGGCGGTTCTAACGAGTACCCACAATCTATGTTTTGAGAAGAAGCATGAAAAGTTTCAAAATGTTTTATCTGAAAATTTTCATTTTTTTTTTGGTGGCCAAATTTTCAGTGATATTTGGATAGGCATGTTTTCGTAATGACACGCCGCGAATCCCTTTGTTGGGTAGCCTCTTTAGCAGAGGTGTCAAAGCATGGCTGAAGCATTCGATTAGGAGAGAATCGGGATATATAAAAATGTCAAATTCTGTTTTCTTGGAAAAATAAAATATCATCAGTTTGTAGTCAGTTTGTAGTCTGCTGAATTTGCCTGGAGAGTAGTGAAAGTTAAATTACCAACCTTAAACTAAATACTCAGACAGACAGGCCTGGGCAAACAATGTTTGTCCAGATAAGACCGCACATCCGACTGGACTCGTTCAAATTTGGTAGGGATTAATCCTTTATGCCACATTTTTGCCAATCATGTTGACAACCCCATGCAGTCGATACACGCCCCCTCCCGCTCACCCCCCACCCCCCACCACCAAATCCCACTTTTATATGGCGTTTGTCGGTGTTTTTCGGTCATTAGGTGTTTTTCGGTCTTTCTAGTGACCCAAAATTATATAGGCATGTTTTCGTGATGAGCTAGCCTTGCCCAAGGCTTAGAAATATACATATATATTTTTTTGGCTTATTGAGCTCTGTGGCTAGTCTACAGATAATATGGTCTGGATTTCTAAGCCTTGTAAAAAGCGAAATGAAGACCCTCAGATATCTGAGGGGACCATAAATTAATGTCAGCCTCCTAACAGTGCAGCAGTAATTGGTATTTTAAGGTTTATGAGCTACTGTTTAAACAGGTAATTGATACCATCTAGTTGATGTTATAATTACTTCCTGAATTCTTGAAGAGATTTTGCAACACTTTGTGCCAGTTTGACCAGGTCAGTTACACAAGAAGAAGCAATACAATATGGATATACTAAGCTTATGCATTGTTATAGAACAGTATATGAAAGGCAAAGATGTATTCTTTTGTTCCCCTACTGGAAGTGGCAAGAGTTTAGTTTTTGAAATGGGACCATTCCTCCTTCAATATTTAGAGAAAAAGCGACAGTGTACATGCATTGTAATATCGCCACTGGCAGCTTTGATGAAATGCCAAGTTAGTGGATTCCTGTTAGAACTGCCTCAATGAGGCGGTTCTAATGAGTACTCACAATTTATATTTTGTGCTGTAATAAAACAAAGATTACAAATTTCACATAAAATCGACATTTTACAGTTGTACAAATTATTTGTTGCATAGGTATGTCAACGAATGGCTGATCTAACGTGTCTGACAACCCTTTTTGCGCAGAAATAAGAATAAAAGATCACAAATTTTCATCTTTACATTTTCATTTTTACACCTGTAAAAAAAATGTTTGCGTTGATTGCAGAGCAACAGATAAGGAGTGCAATTGAAATAATAGATAACCTTCTTCACTTTCGTGAGACGATTCTAATGAATACACATGCTATATGTTGATTTTTTCATCATGATAACACGCCTATGTTATTTTGACACTCTCAAACCCGCTTTTTATAGTACAATTCGGGTTTTCAGGGAAATACATTATTACTTCTTATTTCTGCTCTAAAGCATAGATTGTGAGCACGCATAAGAACCGCCTCCATCCCACTAGCTATCTTTTGGGCAGAAATAAGACTTCTATTAACTAAAATATTTTTTTTATCGGAAAGTTATCATTTTTGCGGTCATTAAAAATTCCATTTTATTGTTTTTGTAAGGTTTTATAGAAGGTGGTGGATTCTTATTAGAACTGCCTCAATGACAATTTATATTACAGAGATTACAAATTTACGTAAAATAGGCATTTTACAGCTGTACAAATTATTTGTTGCATAGGCATGTCAATGAATAGCTGATCTAACAATTTCCTCAATCCATTTCTTGTGCAGAAATAAGAAAAAAAAAAAAAAAAAAAAAAAAAAAAAAAAAAAAAAAAACTGATCACACATTTTTATCTTTATATAACATTTTCATTTTTACACCTGTAACAATTTCTTTGATTGCATATGAAATGGCTTCATAATGCCTTAAATTCTTACCATTTATATTGTACTAGATACACGTGCTCCCACCTTAGACTCAAATCGGCCTGTGCATCCGTGCAGTCTGATCAGGGTCTTTGCTCTGTGTTCTGTGGATGGCTGGGGACCCAATGGTTCTTTTTTATACGGGTGAAGACTCTGATAAGACTGTGCAATAGTTCATGCTGATCAGAGTCTTCCCCTTGTGGAGATTGCTATGACGCTTAGAGAAATTTACCTTAAAGATAATTGAATAATTTGACTTTATATGGACTGAGGCCAGGCGATTCCTGTATACTTGTTGGCGAAACTCGGATCAGGCTACTGTCAGATCAGTGTATTTGTCGTATGCAGCAGAGATTACTGAGGACCTGGACCGAAATATCTAATTAGCCTGCGGATGTCCACGCTGGTCAGATTGTTTTGAAATTGCATGGTTCGATGAATCAGCGTCCGGCGATGATATATATCATCCATGTAAGATATTGCACATATATCTAATATGTAATCTTTTTAACATAGTCAACAATGAAGTCTATTTCTTAATTATGCTCATTAAATAAACTGATATTCTTTCACTTTCAGTGGCAAAACAGCCGAAAAGACCAGTACATCTGCTTAAATGAAAAATGTAATATTTTACTCATTTCTGCCCAAAACATAGATTGGGGGATCGAGGCGGTTCTAACGAGTACTCACAATCTGTGTTTTAAAGCAGAAATAATGTATACCTCAGAAAACCCACTTTATAAAAGTTGGGTTTGAGGGTGTCAAAATAACATAGGCGTGTTATCATGATAAAAAAAAATAATGTGTCTATTCATTCGAATTGCCTCTTGAGGCGATTCTTATGGTATCCACAACATATTTTTTATGGGAAAGTGAAGAAAATTATGTTATTATCATATACACACCTTATCTGTTGCTCTGCAATCAAAGCAAACCCTAAATGATCTAGCACATGTCTCGATCCTCTCAAGATGCAAGTACTTGCACAACACAAAGTTGAAAAGTACATTTGTTGATTAAAGATGAAACAACTATTTTCTTATATTCACCCAGAAAAAAAAAGGAAAAAAAAAAAAAAAAAAGAAAACATACTAGATTCAAGAACACAAAATGAATACACACATTGCTTTCACTCTGCTGTAAAAAGATCTGACCACATGTTATACACCTCCAATTTATCAATGGGTTCTTGTTATCTTGGAGTACATGATTTTTAAACCATTAATGTGCAGTTATATAAACAAACTGATGTTGAGGCTTGTAATCTGGCCATCTTTAAATTAGCCACAGCCTATTACCACCCAATAAAAGCTACAGGAGCAATTTCGCTTTTGACTAGGCCAATATATTTCAGAGACAACCACAGAAGAAAAGTTCACCCACAGACTAGCTAAACATTGACTCAAAAAGTAGAATGTAAATGAAAAAAAAAATAAAAAGAAATAATAATAAGTAAACAAAAAGTGACAAACATACTTATATATTGGCCTAGTAGCTATTTCAGAGACAACCACAGAAGAAAAGTTCACCCATAGACTAGCTAAACATTGACTCAAAAAGTAGAATGTAAATGAAAAAAAAAATAAAAAGAAATAATAATAAGTAAACAAAAAGTGACAAACATACTTATATATTGGCCTAGTAGCTGGGCTAGTGATGAGCCTATGTAGTAGGTAAAAATGATTCCCCACCCCTCGGTGATCACGACTGCCTAAACGAGTTGGCTAGAACAGATATCCATCTTTGACTGTTTCCAAAAACAGGGTAGCTGTTTCCAAAAACTTAAACAAGAAGCATCTACAAAAAATATGCAGATGTGTGGCAGCATAGGTGTAACACATTCTGGGCACATCAACATCTATCTATCTATCTTCTTATACTGAGGCGGTCATATTTGGCCGTTACCTCAGTTGTTGGGTGGCTAAATTTAGAATTTAGCTAAAAAAAAAAGTCACTGGATGAGTCCTTAAAACTATTTACAATCTAATAACAGAGGTATACTAAAACGCATACCTCTGAGTCCCAATCTATACTATGAGGGCTTTGAACTCCTCTGCGGACTTGGCATCCACCGCAGAAGAGGAAAGACTATTCCACTGAGGAATAGTTCTAGGGAAGAAAGAATTCTTCAGGCATCACTATAGGACTGGTACCTACGATATTGCGTGTTGTTTATTTTCGATGCCCTTGTTTGGGTTGTAGCTGTCGCAGGGGTCAAGTATCTGTCTTTATTAACAGACACTATACCAGAGTGTATCTTATTGAAGAAAGTTATAGAGGACTGCTCACGACGGGCCTCAAGGGATGGCCACTCTAGTTCACTAAGCATGTCACCGACGCTACTTCTGTTTCTCCATCGCCGACAGGTCCATCGAGCAGCCGTCCTCTGTACCTTCTCCACCTGCTGAATCAGAGTTTCAACATGGGGATGCCAAATGGGTGATGCATATTCAAGTTGAGGGCGAACCAATGTTTTATATGCAACATCCTTTGTCTGCCTATGTGCAAAGGCCAAATTACGTCTAAGGAATCCTAAAGTCCTAGTTGCTTTTGATGATATCTCTGAAATATGTTGACCCCAATCAAGATAGATCATCAGTGATGATGATACCAAGATATTTGGCGGATTGAACCTGTTCCAATATTTGCTGGTGTAATGAATATTCAAACTTAATTTGTTTGTCCGGAAGGGTCGTGACACCCTCATTGAATGACATTTGGCCACATTGAACTTCATCTGCCAGTCGGCTTCCCACTGTGCTAGTCGATCCAGGTCATCTTGTAAAATAAGACAGCCAGAAGGAGAGTATATGTTCCTATACAGGACACAATCATCAGCAAACAAATGGACAGATGTTATCACCCAGTCAGCATTCTACGTAAATCTATATCGGGCCGTCATTGTAAATCATGTAGATTTACGTAGAATGCTAGCTGGGCAGGTAGATCGTTGGTGAATACCAAGAAAAGGACCGGTCCAAGGACCGAGCCTTGGGGAACACCAGATAAAACAGGGACTGGATCTGGCACTTGGCCATCAAGTACAACTTGTTGTGAGCAACTAGAGAGCCATGAGCTAATCCACCTATGTGTGGACCCTCTTATCCCATAATAGTCCAATTTATATAATAGCCTTCTGTGAGGTACCTTTTCAGTATAAAAACAAGTCTTCAAAATCTAAAATTCATTGGAACTTTGTCCCGTTACTAGTTACTTGAAATGAGCAGATACCCTCACGTATTACTTTTAAGACGACCCTTCCAAATTTCGCCTGTATAATGGACTGGTTATCGGCTTGTCGTGCGCTTAATGATAGTAGATAGTAGAATCCCAGCAACAGGTGGCTCCGTCAGGTGTGTAACATAAGTTTAGAACAGTAAACAGTTAGAAAGCAGGAAGAAAAGTATTTTCTAATATTTCAATGGCTCATCAAAGACATCTCAGAATGATTTTGAAATATATCATGTCAGTTGTGATGTTCTGTTCCTGATATATCATTGTCACACGGAAATAGCTGTAAATGGCGTCAGTTTTGAGGAGACTAAGAGATGTTTTCGTAAGTTGTAAAATGTGGGTGGGGTCACATTTCAGTGTGATGAAATATCCCGGATAAATCAGTGTTTGAAGTATTTTTCTTTTCTCCCCTACTACTATTGGACCATTACCTTCAGCTGGTTTTGCACCTTGGACCACAAGTGAGCAATTTTGTCTCAGTAGCAGGATAACCAGCATAGGGGATGTCACTCCCTGTACAGGGGTCCTCTATCACTGTCCCAACCTGAAGGATGATGCCCCAGGGATGATGCACTGTATTAATATCATTCCTTTCTATGATGCTAATAGAGAATGTTTGGACCAGATAATTGCTATCCCAGTTTGGGGATCAAAACCTGGACCTGAAGTGACCTGATGGCTAGTGACATTTTGCAGGTTCGTACAGGTGTAAGATTAGTACATTTAGAATTTTAAGACCTCTGCTGCTTGGTAAATGTCTTTACAACTGAATACCTTCTGCGGATACATTTGTGCAAAATATCACAAACAATTATTTAGTTATTCATTTTTTTCTGACCAGGGCTCCATTCAATAAATATGAATTATTCGCTTGCAGAGGTTTACGGTAAACAGCTGAACCACCTGTTTTGAAATTGATGGGGTCACTAGAAAGACCAAAAAACACCTAATGACTGAAAAATGCCGGAAAACGCTAAAAACACCAAAAATATATAGCATATACGAAAATGGGTTCGTAGGAGGGAAGGGTGATCTCTAACTTCAAAAGGTTGAGGACCATGCTATCTCCTACCTGCCATCCTATATCAGAAGTAGTCTCCCTGCCCAATGTTGATGACTTCAACCGGGCAGTTAGCCAGATAAACCATGTCTCGCCCTAATTTAACCAGTGCCTTACTTTTAATCTTGTAACTAGACCTTTTTTAACATTTCACGCTTTTACTTTCCTTTAAACTTCACAACTTTGTCTTTTCTTAGCCTGGTTTTGCACTCACATGCTACAAATCCCAGAAATGGGTTAAGCATTATTGGAAGATAGATAGATATCCCTAGCGACCATAATCCCTTCCCCCTTGCCACACCCTTCCCTCCCACGGACCCCTTTCGTATGCATTTCTGCTATATTTTCAGTGTTTTCCGGCGTTTTTAGGTGTTTTTCAGTCTTTCTAGTAACCGATTTTGATGTGCTGTAATTAATTACTTTCCCTTGAGAGATAATCTTAAAATTTTCATATTGGAATGAAATTGATTTGTTTTTGTTTTTGGTAATTTTTGTTCATATTGATTTTTTGTTTTTCATATAAACAAAGTACGGGTGTACATCTCTACTAACTGTTTGTTTTGTGCTAAGATAACCCCATTAGCACCTGAGGAATTGTGTTAGATTCTGAGCATGGTACCAGAGTAAAATTTAATTTTAGATTGCTATATAAAACAGTTGACAGTGACTGATGAAAAAGCTTGCTCTTACTGATATGAAAACACAATTAAAATACATGCAAACTCTTTGAATTAGACTGGCTCCCGTCTAACTGATATATGAATCAGCATAAAAACTATTTATATTTTACAAAAATCCTATCTGTTGGAATGTCCTTCTGTCTGATTTGGCTGATCATTTATGAGTTTCTGATTTAAAGGGAGCTAATATGTGTATCAAAATAGTCAAGGAGGAGTATTTTACCTTTGTTAGATTACCGTATAAATGTAAAACTCATAGCATGGTGCCAGGCTATCTAAGAATCTGAAACATCACACTAGTTTATAGTGCTCCTGACATCAGATCACAAAATACTGGCCTTGAATCCCTCTGGAGACAGAATTCAGCTCATAACTACAAATGTATCCAACATTTCAGTGCATGGAGCCTGTCATTATCATCCTTTCAAATTTGTCATCTTGCTAATACTTAAATATTTTTATGTTGAAATTAAAGGACCAAATCATTGTCATCACTGAATCCGAGACCTTTGGCACCAGAGGCCAGTGCAGTAACTATTGCGCTGCCATGCTTAACCTGGTCCTGCTGATCCCTGATATACCCTGCCTTTACAAACAATGTAGATCCAGATCAGTTGGCTTCTGAAGAAGAAGCCAACTGATCTGGATCTGCACTGTTTGTCATTTAGAATGTGAATTTGTATCAACAACCCGTATCAAGTAAACGGCTGGAAATTAGAAGTGGAAATGGCATCATAATTTATTCAGCATGGCAAGAGTGAATTCATCTGTAGATTTGTTAGTATATACAGTACTTTCTTGAGAGCGTCACTGTGCCCAGTTCAGATACTGGGTGATATACTGTACAAGCTGTGCTGGCAGGTCTATTACCAAAGAAAACTAGCCTCAGGTGCTACAGGCTCCAGGTATGATCCCTGCTTAGGGTGAGCAATTTTCTGGGCCCAAACATGCTCCATTAGCATCATAGGCAGGATGATGTTAATACAGTTTGCCGTCCTTTGTATCGGGACTGACTGGAGAGTTGCATGTACAGGAAGAAACATCCCTATATAGATGCAAGTTAAAGAATAGTTCAGGAGCAGTCTAATCTGGGTCTGCACTGTTTGCATATGTCATTTATTGACAACTTTGGTGTACCAAATTTTTTGACATTTACTGTCCCCCTTTTTTAGGGAGTCCCCTTTTTTTGGGGGGGGGTGGGGAATAAGAAAAAAATACCATCAATTTGATTTCTGCTGGACTTGCCCAGAAAGAGTTAACCCTTGTCATGCTGAACCCAGATATACCCTTCCTTTGCAAGTAGTGTAGATCCAGATCAGTTGGCTTCTTCAGAAGCCAACTGATCTGGATCTGCACTGTTTGCCATTTAGTATGTGAATTTATAGCGACAGTCTGGACAAAGCAATCTGATTGGGTGAAAATTAGAAGTGGGCGTGACATCTTAATTTATTCAGCTTGACAAGGGTTAAAGGTAAAAGTGCAAGTATTCCCTTGATAACCTAACTGATATTGCCTAAAAGTTGGGACACCTTATCTCCTTATCATGCTTGTCCTAAAAATTTGAACAAGTTTGTTTCGCTACCTGCATGTTGATGTGTCTAAAAATGCTGGTGAGGGCAAACAGTGGAGACCCAGATCAGAATCTGCATTCTGCAGCATCTGATCTGGGTCTCCACTGTTTGCTTAGGCCTTTCTATCACAATATTTATGGTAAAATTGGTATGGCTACCAGTAGAGTTTTATCTTCTTTCACCTTTCAAACACCCCTCAGAATAAACCATAAAGGATTAATAAGGTTATGTTATGATAAGGTATAATGCTGCTAACATCTGTTAGAGATAACTCTTTTTTGATAACTTTAAATAAGCTTAGCAACTGGTGAAATATATATCCAGTGGACTTTTAATTTCTTACAAGTTTTGTCTGAAATATTTTACAGACATATCTGAATAAACAGAGTAGGCCAGGATCAAACTTCTCCTCAAAGGTTTATGCTATTAGCCAGCCATGTTTAGAGCAAATATGATGTTATAAATTAAGGTGAAATAGTTTTTTCATTTTTCAGCCTAAATACTTAATATTTTTCTTAAATCTCCTTTAAAAAAACATAATTTTGTAGTAGCATTCACGGAAATCCCCTGAGAACAAATTGACCTTTAACCCTTGTCCTGCTGTATAAGTTAAGATGCCACTCCCTTTCCAAATTTTCAGCCAATCAGATTACTTGATCCAGATTGTTGATATGTTCACATACTGAATGGCAAATAGTGCAGATCCAGATCAGTTGGTTCTTAGAAGCCAACTGATGATGTTATAAATTAAGGTGAAATAGTTTTCCCCACTAAATACTCTTCCTTAACATTAGTATTTAGTGGGGATAATTTTCTCTAGCTCTCCAAAAAGACATATGTTGTGAGTACTCATTAGAAGTGCCTTGGCAAGGACCCACAGCATATGTTTTTATGGAAAAATAAGAAAAAAATATCCCAGAATTACACCAAATATTCCTAGTTACCATGTTAATGGGCAAATCCAGCAGACAACAAACTGATGTTATTTTTAGCTCGCCTGTACGAAGTACAAGGAGAGCTATTGTAGTCACCCCGGTCGTCCACGTTTGCGTTCCCGTTCCCGTCACACTGCGTTAAAGTTTTTCAAATGCTTATATCTCAACAGTCACTCCTCACAGAGGCATCAAATTTGGAACTTAGGTACCTTGGAGGGTCTTCTGAGATTCCAAGAGAATAAACCCCTGGGTTCATGCCCCTGGGTGGGGCTAGGGGTCAGAATCTAGGACACCTTTGTAATACTGTGTTAAAGTTTTTCAAATTCTTATATCTTGACTTTCACTCCTAATAGAGCATTCATATTTAGAATTTGGGTGCCTGGAGGAGTCTTCTGAGATTCCAAAAGAACATACCCCTGGGTTCATACCTCAGGGTGGGCCTTGGAGTGGGGCTAGGGGTCAAAATCTAGGACACGTTTGTAAAATCTTATATGCCTACAGGTTATAGACACAACTGGTTATACATCAGCTAACTATGTGACATCGGTTTAAGTGTAAGAGAGTGAAGGTCATGGTGACCTACATTTTACGGTCCAGGTCACCTAGATTTCACGGTCCAGTGATTTTGCCTTATATCTTGAATACTATTTGTTGGATAAATGTCACACCTGGGATATTACTTCCATGTGACCCAGTGAATGACCACTTACTATATCTAGGTCATTGTGACCTATATTTCATGGTTCAGTGATTTTGCCTTATATCTTGAATACTATTTGTTGGATAAATGTCACACCTGGGATATTACTTCCATGTGACCCAATGAATGACCACTTACTATATCTAGGTCATTGTGACCTATATTTCATGGTTCAGTGATTTTGCCTTATATCTTGAATACTATTTGTTGGATAAATGTCACACCTAGGATATTACTTCCATGTGACCCAATGATTGACCACTTACTATATCTAGGTCATTGTGACCTATATTTCATGGTTCAGTGATTTTGCCTTATATCTTGAATACTATTTGTTGGATAAATGTCACACCTAGGATATTACTTCCATGTGACCCAATGAATGACCACTTACTATATCTAGGTCATTGTGACCTATATTTCATGGTTCAGTGATTTTGCCTTATATCTTGAATACTATTTGTTGGATAAGTGTCACACCTGGGATATTACTTCCATGTGACCCAATGATTGACCACTTACTATATCTAGGTCATTGTGACCTATATTTCATGGTTCAGTGATTTTGCCTTATATCCTATTTGTTGGATAAATGTCACACCTGGGATATTACTTCCATGTGACCCAATGAATGACCACTTACTATATCTAGGTCATTGTGACCTATATTTCATGGTTAAGTGATTTTGCCTTATATCTTGAATACTATTTGTTGGATAAATGTCACACCTGGGATATTACTTCCATGTGACCCAATGAATGACCACTTACTATATCGAGGTCATTGTGACCTATATTTCATGCTTCAGTGATTTTGCCTTTTATTTTTATTACTATTTCATGGAGAATTGTCATACCTGGATTATTATATCTATGTGACAAAATGATTTACATACAAATACATCTAGGTCAGTGTGACCTATATTATATGGCTTAATGATAAAAATGTTACAATATAAAATGTACCCAGCAGGCGAGCTACGCTGTCCTACGACAGCTCTTGTTATTTTTCCTAGAAAAAAGGATCTGATACTTCATGCAAATTGTCTCCTTAGGAGACAATTTGCATGAAGTGTCAAATCCTATTTTATAGGAATAAGGAAACTATTTCAAAAAGTTGTCTGCTGAAATTTTTATTCAGCATGCAGTGTTAACCCTTGTCCTGCTGAACCCAGATATACGCTAGATGGACGTGTAGGTCCAGATCAGCTGGCTTCTTCAGAAGCCAACTGATCTGGATCTCTACTGTTTGCCATTCAATATATATGAATTTATATCAATAATGTGGATCAAAGAATCTGATTGGCTGAAAGTTAGAAGTGGGTGGGGCATCTTAATTTATTCAGCATGATAAGGGTTAACAACTCTGGTAAACAAGGAACATTTTTGTGGCGAAATAAGAGACAGAATTTTATTCATCTGGATTAGGCTATTCCTTTTATATGTAACTATGTTGTGACAAGCAATAAGTTTAACTATTAATGATTGTGAATGAATAATGCATGTAAAATTTATATATGTACGTTTGTATTATGAAACCATAGATCCTGATATGGTGTTTTTTTTAGGCGAAAAAATAATGTACTGATTGTTTAATTATTTTTGCTCAAAAATGTTTGTATGTGGTATCATTAGAAGCACTTCACCGAGGCACTTCTTATGAGAATCCACAAGGTATGTTTTCATGGAGAAACAAGGATAATATTTACCTGATATACCCACCCTTATCTGGAGCCATATGAACTGCATGGACTTTGAATCAGTGTATCTGTGTCTCTAAATAAGGGTGGTTTCCAGATGAATATATTTATTTGTTCATGAAATACTCATTATAATCGCCTGGCTTCGAATTTAAGAAAAACCATTACGAAAACACGCCTATTCAAATATATAGAAAACTTCACCTCCAAAAACTGAAAATTTTTAGATAAAAAACTCTGATATTTTTTCATATTTCTGCACAAAACATAGATTGTGGGTACTTGTTAGAACCGCCTCAGTGAGGCGGTTCTAACGAGTACCCACAATCTATGGTTTGATCAGAAATAAGAAAAATAATGTATACCCCTTTAAACCCCAGTTTTACTATATAAAAGTGGGGTTTAAGGGAGTCATATAGGTATGTTTTCGTGATGCTTTTTCATCCTCAACAATAGTTGGCATTTTCATATTTATTAGCAGAGAAACTTTCATGCTCCGCTATGTTTAACTAGAAAGAATTGGCAATTGTTAGTAATTTGAGATTTATTAGCAAGACAAATGCTCAGCTGAGTAGAGCAGGAAAAAAAATGTGTTATAACCTCAGGGCCTGGTTGAGACAATTTTAATGAGTTCCCCTGGTTTGTATTTTACAAAAAGAAATAAGAATAATATTGATGCTGCTCGGGTGAGAAAAGAATCTTACTATATCCTGAACAGGATGGAACACATACTGTAGATCAGGCCCCAAGGTTATAAAACTTTTTTTCATGCTCAACTCAGCTAAATATTAAGCATGAAATTTATCATGCTAATAAATCTCAAATTACAAACAATTGCAAATTCCGTCTTGCTAAACATAACTGAGCATGAAATTTTCTCTGCTAATAAATATGAAAATTTCATGCTCAGAGAAAATTTCATGCTTAGTTGAGATGAGCATGAAAAAAGTTCTATAACCTTGGGGCCAGATGCCACAGAATGCAATATCAGGTTAGGGTCTACATGTTTTTTCTTATTCCTCCACAAAAGCACATACAAGGTATTTTGCTACTCAGAAGTGCCTCTACTGACTGAGTAACCATAACATATTTTGATGGAGCAATGACAGAAATATCAATACTTCGTGGTTGAAAAAAAGGCATTTTGTCTAGAGCTCTGAGTTCAACTTATAGGACAAGCATGGTAATGAGCTATGGTACCCTAATATTTAGGGTAATATGGTATTTAGAGCTGCTACTCTGTGATCCTACCCATAGATCCACATAAGCAACACTTTTAGTTGGGGTAAACTTTTTTGTTCTCTTTTTAGGGTAAATGTGCTCTCTCAGCCATTGATATTTTTCCCTTATTTCCTTATACACTTCTTATCTAGAGCTTTCACAGTGGGGAATCCACCTGACCAAATGACTAGGTGCACAGAGTTTGGTACCTTATCTAGAGCTTTCACAGTGGGGAATCCACCTGACCAAATGACTAGGTGCACAGAGTTTGGTACCTTATCTAGAGCTTTCACAGTGGGGAATCCACCTGACCAAATGACAAGGTGCACAGAGTTTGGTACTATTTTTAGCCCCGCTTCAGGTAGGATTAATTAGAATATCTCAATTTATACCTGATGGAATTTTTTCAAATAAAGTGCAGAGTATGCGTAAAATCAAGCTCTTTTTGGTGGTGTAAGCGCTATTCTGCAATCTTGCCTGATTCTCGAGAACATTCGGAGAATGTAATGTTTTTCGTCAAAATCCATGTACATTGTCCCGGTGACCCAGATTGACAGCAAGAACATTCTTCGAATGTTCTCGAGAATTAGACCAGATTGCAGAGTAGCGCTTACATCACCAGGAAGAGCTTGATTTTTCGCGTACTATGTGCTTTATTTGAAAAATTCCATTCGGTATGAATAGAGATATTCTAAAAAATCCTACCTGAAGCGGAGCTAAAAATAGTAACAAACTCCATGCACTTAGTCATTTGGTCAAGTGGATTCCCCACACTGGCTTTGATAGCATATCTTGGTTAGAAAACTTCAGGATTAATCCTGAATTCAGGATTGAAAACTTTCATTTTAAACATGAAATTGCACTTGAATGCTTGTTCACAAGACCAACCTTTAGTATCAAAAGTAGTGTGTATTTGGACTTAATATATGCCTGAAATAACTTTAAAACCAATAATTAAACCAATTATTAGTTGCATAGCTTTCTCAGTAAAAACATATGTTGTGGGTTCTCATTAGAAGCACTGAGATGCTTCTAATGAGTACCCACAACATACATTTTCATGTAGAAATAAGAAAAAATATAATAGTTTTTGGATGAAAAAAAAAATCTTGTAGTTTCTCAATCCTACCTGGGGAAAGTATTCCAATTTCAGGACTGAAATTTTAGAGTTCAGGATTGATTATTAGCGACTATTCTCACCCCTGCATATCTGAGGGTCTGGAGGTGGGTACCAAAAATCGCAAATCTTTAAAATTTTAGCCCTTTAATCAGTAATAGATAAAGCTATTTTCACAAAAATCAGTATATTTTGGCTTGTTTGGGCTTCTACATGACAAAAATCAGTAGTCACTATATTTTTAGGCCAAAAATCAGTAGTCAATAAAAAATATGACCATTAATCAATAGTCAATAAACCCCATATCTGGGTCTACACTGTTTGTTCGCCTGTCTGTCCCAGTGCTTACAGTAAAAATTGAAAACATAATTATGTGAGTACTCATTAGAAGCATCTATAGGAGAGATGTTTCTGATAAATCATAACGAAAACACGCCTATTCAAATATACTGAAAATTTTACCGCCAAAAAATGTAAATTTTCAGATAAAAAATTCTGATATTCTTCATATTTCTGCTCAAAACATAGATTGTGGGTACTCGTTAGAACTGCCTCGGCGAGGCAGTTCTAACAAGTACCCATGATCTATATTTTGAGCAGAAATAAGAAAAATAATGTATACCCCTGTAAACCCCAGTTTTACAATATAAAAGTGGGGTTTAAGGGGGTCAAAATTATATAGGCACGTTTTCTTGATGCATCCACAGCATACTGAATGTTTTCATCTAGAAATAAGAAAAATATCAATACTGTTGGGTTGAAAAAAAGTGCCTTATTTTATAGTTCTAGATAAGAGGTGGTGTAAGGAAAATGTTTTTCTTAGTTTTCCAAGAAAACAAATGTTATGGCTACTCAATAGAAGTGCCTTGCTGAGGCACTTCTAATGAGTACCCACAGTAGATGTTCAGGCGCTTCTAATGAGTATCCACAACGTATGTTTTTGGTGAGAAATAAGAAAAATATCATCAATTTTTTATTGGTAAAAGCACCTTATATGGAGCTATGAATGTGTTAATTGTGTTTTTGGTGCACAGTGCATCCCTGGATCTAATAAATGAGGTACCTTTTTTTTGTGAAGAATTAAGAAAATTCTCCTACATAATCTGCATCATTGGAGTTCTGTATTTCAGGTAAATATTCCTCATACAAAACCACACATTCAAGCATATTTCTGGTTTCTTGTTGAATGGCCCCTTATGCTATTATCCTTTGGCTATCATAGCCTAGTCAAAACTTTGGATAAAGCACTTTTTTCTTTTGAAATGTACTGATATTTTTCTTATTTCTCCATGAAAGCATATGTTTTGGGTTCTCATTAGAAGCATCTCAACAAGATGCTTCTAATGAGTACCCACAACATATGTTTTATGGAGAAAAAAGAAAGGTATATTCATTGGATAACCTCTTTTATCCGGAGTTGTGCATGGTTCTTAATTAAACATTGTAAACAGATTCCGCTGGAATTTATATGAACTGTTTCTGAACTTAGAAATGTCTAGTGGGTAAAATAGTTCCTGATGTGCAAATGTAGTTCCTGGAAAGAACTCAGATTATAACAGGAATTGCTTAATTTGCTTATTAACCCTTGGCACTCTCTGGGTCAGTCAACAGTCAACAAATCACCAACTAATTGACAGTTTTTTTTTTTTTTTCATTAAATAGGGTTTTGACATTCTAGTGCTTTATGGAGTTACTTTTGATGGAAGGAGTAGTCCTCTCCTCTTTGCCCATTCTTTCTTCCATTCTGAACTTTTTGCTATGTTTAATTGTATTTTAATTTTTTTAAATTTTATTTTACTTTGGTTAGAAAACTCAGAGAACTTGTAAATACATTCTTGAAGACACAAATACTGACATTTGGTGGTCATACATGATGGAGGAAATCTCTAGAGTACCCTCGCTGTAATTGTGACAAAGAAGAGAAATACGCTGCCATATTTGGCCCTGCGTTCCTGAGGCAGTTTTCTTGCTCAACCTTTACCACTCTCTTTTCTAGTTCAGCAGACAATGAATTGATGATATTTTTTCTTATTTTTCCCAGAAAGGTTTTAACATTTCAAGCAAGCTGAAGTGGTGACAGTTTGCATGAACTGTCAAATGCTGCTTTCTGAAAAAAATGAAAAAGTATTTTAAGATGTTGTCTGCTAAAATTATCACCTAAAGCACTTAGCGTTAAAGTAATTCATTGGGACTGTGGGTGATAGTATAAGTAATGCATCTCAAGACTGTTTGCTATTCATTCAACAGTATTTTAGACAAATCAACTAAGCTAAGATAGATTTGCTAAAAATTTAAGATGAATATGGTATGGAGAAGGGTTGTCCAAAAAACTTAGGGTAAGTATGGTTCAGTAGCTAAAATTGAGTCTTCTGGTTTCAGCCTAATCCATTCCACACACAAGCTCATGTGGGTGACAGGCAAGTGTATGTGGGTAACAAACCTCCACCCAATGAAGATGTCATTGTTCCGGAAATCTACCCAAAGAACAGGATTATCTCTTCAAGGGTAACATTATTCTTCATATATCTCTAGAAAAGACACTTTATTAACCAAGAAGTATTAATCCTTAAAGTCCCAGTCTCAACTGCAGCAGACAACATTTTGAATTTCTTTTTTATTTTTTTTTTAAGAAATCAAGTCTTGACATTTCATGTGAATCATTTGCTGGGCAGATGATTCACATATTTCATGTGAATCATTAGCTTGGTAGATGATTCACATGAAATGTCAAGACATTTCCCAGAAAATAAAAAAAAAAAATAAAAAAATAGAATGCCTGCTAAATATGTTTGCTGGGTGCTTTAATTAACTCAACCCTTATCATGCTGAATAAATTAAGATGCCATGTCTACTTCTAATTATCAGCCAATCAGATTGCTTTATCTAGGTTGTTGGGACAAATTCACATACCTAATGACAAGCAGTGCAGATCCAAATCAGCTGCTCTGGATATACTCTGTTTGCAAAGGCAGGGCATATCGGGGTTCAGCAGGACCAAAAAGGCTAAAAGTTAATATTTTTTCTTACTTATTCACTAAAATATATGCTGTGGGTACTCTTCAGAAGTGCCATGTTCATCACAAAAACATGCCTATATAATTTTGTCCCCCTTAAACCCCACTTTTATAATAATAGTAAAATTGGGGTTTACAGGGGGGGGGGGGGGGGGGGGCTATACATTATTTTTCTTATTTCTGCTCAAAACCAAGGCAGTTCTAACGAGTACCCACAATCTGTTTTGAGCAGAAATAGTAAAAATATAAGTTTTCATCTGAAAGTTTTCAGTTTTTGGAGGTGAAATTTTCTATATATTTGAATAGGCATGTTTTCGTAATGTAGACATTTTCAAGCAAAAATGATCAGAGATTTTAAATTTTTTTTTTTTTTTTTTTTTTTTTTTTTTGTTTTTTGGACAACCAGATATTTTTTCTTACTTCTCCATTAAAATATAAGATCATGGGTGGTCACTGAGGTGATACCTATGAATACTGACAACAGGTGTTTTTTTATGCAGAAATAAGAAAAAAACAGCAACATTTATCTGGATACCCTGTTACACAGAGCTAAGAAAGGCTTAGCATCTCTTTTTAAAGATTACCACTGTCTGGGCAAATTCAGCAGATGACAATGATGATATTTTCCTTAGTTTTCCCAGAAACAGGATTTGACATTTCATGCAAATTGTCTTCATAAGAGACAATTTGCATGAAATGTGAAAACCTGTTTTCTGGGGAAAATAAGAAAAAAATATTTCAATTTGTCATCTGCTTAACCTTTGTCCTGCTGAACCCGGATATACCCTGCCTTTGCAAACAGTGTAGATCCAGATCAGTTGGCTTCTGAAGAAGCCAACTGATTTGGATCCCCACTGTTTGCCATTAAGTATGTGAATTTATAGCAACAGTCCGGATCAAGTAATCTGATTGGCTGAAAATTAGAAGTGTGCGTGGCATCTTAATTTATTCAGCAGGACAAGGATTAAAATTTTTACGGAGTAATAAGCTAAACACTCAGTATGTTCACACACCTAAGTATTAGTGTATACCTCTTAGCCATTACTCCAGATAAGCCAATTTTTAACAAAAATATTGTTAGTTTTTCGTATGTGTCCACAAAACCATATATTGCGTCGTTTTCCGTAAAAATGACTGATCATTCACTATTAGTTGACTTGTAGATAAGATTCATTCTTATAATATCCTTCTTCTAGATACTTATTTCAGGCTCTTTTTATCAGATATCTTTAACATTATTCACCAGGAATCTAAAATGATTCAAACCGACAGCTAGTATTTTTTTGTCAGCTCATCTATTAAAATAGGAAGTGAGAAAAAATATGTTACTAAAAATAGAATTTTCCAAACAGTCATCTATGAAAATTCTTCAGATCATCAGTCACAAGAGGCAAAAGTGACAGATGATAGATTATAATCAATCATGGGGACTACCCCAGTGGTTACTCATTAGAAGCACCTTGCTAATGCCGATATTATATAGTGAAAAAGATTGCTAAAGTAACAAACAAATTAACCCTAGTCCTGCTGAATAAATTAAGATGCCAAGCCCTTTTCAAATTTTCAACCAATCAGATTACTTGATCCAGATTGCTGATATAAATTCACATATTGATAGACAAACTGTGCAGATTCAGATCAGTTGGCTTCTTCAAGCCAACTGATCTGGATCTACACTGTTTGCAAAGGCAGGGATATCCGGCTTCAGCAGGACTAGGGTTAAAAGTCTAGTTTAAAAAATACTGAAAATCTGCATACTGTGCTTTTGATATCTTTCCAAAAGTTGTCTTTTGCTTGGCACTTTACACATAAGATGTAAATTTGGCAAACTTTTATCATGATTTAATGCAAAACCAATGGTCGTAACAACCTATGCACAAAAAGTTTTATTCTAGTCATTGGTTTTTCAAAAAATCAAATATTTTCACTTTTTACCATAGTAAAAATGAATGCAAATTATGCAGAAATCTGTAGTGTAGATAACTTGGTGGCAGATTTTTTGAACAAATTCCACTTGTTAAATTTTTCTGAAATTTTTCTAATATTATTGTGAACCAGCAATATTTCAAATTCAGCAAAGAAAAGTAAAAATATTTTCTTAGACATAAATTAAAAAAAAAAAATCACTTAACTATAGAAATTACATAGGTTAGACCAGCTTTTGGCCATATTGGCATAAATTTAATTCTAGGATAAATATTTGAGAACAAAACACAGATATAGAAAAAAACAAATGGTTTCTGATTAGATATAGTCAATCCTACCAAAACATTTTCATTTAAAATAAAACTCCAAGCAAAAAGCATTTTTCTGAGTGATGTTGAAAGGACAGTAGTAATGTAGACCCTGCATTGCTCTGTTTTCACTCGTTATAATTGGGAAACATGGGGCATTTACACCTTAAAGCACTTAGCAGATGACATTCCAAAATATTTGATTTTTTATTTTTTAGAGACGATTAAAGCGTCTGCTAGGCAGGTGAAATGTCAAGGTTGATTTTCTTGTATGTGTGTGTGTGTGTGTGGGGGGGGGGGGGATGGGGGGAGGAGGGGAGGAGGGGAGGGAGGGTGGAAATGAAGAAGAAAAAGGCATATTTCTGCTGCTACTGTAATTGATACTTTAACCCTTAAAATGCCAAGAAAACCTGCATCTGAAAATGTCGCATGTTTATGTCATCTGCTGAATATTCTTGCAAACTTTTCAAACTTGTTCTTGCATACAGACAAACATTGTGGACCCAGATCAGACTGCTCCTAGAGGAGCAGTCTGATCTGGGTCCACACTGTTTGTAAAAATGACTTTTAAATCACAAGCAGATGACAAAGCAGACAACAATTGTTGTGATTGGAAGTTTAAGAGTTAAGGGTTAAATTGTGTTATGACGGGTGACTGTTTTTACTCTTCTTTTCAAAGTCTAGGACAAGCTGTAATAGCTGGTTCCCAGACAAATTTTGTCGGGCGGTTAATTTTAGCACATTCAGCATTTTTTTTTTGAAGCATGAACAGACAAGTGTGGTAAGGAGTAAAGATGTCCTGGGCCCAGTTGTTCAAAGCGTCATTAGCTTAACGAGCTCATTAAGGGTCATTTCGTTAACTGTTTTAGCAGATTCAATATACAATATTCTGATATTTTTTGCTGAAAAAATGTGAGTAGCTTTTGCACTGCAAAAGCTACTCACATTTTTTCAGCAAAAAATTTCAGCTTATTTGTGTATCACTCAATTTAAATTTTAACGAATCGTTAACTAACGACATCGTTAGCTTTGAACAACTGGGCCCAGATTTTTAAGTAACAGGATAACACAAATAAGTTAATTGTAGGTTATAATTATCAGTATGTTTTTCTTTTCCAGTACACTGCTTGGAACTTCCTGCCTAAAAACCTGTTTGAACAGTTTCGAAGGATTGCCAACTTTTACTTCCTGGTCGTTGGGATTGTTCAGGTATATTTGATCATCATCCTCATCATCATCATCATCATCATCATCATCACCATCATCATCATAACTTAATATGTCTACACTCTTTTATTTGTGAATGAAAATGTCAAATGTGGTTCTGATTTTCTTTTAAAAGCAAAATTAACTGTTGGTATGGAAGTTATTTTGAAATGTTTTCTGAAACCTTGCTGACACTTTTGAGATGAGTTGGTAGGATAACTTTAAAATACTAAAATTGAGGAAATTAAGTCTGAGTAATATTTTTTTTAATTTCACAGCTGGTATTTATTTCCCTAATCAAACATTCATGTGGAAGGTTTAAACTTCTATTACCACAGGCCTGTAGAGTTCAGTGTGACGCAAAGTATACAAAAAAAAAGGAGTTCAGTGTTTTTTCAGCAAGTACACTTCTCAAAAAATATCATTCTTGCATGTGATCCCATTTGTCTAGCTAGTATATTTGTGACTGAATTACATATATTTTATGCACAAATCATGATAGACATTCCTTGAGAGCTGGTGTGAGATCTGCCATGCATGCAGCAAACCAGCTACCTGGAAGGGGGCCCACTGATGTGGATGTTGCCCATGTACCTGCACGTTAATAAAAAATCGGATGATGATGATGATGATGATGATGATGATGATATGACAAATAGA
This sequence comes from Anodontia alba, assembly GCA_964016985.1. NCBI lineage: Eukaryota > Metazoa > Mollusca > Bivalvia > Lucinida > Lucinidae > Anodontia > Anodontia alba. Next base: position 83,496,072 of record OZ024832.1, read on the forward strand.
AAACAAATTTATAATATAACAGCCAGCAAAGACAATATGTTCTTTCATGCAGTCTGATTCATCAGAGTCTACCCTGGTTACCATGTGGACCTTATTAAAAGATTCTATTAACAAAGTTCATAGAACTTGATCAGACTTACCAAACAGTCATTTTCTGTAAACCCTTGTCATGCTGAATAAATTAAGATGCTACACCCACTTCTAAGTTTCAACCAATCAGATTACTTGATCCTGGCTTTTGATACAAATTCACATACTTAATGACAAACAGTGCAGATCCAGATCAGTTGGCTTCTGAAGCCAACGGATCTGGATCTACAATGTTTGCAAAGGCAGGGCATATCCGAGTTCAGCAAGACTAGGGTTAATTAAGCTACACCATGAAAAAATATGTCTGCTAGCGGCCAAGTGCTAATTCTGTACAGTCAGATGGGGTTCGTCACTATCAGCTTACAGGATCATTGAATTTGGATACTATTGAATAAAGTGGTTGACAGCAAAGACTCTTATCGGAATGTGTTGTTTTACTGGCTTATCTGAATCCTACTGTTTGCATATGCCCTGAAGATGTATCTCTCACAACTCAATTTTTTTTCAGTTGACCATTGACACACCAGTCAGTCCAGCCACGAGTATTGTACCTCTAGTATTTGTTATCACTGTCACTGCCATTAAACAGGTAAGATGTGTGTGTGTGTGTGTGTGTGTATGTGTGTGTGTGTGAGGAAGAGGCAGGCAGAAGAAAAGATGTGAAGACATCAAAGACTGGAGTGATCTACGCTTCACAAGCTTCAAAAGGGCAGTCAAAGACTGATCAAAATGGAGTTAAACAATGATAAATCAAAGACTGGAGTGATCTATGCTTCACAAGCTTCACAAGGGCTGTCAAAGACTGATCAAAATGGAGTTATCCAATGATAAATCAAAGACTGGAGTGATCTATGCTTCACAAGCTTCACAAGGGCAGTCAAAGACTGATCAGAATGGAGTTAAACAATGATAAATCAAAGACTGGAGTGATCTATGCTTCACAAGCTTCACAAGGACAGTCAAAGACTGATCAAAATGGAGTTAAACAATGATAAATCAAAGACTGGAGTGATCTATGCTTCACAAGGGCAGTCAAAGACTGATCAAAATGGAGTTAAACAATGATAAATCAAAGACTGGGGTGATCTGTGCTTCACAAGTTCACAAGGGCAGTCAAAGACTGATCAAAATGGAGTTAAACAATGATAAATCAAAGACTGGAGTGATCTATGCTTCACAAGCTTCACAAGGGCAGTCAAAGACTGATCAAAATGGAGTTAAACAATGATAAATCAAAGACTGGAGTGACCTGTGCTTCACAAGCTCACAAGGGCAGTCAAAGACTGATCAAAATGGAGTTAAACAATGATAAATCAAAGACTGGAGTAATCTATGCTTCACAAGTTCACAAGGGCAGTCAAAGATTGATCAAAATGGAGTTAAACAATGATAAATCAAAGACTGGAGTGATCTATGCTTCACAAGCTTCACAAGGTCAGTCAAAGACTGATCAAAATGGAGTTAAACAATGATAACTCAAAGACTGGAGTGATCTATGCTTCACAAGTTCACAAGGGCAGTCAAAGACTGATCAAAATGGAGTTATCCAATGATAAATCAAAGACTGGAGTGATCTATGCTTCACAAGTTCACAAGGGCAGTCAAAGACAATGATAAATCAAAGACTGGAGTGATCTATGCTTCACAAGCTTCACAAGAGCAGTCAAAGACTGATCAAACTGGAGTTAAACAATGATAAATCAAAGACTGGAGTGATCTATGCTTCACAAGCTTCACAAGGGCAGTCTAAGACCGACCAAAATGGAGAGAAATAATCTTTAAATTACCAAAGGTTCCCCAGCGACCAGCAAGATTAAGGGACATAAGCAAAGTGTATGTATGTATGTCTGTGTGTGTGTTTGTGTGTGTGTACCTTCACCTTTCACATGTGACTCAACACAAAAGAATGAAGATTATTAGCCTATATATAGATACATATACAAGACTTCTAAGCCATCCACATTGATTTGTATAGTCTTAATTAGGTTATGGATTCTGCATTAGTTCATATTTAACTCGTTAACTCTTTTCCCCACTAGTGGTGACTTTTTCACCTGATGATAACCTTTGCAAACAATTTGGACCCAGATCAGGCCCGACAAACTGTCGGGCCTGATCTGGATCCAAACTGTTTGACACACTGATGGTATTCCTGAGAGACTTTTGTTGAAAAAGTTAATTTAAAAAAAAAATCCTCAGACGACTTAAAAGCATGCAAAATTACCCAGCATACAAAAAGTTAACTTTGGACCATGTACAAAATATTGTCTGTTAAAACAGGATTTCCGCTGTGAGGTATTTAGATTATTAACAGAGGGTTCAGACAGCAAGCGTCTAGCTCAGTCTTTGATCCATTTAGTCTGATCAGCTTATTTGCTGTCTGCTTACTTAATCATTGGGCACTATACCAACAAAAAACAAAGATGCTGATATCAACCCTAGTCCTGCTGAACCCGGATATGTCCTGCGTTTGCAAACAATGTAGATCCAGATAAGTTGGCTTCTGAAGAAGCCATCTGATCTGGATCTGCACTGTTTGCCATTAAGTACATGTATGTGATTCTTTCTTGGATATTGATCATGAAATATTTTCTACGGTCATTCTCTCCTTTCCGCTGATTCAAGAAGGGCAGTTGTCAGTTTCTGGCGAAAGAATGTGCACAATACTGGTTAACCGCTTAGGGGACTAAGCCTGCCAAGTAAACGTGTGGTTAGGTAAACTGACCCCGCTCGACATGACCCCATTGGGTTGACTGGGCCGTAAAACCTCAACACAAACAAACTAAGATGTATGTGAATTTATATCAACAATGCGGATCAAGTAATCTGATTGGCTGAAAATTAGAAATGGGCGTGGCCTCTTAATTTATTCAGCATGACAAGGGTTAAGACAGTGCAGATGTGCAGGATTATCTGAATATTGGGAATTTCACATTTGCTCTGAGGCATCTTTTCACTTGGTCCAACTAAAATGACATAGCTTCATATAAGAGGGGGGACCAGGTATATCAGTTTTATATTTTTCTTATTTCTTCATGGCAACATATGTTGTAGGTACTCATTAGGGAGACGCTTCTAATGAATGCCCCAAACAGGTTTTTGTTGAGAAATAAGAAAGTTATCAATACTTTTTGGTTGAAAAAAAAAACAACAACAAAAAACAAAACAACAACAACGGCAACAATATCTTATCTGGATTATGATGTGAATCATTCAATGAGTGGACCACCCTCTTTCTTGCCTTCTACTTTTATCCTGCTTCATCCAGTTCCCAGTCACAGTATGAAAGCCTGGAGGTGAAATAGCAAAAGATGTGTTTGAATACACTGCTAAAATATTAGTCATATTATTTACAGTGTACAGTATAAACTGTTTGAATATAAGAACACTCCTAAAACAGTCATATGAAATGTTATTTACAGTGTACAGTATTAAAAAATTGTTAATGTTAATATGCATGTATATTTCTTCAAACAGGGTTATGAGGATTGGCTGAGGCACAAGGCTGACAGGGAAGTGAATAACCGAGACTTCCAAGTGATCCGAGATGGCAATGCTATAGATATCAAGTCCATGGATATAAAGGTTAATAGGGTTCAGTTCTTAGTTCCAGAAAATGAGTTTTCTTATTTCTACACACACACGCACGCACGCACACACGGGAAAAAAAAACAAAAAAACAGTCACTTTGGGTACTCATAATTTAGTAGCACTGCAAAATATAGCAGACAGCATTCTCAAATATTTTGCTTTACGTTTCGGGGAAAGTAAGGCTCATCATTTCATGTGAATCATCTGCCTAGCAGATATACATGAACTGTAAAACCTTATTTTCTCTGGAAAATAATAATAATAATAATAATAATTAAGAAAAAACATAACCCTAGTCCTGCTGAACCCAGATGTATCCTGCCTTTGCAAACAGTGTAGATACAGATCAGTTGGCTTCTGAAGGAGCCAGCTGATCTGGATCTGCACTGTTTGCCATCATGTATGTGAATTTATATCAACAATGTGGATCAAGTAATCTGATTGGCTGAAAATTAGAAATGGATGTGGCATCTTAATTTATTCAGCATGGCAAGGGTTAAAATGTTGCCTGGTGCTGTTGTAATAGGTGCCTTAGAGGAAATTGATTCACTTTGTAGATTTTCTGCCATTTTGTTACAAGGGAGACAACTTGCGGGACTTCCTGTTTGCTTTCTTGCACATTATGCCCCTTCTGAAAATGGGTCAGCTTTAAAAGGAAAGAATTTAGGGAATGAATTCTTTTCCTTTTCAAGTAGACCCATTTTCAGAAAGGAGCCCCTGAAATTGTATTAATATCCTTAACCCTTGTCCTGCTGAATAAATTAAGATGCCACACCCACTTCAAATTTTTAGCCAATCAGATTACTTGATCCAGATTGTTGCTATAAATTCACATACTCAATGGCAAACAGTGCAGATCCAGATCAGTTGGCTTCTTTAGAAGCCAACTGATCTGGATCTACACTGTTTGCAAAGGGTTTAGCAGGACAAGGGTTAAGAGTTAGTTTTGCCTCTGCCAGACATTTTTAATAGATATGTATAAAGTTTTTATGGAAATTCAAGAAAGCTGTGTATCTGACATTACCTTTATCTCGGCAGTGTTTTGTAATTGACAGGTTGGTGATATTGTGAAGGTTTATCTGAACAAAGCATTTCCGTGTGATCTGGTGATGCTGTCCTCACATGATCCTGAGGGCAATTGCTATATCAACACAGCCAACCTTGATGGGGAGACAAATCTGAAAGTAAGACCTTATGTTATTTCATTTAAGTACAGATCATTGCTTGATTGATAGTTTTTTTGTGGAAAAAAAATGAAGCACAAATGTTTGATTTAATAATCCTACATCATGTTAAGTTTGGTTTTATTTGGACAAGTTTAATTTTGTTTGGGCATGTGAAGTTTGACTGCTTACTTGCCTGTGGACAAGCAACATATTTTCACATTCCCATAAGTCTTGCCATCAGTGTTCAGTTTAAACATTAAAATTATATCAAATAGATTTGATAAATGATTTTTCCAGGCTTTAGAGTACTAGCTTTAAAGCTCTAGAAAAAAAGGCTGTCCCAATAAATATTGTTGTTATTCCTTCCCAAAACATATGTTATGGGTAGTTATTAGAAGTCTAATGAATACCCACAACATACGTTTTTTTTTTTTCAAGAACATGAGAAATATCAATACCTTTTGGTTGAAAACAGCACTTTAACCCATTGTAGTGCTGGCCTCCATAGCTCAGTTAGATGCACCTCTGACTGGTGATCAGGAGGTTTCGGGTTCAGCGCCTGCTGGGTCGGCAACATTCTTTAGTGGAGATCCAGATCAGTTGGCCTGGTCCTGTTGGTCCTGGATATGCCTTTGCAAACAGTATAGATCCAGATCAGTTGGCTTCTGAAGAAGCCAACTGATCTGGATCTGCACTGTTTGTCATTCAGTATGTGAATTTGTATCAAGAACCTGGATCAAGTAATCTGATTAGCTGAATATTAGAAGTGGGCATGGCATCTTAATTTATTCAGCATGACAAAGGTTAATTGGAGCTAGGCAAATTTGTTTGCATAGTTGTTTGGAGTAAAACCACACCCACAAAAACAACAAATTGACATTTCAACCTTCCTGTGACCTGTTTGTTTTGTTTTACTCCACAGAAACATTTCTGCCTCACAGAGACTAAACGATACCAACAAGATGATGACTTTACTAAATTACATGCCTTTGTGGACTGTCAGCAGCCAATCCCAGATCTCTATACATTTATTGGAAATCTTACGGTGATTAAAGACAGTGGTGAAACTATACACAAGCCTTTGGGACCAGATAATGTTCTACTAAGGGGAGCAAGATTGAAAAATACACCTTATATTTATGGTAAGTGAACATTCAAAGGTAATTCTCAGTGGTTAGGTAAACTGACCGCGCTTGACATGACCCCACTGGGTTGACTGGGCCATAAAACCTCAACACAAACAAACAAACAAGCTTTCATATTCTCTCTGTAGAGTCTAAATTGTATAGCAGTAGATATCATAATAACTCTAAGACAGGCTTGAGCAAACAGTGTAGACCTAAAGCAGATGCAGATACCATTCTGAAGAAAAGTATTTACCCCAAAGGAGAGCAAACTCTTTCCTTTTGAAGTAGACTGCTTTTCAGTAGAGAAGCAATAACAATTATGACTGACAATACTGATTTTCCTTACCCATTTTTGTCGAATGAACTCTTCTATCTGCATTCTGCGGCATCTGATCTGGGTCTAGACTGTTTGCCAATGTCCTATTATGGGAGGCCAATTTGATGTGTTTAGATCATACAATGCTTTCTCTCTCTCTCTCTCTCTCCCTCTCTCTCTCTCTCTCTCTCTCTCTCTCTCTCTTTATATATATATATATATATATATATATAATATATATATATATATATATATATATATATATATATATATATATATATATATATATATATATATATATATAGGATATTTACTCTTTTGCTGTGAATACCATATTTTTGTCGAGTATAATGAAAACATCAGTATTCTCACAAGTGTGAACCACGAGTGAAAATTTGAAAGTTTTGAGATGAAACTTTTTTATGGTATTCACTGAAACAGGGCATATTTACTTTTTAATTTTTCATTTACACGTCATTGTGCGCTTCTGACGTCGAAAATAATGTCACCAAACAAAACATGAATGTCATGGCGTCGACGTTTAGTGCTTAACGTGAGGCACTGGAGAGAGAAAAACAAAAAAGTTTCGGCAAATTAAAATAATCTTGTTACCAAAATGTTCCTTACTTTCTAACTAAGAAAATGCATACCAACACTTGATAGTTTTTGTTTAGAAAGTGGGTACTCATTTGAATTGCATCAACAAGTTGATGCCATCAACAAGTTGATGCAATTCAAATGAGTACCCACAACATATGCCTTTATAAAGAAGTAGACAAAAAGTACACTGGCTGTAATCTGAAGACTATGGAATTGCTAGGGTATGTGCCGTAATTAGATCGAATATGGTAGGTGAATGCAAAAAAAGAGTAAATGATGTTACTAAGCTTTAACAGGATAGATCTGGGTGTACAATGTTTGTTTAGGCCTGTTTGTCCAAATGTTTAGAATTAATATAGTAATTGAGAAACTTAAATTCTATTTGCTGGAGACCATATTAAAACTAATTATGAAAACATAGGCAGAAAATTTAAATATATATTCTCTGACTACAGGTACATTTCTTTTTCAGGTTGTGCAGTATACACAGGCAATGAAACTAAAATGGCTCTTAATTCTAAAGCTAAAGTTACCAAATTTTCCAGAGTGGAAAGGTAAGGTCTCTTGGTACTTCTGTATTCTGTGAAATAAGAGCAAAAAGCCACATAGCTCCAGGGACCTGGGCCTAGTTGTTCAAAGCATTGTTAGCTTAACGAACTCGTTAAGGGTCATTTTGTTAACTGTTTTAGCTGATTCAATATACAATATTCTGATATTTTTTGCTGAAAAAATGTGAGTGCTGTCACATATTTTCAGCAAAAAATTTCAGCATATTTGCGTATCACTCGATGTAAATTTTAACGAATCGTTAACTAACAAAATCGTTAGCTTTGAACAACTGGTCCCAGTTGTTCAAAACTAATGATGTTGTTAGTCAACGTATTGTTAAAATTTTGATCGTTAAATATGGCATATACGCTAATATTTTGCTGGAAAAATGTGAGTAGCTTTTGCCTCACACTTTTTCAGCAAAAATACCTGTGAATTAGATATTATTCTTACTAGAACAGTTAACATTTGGACTGCTTACGAGCTAATTGAGCTAACTATGCTTTGAACAACTGGGCCCTGATAAAATGCATATCCAATTATATGTCTGTGAATACATATGTTGTTTGTATGCATTGAAATCACCTTGCCAAATATATTGTTGGTACTCAGTGATGTAATTCCAGAGTGAACCTTTAACATATGTTGAGAAATAAGAAAATGTAACTTTTTGTTTGAAAAAGCTTCATATCTTGGGCTGTAAAAAGTTGTAGATTTGATGCCTCAAACTGAACTAAACCATGGATAATTCAAAGCTGTGATGAAGTTCCCATTAAAGTAGTTATGTACATTCTGATCCTGCTTAATTCGAAACCCTGCAAACTCAGAGTGATGTACTTGGTCCCTATGGGTACCATAATATCCCTAAGTATTGGGATGGACAGGCTGGAACAAACAGTGTAGATCCAGATCAGATGCCACAGAATGCAGCATATGGTCAGGGTCTAAATTGTTTGCGACTCATCCAGTCAGTTTCCAGACACATCAGGGCCCAGTTGTTCAAAGCATCGTTAGCTTAACAAGCTCATTAGTGATAAAAAAGTTAACTGTTATAGTAAGTACAATATTTAATTCACAGGTATTTTTGCTGGAAAAATGAGTAGCTTTTGCAAATGCAAAAGCTACTCACATTTTTTCAGCAAAAATATTAGCATATATGCCATATTTAATGATCAAAGTTTTAACGGTATGTTAACTAACGACATCATTAGTTTTGAACAATTGGGCCCAGGTTGTAAAATGCTAAAATGGACATGTTGAAATTTTAGGACTGGTTTGGTAAAGAGTTAATGTATTTAAGGTAAAGCCATACTTACAATATATGTTTTTGTGGAGAAATAAGAAAATATATACAGTCAAACCTTGATTAATTTGAAGAGACAGAGACTACTGGATTTTCTTTGAATTATAAATATTTTGAATATTTGAAATGGTAGTTTTCAGAAGTGTTCAAAAGTTGCCATTTGGTATCATTGTTTGACCACATTTTGCGTTGCAGTGGTGTACACAGAATGAACATTTAACTCTTTCACTGCCATAGGCGATAATATAGGTTTTTGCAAACAGCATAGATCCAGATGAGATGGCTCATAATGTTTGACATTCTGTCTTTCTGCTTTTCATATAAATTTCTTTCCAAGCGATAGTTTAAAAAAAAAAAAAAAAAACAGACTGAAATTTGGCACCGAAAGAGTTAAGCATTAAAAATGATCAATGTAAAAGTTAATCTCATCATCCTTTGTGCTTGACAGATCTATGAAAAGGTGCAAAAGAAAACAAAATGATGCGAACTTTTACTCATGTAGGAGTTCCTTTTCTTTTTTTCAGGAAAATGAATACATTCTTGATAATCTTCCTGGTGATTTTATTCATGTAAGAATTCCTTTTCTTTTTTTTCAGGAAAATGAATACATTCTTGATAATCTTCCTGGTGATTTTATTGTGTGAAGCTACATTTTCCACTTGTATGAAATACTGGTATGTGTTCAGACCTAAAGTAGGTCAGCCATGGTATGTTCCAGAAATCCATAAAGATACAGAAGTTACAGTAAGTTTATGTGAACAACAACATGAGAATAGTGTTGCCTTATTGTGTATGTGTACAAAAGAAGACTATCATCTGAAATGGCAGCTATCAAATAAGTTTATAATGCTTTCTAGTATTAGCCCATTTTGGACTGATTAAACTTTCCCCACCACTATATATTGGAAGAGTCAAATTTAAAGTTTAGGTATGTCAGGCTATATGGTTGAGATATTCTTAGAGAAAAATGGCTTAACTATTTGCAAAAAGTGGAGACCCTAATCAGATGCCACATTTTGGGCCAGTTCTGTTTGCCAATTACCCTTTTGGGAGTCTACAGACTGAAATGAATTAACACTTAGGGCTTGACATCACATACATATGATGTTTTTTTTATGCCCCCGTCATATGAAGAATGGTGGGAAGGGCATATAGTGTGACCCTTGTCAATCCGTACTTCAGCCTATCTGTCCATCTGTCTCAGTCAGCATCAGGTGTTAGCAATTTGCATTTATGTTTTTCAGGTGGGGGGCTTTGAACACATTTCTAGTTTTTAGATTAACACTAGATGTGAAGCCCATTTGTCTGTTGTGTAAAATAAGAAAAAGTGTTTCGACATATTTTCTGCTAATAATCTTTTGTACTCTCTGGGCAATATCAGTAAACAGAAAACAAATGGTATTTTCCCTTAGATTTTTCTTTCCCAGAAAACAGTATTTGCATTTTCCAGCAATTTTGTCTTAACTTGTCATTTAATATCAAGCTCTGTTTTCTGGGAAAAAATAAGAATGTTTCAAAATGTTGTCAACTGTTATGCAGAGCATTTAGTTTAATAGTATGTTAAAGAAAAAGATAACTTTATAAAGGTTTTTAATATACAATGATATATGCACTGTTTGAGTTTATTACCACAACCTATGATAAGATTTTTGTTTCAGTGAGGGTGGTTGGGTGAGGCAAAGGTGTCATGTATCTTACGTCACTGGGGCGTCCAACTTAGATTGGCTAATAGTTGGGCAAGGCCTGCTATCCTTGCAGCAGGTGAAGGTAGAGGGGGAATGTTTTCATTTCTTCTGTTTCTTCACTTTCATTCATTTTCCTCTCATACCTGTCCCTCTCTTTCATCTCCTGTACTATTCTAAGTCTCTTCTCCCTTTCTCTGGGAGACAACACAAAATGACTCACAATGGTTGACGTATCATTAAACCCCAACACAATTAATCAAATCTTGTTTTACTAAAAAAAAACAACTAATATCTGTAGTTACTTATTGTGGATCCTCATTAGAATTGCCTCAACAAGGCTCCATAGCTCCAGATAAGAGATGGTCTTCAGATAATATGTTTTCTTATTTCTCCATAAAAACATGTTGTGGGTACCCACAACATGTTTTTATGGAGAAATAAGAAAATTATTAATTGAAGAAAAAAACCCAAAAAGAAACAGAAGTGGCATAGCTGGAGCTGTGGTACCCACAACATCAGTTATCACAGAGAAGTAAAAAAATTGGTTGGTTCATCATCACGAAAACATGCCTATATAATGTTAACCCGCTTAAACCCCACTTTTATATAGTAAAGCTGGGGTTTACAGGGGTATACATTATTTTACTTATTTCAGCTCTAAAACATAGATTGTGGGTACTCGTTAGAACCGCCTCGGAGAACACCTTCTGTATATGTAGGTTCAATAAAATATTCTATTCTATTATATTCTATTCTATTTTATTCTAATGAGTACCCACAATCTATGTTTTGAGCAGAAATATGACAAAAATATCAGAATTTTCATCAGAAAATTTTCATTCTTTGCTGGTAAAATTTTCAGTATATTTGAAAAGGCTTGTTTTCGTAATGTCTAGGTAGCCTGCTTGTCTAAAACTGTAATTATTATTATTTTATTAACAGGTGAAACGTGTGTTAGAGGACTTCCTGGCTTTTGTTGTGTTGTATAACTATGTCATTCCGATATCATTATATGTAACTGTTGGTAAGTTTCTATGCATTTAAAATTGATTTGAGCCATGCCAAGTGAAAATATGTCTTATATGTATGGAATATGCCGGCAGTGAAGGCCCAGATAGGATAGGTTGGAATGCTGGATATTATATAATACATCAGCTGAGAGAAAATGCTCTGATGAGACAGCAGGTGAACAAGCCAGAATGGACAATTATAATGCAGATGCCTTCAAGACCCCTTTTCTAATGGCTTAGCTCTTTTATCTTATTTTTAATAACAGATTTTATCTGTCATTTTTCTGTCATTTTTCGCCATCTTTGTTGCTACTAATGAAATTTCTGCCAATGAAGACATACTTCTTGTCAGGGTAGCTTCTGCCAAAAATCTTGCAAGGTCTCGAAATCTGTCATCTCAGTGCCTTTGGCGCTTTAGTGTACATTGGCACACCTGAACTTCTCACCATTCTTGTCTTAGAATTTGCTGCCTGTTGATGTATCTAAAAGCAGCTAGATGTGTGGCAAGCAGTGAGATTCAGATTCAGCACTATCTGATCTGGATTTACACTCTTTGCTCAGGCCAGTCTGTCCCAATACTTAGCATTGCAGTCAAACCTTAATCCATTGTAGAGTGAACAAACTCCCCACACTGTATACTGGAAGATTCTATGTAATTTTAGATTGATTTAGATATCCTTGGAGAAAAATGGTTGAACTATTTGCAAACAGACCTATGGGCACACTTCTTATCCAGAATTATAGAATTATGTCTGAACTACATCACAGACAGACAGACAGACAGACAGACAGAGAGAGAGAGAGAGAGAGAGTGAGAGAGAGAGATCATTGTAACTGAATAAGACACATTTTCAAATTTTGTGTGCTATTTATTGTCTGCAGCAGGGAAAAGATTAATTCTGTAGCTCTGGACAAACCAAGAAGTATCAGTATTTTTCTGAGACCATAGCTCCAGATAAGAAGAGGGTGTGTCTACATAAATTTTTCTTATTTCTCCACAAAAACATATGTTGTGGTTTCTTCTAATGAGCACCCACAACATATGTTTTGTGGAGAAAAATATCAGTATTTTTTCGGTTGAAAAAGGTGCTTTATCTTGAACTATGGAGATAGATGGTTCTAGTGATATATTGAAGCATATGCATGGCTGAACAATTAATGCTCTGGCTCAACATGACAAAAACATTGGCGGTTAAACTGCAAAGTTACAACTGACTGTACAGTACTTTGTTATCATTATGCCATCAACATGATAAAACTGAAATACTTTTGAAAGACATTACGAAAACATGCCTATTCAAATATATAGAAAGTTTCACCTCCAAAAACTGAAAATTTTTAGATAAAAAACTGATATTTTTCATATTTCTGCTCTGCGAGGCAGTTCTAACAAGTACCCACAATCTATGTTTTTGAGCAGAAATAAGAAAAATAATGTATAAACCCCGTTAAACCCCAGTTTTATGATAGAAAAGTGGGATTTCAGGGGGTCAAAATTATATAGGCATGTTTTCATGATGGACAAACACAGAATCATCATCATTATCACCTTGGGGATATATTGATTCACCTTAATACACAAATTATTTCTGTCTTTCAGAATTGCAAAAATTTATAGGTTCTATGTTTTTTGGCTGGGATATAGACTTGTATGATGAGATGACCAATCAGCGAGCCAAGGCAAATACATCAGACCTTAATGAGGAATTAGGCCAGGTTTGTAACATTCTAATTTAGTTGTCTTAACACTTTAAGGGCAGGTAAACAAATCAGCAGGAAACAATTTGCATAAAATGTCAAAGCCTGTTTTCTGGGAAAAATAAGAAAACTATTTTAAAATGTCATGTGCTGAAATTTTTACCCAGCATGTGAAGCTTTAATGAGGTGAATGGATTTAATTGACACAAAGACAGATGTTTGACACCAGTTCTAGGATTTATTAATGCAAAAGTCACCCCTGTGGTTGCCCATGAGTTTATGGTCACAGAATTTTTTCTTAATGTTAATTGTGCAGCTATTTTTTTTTTTAAGAGTATTATCCTGAATGCCTGGATGGTACTCGGAATAATGCTAGTTAAAAGGTTGGTTAAGGTAACCCCTCTGTTCCTTCCCTCACCCTCCCCTGTCCCCAACACACACACATGCGCATATGCACACCCGCACACATGGATTTAGAATTTTTTTAACAATATAAAAAAAACTTCATGAATGCCTGGATATGTCTAATTAACACTAACATTAGAAACTGGTCCAAAATTTTATTTGTTGCACCCCATGATGGCCAAACAGGAGGTAGGCAAGCTGTCCTGTCCTAGCTATGAATTTATTTATTTATTATTTGAAAAAAATAAATAAAATACATGTTTAAATTATGCTATTTGTTTTCAGGTTGAATACTTATTCACTGACAAGACTGGTACATTGACAGAAAATGATATGCAGTTCAGAAAGTGCTCAATTAATGGTGTGAAGTATGAAGAGGTTGGTGGGATGCTGTGTGAATGTTCTTCTCTAGGTGTCCAACCCACACCAGTTGCAGTGTTCACGGTATGTTTCTAAACCTCAAGAATGTTTTAGATAAATGGCTTCAAGTTTGAAGAAGTTGGTGAAATCGTGAAATCCTTGGTGACTGTTCTTGTTATATCTGATCCCACAGCACCACCGGCATCAAGTTTGAAGAGGTTGGCAAAATCGTGAAATCCTTAGTGACTGTTTTTTGTTATACCCGATCCCACAGCACCACCACCTCCACCACCACCACCACCACCACCACCACACACGCACGCACACACACACACATTTGTAGGTAGGTATGCTGTTTTCATGTCTGTCCTTATATCCATTCCTTACATTTTGGTTCTGAGCAGATACTTAATAAGCTCTGCTTATTGACATTACTTGTTCAAGTGATCAGATCTTTTTTTGATAAATTTCAGTGCACACTACTGTGATTTATTCTAAAATTCAAGTGGCATATACAATGGTTTTTTTTTTGCTGAAATTGCAGTAGCTTGTGATTATAGTGTACCATAACTTTATGTTTTACAACAAGATTGTAATATGGTTCTAGATAATATTTCAGTGAATTTTTGGGTGATTTTTGACAAAATTTATTAACACGGTATGATTTATGATAAAATTTCAGTTGGTTGTGATATGACTTAAATATAATAAAATTTCAGTGGCTTGTATTTTACATTGTGATAGATTTAGTAGCTTCTGATTAAGTTTTGCAATAAAATTCTAATGACGTGAATATTTATAAAAGAAATTCTGTGGTTGCAGTATGATTTCTAATAAAATTTCACTTGCTTTTCATATTGTGTTTCAGGAAGATATAGAAACATTCCTGACAGTATTGTCACTCTGTCACAATGTACGTGTGGACCACCCAACAGCTATGTCTCTTGGCGCATCAACAATGTACAGTTATGATGGTGGCTTCGATTATGACTACCAAGCCTCCTCTCCAGATGAAAAAGCCTTTGTTGAAGCTTGCAGAAGGTAAATCACATTTAGACTTTAGGTAATTGTCCATATCCCTAGATGAGAGAGGGCATCATATAAATATAAATAAAAGTGGTATCCTATAAATATTTTTCTTATTTCTCCATAAAAACATACTTTGTGGGTACTCATTGAGTACCCACAACATATGTTTTCTTGAAGGAATAGGAAAAAAAAAACATTTTGGAATAAAAAATTGCCTTATCTATTGCTATGATTGTTGTCACCTTTCAACTTGCAGAAGGTAATCACAATTAGACCTAAGCTGATGATGACCTTTCAACAAAGGTCACCTCTGTTTTACAGCCACTTTTCTTGTTCTCTTGTTTCAGTGCTTTTTCACTACATACAGTCGACTCTCGTTATCTCGAATTCCAAAGGACTCTCTGAAATACTTCGAGATATCTGCACCTCGATATATTAGATTTGCAGAATTGAGGAAAAAATAATTTGAACAACCACATTTAACAAATATATGTGTATTTGGACTCTTGAAGTTAGAGATATATTGAAAATATTGTGGAAAAGAGGAGAAATTGCTCCTTAGGAGCAATATCTCCTCTTTTCCACAATATTTGTTTACCTGTTGTTAGATTTTCATGTTTAAGCAGGGACAAGATTTTCACTTTGAAATAAGCGGTTATTCGAGATAAGCAAGGTCAAGATAACGAGAGTCAACTGTATTTAACTTCTCAACAATTACTTCTAAAGGTGGTCCCTTAGTAACAGCCACTTCTATAATAGCCACTTTCCTGATTGCCCAAAGTGCTGTGTCACCTTTGATCTAGGCCAGGCTCCATAATGCAGTTGGTAGCCTGTTTGACTGAAGATCCAGGGTCACAAGTTTGAATCCCAGCTGCGAGTCAGCAACATAACTTTCTACAGTCATTCTTCCACCTCCAGTGATTCAAGAAGAACAGTTATAAGTTATAAGTCACAGGTCTAGATAAGGGTGGGTATCCAATAAATATTTTTCTTATTTCTCCATGAAAACATATGTTGTGGGTACTCATTAGAAGCGCCTCGGCGAGGCGCTTCTAATGAGTACCCACAACATATGTTTTCATGGAGAAATAAGAAAAATGTCAATACTTTTGAATTGAAAAAAGTGCCTTAACTAGTGCTATGTAAGTGAATGTATGTGCACAAATACTGGTTAACTGCCTAGAGGACTAAAATAAAAGTCAAAAAGGATTGCCTTTGGAAACAAAGAACACACAAAATCACGAAAATCGGAGACCCGGTTTGATTGAGTCTCTTCATATGCAACACTGTAGTTTGCGAGTCTGCATATGTCCCCTAGGGCTGGCTTAAGCAGTATTTGATTTTCAAAATAACCAGGATGGGCTCAATGATCCCAAAGGAAATAAAATATAACTTGCACTAGGATGATGTACGGGGAGACTTTTTTATGGCCGCCACTCAGCACAACACCAGCTACAGTAGAATAAAATAAAAGTCAAATAGGATTACCTTTGGAAACAAAGAACACAAAAAATTATGAAAATCGGAGACACGGTTCGATTGAGTTTCTTCATATGCAACACTGTAGTTTGCGACGGCCCTTAATGGCGGCTTAAGTGGTATTCGATTTTCAACCATCTAGAAGTAACATATAAGCCTGCTCAGGAAAAGTGTGCAGTTAACTGACTGGCTCGACATGACCTGAACGGTGTTGACTTGGCGGCAAAATGCTAACTCCAAACTCAAACACATTTTACTCGTCTACAGTGGCCACTAATGGTGACTTTTAACAACAGCTACCTCCGTGTCATTATACCCCAGGGTCCTGTTTTATTGCCTGTTTAACCCATTTATGCCGAATGGATTTTTCTACTTAAACTCTTTGTACAGATTCATTTCCTATTTAACGGGTGTCTGGTTAGTTATTACGAGGGATGTTCGAAATAATTTGCTTATTTCTATCTGGATACTTCAAATTTCAAGTTAGCCCAAAAGTACTCATTTCATGCCCTCGAAGTCCTCCCCGTGGCTAGAAATGCAAAGTTTCAGCCGATGTATCCACTTCTTGAAGGCGTCACGGTATGCTGATTTGGGCACAGTAATAAGGTACTGATGAATGGCAGATCCAAGTGCCTGTCAGGACTGGTATTTCCGCCCAGCAAGGAATGCTTTCAATTTCGGAAACAAAAAGAAATCACATGGGGCAAGGTCTAGGGAATACGGGGGTGAGGCAAAACAGTTACTTTTTCTTTCTTCAAAAATGCCGAAACTATTGCGGAGGTATGAGCTGGGGCATTGTCATGTAGAAGACAGACATGTTTAAAACCAGTGGCAGGGCGTCGTTTCTGATAATACTTTTTCAGTTTCTTCAGTACTACGTCGTTGTAGTACTTTCCGGTGATGCTTTTGCCCTTTTTCACTGGCACTTTTCAAAATAATGGACCCAAGTTTCATCACCTGTGACGACATTGGCAAACTGCTTTTTGACATATTTTGGAAACATTTGAAGCAGCTTTTTGGCCACTTTAACCCGTTGCCTCTTTTGCTAGTCAGTCAACAGATGTGGCACCCATCTAGCAGAAATCTTTCTGACTTTCAAATGCTTCTTCAAAATAAGGTGAACCGTTGATAGTGATATGCCTACCTTTCGTGCAATATCACGAACTGTAAATCTGGCATCTCCTTCAATGATTTCCTTTATTTTGGAAACGATTTCTTTACGAGATGCAGATTTTGGCCTACCTGATTTCGGTGCATTTTTGATGGACTCTACACCAGACTCAAATTTCTTCTTCCACCGCCGAACTGTGTCATAAGACACACAAGAAGGTCCAAAAGCAGTAGAATTTTCAGTCATCAGCTTCTTCAAAGAACAACCAAGTTTTGAGCGAGCTTTGATGTAAGCCCATATTTCATCTTTTTTGTCGAAGCTTCTACCAACCATGTTTACTGCAGTGGTATGACTGCATGTATTCAAATGGCAAATTTTATGTCTTACACTTAGTCTAACATGTACATTTATACACCATTGTGTAGATATTGAATAGCCCTATACAGGTATGTATTGGTTTTTATCATGCCCCACGTGGATATCGAGCTAGAGGACAATAAGCAATTCATTTCGAACATCCCTCGTATTATTGTCATGTTTGTAGAAAGATTTGAACTTTATGCAAACAGTCTAGACCCAGATCAGCCGCCGTATTCTGCGGCATCTGATCTGGGTCTACACTGTTTGCCATTGTTCCATTTATGGGATGCTAGGCATAAATGGGTTATCTTCTCCACAACGGCTATAATTTTACACAGTTAACTTCTCTCGTGAAAAAGGCTTTAATCAGCCGAAACATTCAGATTTAATTGTGAAATAAACTGTGCAAAAATATATGTGTAAAAATATTGTGCGCTCATGAGATATAATTTTACAGTATTTGATTTTAATTTCTCTTCACTGATGGTAATTTAAGAGATTTTTTTTTTTTTTTTTTTTTTTTTTCATTATTGTATTCTATATTACACTACAGAGGATTTTTTAAGGAAGAGTATTTTGGGGAAATTCTAGCATAATTTTTTTCTTATTTTTCATAAAAACATATGTTGTGAGTACTCCTGAGAATTAGCTTGCAAGGGCAGTTCTAACTGGCTCCACAGTACATATTTTATAGAGAATTAGAAAAATCGAGCAGCAGTTATGATCCAGTCTTGTTCTATAACAAGTTCTCTGCAGTAAGATACATTTACTACTTCAGATATGGTGTTGTTTTTCACGGAATCCACGACAACCGTTTAGAAGTAACATTTAAGAGAGAAATGAGGCGCTACAAGCTCTTACATTCCCTGGAATTTGATCCTACAAGAAAAAGAATGAGTGTGATTGTACAAAATGAGAAAGGTATAAATAGATTCTGAACAGAATGACCCTTGAAAGCAATGAACACGCACATAGAATCGAAAACAGCTAAACTGTCAATTTTTCAGAGCCAGACTAGCTTGTTTCGGCCAATAATGCCTCACCAGTGACTCTCATATATGGGCCAGCGCATGACAAAACCTATAAGACTTGTGCGACCATCGAAGACTCAGATCAGACTGTGCAGGTGCACAGTCTGATCAGAGTCTTCGCTGGTCACATGTGCCTTCTACAGCCTCCGGACTATCCAAAGAGGGATGAACGCGAACCCTTGCCATCCTGGGTGGATGAACATGCTGATCTGAGTCTTTGCTGATCACACAGGTCTTATTGTAGGTTTTTTCATGTGCTGGCTCATATGTTTTCAAAAATCTTGGAATGGGCTTAACCCATTGTACCCTGAATAGACTCCTCCCAGGCTGTATATTGGAAGAGTCCAATTTCAGTTTTAGGTACCTCTGGCTATGAAATTTAGATATTCCTAGAGAAAAATGGTTGAACTATTTGCAAACAGTGGCATCAGATCTGGGTCTGCACTGATTTCCAGTTACCTTTTAGGGGTTTCCAGATATCAATGGGTTAATAATTATTTAAAACAATGTCTGTCGCCTTACAGTTCTATAGGTTTATGGTCAATGAATATACGTGATAGATTCTCTGCCATTCTTTCAAAGTAGACAACTTCTGTGCTTTCCTGTTAGCTTTTCTGCACACCAAGCCTTTTCTTAACCCTGGTCATGCTGAATAAATTAAGATGCCATGCCCACTTCTAAATGTCAGCCAATCAGATTCCTTGAGCCTGATTGTGGATATAAATTC
Organism: Anodontia alba; assembly: GCA_964016985.1. Classification (NCBI taxonomy): domain Eukaryota; kingdom Metazoa; phylum Mollusca; class Bivalvia; order Lucinida; family Lucinidae; genus Anodontia; species Anodontia alba. The sequence goes on from OZ024832.1 coordinate 83,515,709, forward strand.
ACATAATGAATGGCAAACAGTGCAGATCCAGAACAGTTGGCAAGCCAAATGACCTGGATCTACACTGTTTGCAAAGGCAGGGTATATCCAGGTTCAGCAGGACAAGGGTTAAAAGGGGGCTACTCTAAATGGAAAGAATTTGCTCCCCTGAGAATGGAGGCAAAACAGTTTGGACTGAGTTGCTTCCCCTGAAAGTGTATCCATTCTTCTTAAGAGAATGACATATTGACTCAATTTGTTAGTGTGCTGTCTTAACCCTTGTCATGCTGAATAAATTAAGATGTCACACCCACTTCTAATTTTCAGCCAATGAGATTACCTGATCCAGGTTGTTGATACTAATTCACATACTTACTGACAAACAGTGCAGATCCAGATCAGTTGGCTTCTTCAGATCTACACTGTTTGCAAAGGCAAGGTATATCCCGGTTCAGCAGGACCAGGGTTACGTATGCTGACCCCTAAAAAGAAAGGCAATATTTCTGAACTGCAAAGAAAAGTAAGACATTATCTTTTGCTGTTGCAATAAATGTTTTTTTCTATATACATGTATATTTGTTGATATTTATCTATATGTATTGGTTCACAATTTCTTGCATGTATAATTTATATTGAGGAATAAACAATTCACATAATACTCTCATTTGTTGATTTACATGCATGTTTTACACACTAGAACAGTCTTACATAAGATCTGTGTTTCCTTTGCTATTTGGGGGTGGTCGGGTGATGCGAAGGTGCTGTGTATCTTACATCACCGGGGCGTCCAACTGATATTGGCTTACAGTTGGGCAAGGCCTGCTATCCTTGTAGTGGGTAAGGGTAGAGGGGGAATGTTTTTATTTCTTCTGTTTCTTCACTTTCATTCCTGTTCCTCTTTCTTCCCTGTCCCTCTCTTTCATCTCCTCTACTCTCTCTTCTATCTCTTTTCTCCCTTTCTCTGGGAGACGACACAAAATGACCCTCAAGGGTTGACGTGTCGTTAAACCCCAACACAATCAATCAAAAACCTTTGCTATTTAGTAGTGTTACATTCTTTTTTTTAGGTCAGAATATATATTTGTCATACGGTATCAAGAAAATTATTTTTCTTATATCTCCATGAGAAAATACTTTTAACTAAGAAACAAATGTTGACAGTTTTTGTTTAACCTTTACCACTCTCTGGGCATTTTCAGCAGATGACAAATTGATGATATTTTTCTTATTTTTCCTAGAAAACAGAATTTGACATTTTCTGCAAATTGTCTCCTAATTTGCATGAAATGTCATATCCTGTTTTCTGGGAAAAATAAGAAAAATATTTCAAAATGTCGTCTGCTGAAAATTTTACCCAGAGTGCTAAGCGTTACTATAAAGAGTGTCATATGTAGAGCTATAATGTCATACTGCGTCAATGTCTTCCTTATTTTGAAAACCAAATATTGGCTAACTGGTTTTGGCACTTTTAAATCATCAGGGAAACTTCTCTGGGTCCTCAGTAAGTGTCTGATACCCAGTTACAATATATCTGTATGTGTCTAAAAGTCATCCCCAAAACAGGATCAGTTCATTCAAATTCCTGTTATATCAGCAGGTATAGGTATAAATCATACTGGTACTGCCTTATGGTTTAAGCTGGCTTTTATAGCAATGTGATAGAGTGTAAGACATTGAGTCTAGCAGAGTGGATTTGATCCCTAGTCAGGGAAAATGTGAATTGCATCTTTTCCGTTACATTTAGATGTCACAAGGTTACAAATATATACAGCTGTACTGGGACTAGAATCAGGAACCTGTGGATTTGGGACTCGAACACAAATTACCGTTCCATTGCTCTACCAACTGAGCTGTCTGTCCATCACTGCCACATTTCCCCTGCTTAATTTGGATTCGTTCCAAATCGCTAAGTCCTCTCGAGGCTGGCTGAGAGACTTATTTTCGTTTTCTTACACACTATGACAGGCTGAGATTAATGTACATCTGTACTGGGGCTCAAGCCTAGGTCAGCCAGATAACTATTCCGATGCTCTACTAACTGAGCGTTGAAGGCCTGCATGTCACAAGTAATATTTATATAGTTCTGAACACAAAGTACTTCTGCATTAAACATTGTCTGCTGATATTTAACCCTTGTTCTGCTGAACCCAGATATATCCTACGGTTGCAAACAGTGTAGATCCAGATCTGTTGGCTTCTGAAGAAGCCAATTGATCTGGATCTGCACTGTTTGCCATTATGTATGTGAATTTATAGCAACTATCCGGATCAAGTAATCTGATTGGCTGAAAAACAGAAGTGGGCATGGCATCTTAATTTATTCAGCAGGACAAGTGTTAAAAATGGCACAGAAAGAGTTCAATGGGACTTGATACATTTGATCAATTTTCTGCTATTGTTTACAAGGAAGACAAGTTTTCTTTCCTTCTCACAAATCCCCTTCTGAAAATGGGGTGTACTGAAAAAGAAAGCCTTTGCCCCCATAGAGAGCAGTTTCTCCTCCTTTTAGGGTATACTCCTTTTTCAGAAAAATTAGGTATGCAGGGAAGCAAACTGGGCCCAGTTGTTTAAAGCATCGTTAGCTTAACAAGCTTGTTAGTGGTCAAAATGTTAACTGCTCTAGTAAACACAATATCTAATTCACAGGTAATTTTGGTAAAAATATGTGAGTAGCTTTTGCAAATGCAATAACTACTCACATTTTTTCAGCAGAAATATTAGCGTATATGCCATATTTAATGATCAAAATTTTAATAATACGTTAACTAATGACATCGTTAGTTTTGAACAACTGGGCCCTGGATGTCACAAAAGTTGTCCCCCTTGTCAAAAATGGTAGAAAATCTACCACATATATCTTGTCCCCTTACTAGCAAGGATTAAATTGTGTTGTATTCTAGAGATCTTTTTTGTTTTCAGATGAAATATTTCTGCTATGTAAGGGTGCTGAATCTGCCGTGCTGGACAGGGCAGTAGATGGTGATACAATTACTACGCTACAACACATCAATGAATATGCCATGGTAACATATTAATTCTTTAAACCCTCAATAACTCATATGAACTTCCATCTTTGAATTTGGATGAGATATGTGGCCTGGGGAATATGCTAAGCAAAAAAAAAAAAAAAAAAAAAAAAATGGCAGTGTAGTGAAAAACTCAAAAAGAATGAAAAGGCAGACAGTGTAGATCGTGATGAGTTCATTCATCTGGAGCTTTCGGAGCTTTTTATTTCAGTGAACACGTATTGACAGATATTTGATATTTTAGATTTCTACTAAAACATGATAGCCTCACCACTCTAAAGAATACAAAAATTTTTTGCAAAGAAATAAGGAAATAATATTTGTCTGGCTTCCCCCTTGTTATATATGAGTTCTGATGCATAAAAACTTTTTCCAGTCTGTAATCTGTAATGTTGAAAGGGCTAAGCACTGTGTAAAAATATGCAACTGGAGATGTGATACTATTCTCAAGCGTTCTTACAGAGCACAAGATGGTTACGGTAAATGTTCTAAAAATTCGAACACCAAAGTTTCTGATAAAATGACATATGCAAACAGTGCAGACCCAGATCAGACTGCTCCTGAAGGAGCAGTCTGATCAGGGTCTACACTGTTTGCCATTCCACTAAGTATTTTAAGAAACAAGTGCATAAGAAGCATAATTTAGGCCAGAATAGTAGAGAAAGTGTTCGAAATTTTAGGACATTTACCGTACTTAGGTGGAGGTAAGGGCCACCTGTACTTGCAGCAGATGGGGGAATGGGTACGGTAAATGTCCTAATAGTTCATACACCGAAGTGTCTGATAAAATGACATATGCAAACTGTGCCGACTCAGATCAGATGGCTCCTAAAGGAGCAGTCTGATCAGAGTTTACACTGTTTGCCATTCCACCAAGTATTTTAAGAAACAACTGCATAAAAAGCAAAATTTAGGTCCAAAAAAGTATCAAATAAAGTGTTTGAATGTTTAGGACATTTACCATATGCTAGTATTTCTTCTGTTTCTGCACTGTCATTTGCTATTCCTTCATCCTCTCTCTCTTTCCTTGCATCTACTAGCTCGCCTGTCTCTATTGTTCCTTTCTCTGGGAGATGACACAAACTGCCTCACAAGGGTTGACGTGTCATTTAACAAGTACTCAAACTCAACGGCCTTGGTGGCTCAATTGGATGCTCCGTCTGACTGGAGACCAGGAGGTCGCGGGTTCAACCCCCCCCGTGTTCGGCAACATTCTTTCGTGGAGATGGATTATGAAATATTTTCTACGGTCATTCTCTCCCTTCCACTGATGCAAGAAGGGCAGTTGTCAGTTTCTGGTGAAAGAATGTGCACAATACTGGTTAACCGCTTAGAGGACTAAGGCTGCCGACTAAACATGTGGTTAGGTAAACTTACTGTGCTCGACATGACCTCATTGGGTTGACTGGGCCGTAAAACCTCAACACAAACAAACAAACTCAATCTCAATGCATGGTAGTTGCCCATTTGATGTAAATGAAGCTGTTTGTCCAGGCATTTGCTTATCCTTGGACTCATTAATTAGGTCCCCCACCTCAGTTGAGGGGGACATATTGTTTTGGTGTGGATCCCATTGGCATCTGCGCCAGCATTGACGTCACACTTTATTGTCTGCACAATTGCCAGTGGTTGGATTCTTACTAAATTAGAATGGAAATATAATTGGGACATAACAAAGAACTAATTAGATTTTGGTGACCTTGACCTAATTTTCAAGGTCACAGCAGTTGAAAACTGAAAGTTCTGTGACACTTTCTTGTCTGCAATATCTTTTGAACCAGTGGTTGGATTCTTACCAAACTTTCATGAATATATAATTGGGACATAACAAAGAACTGGTTAGATTTTGGTGACCTTGACCTGATTTTCAAGGTCACAGCAGTAGAAAAATGGAAAATTCACGGTGGAGGGATGTCTGTTTTCTCTGAAAACACTACTACTAGTTCCTTCTGCCAAGGCACCTACATTGTGCACCCCCTCAAACTTCATCAGTATATGTGTAAGCCTCCAATCAATCCAGGTTAACTACCACAAAATTACGTCACTGACCTACTTTTGGTAAAATCAACACTTTATCAGGTTTTTAATGTGGACCCTGTCAGAACTCAGTCTGTGGCATCTGATCTGGGTCTACAGTTGTTTTCTCAGGTCTGTCTATCTCAATACTTGGGATAAATACAGTACTTGTACAAATGTGTTAACCCTTAAAGCGCCAAGCAAAATTTATAGCAGATGACATTTATTTTTATTTTTTTTAATTTTTTAAAGAAAACAAGTCTTGATATTTCATGTGAATTGTCTGCCAAGCAAACGATTCACATGAAATATCAAGACTTGTTTTCTTTGAAAAATTAAAACAAAAATATTTCAAAATGTCTTCTGCTGCAGTTGTGATTGGCGCTTTAAGTGTTAACAGTTTTACCATAGATTTTGTTGTTATTTTAGCTTGGTCTAAGGACTCTAGTGCTAGGTATTAGACGCTTGTCACCAGAAGATTACAAACAGATAGATGAAAACCTGTCAACTGCTCGTAAAGCAATGGTGGACAGAGAGAAGAAGGTGAATATTTGATGGTCATTCAGGCACAATCTGTAGATCTTTCAAAGTCCTAACATAAAGCTTGAAATATCCGTGGTCTTGACATGTCATTGGAATTGCTTGTTATTGAATGTTACCCTAGGATATTGATATTATATTGTGTATAGTTGTAATCTGTGCAAACCACCACGAATTTTGGGCGATGAACATTGTATATGTTTATGCCTAATAAACTACTTTGTACTTGTACTTGTTATTAAAATGAATTGAACCAAAGGGGCATCTATAACATAGAGTTTTGTGTGTGTGTGTGTATGTGTGTGCGTGCATGTGTGTGTGTATGTATGTGTGTGTGTGTGTGTGTGTGTGTGTGTGTAATTCTAGTTGTATACTTGGAGTTATCTAGAGTTGTTTCATTCTATCCACCTATGCATCTGTCTATATGAAGTATCTTGTGAAACAAATCCAAGGCCCTCAATGAAAGTCATCACGAAAATACGCATATATAATTTTGACCCCGTTAAACCCCAGTTTTATATAGTAAAACTGGGGTTTACAGGCGTATACATTATTTTTCTTATTTCTGCTCAAAAACATAGATTGTGGGTACTCGTTAGAACCGCCTTGCTGAGGGGGTTCTAATGAGTACCCACAATCTTTGTTTTGAGCAGAAATATGAAAAATATCAGAGTTTTTTATCTGAAAATTTACAGTTTTGGAGGTGAAATTTTCTATATATTTGAATAGGTGTGTTTTCGTAATGGCTAACCTTGTTACTTCTATAAACCTTTTGAACAGCATAAATCTTTCTGAATGCGATTAATGATTGAATTTTACTGATTTACCCCATATTATATGGTGACAATGTTATGATATACATAGCTCAAAAGGAGTTTGCAAGTCATGTATTTTCTATTTCTTTTCAAAAAAAAGTATGTACTCATTAGAAGATCCTTGGCAAGGGGCAGCTAATGAGTGCCCCTAATGTATGTTTTTGTTGAGAAAGATACAAGTATACTTAGTCTTACTGGTTTCCTGTTTGAAGGTGGCTAAAGTGTTAGATGAGGTAGAGTGTGACCTGAAAATTATTGGTGCTACTGCTGTTGAAGACCGACTACAAGACGATGTACCTGAAACCATTACTGCGCTGCTGGCAGCTGGAATTAAGGTAAGAACAAGAAATGACACATATTGAATAAGTTTTAGTTATACCATGGTTCATGTGCATGTACGATGCAATAATGTACGAGCGTCAGCGAGTGCATTATCACACGTACATGCACAGAACCATGGTATAACTGATTTATCACATTTTCATGCATGTAGATCATCTACATCGCGAGATATTTCATGTTGAATGTTAGGAATTCCGACTGCTATATGATAACTCTAGATAGTACACTATTTCCAAGCAAAAAGTTTTGCATTGATGATTGAAATTTTTAAGCATTGCATACAGATAAGAGAGGTATTTTCAATTCGGGGAGGCCCTCCTGGTAACCACAATGTATGCTTTAATGGAGAAATAAGAAAAACATTAATGTGTTTTGGTTGAAAATTGTTAAATCTAGAATGCTGTTTTTGTTGCAGTTGTCACACAGGTGCTATGTAGGTGATGTTTTTTCCTTCATCTTCCTGTCAGCAATTGTGTCAATCCCAGCATTCAGGGCCCATTTGTTTAAAGCTAACGATGTCGTTAGTTAACGATTCGTTAAAATTTACATTGAGTGATACGCGAATATTCTGATACTTTTTGCTGAAAAAAAGTGAGTAGCTTTTGCAATGCAAAAGCTACTCACATTTTTTCAGCAAAAAATATCAGAATATTGTGCATTGAATCCGCTAAAACAGTTAACGAAATGACCTTTAACGAGCTCGTTAAGCTAAAGACGCTTTGAACAACCGGGCCCAGGTCCATTGCTGAATAATTATTGCATTATTAAGGCATCATTTCTTACACATCCTCTTGATATCTTTTACTTGGTCTTGTCTGGACCTGTTTGTAGATTTTCCAGGCTTGAGACAAGTTTATAAAACCTAAGAATATTTACCCTACTGCTTTATTGAAAAAAAAATGGTATTTCTGACTGTTTATTCTTACTGGGGCAAAATCAGTAGAAGAGACTCATTGATGACATTTTTCATATTTTTCCAGAAATTATAGTTTACTTTGGATGCAGTGCGCATGAAATGTCTTACCATGTTATTTTGGGGGAAAGTAAAAGATTTTTTTTTTGGATGTCATCTGCTGAATACTTTATCAGACATAAGTACAGTCGACTTGTTATCTCGAATTCCAAGGGACTCTATTAAATACTTCGAGATATCCGTACCTCGATATATAAGATTTGCAGAACTGAAGACAAAATTATTCGAACAACCACATTTAACAAATATATATGTAATTGGAGTCTTGAAGTTAGAGATATATTAAAAATATTGTGGAAAAGAGGAGAAATTTGGAGCAATTTTCTCCTCTTTTCCACAATATTTTTTTTTGCCTGTTGTTAGATGTTCATGTTTGGGCAGGGACCAGATTTTCACTTCGAGATAAGCGGTTATTCGAGATGAGTGAGTTCGAGATAACGAGAGTCAACTGTAATTTTCTTCAACAGGTGTGGGTGTTGACTGGAGACAAGGAAGAGACAGCAGTAAATATTAGCCACTCGGCGGGACATTTTGACTCTTCGATGGTTGAACTACGCATTACACAACTTCAGTCTTCCCTGCAGTGTGCTGAACATATCACTAGTCATATGCATAGGTGAGCCATCTGCCATTATTTGAGCCATAATTTGAGAAAATATTCCTTCTGAATTGCAATTGCACAGTCTGATCAGTCTTTGCTTGGCACAGGTATATGCCCAGCAAAGACTGTATATGCCCAGCAAAGACTGTATATGCCCAGCAAAGACTGTATATGCCCAGCAAAGACTCTGATCAGACTGTGCAATTGCACAGTACGATCAGTCTTTGCATGGCACAGATATATGCCCAGCAAAGACTGTATATGCCCAGCAAAGACTCTGATCAGACTGAGCAATTGCACAGTCCGATCAGTCGTTGTTTGGCACAGGTATATGCCCAACAAAGACTATATGCCCAGCAAAGACTCTGATCAGACATATGTTGTGCAGTTGCACAGTCTGATCAGAGTCTTTGCTTGGCACAGGAAGAGTCAAAGTGCTGGGCACAGGCACATTCTGATCAGAGTTTGCTGGGCCTACTTTGGATAGCCAAGGATCTACTGTCCTTTTGACATCTCTTGGAAAGACGTTTTTTGCTTGGCGTTTTATTTTAAATGAAAATATTTTGTTCTGATGGACCATATTTTACCAGAAACCATTTGTCTGTTCTGTTCTGTGTTTTGTTCTCAAATATACTGCTCAAAACAAGGAGGGGATATTCAGCTATATCCTTCAATAATAGGTAAATTACGACATGAACTGATCTATTAATTAGGAATTCAAACTATTGATCCAAAAGAAAAATTTAATCCGCATAAATTTCTTTCACAGTAAATCACGTGACCCTCATTTCACGAAAGATATCTCAGGAACTACTTTACCTAGAAACTTGAAATTTTGTACACATGACAAGTATGACTAGTTGTATTGTGGGAAAGAAAATAAGGGCCATTGGGCCAGGTCCCTAAGAGTTATTTCTCTTTGTTGTTCTGGCTATACTGATGGCCATGTCCGGGGGTATTAGTGAGCATATGCTCACTTCATGGTCTAGTCTACAGGGGAAAAGTCTGGTGACATTGCAGGCCATGGCAGTGACTGAATTCCACGAGTCTGGAGGTGATTCAGCACAACATGAGCGCGATGTACACAGGCATTATCATCTTGGAAGCGAAAACGATTCCCATGGGCAGCTGCAAAGGGCACGACAAGAGGTTCAATGATGTTATCTCAGTAGTACACACCAGTAACTCTGCCCTGGCATATGTGAAGATCAGTTCGCTCATTGGTTGTGACACCACCCCAAACTGTTACACTGCCACCTCCATAACGATCATGTGGAAGGTTGGTTGCATCAAAATATTGCTTCCCTCGCTAAACCCTTTGTCGACCATCACAGGTCCAACATGAACCGTGACTCGTTGGAGAACATAACATGAGACCACTGGCCTAAGTTCCACCTCTGATATTGCCTAGCCCAGTCCCTTCTTGCCCAGTGATGACGAGCCGTCAATGGCAACACAATGTACGGCCTACAGGCGTTAAGACCTCGATCGTGCAGCCGGTTTCTCACTGTCTGAATAGAGACCTGCACCCCTGTAACCTGGTAAAGTCTGCGCTGAAGCTGTGTGGCATTCTGGTGTCTGTTTCTCAAGGCCTATGTGACTAACAGGCGATCTTGTTGTCGGGTTGTTGCACGCGGGCGGCCTGCACTATGAATATCAGTGACATTTCCTGTCTGTTGATGACGATTCCATAACCGACTGATGACAGACTGTGAAACGTTTAGTTGTCTTGCCACATCAGCCGGCGTACTTCCCCCCTGGAGCAGACCAATTGCTAACCACCTTTGATTCTCAGGTAAGCGCCGCATAGCCAAAAACCTTCAGACTACCTTAAATAATGTTACTACTTAATCTGTAGATAGCAAAAAAGCTAACAAATGAAGAATAACACGCTTCTTCCTATTCTATATGGATATGTGAAATTGTACATGCGACCCTTATGTATGACTGAACAGCAGTGTACTTTCAACGCCACGGTAAATTCAATACCACTAGTGATAACATGTGCATCAGTGCAGAGGCTGTTGATGTAACAAATCCCCTTGTCTGTTAGTTATGAAAAAAATTTGTGTTAAATGCGATAATCTGAATATCCCCTACTTATTTTGAGCAGTATATTTACAGTATAATTAAATTTACGGCCAAAAGTTGGTCTGACCTATGCAATTTCTACAGTAAAGTGATATTTTGGAATTTTTGTCTAAGAAAATATTTTTTACTTTTATGTGCTGAATTCGAATTATTGATGCATCACAACAAGATTGTGAAAATTTCAGAAAAATTGAACAAGTGGAACTTGTTGAAAATCTGGCTCCAAATTGCCTATCCTACAGATTTCTGCATGATCTAGCTTCATTTTTACTATAAGAAAAAGTGAATTTTTTAAAAAAAATTTAAAAACCAATGACTAGAATAAAATGTTTTGTACATAGGTACTTACGACAAATTGTTTTGCATTAAATCATGACAAAAGTTTTCAAATTTACTTCTTCTGTGTAGAGCATCAAGCAAAAAACAACTTTCTGAAAGATGTCGAAAGCAATCACTCTTCTGGTGAAAGGAAAGATGATCAGACTGGCTGTGCAGTCTGATCTCACTCACATGAGGAAAGGTACATTTTCCCACATTACAGTTCAAGGACAGTAGGGTAATGTTAAGGGCCTGCTGTACTCGCTGCAGGTTGGGCAAGGGGGCATGTTAGTACTTCTTCTGTTTCTGTGTTCTCGTTTGCTTTTTCCTTAAAGGCTCCGTATTCCTCTAAAAATAGACATTTTTTATCCAATAAAGGTTTAATAAATTGACATATAGTATTAATACAATCATAAAATGTGGCATCTGACAGCCTGTAAATTTTTGAAATGGATCAAAAATGAAATGAATTTTTTATTGCTTCTCTGAATTAATGTTGCCAACATTAATTCAGAGATAAGATAAAAAATCATTTCATTTCAAGAACAAGAGACTAACTGAAATTTTACAGGTTGTCAGATGCCACATTTTATTATTGTATTAATAACATATATATATTGATTTATTAAACCTTTCTTGGAGATTAAAATGTCTATTTTTGAGAAATATAGAGCCTTTAACCCCTCTTAGTTTCTCCCCTTTCTCTTTTCTACTAGCCCTTCTCTCCCTTTCTCTGGGAGTCGACACAAAATGACTTACAAAGGTTGACATGTTGGTAAACAAGAAAACAAATTAACCCATTTAAGCCTAATGTCCCATAAATGGGACTCTGGCAAACAGTGTAGACCCAGATCAGATGTGCAGAATGCGGCATCTGATCAGGGTCTATGCTGTTTGCATTAAGCTCAGAAATTCCTACAAAATATGGTAATAATAGTTAACCAGACACCTCCTATATAGGAAATGAACTTGTCCAAAGACTTGTAGATGAGTCCTTTGGCATAAATGGGTTAGCCATGGCTCATTGGATTTGCAGTCTAATTAAAATCATATCCTAGGTAGGAGGACTTAACAAACACCTTTAGAAGGGTCACCATCAAATGACCTTTTGGACTGACCAATCAGCAAATTGCTTAAAGATTTAGAAAGTAAAATTGTGTGAATGTAACTGGTTCACATTTTGCTATATTTAACAATAGGCAAGCTTCTAACCAATCTAGAAACACAAATGACGATGCCTATGACAACAGAAAATAAGGTGCCGTTGGCAAAAAAAGTGTATTTTGTGGACAATATCTGCATTTTTTTCTTTCATTCAGAAGGAAATAAGTATGCCAACACCATCTTGTTTCATCATCAAACAGTCAAAAATAAGCTGCTGCCCTAAAAAAACGTTTTATCATACTTTCCAATGTCACCATTTTGTAAACCAAACCGAAAGCAGTTTGTAAAACCCAATCTGATTGACAATCTTAATTTAGTCCTAAAATAGACATTTTGATTTTCCTGTTGGTGACCTTTAATTGGTCTTCCCCAGAGCTTGTTGATAAGATCTAGGCCCAGTTGTTCAAAGCATCATTAGCATAACGAGCTTGTTAGTGGTCAAAATGTTAACTGTTCTAGTAAGTACAATATCTGATTCAGAAGTATTTTTGCTGAAAATGAAGAGCTACCTTTTTTCAGCAAAAATATTAGCGTATATGCCATATTTGATGATCAAAGTTTTAACGATATGTTAACAAAGACATCGTTAGTTTTGAACAACTGGGCCGTTATTTTTGATTGATTAGATTTGCAGCCTTCAAAAGAAAGTGAAAGGCTGAGGCCTAAATCAGCCTTTATTCCCAAAATGTCTGACAGGGATCTTGCAGTTTGTTCATAGAATCCTTCCCTAATGTAGAAAGGCGAATCTTATGATCAAATGGCATACATGAGCAGGCCAATCATAGTTGCTGTTGGCATGCCGTATTTACCCTAAATATTCGGACACGTCAAATCCTAGCCACATTTGTATTATAATTTGAGTAACTCCAGACTAACTGATGATGTTTCTGAAAATTGATGGATGAGTGACAGGTGATGTAGACCCTGATCATACACCCCATTTCAGTCTTCATGAAAACTTTTGAAGTACTACAGGACGGCTGTCAGTCAGACAGAAATTTTCTCCAGGACAGAGAGAAAATCTAAAGGACAGACAAATTTTGGTTCCAACTGATAACAGCTTAGGATTAGAAAATATAATTTTAGTGTTCAGATGATACTGTTTTTAGTGCCTTTTTACCCAAAAACGTGAAGGCAGGCAAAAGCAAATGAAATTTAAAAAAAAAAAATGTCTTTTATTAAAATTTGGCGCTTGAAAAGTGTTGCAGGACAGCAGTCAGACAGGCCGAAAATTTTTTCAGGACAAAACAAAAGTTTACCAGTTTTGTCAAGCAGTCCTACTGTTTTCGTGAAGACTGCCATTTTGGGGCCTTTGATCTGGGTCTTACACTGTTTGCTTAGGCATATCAGTCCAGGGCCCAGTTGTTTAAAACTAATGATATTGTTAGTTCATGTATCGTTAAAATTTTGATCATTAAATATGGCATATACGCTAATATTTTTGCAAAAAAAATGTGATTTGCAAAAGCTACTAACATTTTTTCAGCAAAAATACCTGTTAGATATTGCACTTACTAGAACAGTTAACATTTTAACCACTAACGAGCTTGTTATTGCAAATGCAAAAGCTACTCACTTTTTATCAGCAAAAATATTAGTGTATATGCCATATTTAATAGTCAAAGTTTTAACGATATGTTCACTAATGATAGCATTAGTTTTGAGCAACTGGGCCCTGGTGTTTAGGATGTGTATGGTATCCTGATCCGTTTAGAATGCTTTTCTATGTAACTTGTCTCATTTACTTACAACGCACGTTTCTGAGCATGCAGAAGTTAAATACAGAATAACCTTCATTGTACTTTTATCTCTCTATTTGTCCATCATTTAATATTGGCTTCTAAATGTTTTGTTACATTTTCTGTTTACTGTGAATTTACCGTATTTTTACCTTAAATTTTTGGACAGACAGGCTTGAGCAAACAGTGCAGACCCAGATCAGATGCTGCAGAATGCAGTATCTGATGTGGGTCTACACTGTTTGTCACTTGTCCAGCAATTTTTAGACACATCAACAGGTATTAAAATAGACTTGTTCGAATTTCTTGACCACTATGATAAGAAATTAAGGTGTTGGAATACTTAGGGTAAATAAGGTTGTTATAATGTATTTTACACATTTCCTTTCACACTTATTGATGTGAGAATAAATACATGTACATGACATAACTCATGACTATCTCTGTATGAGGCAAAATAAAAAAAAAATAAGTGTGTTTCAGGTTACATGGAAATTTAAAATAGGGATGGTAGGTTGGAAAATATTTTTATTTTGTTAAAAGTTTTTATATGGGGTAAATAGGAAAACAGTTTGGCCAAATGGGGAAATTCCAACAAAATCCTTAAAAAACGTTAGGGTCAGTGGCAAAAAATTAGGCACAGACTGGTAACCTGAAACACACACTTTTGTTTTTTTTTTGACCTGAGCCATAATTACAGAAGGGGATCTTTATCACATTACATGGACAAAGAAAGCCCAGATCAGTCTGTGCATCCATGTAGTCTGATCAGAGCTTTCATTGTCTGGTGATAACAGTATTGGTTATCTTATGAATATATAAATGAACAGAGAACAGAGAAGGCCAAGAGGAAATACTGTAAATGCAAGCTGATCTGAGTCACGTGATAAGCATACCGTCAGATAATAAGAGGTATTCACAAAATAGTTTTCTTATTTCTCCATGAAAACATATGTTATGGTACTCATTAGAAGTGCCTCATAGAGGCACTTCTAATGAGTACATAACATATGTTTTTGTGGAGAAATAAGAAAAAGATCAGTACTTTACAGTTGAAAAAAAAATGGCCTTGTCTGGCGCTAAGGTTATATGGTACAGTATGTCATGTTGTTTCTCATCTCTTAGTGTGAGAGTATATGTTGATGTCATTGATAGTAAACAGATAGGTGAGAAAAATATATAGTTGATATTTTATTTAAAATTGTAAAAGGTGGTTGAATGGTGTAGAGATTTAGCAACCTTTCTTGTTTTTTTTTTTTTTTTTTTTTTTTGTTTGATTTTTTTTTGTTTTTGGTCAGTGTCTCCTCCCCTTACCAATCCCATATTTTTTTCACATATCGTATTTTAACATGCATTAATAGCAAGTTATTTACATCCATATTATATCATTTACACTAGATCTTATGTGTGTGTGTGTGTGTGTGTGTTATTGTAATCTAATGATATTATACAGGCCGACCAAACTGTCAGCTCAGCTGGGTCGACACCATTCTTTTGTGGAGATTGATCATGAAATACTTTCTATGGTCCTCTTCTCCCTTCCGCTGATTCAAGAAGGGCAGTTGTCAGTTTCTGGTGAATGAAATGTGCACAATACTGGTGAATGAAATGTTCATAATACTGGTTAACTGCCTAGAGAACTAAGCCTGCCCAGTAAAAGTGTGGTAGAGTAAAATGACCACACTCGACAAGACCCTATTAGGCAGACTGAGTTGTTAAACCTCAACACAAACAAATCAAACTGACCTGTCCCTTTGACCTTCTTATTATAATATTTAACAGTATACTAGTTAACTAGTGTTGGGAATCGCCCATAATTTCATAGTTGATCATCGGTTTTGTAAAACCGACAGACCATCGATTTATTATCGATTTGTAGAAGATATATTCACTCTTAATTTCTTCCAGGAACTTATTCATAGCTCCAGTTCAGTAAGAGGGCTGTCCAGATAATATTTTTCTTATTTCTCCATAAAAAGACATATGTGAGGCGCTTCTAATGAGTACCCACAACATATGTTTTCATGGAGAAATAAGAAAAGTATTACTACCTTTTGGTTGACTTATTTGAGGCTATTTTATCAAATTTCTTCACTTTTACTGGCCACAAATCTAGAATGACCCTAACAGACAGCTTTGAATTTCATTTCTATATAACTTGCCTTAGAGAAAAATGTTTTCTATAAATAGAATTTTCTGATTAGTCGACTATAAAAATCTTTCCGATCATCAGTCACAAGAGGCAAAAATGACTGATGATCGGTTATAATTGATCTTCAGTGGCAACACTAATGTTAACCGCATAAACAGGTAATACCTGCAAAGGTGAGCAAACAGCTGTCTCACGTGGAATGCAGAATTTTCTGACTAACAGACCAAAATTTTACCATGGACATATCCTTATGAATATTGAAAGTAAAGGTCAAAGCAACAAGTCAGTTTAGTCAGTCTATACAAGACTTCAGTAATAACAATAATAGTAGAAAAAATAATAAGAATAATAATGAAAGTAATATAAATAATTGGAACAATAATAACAGTATCTTATTTGACATGTATTCTGACAGACAGGCCTGAGCAAATAGTGTAGACCTCATCTGGGTCTACACTGTTTGCCACTCATCCAGCAATTTTTAGATGCAACATTGGTTAATATGTTGTACTTATTTAAATTTTATAACAAGTATGGTAAGGAGTTGAGGTGTCCAAATACTTAGGATAAATATGTTAATTCATTTCTACTATTGAAATGCTTCCTGTTTTCCCTACCTTCCAACCTGAAAATATCCCTACCCCAAAAATAATATATAAAGTAATGTTTTTCTTGAAGGTCAAATGACTAATAGAATATTTCAGTTTAACTGTATTTTCTTTATACATGTATAAGCCTTTTTTATAAAATTACTATTATGTTTTAGTTCCTAGATATATAGAGTGGCAGCTTGCAGATTCGTACAGCTTGCAGATTTGTACACTTATACTTTTAACCCTTAAAGCGCTTGGCAGACGATCCACATAAAATGTCAAGACTTGTTTTCTTCTGGAAGATAAAAAATAAAAATTTTAGAATGTCGTCTGCTAAAAATTTTGCTTGGCACTTTAAGGTTAATACATCAGCTGCTTGGTAATTGTCAGTTCATAATGAATACTCTTTGATCACATTGGTGCAAAATATCATGAACGTTTCAAAATTGCAATTTCCTTAGCAGGATTCCAGTCATTTAACCCTAGTCCTGCTGAACCCGGATATGTCCTGCCTTTGCAAATAGTGTAGATCCAGATCAGGCCGGCCTCGGTGGCTGAGTTGGATGTGCCGTCCGACTGGAGACCAGGAGGTTGCGGGTTCAACCCCCGCCGAGATCGGCAACATTCTTTCATGGAGATTGATCATGAAATATTTTCTACGGTCATTCTCTCCCTTCCGCTGATTCAAGAAGGGCAGTTGTCAGTTTCTGGTGAAAGAATGTGCACAATACTGGTTAACCACTTAGAGGACTAAGCCTGCCTAGTAAACGTGTGGTTAGGTAAACTGACCGCGCTTGACATGACCCCGTTGGGTTGACTGGGCCGTAAAACCTCAACACAAACAAAGATCCAGATCAGTTGGAGAAGCCAACTGATCTGGATTTGCACTGTTTGCCATTGTTTGTGAATTTATTTCAACAATCTGGATCAAGTAATCTGATTTGCTGAAAGTTAGAAATGGGAGTGGCATCTTAATCTATTCAGCAGGACTAGGGTTAATATGAATTATAGGCTTACAGTGGCTCCCCATTACCTGTTGTACCACTCGCTTTGAAGTGCCATAAATACCAACTCTCCTTGGAGAGATGATTATAAAAATTTTCAGGTCTGCACGAAATTGATTCCTTTTGTTTATAAAAATGTTTGCCTATGCTGATTTTTGTTTGTCATGCAAACAAAGTGGTGAATGAATCTGCAAACTGTGGAGAGCAAATTTTGTCTCATTTACAACTGAAAAATGGCTCTGGATTCTGAGCCGGGTACCAAAGTTAAATCAAATTTTAGATTACCAAAATAAACAAGACTAATGAAAAGCCAACTCCAAACAGTAAGGAAAATACAATTAAAACACATGCAAAACTGTACAAATCTGCAAGCTGTTACTCTATCATGTTTCCTGTTTGAGAATTTAACTTTCTGCACTCTGGGCAAATTCAGAAGATGATGATCAGTGGTATTTTGCTTATTATTTTCTTCAAGAAAAGGGTTTGACATTTCTCCTAAAGGTAAAATTTGCATGAAATATCAAGCCCTAGTTTATGGTAAAATAGGAATAGATAGAGGATATTTATGCTTTTGTGGTGACTACCATAAATTTATTTTATTGTTAGCGGTGAAATCAGTGTATATCTGATGAAAATAAAAGTGGTATCAATCACTAGTGAAATGATATCGTATCATTTCACTATAGTGACTGATACAATTTATATTTTCACTGCTCGCTTTGGACGACTTGGTTTTCTTCATTGATTCAGAAGTGGATGTTACTTCCACTTCAGATTTTTGAACCCCTCTAACTTCTTTGTTTCTGAACAAAACTATCAAGTGTTGGTATGCATTTTCTTAGTTAGAATGTAAGGAACATTTTGGTATCAATATTATTTTGATTTGCCGAAACTTTTTGTTTTTGTCTCTCCAGCGTTTCGCATGTTAAGCACTGAACGTCGACGCCATGACGTTCATGTTTTGTTTGGTGATGTTAGATATGACGTCAGAAACGCGTAGTGGCTTGTGAAAAAATAAAATAAAAAGAAAATTTACTCTTTTTCAGTGAATACCATAAAAATTTTCATCTCGTGTAATGAAAACATTCAAATTTTCAGTCGTGCTTCGCACTCATGAAAATACTGATGTTTTCATTTCACTTGATGACAATATTTATGGTATTCACAGCAAAAGAGTAAATATCCTCTATATATTCATCAACTGTAATGAGAACATCAGTATTTTCATGAGTGCGAAGCACGAAAGAAAATTTGAATGTTTTCAATACATGAGATGAAAATGTTTATGGTATTCACTGAAAAAAATAAAATTCTTTTTATTTTATTGTTTACACGCCAGTGCGCACTTCTGACATGATAAATTACGTCGCCAAACAAAACATGAACGTCATGGCATTGACGTTCAGTCCTTTTAAAACATGTGAAGTGCTGGAGAGACAAAAGCTAAAAAAAACAAACAAACAAAAAACAATAGGCAAATCAAAGTTTTCATCTTACCAAAATGTTCCTTACATTCTGATTAAGAAAATGAATTCCAACACTTGATAGTTTTGTTCAGAAACAGAGGTGAGAGCAGTTCAAAAAATCAAAATTGTATCGGCATCTGCTGCTGTTAGGGAAGCAATGTAGACAATCAAAGTAATCCGAAACAAAGAGTGAAAATAACATGACCATGTTATTTTTCACATATTAAAAGATCATATCCTTTCACATGTGAAAATATCATTTTTATTTATATCGGATATAGTGATGTCACTGCTTGCAATAAACTAAGAAACAATATTTTAGGAATCAGTTCAATGAAATGTAAAAAACATACCAAGAAAAATATTTCAAAAGGTTTTGTGCTTATGTTATGAAAAAAAGCGCCCTATCTGAAAATAATCTGAATTTGTTTTATTCTTTGCTGTATATATATGACAAAGTAAATTTGCTGTATGCATATGAAAAAGTACATTTTCTCTTGTTGTTACAGAAACTTCCCAGTGTAAAAAGCACACTCTCTTTCATGTACTTTATGAAGTAAAACTTCTGAAATGGTTGGTGCTTCTTGTATACATATCAAGTACTTTTCATGTGGAAGAAGTACTATGTGATCAGAACCACTAATTTATTTCTCATCGTAGGATTTTGCAGGATTCTGGCTATGTTTTGGATGTCTTATGGATAGTTCCAGATAAGACACTTTTTTAGCCTAAAAATGTAGATTTTTTTCTTATTTCTGCACAAAAACATACATTATGGTACTTACTGAAAGCGCCTCACGAAGGGGCTTCTAAGAAGTACCGACAACATATATTTTCATGGAGAAATAAGAGAAATTTATACCTGTATACTCCTTATATCTGAAGCTATGTCCTTTAGACAAGTATATGTGCAAAAAGTATTTGATTATTCAAAACTCATTTATAACAGGAAGAAGTTCCCATAATGCACCAGTGGTCTTCATATTCAACATAATGGCTTATATTATGTTTTAGGATACAGACTGAAGTCTGGTTGAGACACAAGTTTGCCTAAACCTTTGCCACTTTCTGGGCTAATTCAGCAGACTAGAAACTGGTGACCTTTTTCTTATTTTTCTCAGAAAACAAGATTTGACATTTCCATTGGAGACAGTTTACATGAATGTTGAAAGCCTATTTTCTGGGAAAAGTAAGAAAATAGATTTCAGTATGTCGTCTGCTGAAACTTTTACCAAGAGTGCTAAATGTTAACCCTTGTTCTGTTGAACCCGGAAATACCCTGCCTTTGCAAACAGTGTAGATCCAGATCAGTTGGCTTCTGAAGAAGCCAACTGATCTGGCTCTGCACTGTTTGCCATTAAGTATTTGAATTTATAGCAACAATCCGGATCAAGTAATCCGATCGGCTGAAAATTAATAGTGGGGGTGGCATCTTAATTTATTCAGCAGGACAAGGGTTAAGGATAGATGGCATGAGACCTGCTATCAGACACTATATGGGCCATGCCATGTGAAAATGTGTCTTTGGCATATGCAGACAGTAAAGGCCTGGATCAGCCTGTGAATGTGCGCAGTCTGATCAGGGCCTTCACTGTCAGCTAACGGAATTGTTGGATACTGCAGAATGTATGAATGGAGAGCAAAGGCTTGGATGATACTTTACTCATTTTGTGCATGTTCGAAGGCACTTTTTCACTTGATGCAACCCATATAACACAGTTTCCATAATGCACCAATGGTCCATAACATTTGTTTTGTGTTTAGGATACAGAATGAAGTGGGGATGGGACACAAGTTTGCCTTAATCATAGATGGCATGAGTCTGGCATTTGCCCTCGAGGAACATTCCAGTATACTTAGGAAACTCTGTAAGCAGTGTGCCGCTGTGTTATGTTGTAGAATGACTCCACTTCAAAAAGCTGAGGTAAATATAAATATGACATAGTAATGATATGGCTTAGTAATAATACAGCATAGTAATAATATGGCAGGAATAATGTGGCATTGTCATAATGTGGCATACTATTAATACTGTGGAATAGTAAATATATGGCATAGTAATATTGTGGCATAGTATAAATGTGGCATAGTGATAAGGTGGCATAGTAATATTATGGCATAGTAATAATATGACATAGTAATAATGTGGCATAGTTATAACATGGTATTGTAATATTGTGAGATAGTAATAATATGGCATAGTAATAAGGTGGCTTAGTAATAAAGTGGTATAGTAATAACATGACATAGTAACAATATGGCATAGTAATAAGGTGGCATAGTAATAATATGGCCTAATAACAATGCCGCATAGCTCTGGATGAAAGGAGAATCCAAATACATATTTTCTGTCTTATTTCTGAATAAAGATGCATGTTGTTGGTACTCACTAGAAGTGCCTAATTCTGCTCACATACAGCAAAGGCCCTGAGCAGACTGAGCTTGACATTTGTTGTCCATGCTCTTACGACATGAAAGTCATAACAAAGAGTGAAGCATAGCTGAAAAAATGTCCCGCCGATAATGGGATTCAAACCCGGTCCTCCCAGTTAAAAATCCAATACTCTAACCACTGAGCCAAAGAGTCGACTCCCTGATACAGTTGTCAGAGATTGAATATATACTTAGAAGCTATGCGTAATCTGCCAAGGCAGATAATCGAAGGAAGGAATGCTCGGTTGTAACACTCCCCCATTTCAAGGAAGTCATCATGTATGATGACGTGAAGTCATTTTCGGCAAAGTAAAGTCCAATTTCCCATCTTACGACATGAAAGCCACAACAAAGGAATGAAGCATAGCTGAAAAAATTTCCACGCCTGTCGTGGGAATCGAACTCGGTCCTCCTGGTTAAAAATCCAGTGCTCTAACCACTGAGCCAAAGAGTCGACTCCCTGACGCCATTGTCAGAGATTGAATATATACTTAGAATCTATGCGTAATCTGCCAAGGCAGATAATCAAAGGAAAGAGTGCTCGGTCGTAACAATGTATAACCTGGTTATATCACCTTATAGTGCAGCTTATATGTTTAAGAAGTAGAAGGTACATCTTTTAGTTAAACTTCTGTGCCCCTTAAAGTAACCTACCTGGATCCCTGTTCCGACATTTTAAGTCATCTGTAAATTTGTACTTTATCAAGTGCAAGTGAACTATATCATTCATAACACTGAAGTGATCTGAACATTATTCCAGTGTCATTAATATCATACCAGTTTTTTTGAGAAAGGAAAAATACCAATGATTTTTTGTTAAAAAGTTGTCTATTACTGAACAGATTTCGGAAAGTTTAGAAATTGTATATCAGACCAAGGATGTGCAGGGTGTTCCAGGGCCCAGTTGTTCAAAGCTAACGATGTCGTTAGTTAACGATTCGTTAAAATTTACATTGAGTGATACACAAATATGCTGAAATCTTTTGCTGAAAAAATGTGAGTAGCTTTTGCAGTGTAAAAGCTACTCACATTTTTTCAGCAAAAAATATCAGAATATTGTATATTGAATCTGCTAAAACAGTTAACAAAATGACCCTTAACGAGCTCGTTAAGCTAATGACGCTTTGAACAACTGGGCCCAGGTCCTTATATTTAGTAGAATAAATTACATTTTAATTTTGCATGCATCAACTTAAGGGGAACAGGTACACTTTCAGTGGGGTCATTTCTGTCAGATTGGGTTTTTTATGCCTGTTGTCTTTTTTATACCCAGCCATACAATAGTAGCGAGGTATTATGGTATCATGGTTGCTGTCAATGTGTCCGTCTGGGCAAATATCCAATGTTTAGGGGCTATTTTGGACATAATTATGAGGTATTTTGTGGTTTATTCTGTATAAACCAAAAACATTAGCCCCCTAAATCCCTATGGACATTTAACGTTGAGGTAGCCCCTAAACCCAAAGTGCTGTGGGCCCCAGTAGCCTTGTGGTTAGGAGAGTTGACTCTTAATCCATTAGGTTTTTCCCTGTGGTTCGAGCCTCGCATAGGTCACATGTGGGAAAGCCAAGTTCTGCTTACGTATGGTCAGGTGGTTTTTCCGCAGGTTCTACAGTTTTCGCCCACCTTTGATGAACGATCAGCTTGATATAAGTAAAATATTCTTGAAAGGGTCATAAAACCCAAACAAAAAAAAACAACAAAGCGTTAGAATGTCTGTCTGTCCATCCATCTGTCAATCCGTCCACCCGTCTGTCGTACGTCGGTCCATCAGTCCGTATTTTCATTTTCAGAAGATAACTTGAGTAACTATCAACAGATTTTCACCAAACTCGGTGTGTGCATTGATATTGATGAGATCTGATTTGGGATTGTTAATGGGCAAATTTCGTCAATTTTTGACAGAGTTTTCTGCCACAGCCTGCAATACATCCGCATTTTCATTTCTGAATGAGAACTTAAGTAAATGTCAATGGATTTTCTTCAAACTTGGTGTGTGCATTGATATTGTGGAGATCTGGTTTGGGATTGCTCATGGGCAAATTTTGTCAATATTTTGACAGAGTTATCTGCCTGCAACACATCTCTTTTCTTGACTATAACTTTTGTGAATATCAATGGATTTTTACAAAACTTGGTATGTGCATTGATATTGTGGAGATTTGCTTTGGGATTGCTAATGGGCAGATTTCATCTATTTTTGACAGTTATCTACCTGGGACATGCGGGGTATTATCATTTCATGTTTTAATGAAAAGGGAGGAATACTTTCCACTGAAGTGTGCTCACTCATACATTTTAAAGTAATATACTTACACCAATTTATATGCAGGTTGTAAAGCTCATAAAGACAGCTGATAATCACCCAGTGACTGCTGCCATAGGGGACGGTGCAAATGATGTTAGCATGATCCAAGAGGCTGATGTCGGACTAGGTAAGTTTGCCGTTTCAGCAGGAAGTGTAACTACTATTCAGATCATATAGTCATTTTATTTTTCTTGTTTTGCGGTTTTAGCAGGTGTAACTACTATTCAGATCATATAGTCATTTCTTTTAGATAAAAAATAGTTGTATATTATTAACCCTGGTCCTGCTGAACCTGGAAATTCCCAGCCTTTGATTACTAAGGCAATTCTAACAAATATCCAAAAGATATGTTTCTTAAAAGTATTAAATATAATATTCTTACATAATTTGTGACTCATTGATACCTCTTTAGCGAAGAGTTTGCGACAGTCAAATTGTTATTATAACGAATTTTGTCATTGTATTGAGTGTCGGTATAAAGAGGGTTGTCTGTATTTGGAAAAATAAAAATAAAAAAAAAAGGTTTTAGAAAAGTAATTTGCTACAATTTTGAATGTGGCTGTAAGGGTATATAACAAAGGTGATAAAGTAAAAGTCTTATTACTTGATTGATACTCTGTGTCATTATAAGTCATCACTGATTGGTTTAAATATTGAATCTCTTTCCAGGAATTATGGGTAAAGAAGGTCGTCAGGCTGTCCGGAACAGTGACTACGCCTTTGCTCGTTTCAAGTTCCTCATGAAAGTGTTATTAGTCCATGGTCATTTTTACTACATTAGAATAGCCAACTTAGTACAATATTTTTTCTATAAGGTAGGTTGTATTTGATACACACCTCAAGTAAAGGGTCCTTATCATACTTCTGGATAAGATGAATTTCCAGATAAATATTTTTCTTATCTCTCTATGAAATCATATGTCTTGGTACTCATTAGAAGTGCCTTCTAATGAGTTCCACAACATATGATTTCATAGAGAGATAAGAAAAATATCAATAGTCTTAAAGGCCAAATGTATTAAGCAATCACCTGCCTTTAAAGGCCACTTTTTTCTGATCCCATTAAAGGCAAAGAAGTGGAAATCTACCTGTATTAAGCAAGCACCTGTCTTAAACAACCAGTTTTTGGCTTTCCCATAGATGCTTGCTTAACCCTTGTCCTGCTGAACCCGTATATACCCTGCCTTTGCAAACAGTGTAGATCCAGATCAGTTGGCTTCTGAAGAAGCCAACTGATCTGGATCTATATTGTTTGTCATTTAGAATGTGAATTTGTATCAACAACCTGGATCAAGTAATCTGATTGGCTGAAAATTAAGAGTGGGAGTGGCATCTTAATTTATTCAGCATGACAAGGGTTAACACAGGTTTTTGGTTGAAAAAAAATCTTAATCTTTGTGGGCAACAAATGTCAAGTGCAGCCTGCTCAGAAAAGGCCTAGATGGGCCTTGCTGTTCTTTCTTGCCGCCTTACAGAAGTATTGTAGAAGATATTGACAAATAGAAAAGGCCTTGATGAGATTGCATGGCTGAACCAGCATTCGGACATCACTCCATTAATTGTAATTGGACATTACCAATCAATTTCTAAATAATGCTGCTGAACCCTTGCATTCCATACTATGTATTCATTTTTCTGCTTAATCAGTAAACGAACCATTTTCTGAATAAAGACCACCTGTGAACAAAAACCAGTTTTGTTCTTCCCATGGGTGGTCTTTGTAGACAGGTTGGACTGTATTTGCATAATATGGCATAAGGGCTAATTTTTCTTGCTTTGCGCTGTGTACTTCATTTTTGTATTACAGTCGACTCTCGTTATCTCGAACTCCAAGGGACCCTATGAAATACTTCGAGATATCCGTACTTCGACATATCAGATTTGCGGAACTGAGGAAAACAATTAATCGAACAACCACCTTTAACAGAATGAATATGTAATTTGACTCTTTAGTTAGTGATATATTGAAAATATTGTGGAAAAGAGGAGAAATTGCTCCTAAGGAGCAATTTCTCCTCTTTTCCACAATATTTTGTTGTTTGTTGGTAGATTTTGTATTAAAACAGGGACCAGATTTTCACTTCGAGATAAGCGGTTATTCGAGATAAGCGAGTTCGAGATAACGAGAGTCGACTGTATATTGTTACAAAGTACATGTACAAAGTCATATATATTTGCATCCATGAACATTTATGAAAAAAGAAAACAGAAAAAAACAACAATGATGAACGCTGGAAACAATATAGAATTGTAATGAACAGAATTTTTTTTATATAAGATTTGTTCTGATTTGTAGAGAAACACATCGCTGGTAAATAGTGTTATTGAAAACACAACAGATTCTTTTGGTAAGAATAGTTTTGAGTTTTAAAATGATTCTCACAAGTGACTGTCCACAGTTTAAGACAGTAACACAAATTTCAAGAAATGAAGCTGTCAGTTACAGGTAAAAGAATGTGCACAAGTACTGGTTAATGGCTTAGAAGACTAAACTTGTCCAGGAAAAGTGTGGTTAGGTAAACTGACCAGCTCAACATGACATAGTTGACTAGGCCATTAAACATCAAACCAACCAACAAATTTCAAAGTCACATGGATTATCAGTGATTGATATAATTTACGGTACATTGTATACCCTCCAGATGAACATAGCATGGCAGCATTGTCTTTTTTCAAGGAGCAGAACTGAATCAGTGTGCTTACTTTATGGAGGACACTGTATTGAGCTATTCAGCCAAAAAACAGGTCATAGCTATAGATAAGGAGCTATTTCTGTTAAAAAAGTACGGTAGATGTCCTAAAATTTGAACACTATATTCCATACATTATTGGAATAAATTTTGCTTTTTATGCAGTTGTTTCTTAAAAAGATCAGTGGAATGGCAAACAATGTAGATCCTGATCAGACTGCTCCATGAGGAGCAGTCTGATCTGGGTCTGCACTGTTTGCATATACCATTTTGCCAGGAACATTAGTTTACAAAATTTTAGGATATTTAAGGTACTGATATTTTTTTCTTATTTTTCCATGAGAACATATATTGTGGTACTCATTAGAAGAAACTATTTATGAAGGCATTTCATATGAGTACCCACAGTTTTTATTGTGGAGGAAAAAGAATAATATCTAGATACTCTTTAGACCTAGTGCTACATGTACGACATATTATTGTAATGTAAATCTCTAATATTTAATTTTTATTTCAGAATGTTGCCTTTATTACTGCTCAGCTTTTTTACACATTTTTCTCAGCATTTTCTGAACAGGTAAGTGTCAGTTTGTTGCTTCTGCCTCTGAAGGAAATCTATACATGTTTAGCCTTTAAAGTACTTTAAAGCAAAAACGTAGTGACAACATTCTTATTTTTAAACCTTGCCACACAGTAGTGGCAGGGTATTATGGTATCACATTGGTCGTTTGTGTGTCTGTCCATTCATCCACCTGTCCATCCCTCCATCTGTTGTCATGTCCATCCCTCCGTCTGTTGTCTGTCCATCTATATTTTTGTTTCTGGACAATAACTTGAGAGTAAATGTCAGTGGATTTTCACCAAATTTGGTATGTGCATTGATATTGTGGAGATCCTGTTTGGGATTGTAAATGGGCAAATTTTCTCAATTTTTTACAGAGTTATCTGCCTGTGACACAATAATAATAGGGTCTTATTGTTTTACTATTTTTTTTTTGGTGACAGTAAGATGACATTTCATGTGAATTGTCTTTTTTCTAAAAACATGCAAAAGAAAAATAAAAATAAAAAGATTAAAACTGTCATCTGCTGCTGTTGTGATAAGCATTTTTTTTTTTAACCTTTACCACTTTTTCTGCTAATTTAGTAGGAAACAAATCGATAATATTTTTTCCTATTGGAGACAATTTGACTGAAATGTCAAAACCTGTTTTCTGGGAAAAATAAGAAAAATATTTTAATATGTTGTCTGCTGAAACTTTTATCCAGAGTGCTTAGCCTTAAAGTGCTAAGCAAATATGTAGCAGACGACATATTAATTTTTCTTATCATTTTTCAGAGAAAATAAGACTTGACATTTCATGTGAATTGTCTTACCATAAAAAAGTAAAAAAGAAAAAAAAAAAAAGATTCAAAATGTTGTCTGCTGCAGTTGTAGCACTTTAAAGTTTAACCTTTACCACTCTCCGGGCTAATTCAGTAGAAGACAAATTGATAATATTTTTCTTTCTTTTTTTTTTTTTTTTTTTTTTCAGAAAACAAGATTTAATATTTTATGCACATTGTCTCCATTGGAGACACTTTGCATGAAATGTCAAAAGCTGTTTTCTGGGAAAAGTAAGAGAAATTATTCAGTACATTGTCTAGCGAAAATTATATTCAGAGTGCTGTACGTTAAGACATAATCTGGAGCCCAGCCAGTACCTGTTAACCCATTGTAGACTGAATAGACTCTCCCACACTATATATTGGAAGAGTCCAATTTCGATTTTAGGTATTTCCACCTCTGAAATTTAGATATTCCTAGAGAAATATGGCTAAACTATTGGAAAACAGAGGAGACCCTGATCAGACGCTGCATTGTGTGAAACAAGTAACACTTCTAGTGAATAAATTGATGGTTCCTTTTGCTCTTTCACAGATATTAGATATAAGTTTTTTACATTAGAGTCAGTGGATTTCTCCTAACACTTTATTAACACTTAGCATGCTGGGTCAAATTGTTCAAAGCATCGTTAGCTTAACAAGCTCGTTAAGGGTCATTTCGTTAACTGTTTTAGCGAATTCAGTATACAATATTCTGATATTTTTTGCTGAAAAAATGTGAGTAGCTTTTGCACTGCAAAAGCTACTCACATTTTTTCAGCAAAAAATTTCAGCATATTTGCGTATCACTCGATGTAAATTTTAACAGATCGTTAACTAATGATGTTGTTAGCTTTGAACAACTGGACCCTGGATGAAACTTACAGCAGAAGACAATCTTAAATATTTTTCTTATTTTTTCCCAGAAAACAGGCTTTGGCATTTAGTGCAAATGGTTGGAGACAGCCCATCAGGAAATGTGTCAAAACCTGTTTTCTAGGAAAAATAAGAAGCATATTGATTTGACTCTGGTGATCATGAGGACATGGGTTCAATCCACACTGGGTCGCTCAGCATTCTTTCATGGAGATTGGTCATGAAATATTTTCTACGATCATTCTCTCCTTTCCGCTGATTCAAGAAGGGCAGTTATCAGTTTCTGGCAAAAGAATCTGCACAAGTACTGGTTAACTGCTCAGAGGACTAAGCCCGTTCAGGAAAAAATGTGGTAAGGTAAGCTGACCAAGCTTGACATGACCCTAATGGGTTGACTGGGCCATAAAACATCAACACAAACAAACAAACAATATTTGTCTGTTAAATTTGTACAGAGGTTGGTAGAGGTTAACGTACATGTACTTTTGATAAATTTTCAGTGCCAGTCTTTGTGATTGTTTTCAGTATTTAACCTGCTAAATATTAATATTAGTTTAGAGGATTTTAAAGTTGTTTCTTCATGAATTATTCAGAATTTCTGCTTTGAATTAGTAGCACTTCTGACTGCAGATCCAGGGGTTGTAAGTTCAAATTCCAGCTCTGCAACATAATTTATCTGGAGATTGATTGTGAAATAATTTCTACAGTAATTCTCTGATTACAGGAGTTTGACGTAAAATCGTAAAATAAATTAAATGTCTGTAAATACCAGAAAGGTTACTAAGAAAACAAAGTTGGCAGTTTACTTAGTACATTTTCTGGCTTAAACAGACAGTTATGATAATTTTCTGACTTAATATCAAACTCCTTTGGTGAGGAGCTGTGCAGACTAATCCTGTCTTTCCTGTTCCCATATCCATTTACAGTGGTTCTTTGCCCAGAACCTTTCATTATCAGCCCTCATCACGAAAACATCCCTATGTAATTTTGACACCTTTAAACCACACTTTTATGCAGTAAAACTGGGGTTTCCAGGGGTATACATTATTTTTCTTATTTTTGCTCAAAAACATAGATTGTGGGTACTCGTTAGAACCACCTCGCCAAGGTGGTTCTAACGAGTACCCACAATCTGTTTTGAGCAGAAATATGAAAAATATCAGAATTTTTA
Source organism: Anodontia alba (assembly GCA_964016985.1). NCBI lineage: Eukaryota > Metazoa > Mollusca > Bivalvia > Lucinida > Lucinidae > Anodontia > Anodontia alba. The sequence continues at coordinate 83,545,371 of OZ024832.1, forward strand.
TCTGAAAATTTTCAGTTTTTGGTATTAAAATTTACAATATATTTGAATAGGCATGTTTTCGTATTGTACATCACCTTGATATGATTAAATCATCATTTCTGTAGGAGACAAAATGTCAGGCTATATTTTTTTCTAGTAAGAACAAGAAAAGCCGGCCTTGGTGGCTTGGTAGGATGCGCTTCTGACTGATCAGGAGGTTGCGGGTTGATCCCCGCCGGGTCGGCAACGAGATTTGATCATGAAATGTTTTTTAGGTCATTTTCTCCCATCTGCTGATTCAAGAAGGGCAGTTGTCAGTTTCTCGCAAAAGAATGTGCACAATACTGGTTAATAATAGTTCGTCTGTCATTACTGACAATGACCAATCTTAATCACATGCGAGAAATGCTACTGTTTGTTAACAATACTGGTTAACTACTTAGAGGAATAAGCCTGTCCAGTAAAAGTGTGGTTAGGTAAACTGACCACTCTCAACATGACCCCATTGGGTTTACTGGGCAGTAAAACCTCAACACAAACAAAACATGAAAAAATATTTTAAAAGATCATCTGCTGCTGTTTAAATTGCGCAAGTTTAAGATTAAAGCAGACACATCCCCTTATTTCACTTTTGGTTATATATACGCTAAAAAGAAAGATGTTTGTCTGTGAATCCAGTTGTAAAAACCCCATGGATATATATTACAAATAATTATAGAGTTTTTCAGATTGATAGTTTTTGCTTATTTGCATCTCATTAATATTCATGAAGAATGACATCATTGGTACTTCTGAATAATTTCAGAAAAATGTTTTAAGTATTAAAATTTTAAAATACTCAGGGAGTGAAAAGACAGATAAACAGGTTTCTTTCATATTTACATTTAGGGCTGCAGCATATATACATTTTCATAATCAATTTGATCTTGATATTGAAATTTAACTTAAAAAATTAAATTTAAATAAAATTTTGAAATTAATTTAAATTCCACTTTCTGAAGTTATTTTTTCAAAATTTTGTACACTTATCATTTAAAACGACATATTGATCAGTATCCTGCAATGTTAACATTTTAAAAACATTTAAAAATTTAATTTGGTTTTAATCATTTTTAGAAAAAAATGCTAACTTGAAGTATAAACTCTAAATATTAAATAATATCAGAATATTTACCGGTACTATTTGCCAGTCTGGAATAACATTATGGAGATTAAACTTAAATTTAGACTTTAAAGTAAAATTTCAAAAAAGAACCAATGACATCATAGAATAGTGCATTGTGGGATAATCTGTTTTACGAAATTATGAATAGTAACACAAGTAACTACCTCTTTTGAGTCAGTCCATGTAACTTTTGAACCAACAGGTATTTTTGCATGTGATAATCAGCATATGTGTTATCAAAACAATATCATCACGAAAACACGCCTATATAATTTTGACCCTCTTAAACCCCACTTTTATATAGTAAAACTGGGGTTTACAGGGGTATACATTATTTTACTTATTTCTGCTCAAAAATAGAGATTGTGGGTACTCGTTAGAACTGCCTCGCTGAGGCGGTTCTAATGAGTACCCACAATCTATGTTTTGAGCAGAAATGTGAAAAATATAAGAATTTTTTATCTGATTGTTTTCCTTTTTTGGTTGCAAAATTTTCAGTATATTTGAATAGGCATGTTTTCATAATGTCTTTATTGTGAAATGACCAAAATTAGGGAATTTGTCACCTTTAAAATATATATGTAAAATATATGTTTAACAAGGCCCATATTTTGTTTCAGTCCCTGTATGAGAGTTTTTATTTGATGTTTTTCAACATGGTGATAACAGCACTTCCTATTTTATTGTATGGAATATTTGAACAACATATCCAACCAAAGATTCTCATGGAAAATCCAAGATTATACAAGTAAGTCAATATAAGTTTTCATCCCTAAGAGAAGCCTTGTATACTGTAGCTTTAGGTGCAGTAAATGTTCCAAAATTTCATACACCAAAGAGTTTGACAAAATGGAATAGGCAAACAGTGCCGACCCAGATCAGACTGCTTCTGAAGGAGCAGTCTGATCAGGGTCTACACTGTTTGCATTCCACTAAGTATTTTGAAACAAATACAAGCAAAAAGGCATAAAAAGCAAAATTTAGACCAAAAAAGGTATGGAATAAAGTGTTCGAAATTTTGGGACATGTACCATAACTGTACTATCATGGCTCCAGATAAGGCACTTTCTTCAACCAAAAAGTACATGGCCCAATTGTTCAAAACTTACGGTATCATTAGTTAATGCATCGTTAAAACTTTGATCATTAAATATGGCATATACACTAATATTTTTGCTGAAAAAATGTGAGTAGCTTTTGCATTTGCAAAAGCTACTCACATTTTTTTCAGAAAAATATCTGTGAATTAGATATTGTACTTACTAGAACAGTTAACATTTTGACCACTAATGGGCTCATTAAGCCAACAATGCTTTGAACAACTGGGCCCAGATATTTTTCTTATTTCTTCACAGAAACATACATTGTGGTGAGGCACTTCTAATGAGTACCCACGACATATGTTTTTATGGAGAAAGAAGAAAAATGTTATATGGATACCTCCCACTTATCTGGTGCTGTGACTATTGTATCACTTTCAGCTTTAGTGGTTTGAATTCAAAGTCTTATAACTGCATTGTCATGTAAACTAGAATAATAAACACTAAAGATTTGCATATTTACCTGTTTGTTGTATAAAGACTGTAGGCTTACCTTTTTTTAAAATCCTTTCACTTATTGAAGTTATGACATCAGTACAGTTGAATATTATATAAACTTCATATCTAATTAGTTTGGATAAATTAACTTAATACAAATAAATACACCTGGGCCCAGTTGTTCAAAGCTAACTACATCGTTAGTTAATGACTCATTAAAATTTACATCGAGTGATACGAAAAGTATGCTGATATTTTTTGCTGAAAAAATGTGCTACTCACATTTTTTTAACAAAAAATATCAGAATATTGTGTATTGAATCCGCTAAAACAGTTAACGAAATGACCCTTAACAAGCTCATTAAGCTAATGACGCTTTGAACAACTGGGTTCTGCTTAACAGAAGCAGGATTTCCAAAGGTTGATGAAAACTCAAGTCCCATCAAGAGGTTTGATAATTAGGTCTATCCAATATGATGTTGCAACTATTTAGTGGATAAAGTCATGTCAAGAAAATTACATAACACTTTGTTACTGGCGCATAACGTCATCACACTGTCTGTGATACTGTTATGTTTTATGTTAAAACATGGTTCAACTTCCTTGGTTATAAGTGGGGTAGTAATAGAGCAGAGTGTCAAAATAATCTTTGTTTAAGGGAGTGTAATATGGGCTGCGACATGTGAAAATAAGCCTTCAGACTTAGGCTGACAGTGAAGACCCAGGTCAGTCGAGACATCCATGCTGTCGGATCAGGGCCTTCACTGTCCATTAACAGAATCTTTGGATACTACAGAATGTATGAATGGAAAGAAAAGCACGGATGATGCTTTGCACATATGATGGACGGTCTGAATGTTCCCGTTTTGTGCATGTTCGAAGGCACTTTTTTGCTTGATGCAGCCCATGTGAGATGGATCCTGCTTTTCAGGTCAGACAGTAAACTTAACCCATTTATGCTGAATGGACTCTTTAATCTTCATTTTTCCGACCAGTAAATTTCCAGTATAAGGGGTGTTTAGTTAGTTTATATTATTACCATGTTTTATAGAAATTCCTGTATTAAATGCAAACAGTGCAGACCCTGATCAGACGCCGCGTTTTGTGGCGTCTGATCTGGGTCTTCACTGTTTGTTGACGTCCCTTTTATAAGATGCTAGGCATAAATGGGTTAACTATTTAAAAGTGGTATTATTGATAGGTATGTAATAAAGATCCACATTCTTTCGTGGAGATTGATCATGAAATATTTTCTACGGTCATTCTCTCCCTTCCACTGATTCAAGAAGGGCAGTTGTCAGTTTCTGGCAAAAGAATGTGCACAATACTGGTTAACCGCTTAGAGGACTAAGCCTGCCCAGTAAACGTGTGGTTAGGTAAACTGACCGTGCTCGACATGACCCCATTGGGTTGAACGGGCCGTAAAACCTCAACACAAAAAAATAAAGATCCATATCAGACAAGGAGGCCATACAGTCTGATCTGAGATTTTACTTTTTGTTGCAACTGCTTTAGTAGGAGTGACATAGGGATCATTTTTCGGCAGTGGAGTTGGCATTGTCTTTGACGTTGTCATCATTGTTGGCATCAACAATGTTGAATCTGTGTGATTAGCTCTGTTTTTCAAACACCAGGGCCCAGTTGTTTAAAGCTAACTACGTCGTTAGTTAACAATTCGTTAAAATTTACATCGAGTGATACGCAAATATGCTGAAATTTTTTTCTGAAAAAATGTGAGTAGCTTTTGCAGTGCAAAAGCTACTCACATTTTTTCAGCAAAAAATATCAGAATATTGTATATTGAATCTGCTAAAACAGTTAACGAAATGACCCTTAACGAGCTCTTTAAGCTAACGACGCTTTGAACAACTGGGCCCAAGGCTTTTAGGCTAATGAAATTCATACACAGGTCCACTATGATGCACTACTTTTCAGACTTGGCTGAACAATGCTTAGTCTGTGCGTTTAGTTCAGTTTCTTGAACACCATCAGCAGATGCAATATAGCTATTTGGCAAATTTCTTGTTTTATAGATTGTATTCAACAGTACCTGATAAATTTGTAAGGGGATAACATGCAATGGTCTGACTGTGTGTGTCTGGTCCTTCACTTTCCAGGTTTATCTTGTCAACATCTTTTGGCTTGGCATGGTTCTGTTGCGTTTGTTCGAAACAGCATCTGTGGGTGGTTGGGTGAGGAAAAGATGTTGTGTATCTTACGTCACCGGGGCATCCAACTGATTTTGGCTTACAGTTGGGCAATGCCTGCTATCCTTGTAGCAGGTACGGGTAGAGGGGGAATGTTTTTGTTTCTTCTGTTTCTTCACTTTCATTCATTTTCCTTGACATTAAACCCCAACACAGTCAATCAAAATAGCATCTTATCTAGAGCTTTGAAGTAGGCACCAGAATGTATATATCTTTACAAGAAAACGTGTAGACATTGTGTTTTGGTTTGCTTAATTTATGGGAAATCTTTTGTTTCAGAAAAATCAGCCGGAATGAAGCATTGTCAGTACAGAATTTTATTTTATGGAATGGCTTAGGTATGTTATTTTTTATGTTTGAATAGAATTTTCTTTTCAGTCAATATGATTTTTGTCTTTTTGTCTCATCAAATCTTTCATTTATGCAGGCTTTCAAGCGGGCCCTACTTTTCCTACTATTCTTACTTTTCCCTACTTTTTTGTGCTCTTACTTTTCCCTATTTTTTTGTGCTCCTACTTTTCCCTACTTTTTTTTCTGAAAATGACCTACTATCCCTACTTTTTAGTCCAAAAATGTTTGAAATGACCAAAAATTGTATTTTTTTTTTCCTTGCTGGCTTAGCTCACTCGGAGTTAGTAAAAATCAGATGAACTTAATCTGAGCAGCCACGATGCAAAAGTTTATAAAATAAAAATATACTTCATTTGTAATTCCTTTTTTGGAACCTTTTTTTTTTTTGTTTGGTATTTCCTTTCCATGGTAATGTAGTGTTTTTGTTCAGAGAACACTTTCTTTGCTCATTATATTTTTTCTAAGTCTGAAAACAGTCAGCATCCCTACTATCCCTTACTTTTCATGATTGAAATTCCTACTTTTGCCCTACTTTTTCAAAATTTTGAGCCCTACTTTTTTGATTGAGGGCACTTGAAAGCCTGTTTATGATATGGGCCGCCATGTAAAAACCTGTCTTTCGGCATAATATATGCGGACAGTGATGGCTTAGATCAGCCTGCACATTCACCCAGTCTGATCAGGGCTTACACTATCTGCATACAGAACATAGCTACAGATAAGAGTAGGTATCCACATAATAGTTTTCTTATTTCTCAACAAAAACATATGTTGTGGGTACTCATTAGAAGCGCCTCGCTGAGGCGCTTCTAATGAGTACCCACAACATGTGTTTTCGTTGAGAAATAAGAAAGATATCAGCATTTTTCGGATGAAAAAAGCATCTTATCTGTTGCTATGACAGAATTATTAGATACTACAGAATGTATGAATGAAGAGCAAGATCCAGATGATACTTTGCACATATGCAGGATGGTCTGAAAATACACATTTTTGGCATGTTCAAAGACCCTATTTCACTTGACATGGCCCAGTGTGGCTAATATCAATAGTGTAGATACTTAATTTAGATCATCATCTTGTTGGTTGCTCTGTATGTCCTTGGATTTTCATTTTTCCTTGGCAGTGTCCTGGAGTATATTCAAACCTTGCTAACTTGCTCTGGGTACCCTTTACTTCACCGTCAGGTGTACAATAAACTTCTATTTTGACCAAAAATTGTAAGGTTTGTTTTGCTCCTGCCCATGACAAAACCTACAATAAGACTTGTGTGTCCAGTGATGACTCAGATCAGCCTGCACATCTACGCAGTCTGACAGAATCTTCGTTGATGGCATGTGCCTTCTACAGCCTTGGGGCTATCAAAGAGCCTTGCCATACTGGGTGGATGTACAGGCTGGTCTGAGTCTTTGCTGGTCACACACATCTTATTCTAGGTTTTGTCATGTGCTTGCTCGTATTTTGTTACCTGTTGTTAGATTTTCATGTTAAACAAGGACCAGATTTTTACCGTGAGATAAGCAGTTATTTGAGATAAGTGAAGTCGAGATAACAAAAGTCGATTGTATCTTTTCATACTGCAGCGATCTCTTACTAGTATCATGTGCAGTTAAACTTGCTGGATGAGTGGTAAAAAGTGAAGATTCCGATCAGATGTCTAATTCTGTGGCATCTGATCTGGATCTATGTTGTTTCACAATTTGCTCATTTGTCTGTCCTAAAACTTGGTTATTGTGGTATTTCTGTTAAACCTTGTCATGCTAAATCAATTAAGATGCCACACACATTTCTAATTTTCAGGCCATCGGATTACTTGATCCAGATTGTTGTTATAAATTTACATACTTAATGGCAAACAGTGCAGATCCAGATCAGTTGGCTTCTTCAGAAGCCAACTGATCTGGATCTACACTGTTTGCAAAGGCAGGACATATCCGGGTTCAGCAGGACTAGGGTAAAGTTTCAACAACATCAGTGAAATAGATACATTTTCAAGGGAAGCAACTCTTTCGATGTTGTTTTGCAATTCTTCTGAAAGATGTCCACTATAAATGGGAGCAAATTCTTTTCTTTAAGAATGGCCTTTATTCGAGAAGGAAGACAAACCAGTTTTGACAGAGTTACTTCCCCAGAAAGTGTATCCATTTCCTTATAGTTGTCCATATATTTAGGGTAAATAAAGCAGTTATGATACACCTGTTATCTATAGACATGAGCTGGCCTCGATGGCTCATTCAAATGCACACGTGACTGGTGATCACGAGGTCGTGCGTTCGATTCCCACTGGGTCCGGCAACATTCTTCCATAGACTGATCATGAAATATTTTCTATGGTCATTCTTTTCTCTCTGCTGATTCAAGAAAAAGGCAATTGATAGTTTATGACAAATGAATGTGCACAAAAACTGGTTAACTGTTTAGAGGACTAAGCCTGCCCAGTAAGAGTGGTTAGGTAATGATGCTAATAGCACGACTGACATGGAAAGATGGACAGACAGACACACAGGCTTGCTTTCGCACACCCTTACCATGAAGAAATGACATGTAGCAAGTTTGGTTAAATTCCAGTTGTTCATGGTTTATGAGGAGATATGTTGCTCTTGCACACTCTTATCATGAAGGGAAGTGATGTAGCAAGTTTGGTTGACTTCTGCTCAGTGGTTTAGGAGGAGATATCGTGATGGACAGACAACAGACACACAGAGGAGGGACACACAGAAAAATAATGTTGCTCTTGCACACCCTTACCATAAGGGGAAGTGATGTAGCAAGTTTGGTTGAATTCTGCCCAGTGGGTTAGGAGGAGATAGCATGACAAACAGATGCACGGGCGGACGCACGAAAAAATAATGTTGCTTTCGCTCGTTCTCATGGTTTAGGAGGAGATAGCGTGACAAACAAATGGACAGACAACGGATGCACGGACAAACAGGTAGGATTCTCCCCAGTGGTTTAGGAGGAGATGGGGTGAGGGACCCATGGTCGGTCGGTTGGATGCCCGGTGGGACGGACAAATGGAGGCATTCACAATATCCCCATTGCTTTTGTAAAAAAGCGTGAGGATAAATATGGTACTACAATGATATTTGCTTGGTGATACTTTCAGGTTTATGGCATTGTGTGGTTTGTTTCTTTGGTGCAGTTTTCCTTGTAGGGGAGGAAGTATCTCTGTTTCCTTCAGGCCATGTAAGATGTGATCTCTCTCTCTCTCTCTCTCTCTCTCTGTCTGCCTCACACATCCACACATACAAGCCTCACTTTGAAATAGGTCTTTGCAAGACATTTTCAGACAGATTAGACCAAGCTCATCACAAACATTTTTGCAATTTGTTAAAGAAATTTGTTGTCCACTACAAAATCATTGGATTCTGTTCAGTATATTGGCAAATCATGTGTTTCCTCATTATGTGACCATTTGTGAAAACATGCCTATTCAAATATATAGAAAATTTCACCTCCAAAAACTGAAAATTTTCAGATAAAAAAACTCTGATATTTTTCGTATTTCTGCTCAAATCATAGATTGTGGGTACTCATAAGAACTGCCTCAGCAAAGCAGTTCTAATGAGTACACACAATCTATGGTTTGAGCAAAAATGAGAAAAATAATGTACACCCCTGTAATCCCCAGTTTTACTATATAAAAGTGGGGTTTAAGGGGGACAAAATTATATAGGCTTGTTATCATGATGTAAATATGAGTTGTACCATGAGTAAAAAGACAAGCCAGCCGATCCATACTATCTGAGTAGTGCCAATATAATCTACAGTTGCCACTGCTTCTGTAGGCAGACTGTGAAAGCCCTGATCAGACTGTGCAGCTGTGCAGTCAGGCCTGTGCCATCCACATATGCCCTGAACATTCCTGTTCCTATGGCATGGCTCATATTTCTTTTACGTTTCCTTGGACTGTTTCCATGTAAACCCAGTATTGGGACAATGTTAAAATATTTGCTTGGCCAATTGCTACCAACCTGTACCCATGTTAACCTGAATTTAAAGCACAATACAAAATTACAGTGCACAACATTCTTTTTCCTTATTTTTCTGAGAAAGTAAGGACTGATATTTTGATGTGAGTCATCTGTAGGCACACTGCAGATATTTTTTTTTTTTTTCAGAGTATGAAAAAATAAGGGGAATGGATACAATATCAGGGGAGATAACTCTACAACAGTACCAAAATTATTTCGTCATCCTTCTGAAAAAAGGGGAGGGAATTCTTTCCTTTAAGAGTAGACCCCTTTTCAAAAGGGAGGCAAGAAACAATTTTGATAGAGTTACCTTCCATGAAAGTATATCCATTACCTTAACCCTTGTCATGCTGAATAAATTAAGATGCCATGCCCACTTCCAATTTTCAGCCAATCAGATTACTTTATCCAGGTTGTTGATATAAATTCACATACTGAATGACAAACAGTGCAGATTCAGATCAGTTGGCTTCTTCAGAAGCCAACTGATCTGGATCTACACTGTTTGCAAAGGCAGGGTATATCCAGGTTCAGCAGGACTTGGGTTAACTTCACTTTACCAAATGCACGGTTCAATATTAGGATGACATATGCATTCATTTTAGTTATTTCTGCACAATTTTCCAGTCCATAAATGACACTTTATACTTTATTTTTTATATGTTTCAAATTGAAAGGTCTTCATGAATATTCATGAAGACCTTATTATGCAACTCTTTATGGAATTGTATTCAGCCTAATATCTACTTAGTTGTTAAAGCAGATGCCCAGATTATGGAATATTGGACAGAAATTATTCTTAACACTAAGCTTACAGGGTAAAAATTTCAGCAGACCACATTTTGAAATATTTTCTTAATTTTCCCCAGAAAATAGGCTTTGACCTTTCGTGCAAATTAGAAGACACTTTGCATGAAAGGTCAAAACCTACTTTCTGGAAAAAAATGAGAAAGATATAGTCAGTTTATCATTTGTTGAATTTGCTTAGAAAGTGTAAAGGTTAAATTCCTGTGAACATAATGTGCAGATTTGATTATTTCTCAGTTTAGGGGGATTGTTAAAAAAACGTGACCATTTTACTGAAATTAGTACTCAACAACATACATTTTTCTTGAGAGATGGAAAAATGTCATTTTGATTGGAAAATATGTCTTTGTAGTGAACATAACATGCACATTTAATTGTCCTTCAGTCTAGTAAAAGGGGACAATTAAAAAGCCAGACCAATTTACTGAAATGAGTACTCAACAACGTTATGTGAGTATCTTTTGCATTGCAAAAGCTATTCACATTTTAGCAGCAAAAATAGCAATGTATTTAAAAATTCCTAATCTACAACAGTTAATGTCATTAAGGAGCTCATTAAGCTAACAATGCTTTGAACAACTGGGCTCTGATTTTTTTCTTTTCCTATTTCTTCATGAAAACAAATGCTGTTGGTTCTCATGCGAAACACTTCTAATGAGTACCCACAACATATATTTTCATGGAAAAATAAGAAAAAATATTTATTTGGATATTCCTTTAATCTGGAGATATGCATATAAAATATGAGGAGGTGTAAGGTTGAATATGAATAATTTTCCTTGATTAACCCTTACCTTGCTGAATAAATTAAAATGCCATGCCCACTTCTAATTTCCAGCCAATCAGATCACTTGATCTGGGGTTTTAATAGAAATTCACATATTTAATGGCAGATCCAGATCAGTTGGCTTCTTCAGAAATGAACTGATCTGGATCTACACTGTTTGCTAAGACAGGGCATGTCATGTTCAGCAATAGAAGGGTTAAATATTGACTTTTATTCTTTTTTTTTTTATACATATACCTTAGTTTTGTTAGAAAGTTTGTAACTTCAGTATTTCCCTAAATTGTCTGACAGACATGCAATAAGAAACAGTGTAGACTCAGATCAAACTGAGTATTTTGATTAGTGTCTACACTATTTTCATGTAGCCAGTACTGATTAGACACATGGTCGGATGTCGGGATATGCAGGATATAGAGAATTTCAGGTAGCACAAAATAGTTACAAATTTTCAGATATGATCTCTGGAAAATGCTTCTAAGCCACATGCAAACAGTGAGCACCCAGATCTGCCTACAAATATTTGAATTACAGTACATCATAGAGTGGTAATACTGTACCCTAAATAATCAGATGCCCCGACCTTATGACATACTTGGCCTAAAATTTGAACAAGTCCATTTGGCTACCTGATAAGGTGTCTGAAATGGCAAATGGTGTAGACTGATCAAATGGATCCTGGAGCAGTTTGATCCTGGCGCAGGGTTATGAAACATTTTTCATGCGCATCTCAGCTGAGTATGAAATTTGTCCTCAGATTACTAACATACAAATTCTTTCTTGCTAAACATGGCTGAGCATGAAAATTACTCTGCTGATAAATCTGAAAATGCCAATAATAGTTGGTGTTTTCATATTTATAAGCAGAGAAATTTTCATGCTTAGCTAGATTTAGCAAGTAAGAAATTGCAATTGTTAGTAATTTGAGATTTATTAGCATGAAAAATTTCATGCTCAGCTGAGTTGAACATGAACAGTTTTATAACCGCCATGCTTGGTCTACAGTGCTCAGGCCTGTCTGTCTGAATATTTAGGGTAAATATGGTATAATGGAAAGCAATACAGACAATTATGAGATGATTTTTCACCTTCACTGTTTTGCATATGTAAAAGGGCCTTTTTCTGGCATGGTTTATTTTAATTTAGCCACATCAGGTTAAAAAGGAGCCTCAGAATCTAACAGACTTAAATATGTATGCTGTCTGGTCATGATCTTAGTCATAGCTGCAGATAAGAGAGGGTATCAGGGACATTGTCTTATTTCTTTCTTCACAAACACATACATGTATATTGTGGGTAGTTATTATGAGTGCCTTAGAGAGGCACTTATGATGATTTCCCATGACATGATTTCTCATTGAGAAGTAAGAAAAATACTGGGCCCAGTTGTTCAAAGCATTGTTAGCTTAATGAGCTTGTTAAGGGTCATTTCGTTAACTGTTTTAGCGGATTCAATACACAATATTCTGATATTTTTTGCTGAAAAAATGTGAGTAGCTTTTGCACTGCAAAAGCTACTCACATTTTTTTCAGCTAAAAATTTCAGCATATTTGTGTATCACTCTGTGTAAATTTTGACGAATCTTTAACTAAGGACATTGTTAGTTTTGAACAACTGGGCCCTGTCTGGTTGAAAACAGCACTTATTTGGAGTTACGGATGTTGGTCTGTTTTGTGGTATAATGAGGAACAAGGCATATATTGATCAGACGGCATGGATGCAGAATTTTTTAAGGTCTGTGCTGGTTACTAGTGTATCATAGCTTCAGAGGATAATTTTCGTTATTTTTTTGTGCCAAAAAAACAGCTTGTGAGTATACTTCGGAATCACTCACAAGTTAATGCTAAAGTAGCAATTATATCCATATTCAATCTAATTACTGCACATACGGCTATAAGCACACAGTCAAGCATTTCGTAGTCTTCAGATTACAGCCATATATTTTTATCTGCTTTATAAAAGCATATGTATTTGGTACTTATCTGAATTCCTTCAACAAATTGAGGCAGTTCAAATGAGTACCGTCAACATATGCTTTTATAGACTAATCAAGGGAATTAAAATTTGTACCCACAACATATGCTTTTATAAAGAAAATCAGAAAAAAATATCATATAAGCATCATTAGATAATCCTATCATGAAGTCCACTGCTGATCGTTTTCAAAAGTCTCTTATTAGATGGATACTTTAAATTTTTTTTTTTTTTTTTTTTTTTCTAGTTATTCTGAAAAACTTAACCTCAGAATGCAGTAATTAGGTCAAATACGGAGTAGAAGAGTATCCAGAAAATTATTTTCCTTATTTCTCTCCGAAAACATGTCTGTGTAATTTTGACCCCCTCCCCCTCAAACCCCACTTTTATATAGAAAAAATGGGGTTTGCAGGGGTATACATTATTTTTCTTATTTCTGCTATAAAACATAGATTGTGGGTACCCATTTGTACTGTCTCAGTGAGGCAGTTCTAACCAGTACCCACAATGTCTGTTTGAAGCAAAAATAACAAAATCACATTTTTTTTTCATCTGAAACTTTTCATTTTTGCAGCCATAAAAAAGTGCCATTATATTGAATGGGCGTGTTTTCTTAACGTGTCTCTGAAAACAGATGTTGTGGGTACTTATTAGAAGCACCTCTGTGAGGTACTTCTAATAAGTACCCATATATATGTTTTCAGGAGAAATAAGAAAAATATCTATAGATTTTTGTTGAAAAAAAAAAAAAAATCCCATTTTGAGCTATGCAATAATGAAATTATCACCTTACTTGGAGCTATGTTGTACACTACAACCTCTTTATAACACGGTTTCGTTATAACATGGTTTTGGATATAACACGGTTCAAAGATGGATCCAAAAATGTATAGATTATATTAAAAAATGACCATAAATGGTCATTTTTCAATATAATCTATACATTTTTATTTGGCTATAACACGGTTGTTTAACTAACACCATACAGCTATGGACCCAACAATAGTGTTAGAAAGAGGTTGTGGTGTATTATGAGGCCAGAGATTGACATGGTGTGGTTATTGTGTTGTTTTTGTTTTCTCCTGACCAGATGATAGGCAATTGGACTCTGGGATCTATTGTGTATTTTGCTGTTGTTGTCATTGTCAGTTTGAAGGTTAGTAGAGTGACCAGTGAGGGGCTGGACCAGAAAATTTCTGAAAATGCCATATGCAAAGAGCTAGGATTCAGTTCAGGTTGACATAGTGATGAGTGCAGTTTTGTAATTTTCCTAAACATTAACCATTATTAGATGGGAAACCCAGTTACAAGTTTTTGTTGGCATGTAGGAATACTTAGGTGCATTCCATGATCTCCACTGAGTAATGGCGTACATTGCTTAATTTGAGCTTCTCAAAGAAAAGATATGTACTTTCAAACAACCAAATTTTGTCTTTATTCAGGGTCAGATAATGAAGGTATAAGCTAAAATGACAATCAGATTTCTTTATTTTCTAACTAGTCGTTTCAGTTACCTGCCATAAGCTTTTCCTTTTCAGTACTATGATAACCATGCCGACTCTGTTGAAACAGTTACCAGTAATGTGGGCAAACAGGAGATGAATCAAAGTAGGCAAAAAGTTCCTGCCTGCACTGTCTATATTTTGTGATAATCTCTTGTATTCCTAACCCTTGTCCTGTTGATTAAATTAAGATGCCATGCCCATTTCTAAGTTTTGCCCAATCAGATTACTTGATCCAGATTGTTGATATAAATTCAAATACTTAATGGCAAACCATGTAGATCCAGATAAATTGGCTTCTTCAGAAGCCAACTGATCTGGATCTACACTGTTTGCAAAGGCAGGACATATCCAGGTTCAGCATAACTAGGGTTAACTGTCTGCAACAAATGCTGATTAGTCACTTGACTTCTGCCATGCAAAGGTCATGTGATTACAGCTGACTTAGAAATGATAGCCTGTTCATAATCCCTTCGTCTTGAATAAGAATGTATAATAGTCAAATGGCTCAAAAATTTAGGAAATCATGGCGCTCAGGTAGGGCTACAGCCTCCTCCAAAAGCCTCAAAGCTGACCCCATTGCTCCCACAAAATGGTTAAGACCCCATTGCTCCCACAAAATGGTTAACAGTTTTTGGCTGACAAAAGATCATCAACAGGTGGACTGTTGGGATTGGTGGCTTTTGACCTTTGGCATTTGCATATTGCATTTTTTGGGTTTTCAATGTCTGGCTCTATATAGTTTTCTTAGATGAAGGATCATACATTATGTTCAATTTATGCGACATTTATCATAGCTACAGATAAGAGGGGGTATCCACATAATATTTTTCTTATTTCTCCACAAAAACATATGTTGTGTGTACTCATTAGAAGTACCTCGGTGAGGCGCTTCTAATGAGTACCCACAACATATGTTTTCGTGGAGAAATAAGAAAAATATCAGCATTTTTCGAATGAAAAAAGCACCCTATCTGTTGCTATGATTTATGATAGACTTGAACAATTTACACTTGAATAATTTACATGTTTCCTGAAGTCAGGTAAATGCATTGATTTATTTTAGAGTTTTACATTATAATGTTTAAAAATATTTGCTTATATTCTTTAAAAATACTGTTTAATTTTAAATGAAAGGAATGCAATAGTATGTATAGGAATCTGTTTTATGTTCAAGAGATTGATATTGCCAGTTTATTTATTTGTTAAGTTTTGGTATGTAGTGGTTGTGGTGATTCGGGGTTTTATAGCCCTGTCAATAGTTTTTCAATGAGTCTGTGATATGTGTGCATGAATATTGTGAATAAAAACCTAGTATTAATTACATGTAATATTTGTCTGGGAGTTTAATGAGAACACCATGGAGTCAAACATTTTTTTATAAACTTAAATAGGGAGCAGACTCAAGATATTAGTCAAGGTCAAATTAGTCAAATTATTTTCAAGGTCATTACCTGATAACCATAATAAAATTCCACCAAATATACATTTATCATCACTCCATATCAGTTACCCCAAGACATGAACATGTCCACTTAATTACCTGGGCCCAGTTGTTCAAAGCTAACGATGTCGTTAGTTAACGATTCGTTAAAATTTACATTGAGTGATATGCAAATATGCTGAAATTTTTTGCTGAAAAAATGTGAGTAGCTTTTGCAGTGCAAAAGCTACTCACATTTTTTCAGCAAAAAATATCAGATTATTGTATATTGAATCCGCTAAAACAGTTAACGAAATGACCCTTAACGAACTCGTTAAGCTAACGACGCTTTGAACAACTGGGCTCTGGTTGTGTCTGGTAAGTGCTGCTAAAACCCCAAACAGGGCACACCCAGATCAATAAGTTCCTTTAAGAGCTGTGGTCCACTGATCACTATGCATGCTATATTTTCCCTGAGGTTGCAAGTTCGACCCCTGCAGGGTTGGCAACATTCTTTCTTGGAGATTGATCATGAAATATTTTCTACAGTCATTCTCCCTCTTTCACTGATTTAAGAAGGGCAGTTGTCAGTTTCTGGTGAATGAATGTGCACAATACTGGTTAGGGGGTGGTTGGGTGAGGCAAAGGAGTCGTGTATCTTACGTCACCAGGGCGTCCAACTGAGATTGGCTTGCAGTTGGGCAAGGCCTGCTATCCTTGCAGCAGGTAAGAGTAGAGAGGGAATGTTTTTATTTCTTCTCTTTCATTCATTCTCCTCTTTCTCCCCTGTCCTTCTCTTTTGTCTCCTCTATCTCTTCAATCTCTCTTCTCCTTTTCTCTGGGAGACGAGGCAAAATGACCTACAAGGGTTGACCTGTTTTTAAACCCAAACACAATCAATCAACAATACTGGTTAACTGCTTAAAGGACTGAGCCTGCCTGGTAAAAGTGTGGTTAGGTAAACTGACGTGCACAACATGACCCCATTGTATTGAATGGGCCTTAAAACCTCAACACAAACAAATTTCCCTGAGTATTTGGACAGACAGGACTGCATGAGCAAACAATGTTGACCCTGATCAGATGCTGCATTCTGCAGCATCTGATCAGGGTGAACATTGTTTGCTACTCCTCCAGCATATTTTTCAACACATTAATAGGTAGTAAAATGAACTTGTTCAAGGTTTATAAGGAGTTAGTTGCTGAATATCTAGGGTAATTATAATAGGTTGTAATGACTGTTGTCTTATTATACCTCACCATAGATAGTGGTGGAGTATTATGGTATTACATCAGTCGACCCAGTGTCTGTTAGTCAGTCTGTCTGTCCATCTGTCTGTCTGTTGTATGTCCATCAGTCGGTATGTTTGTTTCTGAATGATAATGAGTAAATATCAGTGGATTTTCACTAAATTTTCTTTGTCCATTGACAGTATAGAGATCTGGTTTGGGATTGCTAATGGGCAAATTTGGTCAGTTTTTGACAGTTATCTGCCCAGGACATGATGATGGCGTGGTGTTATCGTTTCATGTTTTTATTTTCAGCTTGGGTTAAATATCTACTACTGGTCAATTCCAATCTTCATAGCTTTTTTCTTGTCAGCTCTAGCATACTTTGTTGGAACAACAATCTACAACTCTATATGGTGGCCGTGAGTATTATCATGTAGCTCTCAATAAGAGGTATCAAGATACAGTCGAACTTCGATGGCTCAAACTTCTTTGGGACCATAGAAAATTGTTCGAGACATGAGTGGTTCGAGCCACTGAGGGTTAATCATGATGCCAGATCAGGAAGCAAATAGCGATAATTTAGGGATTTTTTTTATTTCCATCACAATAATTGTATGTTTAGTGTACTCATTAGAATTGCCTTGATGAGGCAATTCTAATGAGTACACACAACATACAATTTCATGATAAAATAAGAAAAATTTCCCAAAATATTTGTTTTCTTGAGCTAGTGGAAGCATTTTGTAGGGACTCAAAAATGAGTTCGAATTAGCCTTGGTAAACGAGCCATCGATGTTCGAGCTATCGAGGTTCGACTGTAAATGTTCTTTCTTATTTCTACTATTTCTACACCAAAACATGTTGTAGTACATGATTTATACCACCACAAACCGTGTTTATGATGAAGGGGTATACTGTTTTCATGTTGTCTGTCTGTACGTCTGTCCATCCCTCAGTCCAACCTTCACATGCTCATTGACCTTTCTTGTTGGAATTGCTTGACAAGGTAATTCTAATTTGTAAGCCCAACATACAGTTTCTTGGAGAAATAAGAAAAAATATCATTTTTTGGGGGAGCGGGATGGGGTTAAAAATGCATCTTAATGGAGCTCTGAATCTGATCTTTACCATAAGTAAAACCTCAACACAAAAAAGGGTCTGTGATTGTGGCCTTTACTGGGTAACTTCATTGTGTTTTTTAAGTTTTTGCCACAATATATTTTCAAATAAGCAGAATGGTTTTAATACTTAGCATACAGGGCCCAGTTGTTCAAAGCATACTTAACAAGCTTGTTAGTGGTCAGAATGTTAACTGTTCTAGTAAGTACAATATCTAATTCACAGGTATTTTTGCTGAAAAAATGAGAGTAACTTTTGCAAATGCAAAAGCTAATCACATTTTTTTCATCAAAAATATTAGAGTTTATGCCATATTTAATGAGTAAAATTTTAACTAATGGCATAGTTAGTTTTGAACAACTGGGCACTGGGTGGAAAAAAAAACAAACAACATAAACTAACTAGAAATTGCAGGCAATGGCGTGCCATCGCAAATCCCCACACTCGTTGCTAATGTTGATTATAGCACGACCGACTGACAGACGGATGGACAGATTGACATACTTGCTTTCCCACACCCTTATCATGAGGTGAGGTCATGTAACAGGTTTGGTAAGTTCTGTTCTGTGGTTTAGGATGACAGAACGTGATGGACAGATTGATGGATGACAGATGCACGGAAAAATAATGTTGCTCACGCACACCCTTGCCATGAGGGGAGAGTGATGTAGCAA
The DNA here is from genome assembly GCA_964016985.1 of Anodontia alba. Classification (NCBI taxonomy): domain Eukaryota; kingdom Metazoa; phylum Mollusca; class Bivalvia; order Lucinida; family Lucinidae; genus Anodontia; species Anodontia alba. The sequence goes on from OZ024832.1 coordinate 83,564,102, forward strand.
GTTTGGTTGAATTCTGCCCAGTAGTTTAGGAGAAAATAGCATGACAAACAGATGGACTGACAACAAATGCATAGCAAAATAATGTTGCTCATGCACGCCCTTACCATGAGGGGAAGTGATGTAGCAAGTTAGATTGAATTCCGCCCAGTGGTATAGGAGGAAATAGCATGACAGACAGTTGGATGGAAGACGGACACAGGGATGGACGAATGCACAGAAAAATAATGTTACTCTTGCACACCCTTATGAGGGGAAGTGATCTAGCAAGTTTGGTTGAATTTTGCCCAGTGGTTTATGAAGAGATAGCATGACAGTCAGATGGATGGACACACTGAAGGAAGAATGCACGGAAAAATAATGTTGCTCACCATGAGGGAAAGTGATGTAGCAAGTTTGGTTGAATTTCGCCCAGTGGTTTAGGAGATAGCATGACAGACAAATGAACAGATGCAAGGACGGATGGACGCTCTGGCACAAAAAACATGTTTAGTGCAAGGGGAAGTGATGTAGCAAGTTTGGTAGAATTCTGCCCAGTGGTTTAGGAGCAGATAGAATGATAGGAGGATGACAGAGAGATGGATGGATGTCCTCACAGATGGACACTTGTTGGTTAGTCATTGTTAAATTTTCCATAGACAAAAAATGTAAAAGTACTCAACAGTAGAAAAAATAGCCAACAAGATCCCTCATTTTTATTATTGTTATGGATAGAATTAAGCAAACTCTATGTAACGGATCCAATATATACCAACAAATTCTTTTCTTATTTTCGCAGAAAATAGAGCTTGACATTGCATGAAATGTCAAACTTTTTTCTGGGAAAATGTAAATATATCATCAGTTTCATGAATATTTCCATAGAAGGTTGACCCACAAATAATGGTCAGTTTGGCTTCTTTAACCCTTGTCTTGCTGAATAAATTAATAAGCTACGCCTACTTCTAATTTTCAGCCAATCAGATTACTTGATCTGGATTATTGCTATTATTCACATACTTAATGGCAAACAGTGCAGATCCAGATCAGTTGGCTTCTTCAGAAGCCAACTGACCTGGATCTACACAGTTTGCAAAGGCAGGGTATATCCGGGTTCAGCAGGACAAGGGTTAATATGAAAACTAAGTATCAGTGATGTTAAACCTTACACCTATACACACATAAATATGACATTCTACTCAGTTTGGAGAGTGTTTGGGTGGCCAAGTGGTTAGGGCTCCCAACTCTGGATCAGAAGATTCCGGGTATGAGTCCTGCTGGAGGCAGAATTCGGCTCATGGCTGTATGGCACTTTATTGCACAGTGCCTTTAACCCATTATATACTGAATAGACTCTCCCACACTATATATTGGAAGAGTCCAATTTCAATATATGATACGTCCGGCTGAGATTTACATATTCCTTCATGAGTCTATGGCACTTTATTGCACAGAGCCTTTAACCCATTATATACTGAATAGACTCTCTCACACTATATATTGGAATTGTTCAATTTCAATATTAGGTATGTCCGGCTATGAGATTTACATATTGCTAGAGAAAAAGGGCTAAACTATTTGCAAACAGTGGAGACCCTGATCAGATGCTGCATTCTGTGGCATCTGATCTGGGTCTGCACTGTTTGTCAGTTACCCTTTTACGGATCTCCAGAGTGCAATTGGTTAATTATTACACTTCCGTCATCAGGATGTGACTTAACCCTTGTCCTGCTGAATAAATTAAGATGCCATGCCCACTTCTAATTTTCAGCCAAGCAGATTACTTGATCCAATACTTAATGGTAAACAGTGCAGATCCAGATCAGTTGGCTCAGAAGCCAACTGATCTGGATCTGCACTGTTTGCAAAGGCAGGATATATCCGGGTTCAGTAGGACAAGGGTTAAGTAATGTTCAAAGAGAGGTAAAACACCAACATCATCTTCTCAGTTTAGATAGAAATCCCACAAAACCAGAAGCAATGCCTCAACATGCATGGACAATCATAGACTGGGACAGTAATAACTCAATTCAAGAAATTAAATCACTACAATTATAACTAACTAAGTTGTTATCACAATTTTTCTATAATTTTAGATCTTTTGTCATGGATCACCAGTATCTATTCCTTGATTACAACACTATTCTCCAGAGTGCTACGGTTTGGCTCGCTGAAATCATGTTTATAATTCTGGCCTTGCTACCAGACATTATTGTCCGAGTGTATAGAGATATAAAACACCAGAGACACCTTGGCAGTGTTACCCAGGTGAGGCAGGTTTATTATACTTTCACTTATATTTAAACATAGCTCCAAATAATTAAACTAACCATTGCCATGCTGAATAAATTAAGATACCACACCTAATTTTCAGTCAGTTAGATTATTTGATCCAGGTTGTTGATACAAATTCACATATTTAATGCCAAACAGTGTGGATCCAGATCAGTTGGCTTCTGAAGAAGTCTGATCTGGAACAGCCATTACGAGAACATGCCTATTCAAATATATAGAAAACATTTAACTCCAAAAATTGAAAATGTTCAGATAAAAAAACGCTAATATTTTTCTTAGTTCTGCTCAAAACATAGATTGTGAGTACTCATTAGAACCACCTCGCTGAGGCGGTTCTAACAACTACCCACAATCTATGTTTTTGAGCAGGAATAAGAAAATAAAGTATATCCCTGTAAACCCCAGTTTTACTATATAAAAGTGGGGTTTAAGGGGGTCAAAATTATATAGGTGTGTTTTCGTGATGACTTTTTGCAAAAGTAGGGCATATTAGGGTTCAGCTGGACCAGAGATAAGATAATTTTGTTATTCTTGCACTGTGACATACCTTTATCTTGTGAGTACTCATTTGAATCATCTCACAAAGCATATATATTGTAGGTACTCATTGGACTCATCTTACAAAACATATATTGTAGGTACTCATTGGACTCATCTTACAAAACATATATTGTAGGTACTCATTGAACTCATCTTACAAAACATATATTGTAGGTACTCATTGAACTCATCTTACAAAACATATATTGTAGGTACTCATTGGACTCATCTTACAAAACATATATTGTGGGTATGGACTGGAATCATCTCACAAAGCATATCTTTTGGAACTCATTGGAATCATCTCACAAAATATGTCTTGTGTGTACTCCTTGTAATCATCCCAAAATATATCTTATGAGTACTCATTTGAATCATCACAAAAACTTGTCTTTTATGAACTCATTGGAATCATGTCATTTAATATATCTGGAGGTTATTCATTTAAATGATCTTAAAAACATTTCTTGTGGGTACCCATTGGAATTGCCTTACTAAATATATCTAGTGGATACTGATTTGAATCATCTCACAAAACTTCTGGATACCCATTGGAATAATCTCACATGTATCTTGTGGATATCCATTAGTACCATCTCACAAAACATGGGTACTCATTGGACTCACTAAAATATATATATTTGGATATTTATTGGAATCATCTCAGAATATCTTGTGTGTGCTCATTTGAATCATCTCAAAGCACATAATGTATGTACTCGTCGGAATCATCTTATTAAGGTGATTCCAGTTGTACACACAGGATAGGTTGTAGTACTAAGGTGATTCCACTGACTTCCCACAAGATATATTTTATGAGATGATTCAAATGAGTACTGCAAGATACGTTGTAGTGCAAAAGTAAAAAAAGGGTTGTTTTTTTCCACCAAACATGTTTTTTGGGTAATCATGGGAAACACCTGATTCCTATGAATACCCACAAGATATAGTGTAAAGGCAAAAAAAAAAAAAAAAAAAAAAAAAAATCTTCTGATATGCCCTTTATTTGGAGCTATGTTTTCTTAACCCTTAAACTGCCAATCACAATAATTGTTGTCTGCTTTGTCATCTGCTTGTGATTTAAAAGTCATTTTTGCAAACAGTGTGGACCCAGATCAGACTGCTCCTCTAGGAGCAGTTTGATCAGGGTCCACTCTGTTTGTGTGTATGCAAAAATAGGTTTGAAAAGTTTGCAAGAATATTCAGCAGAAGACATAAACAGACAACATTTTCAGATGCAGGTTTTCTTGGCATTTTAAGGGTTAACCTGTACAACTGGAAACCTTTTGTTATTACCTTATTACATAATCAGGCCTTTAGAGCCAAAAGAAATTTAATTACCTATTTGTGCTAAATTGCTTTGTAGATGTCTCATAGAACTTACAGAAAGCAATGTTGACAAAGAATGTATCTGAGGCAAAAGATCTTGAAAAATCATGCATTTTGATGCAAATTCAATCACAGTTAGATGGAAACTAAGTAAGGTATTAATGAATAAAGATTTTAAAATCATTGTCATTTTCAATGCCATTTTGAAGATATCTAATGAGGCTTTAAAATTTTCAGAATATAAAAACAAAAAATGTTTTCAGCAGAAAACACACAATGCAGTTTTCAAGCAAATTAACAAATGTTTTAAAGAAGAAGCTAAAAATACCATCACGAAAACATACCTATATAATTTTGACCCCCTTAAACCCCACTTTTATATAGTAAAACTGGGGTTTACAGGGGTATACATTATTTTCCTTATTTCTGTTCAAAACATAGATTGTGGGTACTCGTTAGAACCGCCTCGCCGAGGCGGTTCTAACAAGTACCCACAATCTATGTTTTGAGCAGAAATATGAAAAATATCCGAATTTTTACCTGAAAATTTTCATTTTTTTGGTGATAAAATTTTCAATATATTTGAATAGGCGTGTTTTCGTAATGAGTCTAGAAGTAAACCATTGTTGCAAATATTGATTTTTGGTCTTTTGTAGTCACTTGAAGCTTTATGACATAATAAAGTGTCATTAACCCTTGCCATGCTGAACAAATTAAGATCTCATGCCCACTTTTAATTTACAGCCAATCAGATTCCTAGCTCCGGATTGTTAACACAAATTCACATACTTAATGACAAACAGTGCAGATTCAGATCAATTGGCTTCTTCAGAAGCCAACTGATCTGGTTCTACACTGTTTGCAAAAGCAGAGTCTATCCCATTTCAGCATGACTAGGGTTAAATATTCAAAATGGCTGCACCTATAGAAGAAAGTTTGAAGCCTTCAGATCTTGATATCTTTCTTTTGTTTGATCTGATTTTGATAATATTTGCATCAAAATGCATACTTTGTTGAAATCCTTCATTTCAGATGCACTCTTTATACATGTTGGTTTAATGTTTCAGATTGCCTTGAAACCATGTTCCTAGTCTGTCCTGTACATAATGTGTCTAAAAATTGCTGGATGAGCGGCAAACAGTGTAGACCCTGATGAAATGCTGTGTTCTGCAGCATCTCATCTGGATCTACACTCTTTGCTCAGGCCTGTCTGTCAGAATACATATAGATAAGAGGGGTAGTGTCTGGTTAAATATTTTTCCTTACATCTGCACAAATATATGCTATAAGTACTCATTAGATAGCTCACTCATTTCCAAGATTCTGTTTCCTAGAGGTAATGTCATCCTATGCTACAAAAAATGCTACATTTGTGCTTGTATACCCCTCTTATCCAGGTCTATGAAACTGTCAAATTATCAGAGAAATGGCAGCATTAACAGATGAAAAGAAGCAAAACAAAACTGATCACCAACAAAAACTGTTTGAACCCCAAACTGGTCTGCTATGACAAAATGAATTTTATTTTCAACTGTTTTTTTGCAGGCAAAATTATAGCATGTGTGTTCGTATTTGGTAGTTTTCCCAGGCATAATGTTTGATGTCCTCTGAGGAGTGATGAATTATTGTATATGGTCAGTGTGAAGCAGGCAGGGCTTAACTCTTCATACTCTTAACAGTTGTAACTGCAGATGAAATTTTCATATATTTCAATGAGGTTTTCCAGGAGAAAGTTCTGGTTATTAGTACTTGGACAATGGTGGTGTGGGGTGGAGTGCAAGTGGATGTAAACCTTTTCTAATGTGGACATTAAATTTATTATCATTTGGTGTATTTTGTTAAAATTTCTGAAGGTAATAAAATAGGTCCATGCTATGTTTGTACAAGAATTATAACTTTAGCTTTGTCAATTTTTGAGTGATCCCTTCTTGTTTTCCTACTGGTACTGTATCTTTATCTATTTTGCTGAGTGGACTCTTCTACCTGAACTCTTTGGATAGGTCCATTTCAAGTAGAAGGGGGTGGTCTGGTGAGGCGAAGGTGTCATGTGTCTTACATCAACAGGGCATCCAACTGATATTGGCGTACAGTTGGGCAAGGCTTGCTATCCTTGTAGCAGGTAAGGGTAGAGGGGAATGTTTTTATTTCTTCTGTGTCTTCCCTTTTATTCCTGTTCCTCTTTCTTCCCTGTCCCTTTCTTTCATCTCCTCTACTAATTCTTCTATCTCTTTTCTCCCTTTCCCTGGGAGATGACACAAAATGACCCACAACTTGAGGGTTGAACTGTCGTTAAACCCCAACTCAGTCAATTTCAAGTAGAAGGGATGTTGAGTTAGGTTTGATTAATGTATGTTTTATAGAAGTTCCTGTATTTAATGCAAACACTGTAGACCCTGATCAGATGCTGCATTCTGTGGCATTTGATCTAGGTCTATACTGTTTGCCAATGTCCCATTTCTTGCAAGCTAGGAATAAATGGTTTAAATACCCTTTGGTATACTTTGATGATACTTGGAAAGACTATGTTTTATGGCAAGACACTGTTTCACATATGGAAGTGACAACTCAATGAATCTAAAAATATGAATTTTTCTAGCTTTTCCAGTTAATTCTTACTTTGTGACAAAGTTTGTGTTAGGGCTTAACTCAAATATTCTTGGTGGCTATATCTTACAAGTATCGAGTAGGCCGTTCCATGAGAAAATGTGTCTCCGGGAATATGCAGAAAGCGAAGTCCCAGATCAGCCTGTGCATCTGCGCAGTCTGATCAGGGCCTCCACTGTCTGCTAAAAGAATCATTGGATACTACAGAATGAATGGAGAGCAAAGGCCAGGATGATACTTTGTGCATGTGCAGGATGATCTGAATGTTGCATTACGAAAACATGCCTATTCAAATGTATAGAAAATTTCACCTCCAAAAAATGAAAACTTTCAGATAAAAAACTCTGATATTTTTCATATTTCTGCTCAAAACATAGATTGTGGGTACTCATTAGAACTGCCTCACTGAGGCAGTTCTAATGAGTACCATAATCTATGTTTTTGAGCAGAAATAATAAAAATAATGTATACCCCTGTAAACCCCAGTTTTACTATATAAAAGTGGGGTTTAAGGAGGTCAAAATTATATAGGCATGTTTTCGTGATGGGAAGGCACGTTTTTGTTTGACCCGGCCCAAATACAAGACTAGCTGCTCAAATCTGTTTACTGTACCAATTCTTTCCCTATACTGTGACATATTTTATGTTTGGTGTGTAACTTGAATGCCCTTCAGAATATTTTTATAATACTGGTAAAATTATAGAAAAATTTAATACACTGTGTCAAACTTCTGAGCGACAACTTTTTCTTACTTTCCTGATCTTTCTTAATTTGTGGCAGATTTTGTGCCCAGGGCCCAGTTGTTCAAAACTAATGATGTCGTTAGTTAAAGTATGGTTAAAACTTTGATCATTAAATATGGCATATAAGCTAATATTTTTGCTGAAAACATGTGAGTAGCTTTGCATTTGCATTTGCAAAAGCTACTCACATTTTTTCAGCAAAAATACCTGCCAATTAGATATTGTACTTACTAGAACAGTTAACATTTTTACCACTAATGAGTTGTTAAGCTAATGATGCTTTTAACAACTGAGCCGAGATTATAATTTCAGCAGATTGTGACTCAGTTTTTCTTACCTTTCCAGTTATCTCCTCTTGTTGTTTGAAATTCAGTGGATTAACAGTTAAGCTCTGTCTGGCTTCACCGAGCTCAATAATTAACAGTTTGGCTAGCATGGTGTCTGTTTTTCAGGTGATTGTATCCAATCTAATCCGCATCATGCATATGGCATGTTTCTTTTTCCCAAAGTATAATTGGAATCAAGGCATGGGGAGAGGCAGTTTAACCATTTTAATGTAGGATTTAATACTTAGCCTGCTAGGTAAAAATTCAGCAGACAGTATTTTGAATATTATTCTGTATTCTCCCAGAAATAGGGACAAGAATTGTCAAACTCTAATTTTTGGGAAAATAAGAAAATATTGTAAAATGTCTTATACCGAAATTTTTACTAAGCTTTAAGGGAACCGGATACACCAGTAGATTTTCTACCATTTTTACAATGAGATAACTCCTGTGACTATCTGTTTGCTTTCTAGCAAACAAAGCCCTTTCTGAAAAGGGGTCTACTCGAAAAGGAAACAATTAACTCCCAAAGGGGAGCAAGTCCCTTCCTTTTAGAGTAGACCCCTTTTCCAGAGGGAGGCAAAACAACTTTGACAGAGTTACCTTCCTTTACAGTGTATCCTCAGTTGTCAGTTAGGCTGTTAGTTAATCATAGCGTAGATATAGTGTTATACTAGATGGTAAAATGAAATATTTTTATATAAACTTGTCATAAGGTAACTGCAAAGTCAGCATAACTGTACACTTCAACCTCTGTATAACACGATTCGTTATAACAGGGTTTTGGATACAACACGGTTCAAAGATGGATCCCAAAAATGTATAGATTATATTGAAAAATGACCATAAATGGTCATTTTTCAATATAATCTATACATTTTTGTTTGGATATAACATGGTTGTATATCTAACACGGTTTATGCTATGGACCCCAACAATAGTGTTATAAAGAGATTGTGGTGTATTTATCCTAAATATGTGGACACATAAATGCCTTACCATATCCATCATAAAATTGAACATATCAATTTTACTACCTGTTAATGTGTCTAAAAATTGTTGGATGAGTGACAAGCAGTGTAGATCATGATCAGATGCTGCATTTATTGGCATCAGATCTGGGTCAACACAGTTTGTTTAAGGCAGTCTGTGTCGAATACTTAGGACTAATACATTATCTTAGACTGTTAGCACTAAACGCTTAACCCTTGTCCTGTTGAATAAATTAAGATACCATGCCCACTTCTAATTTTCAGCCAATCAGATTACTTGATCCAAGTTGTTGATATATATTTACATACTTAACAACAAACAGTGCAGATCCAGATCAGTTGGCTTCTTCAGAAGCCAACTGATCTGGATCTACACTGTTTGCAAAGACAGGGTATATCCGGGTAGCAGGACTAAGGTTAATAAACATAAATTTTCTTCATGTGTTTTTTTTTTGTGTGTGTTTTTTTTTTCTTCAGGAAACGGGTAGAGATTTTCATTCATATAATCTATTTGGAGATGTAAATGAAATGTCAAGCCCTGTTTCATGGAAAATGCCATTAAATGTTATCTGTTAATATTAAGATTGGGCAGGCTATATGTAAAATCAAGGCTGCAGAATATAGTTATTGAGAATAATGGATACATTTCCAGGGGGAATAACTCTGACATCCTCTTTTATCACTAGGGCTATCTTAAAAAAAAAAGAGCAAATTCTTTCTTTTAAGACTAGCCCCATAACAACTGCTTGTTAGCAAAGGTTGCTTCACCTATTGCTGCAAAATTTTGCATATCTATTCAACTTAAAGGGGAATGCATAGACTTACAAATTTTCTGCCTTTTTTATAAGGGAGACAACTTTTGTGACTTCGTGTTTGTGTTCCTGAAGCCATGGAGTGCAAATTTAGATCCCTTTCAGAAGGGAGACAACAGCTTGTCAGAGTTAGCTTGCTTAAAAATTGTATCCATTTCCCTTAATGTTTTTTATCAGTTTTTATCACCTCATCACCTCATTCAACCTTATTACCTCACATACCTATATATATATAACAGGGTTTGCACAGGCTTGAAAAGTACTTGAAAATGAAGGGCAGCCTTGAAAAGTCCTTGAAAACAAAATTTGTCTTGAAAAGTCCTTGAAAACTGTCCATAGACCTTGAAAAGTACTTGAATTTCACATTTTCTTGTATTCTAGACAATTTTAAATCTCTTTGAGAATCAAAAATAAAGTTTTAGAAAAAAATCGGCAAGTTTTGAGTAACTATAGCTGTGCAGGATTGCCATAATTAAAGAGGTCGAATGTACTCGGCACGAAAACAAACGTTCGAATACACATAGGTTCGAGTGTTTCGTACTTGATGTTTGGATTGTCTCCCTTGCAGACTGGTATTTGGCGATTGTGACAACTTTTATCACTGAAAAAAGTCAATTCCAATAACCAGACTAACCAAACAAAAATGGCGTCTGCTGTTCTTTAGTTGTTTTTTTTTCTTGGAATCTGAATTTATTTCTGCGTAATGGGAAAGTGTGTTTATAGCAGAGAGTGACCAAAACGATATCCTAAGGTAAAGAAAACAAACAGTAAACACAAGGCGCACTGTTGGCCTGTAATATGGACATCAATACAAATGGGTGGAAGTGCATTGCGGTCACAGGCGCAGGGAGAGGGACAAAAGAAACAAGAAGAAGCGATGTTGCGGACATTTGTAAATTTCTCAAAGGTTGAAACAGAAACTGCAACCACACGACAACTTAATACTTTTGGTTTTAAGAGAATTCATTGTGACATTATTTGGCAGAAATTATCAGTGTTTTAACCCAAAATTTATCACTGGATTTGGAACCAGTGGATAACAGTACAGAATTTACGAATTTGTGTAAGTATCATAGTCCTTGAAAACTATGAGGTTGGTCCTTGAAAAGTCCTTGAAAAGTCCTTGAATTTGACTTGGCCTTGCCTGTATGAACCCTGTATAAGCACACAATGAACCAAGTTCTTAGTCGTCAGATTACAACCAGTGTTCTTTTATTGATTTGTTTATAAAAGCAGATGTTGTTGGTATTCATTTGAATGGCCTCGACTTGTCTTGTCTACTAACAACATATGCTTTTAGAAATTAATCAGGGCCCAGTTGTTCAAAGCTAACGACATCGTTAGTTAACGATTCGTTAAAATTTACATAGAGTGATACGCAAATATGCTGAAATTTTTTGTTGAAAAATGTGAGTGCAAAAGCTACTCACATTTTTTCAGCAAAAAATATCAGAATATTGTGTTTTGAATCCGCTAAAACAGTTAACGAAATGACCCTTAACGAGCTCATTAAGCTAACGACGCTTTGAACAACTGGGTCCAGAAAAAATATAGCATAAGCATCTTAAAATAATTCTCTCATGAAATATTTGGCTGATTTTTTATTTCATTAATGTGTGCCGTATTAAATGGTTATTTTACTAAATGTTTGTTTAGTAATTTTGAAAAACCTAAGTGCACAGTGTGATAATTAGATTGAATACAGTATTTGTATTCTTATTAATTGTTGAAGCAATGGGCTGATTTCATTAGAAAGAGTTCAATTGATTAACTTATTGTAGTCAGGAGACCCGTAAAAGGGTAATTGGCAAACAGTGCAGACCTAGATCAGACACTGCAGAATGCGGCATCTGATCAGGATCTTCAGTGTTTGCAAATAGTTCAGCCATTTTTCTCTAGGAATATCTAGATCTCATACCTACCTAAAATTGAAATTGGCCTCTTCCAATATATAGTGTGGGGGAGTTCATTCAGTCTACAATGAGTTAATATTGAATAGTTAACAACATAACTGCTCATTATAATTAAAATTTACACAGTGTTTATAAATGTTAGAAGTATTTCCATGTGGACTGCTTTTCCAGATGCTGGTTTCTGGTTCATATACATCTTGCAGGCTTTCCAGCACTGTTAAAATTTCTTCACCCTTGTCATGCTGAATAAATTAAGATGCTACACCCACTTCTAATTATGAGCCAATCAGATTTCTTGATCCAGATTGTTGATATCAATTCACATATAGAATGGCAAAAAGTGCAGATCCAGATCACTTGGCTTCTGGATCTACACTGTTTGCAAAGGTAGGGTATATCCAGGTTCAGCAGGACAAGGGTTAAAAGATCTAAAATCTTTTTAGGCCTCCCTAAAATCCTAAAAAAAATGCATCTAGAGGCAAATTTCCAAAAAACAATCCCAATTTCAATCCAGTTCCCAAATATTACTTATTTTCAAGGTGAATTCAGGAAAATGCTTTTGCTTGTATGGGATGGGGGGAGGGGGGTGAGTGGTGGGTGGGGGGGGGGGAGTGGTTGGTAGGGGGTTGGTGGGGGAAACCCCCAGACCATCCATTGTCAATTACTATTACAAAAGCTTTCCTTTCATGGCATCACCATCATTGCAAGAATGACCGTGGTTAATAATCTGATGTCTTTGGAGAGAATGGATAAGCTAAAAAGGCAGAAAGTTAAATCCTCAAGAAAAGCAGATACATGCTACAAATAGGAACAGATTTCCCTAAAACCCTAGTTTTAGCCCAAATTTTTGTGAAAATAGCCCTTATTTTTAGCTCATACTTATGAGCACTCTCCGTCTGTCACCCCTCGTCCGTCCATCCACACCTTTTAGCATCTTCTCCACTAAAACCCCTGGGCAAAATTTCTTCAAATTTCACCTGAAGCCTTCTGTTATTGGGGGATTGATAATTTGTACAAATAGTTTCGGTCCATTAATTAAGATGGCCACCATGCCCATATATGGTAAAAACACTTAAAAATCTTCTTCTCCAGAACCAAGAAAGCTTCATGGCTGACTCTTACTATATAGCATCGGGGACTCAAGGTCTACCAAATTTGTTCAAATGATGACCCTAGAATGACATTTGACCTTTTTATGGCAAGGTCAAATTTGCGTCCCTGTACATTTGTATTGGGAAAATATTGAAAATTCAGTTTCTCATAATGTGTTAATGACCAATGGCTGAACCTTACAATGTGTGACCAAAGTAGCAAACCTTTTCAGTTACAATCAAAATTTGTACCCCAGGGTTATCTGCCCTTACCATTGGGCTATATACATGTATAGCATCTCCTAATCATCATAAATGTCTTCTTCTCTGAAACAGCTTGACCAATTTTCACTAGATTTTACATCGGCCCTTCTGCCGAAGGTGAATTATCAATTTGTTCAAATTGTTCTGCATCAGTAAACAAGATGGCCAATATGCCCCTATATGGTAAAAAAAACACTTAAAACTCTTCTTCTTCAGAACCAAGAATGCTTCAAGGCTGCATCTTGTTACAGAGCATTGGGGACTCATGGTCATCCAAGTTTGTTCAAATAATGACCCTAGGTTGACATTTGACCTTTTTACGGCAAGGTCAAATTTGCATCCCTACTCATTTGTATGGGGAAAGTATTGAAAATTCAGTTTCTCAAAATGTGTTAAAGACCAGTGGCTGAAACTTAGACTGTAAGATCAAAATGGCCAACACTTTAGTAACAACAAAAATTTTGTTCCCAGGGGTTATCTGCCCTTGCTCCTGGGCTATTTTATACATGTATAAAATATCGTAATCTTCAAACATCTTCTCTGAAACAGCTTAACTAATTTTCACCAGGGCCCAGTTGTTCAAAGCTAACGACATCATTAGTTAACGATTCGTTAAAATTTTCATCAAGTGGTACGCAAATATGCTGAAATTTTTTGCTGAAAAAATGTGAGTAGCTTTTGCAGTGCAAAAGCTACTCACATTTTTTCAGCAAAAAATATCAGAATATTGTATATTGAATCTGCTAAAACAGTTAACGAAATGACCCTTAACGAGCTCGTTAAGCTAACGACGCTTTGAACAACTGGGCCCAGATTTCACATCGGGCATTCTATTGAAGGGGTGTTATCAATTTGTTCAAAGTGTTCTGCATCATTAAAAAAGATGTCCACCATTCCCATATACAGTTGACTCTCGTTATCTCGACCTCGCTTATCTCGAATAACCGCTTATCTCGAAGTGAAAATCTGGTCCCTGCCTATACATGAAAACCTAACAACCAATGGAAAATATTGTAGAAAAGAGGAGAAATTGCTCCTAAGGAGCAATTTCTCCTCTTTTCCACAATATTTTCAATATATCTCTAATTTCAAAAGTCCAGTTACCTATCAGTTTGTTAAATGTGGTTAATCAAATTATTTTTTCCTCAATTCTGCAAACCTGATATGTCGAACTACGGATATCTCGAAGTATTTCAGAGAGTCCCTTGGAATTCGAGATAACGAGAGTCGACTGTATGGTAAAAGCTCTTAAATATCTTCTCCAGAACCAAGAAAACTTCAAGGCTGAACCATGGTATATGGCATCAAGGACTCAACATCTACCATGTTGATTCCAGTTATGATTCTAGGATGACCTTTGACCTTTCTATGGCAAGGTCAAATTGGCATCCCTATACTCTTATATGGAGAAAAAGTTGTAAACTCATTTTCTGAAAATATATTAAAGACTACTGGCTAAAACTCACAATGTATCAAAGTAGCAAACCCTTTTAGTTACAATCAAAATTTTGTCCTAGGTTTTCTGTCCTTGCTCTGTAGGCTATTTAAATGTATAAAATCTCGTAATCTTCTCTGAAACAGCTTGACCAATTTTCACCAGATTACACATTGGGCCTTCTGTCGAAGACATATAATCAATTTGTTCAAAATAGTTCTGCATCATTAAACAAGATAGCGGCCATGCCTAAATATGGTTAAAAAAACCCTAAAAATCTTCTTCTCCAGAACCAAGAATGCTTCAAGGCTGAATTTTGTTTTATATAGCATCTAAAAGTTACGGTTTACCAAGTTTATTTAAATGATGACCCAACGTTGACATTTGACCTTTTTATGGCAAGGTCAAATTTGTGTCTCTGTGCATTTGTGTGGTGAAATATTGAAAATTTCTTTTTCTCAAAATGTGTTTAAGACCAGTGGCTGAAACTTACAATGTATGATCAAAGTAGCCAACACTTTTAGTTTCAATAAAAATTTTGTCCCACAGGGTTATCTGCCCTTGCTGCTGGGCTATATACATGTATAAAATGTTGTAAGCTTGAAACGTCTTCTTTGAAACAGCTTAACTAATTTTCACCAGATTTCATATTGGGATTTCTGTCAAAAGGATATTATCAGTTTGTTCAAATGGATCTGCATCATTCAGCAAGATGGCCGCCATGCCCATATATGGTGAAAAAACACCTAAAAATCTTCTCCAGAACCAAGAAAGCTTCAAGGCTGAATCTTGGTATATAGCATTCGGGACTTAAAGTCTACCAAGTTTAGTCAAATGATAGTAAGATCTGTAGTAAGATCCAGTTTGCATCCCCATACTCTTGTATGGGGAAAATGTGGCAATACTGGAAGAAAGTTGTATGGCATCTGCAGATATGCAATGGCTGTTCTACTCAGGTGAGCAAATCGTGGCCCAGGGGCCTCTTGTTTATTAAATTAGCCCTAATTTTTTTGTCATATAGTGCTGGAACGCCTGAAGTTTTGGAAAAAAGGTGTCATTGAGCATATTATCTTCAGCCATTCCTCAGGGCCTTTGATGCGCCGTCCAACTGGAGACCAGGGGGTCACAGGTTTAACCCCTGCCGAGGTCGGCAACATTCTTTCGTGGAGATTGATCATGAAATATTTTCTACGGTCATTCTCACTCTTCCGCTGATTCAAGAAGGGCAGTTGTCAGTTTCAGGCGAAAGAATGTGCACAATACTGGTTAACCGCTTAGAGGACTAAGCCTGCCCAGTAAACGTGTGGTTAGGTAAACTGACCGCACTCGACATGACCCGATTGGGTTGACTGGGCCGTAAAACCTCAACACAAACAAAACTTTGACTGCTGTTAACCCATGTCCTGCTGACCCTGATATGCCCTACCTTTGCAAACAGTTTAGATTCAGATCAGTTGGCTTCTGAACCAACTGATATGGATCTAAACTGTTTGCCATTGACTATATGACTTTGTATCAACAACCTGGATCAAGTTATCTGATTGGCTTAAAACTAGAAATGGGCGTGGCATCTGAATTTATTCAGCATGACAAGGGTTAATACAGTCTACAGTATCAAATGATTCTGTAAACAGATGCTGAAGGCACTGACAGAGCTCCAGATAAGAAAAAAATAATTACTTTTCTTATTTCTCCTCAAATACTTGTTGTTTGCACACATTAGAAATGCCCAAATACTTAATGATTACCCACAACATACGGTAAATGTCCTAAAATTTCGAACACTAAAGTGTCTGATAAAATGACCTATGCAAACAGTGCAGACCCAGATCAGACTGCTCCTAAAGGAGCAGTCTGATCAGGGTCTACACTGTTTGCCATTCCACTAAGTATTTTAAGCAACAGGTGCATGAAAATCAAAATTTAGGCCAAAATAGTATGGAATAAAGTGTTCGAATTTTAGGACATTTACCGTACTTAATTCGACCTAATTACCCCAAATACCCCTATAAGTGTACAGTCAAGTGATGTCGTAGTCTTCAGGTACAGCCCATGTATTTGTATCTACATTTTTATAAAAGCTTATGTGTCAGCCGCGGTGGCTCAGTTGGATGCTTGTCTGACTGGAGACCAGGAGATCGCGGGTTCGACCCCCGCAGAGATCGGCAACATTCTTTCATGGAGATTGATCATGAAATATTTTCTATGGTCATTCTCTCCCTTCCACTGATGCAAGAAGAGCAGTTGTCAGTTTCTAGCGAAAGATTGTGCACAATACTGGTTAACCGTTTAGAGGACTAAGCTTGCCCAGTAAATGTGTGGTTAGGTAAACTGACCACGCTCGACATGACCCAATTTGGTTGACTGGGCCCATTTGGTCAACACAAAAAAAAAAAATAAATAAATAAAAGCTTAATATGTTGTGGGTACTCATTTGAATTGCCTTAGACAGTCAGAAACAAATATCGCATAAGCATCATAAACAATGCTTTTGCCTGTCACGGTGGCTCTTTTGGCTATGCTTCCGATTGGTGATCAGGAGGGTGTGGGTTCAACCCCAGTCCGGTCGTCAACATTCTTTTGTTGAGATTGATCATGAATTATTTTCTGCGGTCATTCTCTCCCTTCCACTGATTCAAAAAGGGTAGTTGTCAGTTTCTGGCGAAAGAATGTGCACAATACGGGTAAACTGCTTAGAGGAGTAAGCCTGCCCTGTAAAAATGTGGTTAGGTAAACTGACCATGCTCAGCATGATTTGGTTGGATTGACTGGACCATAAAACCACAACACAAACAATAATCCTTCTATGAAGTCCTCTGCTAATCTTTCTTTAATGCATGCCCTTTTAAGATGCATATTTTACTTAAAGGTTTTCCCAGTAATTTTGAAAAACCTATGTGCACTGTGCGGTAATTAGGTCAAATACGGTTTGTTTTCACGGAGAAATGAGAAAAATATCAATACAGTTTGATTGAAAAAAAGACCTTATCTCGAGGCAGGCCTGAGAAGACTGCCCTCCCATGTCTGTGTATGCCTCAGTGACACCATTTAGATTGGCCCTGCTCATTTTACTTTTTATTACTTCCTGTAGTCTTTCAGTGGATTAGTATAAGGTGAGAAAAATCTAGTGTTGTTAGTAGTGTCATAAAAAACAAAAAAAAAACAAACAAACACAAAGAAAAAAATATATATATATATATAAATAAAAAATAAGATGAATTAAAATACCATAATAACCCTTAGTATTGAGACAGATAGGCCTTTGCAAACAGTGTAGACCCAGATCAGACGCAAAATGCAGCAGCTGATCAGGGTCTATACTGTTTGCCATACATACAGCAATATACATACAGCAGTATTGTAGAAACATCAAGAGGTAGTAGAATGGACTGTTTCAAAGTTTAGGACAAGTATGGTAAGTAAATAAGGTGTCCCAATACGTAGGGTAAATATGGTAAAAATCACAATACACATGCAGGTAGCCTGCCCATCTTTAACTTTAACCCTTAAACGTCCAATCACAACAATTGTCATCTGCTTTGTCTTCTGCTTGTGATTTTAAAAGTCATTTTTGCAAACAGTGTATACCCAGATCAGACTGCTCCTCTAGGAGCAGTTTGATCAGGGTCCTGACTGTTTGCCTGTATGCAAAAATAGATTTGAAAAGTTTACAAGAATATTCAGCAGACGACATAAACAGATGTTATTTTCAGATGCAGGTTTTCTTGTATTTTAAGGGTTAAAGTGCTAAGCATCTTTGTAACAGACAACATTCTAAAATTGATGTTTTGTTATTTTTCAGAGAAAATAGGACTTGACATCTCATGTGAACTGTCTGTCTAGTGGGCAATTCATATGAAATATCAAGCCTTATTTGTTCTTGAAAATAGACATTACGAAAACAAGCCTATCCAAATATACTGAAAATTTTACCACCAAAAAAAATGAAAATTTTCAGATAAAAATTCTGGTATTTTTCATATTTCTGCTCAAAACATAGATTGTGGGTACTTGTTAGAACCGCCTCAGTGAGGCAGTTCTAACGAGTACCCACAATCTATGTTTTTGAGCAGAAATAAGAAAAATAAGGTATACCCTTGTGAACCCCAGTTTTACTATATAAAAGTGGGGCTTAAGGGGGTCAGCATTATATAGGTATGTTTTGGTGATGGAAAAATAAATATTTGAAATTTTTGTCTGCTGTAGTTGTGATTAGCATTTTAAGGGTTAAAAGACTTCCTTCCCACAGAAGCTCTAGATAAGATATTTTATCGAAAAGTTAGACAAAAACATAATTTGTGGGTAATCATAGGAATTTCCTTGCCAAGGAAGTTGTAATGGGTGCCCACAACATACCTTTTTGTAGATATATAAGAAAGTAGTTGTGATTAGCATTTTAAGGGTTAAAAGACTTCCTTCCCACAGAAGCTCTAGATAAGATATTTTATCGAAAAGTTAGACAAAAACATAATTTGTGGGTAATCATAGGAATTTCCTTGCCAAGGAAGTTGTAATGGGTGCCCACAACATACCTTTTTGTAGATATATAAGAAAGTATCCATATCTTTGTTCTACCATAATAAATCTCATATTACTAAAGACTGCAAATTCTTTCTTGCTAAACATAGGTAAGCATGAAATTTTCTCTGCTAATAATAAATATGAAAATGCCAACTATTTTTGGCATTTTCATGTTTATCAGCAGAGAAAATTTCATGCTGATCTGAGTTAAGCATGAAAAATGTTTAACAACCTCAGAGCCTGGATGAGAATGAATGGATGTACAAGCTGTCCAAATACCTCTGTTCTCATTCACATAAACATTAAGGACCCCTTTTTACCATATGCAACAAGACACTGAAGCTTTTTCCATTCTCAGCTCATTACGAAAACACGCCTATTCAAATACACTGAAACTTTTACCACCAAAAAAACCCCAAAAAATTTCAGATAAAAATTCTGATATTTTTCATATTTTGCTCAAAACATAGATTGTGGGTACTCGTTAGAACCGCCTTGGCAAGTTGGTTCTAATGAGTACTGGCAAGGCAGTTCTAACGAGTACCCACAATCTATGTTTTTGAGCAGAAATAAGAAAAATAATGTATACCCCTGTAAACCCCAGTTTTGCTATATAAAAATGGGGTTTAAGGGGGTCAACGTTACATAGGCATGTTTTCGTGATGTGGTGGGCAAAATATAATATTTCAAAAAAAAAAAAAATCTTAATAGTTTTGTTTTCTTTACTGCAGCGATCGTATTGTGGCATAGTGTGAGGTAATTACTCCATTGCTTTAGATAGGGGAGGTATCTAGTAAATATTTTACTGTTCTTCACGAAAACATAAGTTGTGGGTACTCATTAGAAGCACCTCGGTGAGGTGCTTCTAATGAGTACCCAAAACATATGTTATGGTGGAGAAATTAGAAAAAAAAAAAAGCTAAAAAAAAGTACCTATAAATCTAGAGCTGTGATGACACTGTGTGTAATTTCTATGTTGTGTCTTTTGTATTGATCAGTTGGTCACGTAACTTTAACATCTTTCTTCCACTTGGGCTACAGTGCTGAACATGACCATTGGAGAGACTTGAACAACACCTCACAGATTATATGAGAATTTAATCATAACAGAAAATTTTAGTCATTACCATATTTACACTAAGTATTCAGACACCTTTATTTCTTACCATACTTGTCTAAAATTTGAACCAAGTCTATTTTATTTCCTGTTAACCTTGTCCTGCTGAATAAATTGATGCCACGCCTACTTTTAATTTTCAGCCAATCAGATTACTTGATCTGAATTGTTGCTATAAATTCACATACTTAATGGCAAACAGTGCAGAGCCAGATCAGTTGGCTTCTTCAGGAGCCAACTGATCTGGATCTACGCTGTTTGCAAAGGCGGTATATATCCGGGTTCAGAGGACAAGGGTTAATGTGTCTGAAAACTGCTGGACTGAGTGGCAATCAGTATAGACCCTGATCAGAGGTTGCATTTTGCAGTCTCTGATATAGGTCTATGCTAATTGTTCAAGCCTGGCCGTTCCATTACTTAGGGGATATATATGGTACAGTTGACTCTCGTTATCTCGACCTCGCTTATCTCGAATAACCGCTTATCTCGAAGTGAAAATCTTGTCCCTGACTAAACATGAAAATCTTACAACAGGTAAAAAAAATATTGTGGAAAAGAGGAGAAATTGCTCCTCAGGAGCAATTTCTCCTCTTTTCCACAATATTTTCGATATATCTCTAAACTCAAGAGTTCAGTTACATATAAATTTGTTAAATGTAGTTGTTTGAATTATTTTTCCTCACTTCTGCAAATCTGATATGTCGAGGTCAGATATCTTGAAGTATTTCAAAGAGTCCCTTGGAATTCGCGATAACGAGATTCGACTGTATTTTGTACTTTTATTCAGTTTTAATTTCTATCAGGTGCTACCATTACAAAGTTAAAGGGAAAAGCATCAATTGCCTATAATGTTTTTAAGATGGAAGATATTGACAAACCATGCATTTTTATGTAGATTTTATCAAAATAGGATAAAAACTAAGAAAGTTAGTGAAAATCAAAGATTTCAAGATTTTTGTCAAGAATACTGCCATTTTAACCCTTGTCATGCTGAATAAATTAAGATGCCACACCCACTTCTAATTTTCAGCAAATCAGATTACTTGATCCAGTTGATACAAAGTCAAATACTGAATTGCAAACAGTGTAGATCCAGATCAGTTGGCTTCTTCAGAAGCCAACTGATATGGAGCTGCACTTTTTGCAAAGTCAGGGTATATCCGGGTTCAGCAGGACAAGGGTTAAATAGTTAATTACATTTTAAACATTTCAAAATGTTGAATAAAATCTTCC
Organism: Anodontia alba; assembly: GCA_964016985.1. Classification (NCBI taxonomy): domain Eukaryota; kingdom Metazoa; phylum Mollusca; class Bivalvia; order Lucinida; family Lucinidae; genus Anodontia; species Anodontia alba. The sequence continues at coordinate 83,585,294 of OZ024832.1, forward strand.
TTCTGTCAGAAACTAGTGCAGTTTGCAGACAAACAAATACATGTCTAGAGGAGAAAGAATGGACATAAATATGGAGATATTATTTATTCACATTTTCATATTTAAAATTTCAGCAGACAGAGCATCAAAATATTTTTCCAAGAAAATAGGCTTTGACATTTCATACAACTGTCTCCTAAGGAGACAGTTTTCATGAAATGTCAGAGCTTATTTTCTGGGAAAAATAAGAAAAAAATATCCTCAATTTGTTGTCTGCAGAAAGTGGTACAGGTTATTAACCCATTGTAGTTGGGAGACCCGTAAAAGGGTAATTGGCAAACAGTACAGACCCAGATCAGATGCGGCAAAACACGGTGTCTGATCAGGGTCTCCACTGTTTGCAAATAGTTTAGCCATTTTTCTCTAGGAATATGTAAATCTCATAGCTGGACATACCTAAAATTGAAATTGGACTCTTCCAATATACATGTATAGTGTGGGAGAGTCTATTCAGTATACAATAGGTTAAAGCTTTTCTGGCTTAATGACTGATGTCATGGTCTCACTAAATATTCAAAATGGTGATCAGGGCTCAGTTCTCAAAATGTCGTTAGCTTAACGAGCTCGTTAAGGGTCAATTCGTTAACTGTTTTAGCGGATTCAATATACAGTATTCTGATTTTTTTTGCTAAAAAAATGTGAGTAGCTTTTGCACTACACTCACATTTTTTCAGCAAAAAATTTCAGCATATTTGCATATCACTTGATGTAAATTTTAATGAATCGTTAACTAACGACATCGTTAGTTTTGAACAACTGGGCCCAGATTGATCAGAACTTCATAACTTGCTTATTGTTTAGATGATTTTGATCAGATTTTGATCAGAAAGTGTGGTTGGTCAAGATTTTCTGTTTCAGTCGGATATGCCTTGCAAACATTGCTTCTCCGTATTATGGTATATGAAATATACATTTAACTTTATTTCTGAATTGATCTTAGGAAGACAGTGTCAAGGTATATGTCAAAACTCTAAGCTCTGTTTTTCTTTTCATTTTTCAGTTTATTTTAAATATTAACATTTAGCAGGTGACATTTTAAAATAAAACAAGCATTTTAAGGTAAATCAATTTACCCCCAAGGGCTTCACTCTGAGCAGGAAATATTTGTCTTCCTTCTCAAGAAGGCTACTCTTTATCAAAGTTCCCTTGTCCTGCTGAATAAATTAACATGCCAGGCCCTTTTGAAATTTTCAGCCAATCAGATTACTTGATCCAGATTGCTGATATAAATTCACATACTGAATGGCAGACAGTGCTGTTCCAGATCAGTTGGCTTCTAAGAAGTGCTCCATTCTGCTCTTGAACTCTGCCAACGTATCGCAGACCACAGCAGATCAATAAGCTGGGCCCCATCACCTCTGCGACACGTCGTACAGAAATTGAAATTCCAATAGAGGGAATGAAAGCCTCCCTGTCTAGTTAACAGCACACACAATTAAAAGCACTTTTTTCTCTACTTAGAGTCTGTGACCTCATTTATATAATACTTGAACTTCAGAATTAGTGAAAAATGCAACTGAAATAATGAAATTGAAAAACACCTATTTATTACATTGCAGGATGACATGTTATCAGTGAAAATGAACACTCAGCTTTTTGCCTCAAATCTTAAGCACAACTACAATAGTTGAATATTCAAAATAGAGTTCTCCTTTCCTCGACACCCAATTGACTCATTAAAGTATAGACAGAAAGAACCCTTACATTTGGGTGGGAATTTATTCCTAACCAATCAAACCCGGTCTATAAATAGAAATGTTCTACAGTAGGAATTCCTTGCTAAAATAATGGGTGTTCCCCCAGACTGGTACTGTGTTTAATTAATGCATATGACACATTATGCACCCTATAAATACACATACTTAATGGCAAACAGTGCAGATTCAGATCAGTTGGCTTCTTCAGAAGCCAACTGATCTGGATCTACACTGTTTGCAAAGGCAGGGTATATCCAGATTCAGCAGAACAAGGTTTAAATGTTTTTGAGTGTTACATTTCATTATATTGACAAAGCCCATTTTAAGTGAAAATTTTTTTGAAAATATTTTGAAATGTTGTCTGCATTTCCTTTTGGATTTTGCATACTAAAGTTTAAGAATTTTATTTGAAGTGTCCTGGATTAAAGAAACAGAAACAGAAGGATATCCTTGTCTACTGTTCAGTAGGTTTAAAAAATAAGCATGTGCCTAATTCATAACTGATGGCAGCTTCAACAAGAAAAACAGGAGAAAGAGTAGAACTCAGTCTAAACTAACCTTTAAATAAACAGTTGGCCAATAAGTTTTGTGTGATCTCGGACCTAATAATACCAGGGCTTGTCACTAATGGAACTACCAAAAAAATGTTGTCTTGGCTTGATTTTAGCACTATTTTATAGCACTATGGTCATTAAAATGATTTTGGATAATAACTGAGGTTGTAATAAATTGTTTTTAATAGGTTTGATAGAAAAATGCTCAGTCACAAATATTAAAATTGAAGTTATACAATCATTTTGGGTGAATGTCTGATGATTTTCTGCTAAAAGTGCCGAAAAATAGCTAAAATGGGTACCTAGGTTGCTTGTTGATGTTTACAAAAATTGTTTGATTTTCCTTAAATATAATGCTGCAGTCTTAAAGGTAATATATTGAACTATTGCTTTTTGAAAACAAATCTCAGATACTTGGAGAAATAAATGAAATATGAGCATTTAAACTTCATCATACAAAATTATGAAAACTCGGCCACGACAACATATCTCCAATAAATAAAATACCTGTACCATAGTTACTAGTCCAGTGTATATTGAGTCCAAGTTGTGAAGAAAAACAAAAACATTTTTCATGCAAAATAAGCTGTGAAATTTCTTTCAAATTTCTTTTGGTTGAAAAAAGTGCTTTGAGCTATGTTTTAGGATATATATGGTAAAGAGTTAGATTTCAAAATATTTAGGGTAATAACAGTAAATGCATGTACAAACTGTAAAGGCCTAAGTCAGTCCTTAATCATTTACAAGCTTTCTCTCATTGAGGTGATGACCCACACACCTAATCTGGGCCATCTGTGTTTATATGTGTTCTGATGTGCTGTTTTGACTGATTAAGTTCAGACATTACAGAGATCAGATCACTGTAGTCAGCCAAAATATTTTGGCAGACACACATGAGCAAACAGTTTAGAGCCAGATCAGACTGAGCCAAGTTAGTGGCAAAGCTCCAGCAGGGTTTGCACAGGCTTGAAAAGTACTTGAAAATGAAGGGCAGTCTTGAAAAGTCCTTGAAAACAAAATCTGTCTTGAAAAGCCCTTGAAAACTGTCTATACACCTTGAAAAGTACTTGAATGTCACATTTTTTGTTTGTATTCTAAACAATTTTAAATCTCTGTAAGGATCAAAAGAATAGTTCCTAGAAAAAATCGGCAAGTTTCGAGCAAAGAGAGGTGCAGGAGTCGATGTTTGGATTGTCTCCCTTGCAGATTGGTACTTGGTGATTTTGACAACTTTTATTACTGAAAAAATTCAATTCCAATAACCAGACTAAATGAAAAACAAAAATGGCATCGGCTGTTCTTTAGTGTGTGTTTTTTTGGACCCTGAATTTATTTCTGCATAATGGGAAGGTGTGTTTATAGCAGAGATCGGCCAAAATGATATCCTTGGGTACAGGAAACAAACAGTAAACATAAGGCTACTGTCGACCATGTACATATAATAAGGGCATCAATGTTGCACAAATGGGTGAAAGTGCATTGTGGTCATTGGCAAAGGGAGAGTGGCATAAGAAACAAGAAAAAGTGATGTCTCTGCATTCATAAATTTCTTTGTCAAGGGGGAAACAATGGTTAAAACAGAAACTGCAACCAACCCTTATTACTTTTGGTTTTAAGATAGTTCATTGTGGCATTATTTGGTAGAAATTGTCAGTTTTTTAACCCCATAAGTTTTCACTGGATGTGGAACCAATGAATGACAGTGCCAGAATTTATGAATTTGTATAAGTATTAATTATAGTCCTTGACAACTATAAGGTTGGTCCTTGAAAAATCCTTGAAAAGTCCTTGAATTTGACTTGGTGTTGCCTGTATGAACCCTGTCCAGATAAGGCAAAAACTATTGATATTTTATTTAACCCTTGTCCTGCTGAACCCGGATATGTCCTTTTTTGCAAACAGTGTAGATCCAGATCAGTTGGCTTCTGAAGAAGCCAACTGATCTGGATCTGCACTGTTTGCCATTAAGTATGTAAATTTATAGCAACAATCCCGATCAAGTAATCTGATTGGCTGAAAATCAGAAGTGGGTGTGACATCTTAATTTATTCAGCAGGACAAGGGTTAATATAACATGAAAACTTTCATTGTCGGTACTCATTGTAATGGGTAGCCAGAATATATTATGGTGCATTAGTAACGAAAATAACTTTTTTACTCCTTTTATCTGTGACCTTAACCCTTAAAGCCCCCAAAAAACCTGCATCTGAAAATGTTGTCTGTTTATGCCGTCTGCTGAATATTCTTGCAAACTTTTCAAACCTATTTTTGCATACGGGCAAATGGTGTGGACCCAGATCAGACTGCTCCTAAAGGAGCAGTCTGATCTGGGTCCACACTGTTTGCAGAAGTGACGCTTAAAGTAACCAGCAGAAGACAAAGCAGACGACAGTAGTTGTGATGGGCGCTTTAAGGGTTAATAATGTTTTTTTTTTATATATATAAACTTATGATGAAAACTCATTTAAAAAACAAATAAACAAAAAAAGTTGAAATAAAACAAAAAAAAGAAAGAACTCTTAAATTTCTATTTAGATAAAAAAAAATGAAAAGGAAAGAAAAACAGAGGTTATTGAATAGCTTTTTGTAATCTCCATGCCTGTTTTCTATATTGGTTTGTTCACTTGCAAAACACCAAATAAGATTGCTGGCCAACTGAATAAGCCATGCTATGTGAAATAATGTCTTTGATATATGTGTGAACAGTAAAAATGCAGATCAGTCAGTGAAGCCACATATCTGATAAGGGCCTCTGATATACATCAGTTTATTCTGCATTATCTGGGCCCAGTTGTTCAATGAATTGTTAGCTTAACAAGCTCGTTAGTGATCAAAATGTTAACTGTTCCAGTAAGTACAATAGTTAATTCACAGGTATTTTTGCTGAAAAAATGTGAGTAACTTTTGCAAATGCAAAAGCTACTCACATTTTTTCAGCAAAAATAATAGAGTATATGCCATATTTCATGATCAAAGTTTTAACGATGCGTTAACTAATGACATTGGTAGTTTTGAACAACTGAGCCCTGATGATTCTGTAATCAGACTGGGTAGATGCGTAGGCTGCGGCAGCCATAGAACATCTCCCCATACTTAATTTATTGCTGTTATTATTTCATACTCAGTGATTACATTTACACTTTCTAGCTTGGGAAGTGTCCAGTTGGCAGAATGGTTAGAGCTCCCTACTTCGGATCAGCAGGTCCTGGGTGGACTCCCACTAGAGGCAGAATTTCAGCTCATGACTGTATAGTGCTTCATTGCACAGAGCCTTTCATTATCATCCTTCTGTCATGATTTAAATAATGTTGAAAGGACGTAAAATGCCAAACCATCATCATCAAGTCCGGGATGTTTCACTATCTGTGCAGACCAAACCATTACAAAAACACACCTATTTAAATATATTGAGAATTTTACCACTAAAAAACGAAAACTTTCAGATGAAAAATTCTAGTAATTTTCATATTTCTGCTCAAAACATAGATTGTGGGTACTCGTTAGAACTGCCTCAGTGAGGTGATTCTAACGAGTACCACAATCTGTGTTTTTGAGCAGAAATAAGAAAAATAATGTATACCCCTGTAAACCCCAGTTTTACTGTATAAAAGTGGGGTTTAAGGGGTCAAAACTATATAGGTATGTTTTCATGATGATATGTTTTAAATTTGGAGCTACATCAAAATTAAGAGTGAGGTTTTGCATGAGTAAAATTGGTTTAAGCCTCACAGTAGTTTTTTCTACAGGCCATTCCAAGGCCACTCCTGCAAAGTTCTTCTTTATTTGTGCACCGGTGGTTTCATATGCAGTGTTTTTTTTTGTTTTGTTTTTTTCATCTTTGGTTACTTTTTTTTTTTTGTCTTTTGGTGCCTGGGGAAGACTGTGCTTTATGATTGTAGTATTTCCTGGGTATCTTCATGTATTTTTGCTGTCACAGACATTTTCACATGGCATAGCTAATAGATTTTCCTTATATCTTCATGAAAGGGTGTTGTGGGAATTCAGTATATGAGTACCAAAACATGTCCTTATCAATGGAGACATAAGAAAAAATATTATTGTTTAAACATAGGTCGAGATAAAAATGGGTATCAGGAAGTATTTTTCATATTTCTCCATGAAAACATGAGGGTGGTTGGGTGGTGCAAAGGTGTTGTGTATCTTAAGTCACCGGGGCATTCAACTGATATGGCTTACAGTTTGGCAAGGCCTGCTATCCTTGTAGCAGGTTAGGGTAGAGGGGGAATGTTTTTATTTCTTCTGTTTCTTCATTTTCATTCCTATTCCTCTTTCTTCCCTGTCCCTCTCTTTCATCTCTTCTACTATCTCTTCTATCTCTTTTCTCCCTTTTTCTGGGAGAGGACACAAAGTGACCCACAAGGGTTGACGTGTTGTTAAACCCCAGCACAATCAAAATCCACAAAAACATATTTGTTTTAGTATTGATTAGAAGCACCTTGCCAAAGCACTTCAAATGAGTACCCGCAACATAATTATGTTTGCAAGGAGAAATAAGAAAAATATCAATACTTTTGAATCAAAAAAGGCATCTTATCAAGAGCTATGATTTAAAGAAAAAAAAATCTTATCTGGAGTTTGACTTTGTATGAATCACTTTATTGCATCTGTGTTTTAATGCAATTTCCTTCATTTATTGCATTACAAAAAACACGCCTATTCAAATATATTGAAAATTATACCACCAAAAACTGAAAACTTTTAGAAGAATTCTGGTAGTTTTCATATTTCTGCTCAAAACATGTATTGTGGGTACTTGTTAGAATGGCCTTGGTGAAGCGGTTCTTACAAGTACCCACAATCTATATTTTTGAGCAGAAATAAGAAAATTAATGTATAGCCTTGTAACCCCAGTTTCATTGTATAAAAGTGAAGTTTAAGGGGATCAAAACTATGTAGGCATGTTTTCCTGATGGCATTTCTTTATGCTTGAATTCTGGGTATGAGAGTATTATAAAATATGACTTTCCACATGCTGTTTTGCATTGTGTAAGCACCTAATTTCTTATTTAACTTGTAAAACTGATTGTTCATTACCATCAGTTATGTGAAAGAGTAATTTAAGGGGACTTAACACCGCTTGTGGATTTTTCCACCATTTGTTACAAGGGAGCAGCTTTTGTGACTTCCTGTTTGTTTTCCTGCACACCAAATCCTTTCTGAAAAGGTGTCTACTCTTTAACCCATTGTAGATTAAATAGACTCTCCCACACTATTTATTGGAAGAGTCCAGTTTCAATTTTAGGTATGTCCAGCTATGAGATTTACATATTCCTAGAGAAAAGTGGCTAAACAATGCAAACAGTGGAGATCCTGGTCAGACGTCGCATTCTGCGGTGTCTGATCTGGGTCTGCACTGTTTGCCAATTACCCTTTTATGGGTCTCCCAACTACAATGGGTTAAGGAAAGAATTGGCTAAATTCTTTCCTTGTAGAGTATTCCATTACAGAAGGGAGACAAAACAGTTTTGACAGAGTTGCCTCCCCTGAATGTGTATTTATTTCTCTGAAAGTAACAAATACCGTATACTAAAGTTGCTATGTTATTCCAGAAACCAAATGGAACAAAAATACCATAAATACCCAAAAGTTTTTCTTTGACTTAACTTACTATACTACTCTTTGAAATATAAGAAAAGACTTAGTTATTCTCCAATTAGAGGCCCCTTACCATATTTACCTTAAATATTGGGACACCTTAACTCCTTCCTTTTCTTTTCTTAAAAATTGAACAAGTTCATTTTACTATCTTTTTTGTGACTCTGACCTGCTGGATGGGAGAGCAAATAGTGTAGACACTGATTAAATGCAGTTTTGTAGTGTCTGATCTGGGTCTACATTGTTTGCACAAACCTACCTGTCCCAATACTTAGGGTTATTACAGTATGTGTGACAGGATAAACACCACTGAGTTTATCATTTCTGTCTTGGAAACTTGAGAATTTTTCCCTGTCTGTAGGTAGTGCCATATCCTGGTAAGTAGGCACCAAAAATAAAATTGTTTCCACTGCAGGAAAACCACATTTAACTCACCTACACATGACAGAGACCCTAGCCAGCCTCTGCAGCTGTCATAGCTGCATATGATAAATGTTTTGCTTGTTTTGCCAGGAAAATATTACTCATTAGAAGCACATCATCTGATAAGTACCATAATATTTGGTTTCCTGGAGAAATAAGAAAAATATCAAAATTTATGTATTGAAAAAAAAAAATTCTTATCTAGAACTGTGAGATGTGAAGCTGGCCTGGGTTGGCCTTGTTTACAAATGGGGAACATGTAGTTCTTACAGTGGACATCAATTTGTGTGTATTGTTCCAGTGTTTGGTAACAGTTAAGTTTTTCATTGCTATGTAACATTGCAACTGAAAAGCATAAAACAAAATATGTCAGTCTAAGTTACATTTAATGTAGTCAGTGGTTGCCTGTATATTAACTTGCAGCTTTTCCGTTTGGTTTATTTAGGGAAGAAAACCACAGAAAGACAATTTGAGTGTCGGTTTTTCAAAACGGTCTGCAAAACTGACAATATCTCAAATAAATATCGTAGATGATGATGTGTTAGCTATAGGTAATGAACAATATTACTAACATACTGATGCTTTGTAGTCCATTCTTGCTTACTAATTCTGTTATAAATGGTTTCAGTTCTTTTTCTTGCTAATATTTTCTAGAATATCTTCTGTTCCACATATTACCTAATATATTTTACTATTTGTGGTGTTGAATTTTACTAATATAAAAAGGGATGTTAAGTGTATGAAAATGCAAGATGCAGTTGTCTTTGGTAAAATTGTACATAATCATCTGATGCTGTGCGTAAATTTATATCAAGACTGAAATATTATTTTGAGGTTATTATATGGTCGATGTGTGCCCTAGGTCATATGGGCCCTGGAAAGTCATATTGTGCCTCTTACACCTCGACCATATCATAACCTTTTTATTACATATTTATATATAAATTTATAAAAAAATAACACTTTACAATACTAATTACATTAAACTAATGGAAAACAAAATGAAGAAAAAATCCCAAAAAACACTTCTTGGAGATTTGAATGCTAGACCTCTGTTTTACAAGACATGGGTTCTACCGCTCGGCTAGCCTTCCTTTTCACTATTACACAACAATTTTAACAATATATAGATAAACACAACATCATGGTGACATCACCAGTGCTCTATGTGGAGTCACTTCCCTTGTGTATGTCAAGTTATTTTTAGGTCTGCTTACATTTATTTTTAGGTTTGTTTACATTGGCAATATGACATTGACACCCATGTTCTGTTTCCATTTTTGAGGCATGTTTTAGGCCACTTTACCAACATTTTTGGGACTCATTTTAGGAATTCCCACTGTAATATAATGAATTTGTACAAGTACTCTTGATAAAAGAAATAACACAACCACAAAAATCAAGTTTTCATCAGAAATTAGCCCAGAAAGCAACTGTTACTGACTGTTACTGATTGTATACTACTCACCATTTCCTAAAAAGACTTCTTCAAGATGTCCAGGTCTTCATCTGTGAACAAATCTGCCCACAGAACTTTGCTACCTAGACCTTGCTGTTACTTAAGTAAGTATGTAATAAATAGGTTTTTAGCATTGCAGAATTGAGCTGGATTTTGCGAAGGAGAAGAATGTCCCTTGTAATTCAATTTAGAAAAAAAAACAAAAAACACAGAAATAATCTTTCAAATCCTTTGCTAACTCCAGCATTATTAATATTTCCTTTGACTTCAAAATGAATCATGTGGCCCAACTCATTACCAATGCAATTAGCATCCAGAAAACATTAGAAATGGTGTTCATATTTTAGGTAACAGCCATTGTTGATGCTCCACTATTATGTTTACATTGTATGTGCCCAAATATTAGAAAAAGCAACATAAATTAGCCTTGACTGACTTGCATACAGCTGATACTTTCTGTCATCTTTTTAAATCAAAAGGGAGTATAGAATAGTTTGCTTGCTGTGTTACTCCATTAAGTAACCTTTGTGTTGTTGGAACTGTGAGGGCTGTAAAAATAAAAAAAAATTCTATGTTGGAAGAAAATCCCTTTTATTACACGCTATTTAACTGCATGTAAAATTGTTTTAAATAGGTAGTCTATAAAGTTTGGTCACTATTATTTCTTTTTCTCAGATATATTAGTTACTTCAGTTTATTTCCTCACCTATTTCATAGCAGTAGTGGTTTACTTTTCAAGTTAAACAAACCATTATTGGTTTAAAACAAAAGTAATGAGCATATTCCAAAGATATCCTCTTACTCCTATTAAAGTGTTCATCACTAACAGAATGACATTAATCCTCTTGTTTTCATAAAATTAAATGAACATAGTTATTACTTATTTTTGGCAACAATTTTGACAGAGCCAAAAGGTTGTAGACAACTCATACCTTCTAGAGTTCATGTAAAGGGACTACTGAAAAGAAATTGTAAGTTTTTGGGCCCAAAACTTTGTTACAGTAAGTGACTGTCCCAAGGCGATACTTCCATTGTGGTTCTTTTTGTTATATGTTCTCTCATATACCACTTATAAGTAGTTTTAACAATTATCTACATTTAAGATGTCATTTGAGTTCAATGCAGGTGAAAGAGTTGCCACCTTTTGGCATGCCCATATATGGTAAAAACACTTAAAAATCTTCTAATACAGAACCAAGAAAGCTTTGAGGCTGAAACTTGATATATAGCATTGGGGACTCAAGGTCTACCAAATTTGTTCATATGTTGATCCTAGGATGACCTTTGACCTTTTTACCACGAGGTCAAATTTGCATCCCCATTCATTTGTTTGGGGACAAATCATTTTCTCAGTATGAATTAAAAACTGTTTGAAACTTTCAATGTATGATTAAAGTGATTAAACTTCTTCATTACAATCAAAATTTTGTCCCCTTGCTGTCCTCGCCCCTGGTCTGTGTACTTGAGTGATATCATGTAATCTTATAATGTATTCTTCTCTGAAACCCCTTTACCAATTTTTACTAGATTTCACATTGTCAGTTTGTACCAATTGTTTTGCCCTATTGAACAAGAGGCTACTATGCCCATATATGGTAAAAAACACTTAAAAGTCTTCAACTCCAGAACCAAGAAAGCTGGAGGCTGAATCTTAGTATATAGCATCGGTCTTCAAGGTCTTCGAATTTTGTTCAGATGATGATCCTAGAATGACTTTTGACCTTTTTACAGCGCAGTCAGACTTTGTCCTAGTTGCTGTTGCAATACTGGAAGAATGTTGCATGGTAGCTGCAGGTATGCAATGGCTGTTTTACTGAGGTGAGCGAAACGTGGCCAATGGGCCTCTTGTTTATATACACTGTAGATCCGATTTATTGCAATACCAGGGGACCAAGGTTTGCTACAGCGATAAAACTGGATCAAAGTATAAGTCAAGACATGTAGCATGCATGTATAATGGCATATATTACACTCACTTGTTTTGTTTCCATGGTAGTTTGCTGAGACATCGCTGATAAATGGCATTGGGTCAAGCTATCAGCCATATATTACCCAACTGAATAGGATAAGAATTGGCCAAGGGCAGTATATACAGTGGGGCATTAAGTTTAACATGTAATTTTAATTGAGACCAGCTGATATTTTAACTATGTTTGAAAACAACAAATCACCGAGTTGACAATTTATGGTGCCATGTTTGATGTTCTGGTTCCCCAGAACAGCGTAGGGAAGCAACTCAAATTTCCCAGGTGTCCAAAGGAATGGACAAAAGAAGAAGTGCTTGTCATTTAAAACGTCCTAAAATACCTTTTTTGTTGCATAAATCATGTGACAAAATTGGGTAATATTACTATGAATGCAAATACTGCCACTATTTTAACCGTCTAATCACGTGGCTATCAGATGTTTACAAGTCACATGTTCATTAAAAAAATGGAATTATTTTTATTTCAAGTTACAGAAAGCAATCTTTGAAAGTGTTCGAAGGGTTTTCAACACATCAGTCCACATCATTGCATGCCTCGCAGCCTAGATTTTTTTGTTTTGTTTTGTGCTTTTTCGAGTCAAACTGTAACGGTTATAGGTATAAACAACATTTCTACAGTCTCACTGTAGGATCCGGCTCTTATGGCGACATGGGTAGAGTGACCGGCTTTTTCACAAAGTTAAGCAACAGAGATAGCGGTTAGTAGTTGGATGGGTGGCCGTGTGATAAGTGTCAAAGAAAGATTAATATGTACAACATTTATACACCATTCTGCATGCCTTCTCAGATATCAAAGGTACTGACAGTAAATTGCATCCGGTATAGAGGCTATCTGATCGGTCAACCATGATAAGATCTTGAGAATACACATAGGATACAGTGACACATTTATGATTAATAGCAGATTAATTAAGGGATTATAAGCATCTGTAAAGAAAAGACAAGCTTTGCCAGTCCTTTTCTGCAGATCAAAGCTCTGGGAAAGTAAAACCACTTTTTGTTACTTTGATCTAGTGGGTGGGGAAACTGGGACCCATCGGAAAACAAATTGGGATGCATGACGCACCCAGCTTTATATCTGTATTCGAGTATTAGCAATGTGAGTACAAACAGGACTGACCTTTAATTGTTTGCCAATTATAATAAATGCATGTTCTTATTGACACAAAGTGGATTGTCATAGTGTGTGATGCAACTTGAGGTCGGGATACACGTGAAAAATCCATAAGGGAACATATTACAATCAGTTATTTTTCTCAAGTTAAATAAAACAACAAACGTTTGTTAAGTTTTAAATTTTTTCCTAATGGAAAATTTGGGATCCATGGCCGATTCGCGATATACTGGATTTTGCAAAATAACGAACTGTGATGTTGTTGTTGTGCGGATTTTTAACGCTACCAGGCACCCGAGGCACATAGAGGCAGCGGTGATTGTTGTGTACATGTATTTGTACAGCCTTGCTTTCATGGATCACCCATGCACACTTGGTGCCGCTGTGTCACCAAGTGCTGCCCTGTCCACTTTATACTCAACCCAGGGCATGTCGAGTATGAGCTAGGCTACTAGTGGTCTGAACCTTGTCCTGACCCAAGCGGGATTCGAACCCACAATATCCCGCTTGAAAGTCGAGTGCGCTAACCACTAGGCCACCCAGCCCACGAACCGTGATGTATTGGATCTACAGTGTATATATAATTATAGCTTCAAGTAAAATTATAAACAATCAGTCTGAAGGAAAAAATGTGTATCATGCAGAGATTTAACTTACAGCTTGCTTTACAAATTAGAATGATGCATTTTGTATATCTACCAAAATTGCTAAAATGGTTCCACTCCACTGAACAAAATGGCCACCAGAGCTAAAACTAGAAAAACCTTTAAAAGACATCTCCTCCTATTGCCCAATGTCAAAATAATTTCAAAGAAATGTTCCTTGGGTGACCCTCTACAAAATTTGCTAAAATGGTTCCGCTCCGCTGAACAAAATGGTCACCAAAGCTAAAAGTAGAAAAACCTTTAAACGACGTCTCCTCCTAGGCCAGTGGCCTGATTTCAAAATAATTTCACAGAAATGTTCCTTGGATGGCCTTCTATCAAAATTGCTAAAATGGTTCTGTACCACTGAACAAAACGGCCACCAGAGCTAAAAATAGAAAAAGCTTTAAATGACATCTCCGCCTAGGCCAATGGCCCGATTTCAAAATAATTTCACAGAAATGTTCCTTGGGTGACTCTCAACAAAAATTGCTAAAATGGTTCTGTTCTGCTGAAGAAAATGGCCACCAAAGCTAAAAATAGAAAGCCTTTAAACAACATCTGGTAGGCCAATTGTCAGATTTCAAAATAATTTCACAGAAATGTTCTTTGAGTGACCCTCTACAAAAATTGCTAAAATCATTCTACTCTGCTGAACAAAATGGCCACCAGAGCTAAAACTGGAAAAACCTTTAAATTACATCTCCTCCTAGGCCAATGGCCCGATTTCAAAATAATTTCACAGAAATGTTCCTTGGGTGGCCTTTAACCAATATTGCTAAAATATTGGTTTGGCTCCGCAGAACAAAATGGCCCCCCAAAGTTAAAAATAGAAAAACCTTTACATGACATCTTCTCCTAGGCCAATGATCCGATTTCAAAATTTCACAGAGTTGTGGCCAACTACAACGTTTGGCTAGTAATTTTTATGTTTTTGAAATTTTTTGCCTTACCACTGTATTTATGCATCAAGTTGGCCCTGCAAATTACTGATGGCTTCAGCTAGGGTATTAATAAGCACTGTGCTCACTCCACATTATAGTTACCAGAATATTGACTGGACAAACCAACTCCTTGGTATTCCAACATCTTCTTTATTGTGACTTACTAATACTACTTACAGTGAATGTCTTCACATTCAGTGGTACCAGCTCTTTCAAAAAGTTTTTTAGCTCAGCAGAGCCAAAGGCCCTGAAGGCCACTGCTAAAACTGAAAAACCTTTAATCTGCATCTCTCATGCTATTGACACCATAACTTTCACGGCTATTCTGAGCTCAGGTGAGCAATCCAGGGCCATCATGGCCCTCTTGTTTTGCATTAGGCTGAAGGTTTTGACAAAAATCAGTGGGATTTGGATTGTCAATGACATTTGAACCATGATTTGCCATGGAACTGATACTCTAATGCAGTCAGCAATTTCAGAACTGTGTTCAGTGATTGTGGCCTTCCCTGGGTGTCTCATTATATCTCCATATCTGTTTATTATACTGATGACCTCAATATTTTGAGAGTCTCAGGATTGTAATAGGTGCGAGCAGTCTTGCATATTACATTACTGTTCATGAATAGCCTTGATAAAACCAAGTCAGCTATTTTTGTTTATGTTTGTGTATTCTTTACACTCAAATGATCCCTGTTTTTCCAGAATTAATTTACCAGGGCCCAGTTGTTCAAAGCGTCGTTAGCTTAACGAGCTCGTTAAGGGTCATTTCGTTAACTGTTTTAGTGGATTCAATATACAATATTCTGATATTTTTTGCTGAAAAAATGTGCGTAGCTTTGCAAAAGCTACTCACATTTTTTCAGCAAAAAATTTCAGCATATTTGCATATCACTCGATGCAAATTTTAACGAATTGTTAACTAACGACATCGTTAGTTTTGAACAACTGGGCCCAGGATAATAATCACCTTCATTATGAACTCAGTATTATGATACATAACTGTTTGTGACTGATTAAAGTCATTGTGATTCATTGTCTTACTGACCTCTGGATCTTGATTATCATGTTCTTGGTGATCATTTCATCAGTCATTTTGATCTATTTTTTAGGAACCTCTAGATCCTGATGATGATTGGTCTATTGATCAATTGATGCAAATTATTATGATCCTATGTCTGACTAACAGAATCCTGTTGATCATTGTCCTGGCAATTAATTGATCAGGATTATTGCGATCTATTGTCTTAATACATCGGGATCATGTTGATCATTGTCCTTTTGATTTGTTGGTCAGGGTTTTTTTTCAGCTCACCTGGGCAAGGCTCAGGATGTGCCATCTATGTTGTCTGTCCACACCTTCGAACGACTTCTCCTCTGTAACCCCAGGGCCAATTTTCTTCAAACTTCATGTTGAGCCTTCTGTTAAAAGGGGATTAAAAAATTGTACAAATGGTCATGGTCTGTTAATCAAAATGGCTGCCATGCCCATATATGGTAAAAACACTTATAAATCTTCTCCAGAACCAAGAAAGCTTCAAGGCTGAATCTTGATATATAGCATCATGGACTCAAGGTCTACCAAGTTTGTTCAAATGATGACCCTAGGTTGACCTTTGACCCTTTTATGGCAAGGTCAAATTTGCGTCCCCATGCATTTGTAAAGGGAAAATGTTGAAAAGTCATTGTCTTAAAACGTATTAAAGACTAATGGCTGAAACTTACAATGAGTGATTAAAGTAGTAAAACATTTTAGTTAAAATCAAAATTTTGTCCCCTGCGGGCTATCTGCCCTTGCCCCTGGGCTATATACGTATATAAAATTGTGTAATTTTTAAATGTCTTCTTCTCCTAAATCGCTTGAGCAATTTTCACCAGATTTCACACATAGGGCCTTAATTCTGTGAAAAGGGTATTGCCAGTTTGTTCAAATGGTTCCGTGCCAATAAACAAAATGGCTGCCAATTGCCCATACATGGTAAAAACACACTTGGTATATAGCATCGAGTACTCAAGGTCTACCAAGCTTGCTCAAACGATGACTGTAGGTTCACCTTTGACCTTTTTACGGCAAGGTCAAATCTGCCCTTGCCACTGGGCTGTATACATGTATAAGATTGTGTAATTTTTAAATATCTTCTCTGAAACTGTTGAGCTGTTTTCACCAGATTTCACATGGGACCTTCTGTCAAAAGGATATTGCCAATTTTGTTCAAATGGTTCGGTGCAATTGAACAAGATGGCTGCCATGCCCATATATGGTAGAAACACTTAAAAAATCTTCTTCTTTAGAACCAAGAAAGATTTGGGGCTGAATCTTGGTATATAGCATCAAGGACTCAAGGTCTACCAAGTTTGTTCAAATGATGACTGTAGGCTGACCTTTGACTTTTTACAGCAAGGTAAAATTTGCATCCCCATGCATTTGTATGGGGAAAATGTTGAAAAGTCATTTTCTCAAAATGTTTTAAAGACTAATGGCTGAAACTTACAATGTATGATTTAAGTAGTAAAACAGTTTAGTTATACTCAAAATTTTGTTCCCTGAGGGTTATCTGCCCTTTCTACTGGGCTATTTCCACAAATAAAATTGTGTAATTTTTAAATGTCTTCTTCCCTGACACCGCTTGAGCAATTTTCACCAGATTTCACATGGGGCCTTAAGCCGCCTTATGTCAAAAGGGTATTGCCAATTTGTTCAAATGGTTTCCCGCAATTGAACAAGATGGCCCCCCCATGCCCATATATGAAAGAAACACTTAAAAATCTTCTTCTCCTGAACCAAGAAAGCTTTGGGGCTGAATCTTGGTATATAGCATCAAGGACTAAAGGTCTACCAAGTTTGTTCGAATGATGACCGTAAGTTGACCTTTGACTTTTTTTACGACAAGGTCAAATTTGCATCCCCATGCATTTGTATGGGGAAAATGTTAAAAGTCATTTTCTCAGAATGTATTAAAGACTAATGGCTGAAACTTACAATGTGTGATTAAAGTAGTAAAACATTTTAGTTATAATCAAAATTTTGTCCCTTGAGGGTTATCTGCCCTTGCCACTGGGTTATATACATGTATAAAACTTTGTAATTTTTAATTGTCTTCTCTGAAACTGCTTGAGCAATTTTCACCAAATTTCACACTGGCCTTCTGTCGAAAGGGTATTGCCAATTTGTTCAAATGGTTCTTTGAAATTGAACAAGATGGCCACCATGTCCATATATGGTAAAACCTCTTAAAAATCTTCTTCTCCATAACCAGGAAAGCTTGGGGGCTGAATCTTGGTATATAGCATCGAGGACTTAAGCTCTACCAAGTTTGTTCAAATGATGATCATAGGTTGACCTTTGACCTTTTTACGGTAGGGTCAAATTTGCATTTCGATAGATTTGTATGGGGGGTAAAAGTTGAAATTTTTTTTTTTCAATATGTATTTAAGACTAATGGCTGAAACTTACAATGTATGATTAAAGTAGTAAAACGTTTTAGTTAGGATCAAAATGTTGCCCCCTGGGGGTTATCTGCCCTTGCCCCTGTGCTATATACAGGTATAAAACCATGAAATCTTTAAATGTATTCTTCTCTGAAACTACTTGACAAATTTTTACCAGATTTCACATGGGGCCTTCGGTCTAAGAGATATTTGTACAAATGGTCCTGCATCATAGAACAAGATGGCCACTATGCCCATATATGGTAAAACTTCTTAAAAATCTTCTTCTTGAGGCTGAATTTGGTATACAGCATTGAGGACTCAAAGTCTACCAAGTTTGTTAAAATGGTGAGACTAGGATGACCTTTGACCTTTTTATGATATGGTCAACTTTGTGTCCCAGTTGCTGTGGCAATACTTGAAGACTGTTGCATGGCATTTGCAAATATGCAGGTGAGTGAATTGTGGCCCATGGACCTCTTATTTTACTTAAAACTGCAGTTTTGGTGATTGCACTATTTCATTTTTAGCTCACTTGAGCAAATGCTCAGGGTGAGCTATTGTGATCACCCTGTCCATCCTCGTCCGTCATCAGCAATTAGTTTGTAATGCTCTAGAGGTCACAGTTTTAACTCAGTCTTAATGAATTTTTTCTGAGAATGTTTGCCAGTCTATGAAATCCAGGTCAAATTCAAAACTGGGTCACTAGGGATCAAAAACTAGGTCACCAGGCCAAATCAAAGGAAAACATTAAACTTTGTTAACACTGTAGAGGTCACATTTTTGTAGTAATCACCATGAATCTTGCTGAAAATGTTTGTCATGATGATTTCAAGTATGAAACTGGGTCACTTAAGGTCAAAAACTACATCACCAGGTTATATTAAAGGAAAACCTTGTTAACAACAGAGGTCATATTTTTAGCTCACCTGAGCAAAAGCTCAGGGTGAGCTATTGTCATCACCCTATGTCCGTCGTCCGTCGTCGTCCGTCCTTCGTCGTCAACAATTAGTTTGTTAACACTCTAGAGGTCACAGTTTTGACCCAATCTTGATGAAACTTGGTCAGAATGTTTGCCTCTATGAAATCTAGGTCGTTCGATACTGGGTTACTTGGTGTCAAAAACTAGGTCACCAGGTCAAATCAAAGGAAAAACTTGTTAACACTCTACAGGTCATAGTTTTGACCCAATCTTGATGAAACTTGCTCAAAATGTTTGCCTCTATTAGATCTAGGTCAAGTTCGAAACTGAGTCACTTGGGGTCAAAAACTAGGTTACCAGGCCAGATCAGCAGAAAACCTTGTTAACACTCTAGCGGTCACATTTTTGAAGCAATCATCATGAATCTTGCTCATTATATTTGTCTTGATGATTTCTATGTCAAGTTCGAAACTGGGTCACCTAGGGTCAAAAACTAGGTCACCTGACCAGATCAGCAGAAAACCTTGTTAACACTCTAGCAGTCACATTTTTGAAGCAGTCATCATGAATCTTGCTCAATATGTTTGTCTTGATGATTTCTAGGGCAAGTCCAAAACTTGGTCACCTGGGGTCAAAAACTAGGTCACCGGGCCAGATCAGCAGAAAACCTTGTTAACACTAGCGGTCACATTTTTGAAGCAATCATCATGAATCTTGCTCAATATGTTTGTCTTGATGAATTCTAGGTCAAGTTTGAAACTGGGTCACCTGGGGTCAAAACCTAGGTCACCTGGCCAGATCAGCAGAAAACCTTGATAACACTCTAACGGTCACATTTTTGAAGCAATCATCATGAATCTTGCTCAAAATGTTGATGATTTCTAGGTAAAGTTCGAAATTGGGTCACTTGGGGTCAAAAACTAGGTCACCTGGCCAGATCAGCAGAAAACCATGTTAACACTCTAGTGGTCACATGTTTTAAGCAATCATCATGAATCTTGCTCAAAATGTTTGTCTTGATGATTTCTAGGTCAGGTTTGAAACTGGGTCATGTGGTGTCAAAAACTAGGTCACCAGGCCAAACCAGCAGAAAACCTTGTTAACACTCTAGCGGTCACATTTTTGAAGCAATTATCATGAATCTTGCTCAAAATGTTTGTCTTGATGAGTTCTAGGATAAGTCTGAAACTGGGTCACTTGGGGTCAAAAACTCGGTCACAGGGCAAATCAGCAGAAAACCTTGTTAACACTCTAGCGGTCACATTTTTGAAACACTCATCATGAATCTGGCTTAAAATGTTTGTCTTGATGATTTCTAGGTCAAGTTCGAAACTGGAACGCCTGGGGTCAAAAACTAGGTCACCTGGCCAAATCAGCGTAAAATCTTGTTATCACTCTAGCAGTCACATTTTTCAAGCAATCATCATGAATCTTGCACAAAATGCTTGTCTTGATGAGTTCTAGGTCAAGTTCGAAACTGGGTCACTTGGTATCAAAAACTAGGTCACCGGGCCTAATCAGCAGAAAACTTTGTTATAATCATTTTGAATTTTGATCAGAATGTTTGCCTTGATCAGTTCTAGATCAGGCTCTCAAAGTGCTATGTTGCTCAGGTGAGTGTTACAGGGCCATCATGGCCCTCTTGTTTAAGTAATCATCATGAATTTTGCTCAAAATTTATAGGTCAGGTTTGAAACTGGGTCATTTGGGGTAAAAAACTAGGTCACCAGGTTAAATCAAAGGAAACATTTGTAACACTCTAGAAGTTACATTTTTGATGCATTTTAGTCAAAATGTTTTTCTTGATTTCTAGGTCAAGTTTGAACTGGGTCACTTATGACCTATATTGCACGGTCTAGTGACTTTGTTATGTTTTTTGTTTAGGTCAGTTTCTCAGTAATTATTGGTCCTACAGCAGTGATACTTGGCACTTGCAGACATTTCAGCATGGCCTCTTGAATGTAGTCATCCAGATTTGATCTTGACTTATATTTCACGGTCTACTGACTTCATTAAGTTTTTTAGTTTAAGTCAGTTTCTCAGTAACTATTGGTCCTACAGCTAGTGATACTGGACACATGCATACACGTGTTATGACCTCTTGATTGCAGTCATCCATATTTGACCTTGACCTATATTTTAAGATAGAGACATAGGCAGAAACTTTATTTTGTATGTATTATATAACAATGAACATAAGCCCTGTCGAGATGAATTTAGACCCTGTAGAGGATTTAATTTGACAAGAGAAGATTTAAAACAGTTCAACATATATCACAGCAGGCAGTGTGTCTGTTGTAAACTTACTGTGTCCAGTAACTTTTTGGTAACTTTCAGATCAGGATAATCCTGCCTTTTTGTGAATAAAATGATTGAAAATGATGGCTGGTGAAGTTACTATATATTTATATATTAAAAAAACAAAAAAAAAACAAGAAAAGACAAGCACCAAATGGTACCTTCTAGTCGAATTTAACTATGTATGTACTGTTAATTTTTACCTTTTGTGAGTTTTCCAATTTTCAATAAAATCCAAACTACTTATTCTCCTAAAATATCCTTATTTATTGTAGGCATTTCAGATGACTAAAGCAGAAACGAATGGGAATAAATTCTGTAAGTGCAGAATGTGGCTCATTATAACAAACAGTAAATTACCTGCTTGATACTGCTGTTGCACTCTCTATTAACAACCTAATTATTAATCTTTAGCTAAATTTTCCGATGTTAAACAGTTTTCCTTGGGGTTTCCTGTAGTGCTATGATTGATTGTCTCCCCTGTAACTACTTATAGTTCACTAATGTTGAATGTCTGTTTTACATTTTTAGAACTTATAGCTCATCTTATTTTAGTTCAGGATATATTGAACACTTTTCCCTGTCATATGTCCATCAGTCCATCTATTTCTGAGCACTTCTGTAAGACATTTCAAGACACAAGACAACATTTGAGCGAAATTTAATAGAAATGTTGCTTGGATAGGGTAAATCCAGGTATGTGAGTATTTTTCCAGTCAGCTGTTTTACTAGTTTGACTCAACAATCAA
This sequence comes from Anodontia alba, assembly GCA_964016985.1. Taxonomy (NCBI): domain Eukaryota; kingdom Metazoa; phylum Mollusca; class Bivalvia; order Lucinida; family Lucinidae; genus Anodontia; species Anodontia alba. The sequence goes on from OZ024832.1 coordinate 83,607,166, forward strand.
AATATTGGAGAAACTTATATTATTGCATAAAAAGCAGTTTCTCACGTTATTAACAGCCGTGCGTTAACCGGCGAAAAGCCATGTATTAACAAGGCAATTCATGCGCTGTTAATGCACGGCTATGCAACTTTCAATATGATCGTACCAGGGCCACAGATTTGCTGCCATTACGAGATGTGTACTGCCCAGCCCTAGAACGAGCATAGTCCGTGCAAATTGCGTTTGCGAGATATTGGTGAAAAGGCAAAACAAAAAAGTGCAAGAAATAACTCGAAATGTAGCAAATGTTTTCAGTTTTTATGCAATAATAGCAATCGAACATGGGCTTTCAATGCATTAACATTTGCCAGTTTTTATGCAATAATAGAGATTGAACATGGGTTTTCAATGCATTAACATTTGCCAGGTCCCTAGGGAGGTGTTGAAAACTGAGGCCAGAGGCCTCGTTTTCAACACCTCCCTCGGGACCTGGCGAATGTTAATGCATGAAAAACCATGTTTGATCCCTATAATGTGATGGCAGGAAATATAAAAAACATAAGGAAGGCCACATTCATGAAGCATAGCCTTACCAAGTCATCGAAAGAAGAAGAGATTAGGAACAAACAGTGACAAAAGAAATGCCCCATAAGCAACCACCGACACATGAACTAAGAACTACAACAGAGGAACCACCTTTGAATGGTCAGTAGAAAAAATGCTGTTACAAGTTTTGTTATTGTGGTTATCACATCTTAGCTTGCCATTAACCCATTTATGCCTAGTGGATTCTTCTGCTATAACTCTTTGGACATGTCCATTTCCAATATAAGGGGTGTCTGATTAGTTTTTATACGCCCTTTTGAAAAACGGTCATATTATGTTACGTCCCTCAGCATCCATCCATCTGTCTGTCTGTCCATCTGTTAACTTTTTGCTTCCAGATATCTCCTCCTACAGTTTACATCCCATCAAGCTGAAACTTGATACATAAAATAAGACCATGATGTGGAGCAGTGCATATTGTTTCAAGATTACAGTCCACCAAATATTAAGAGAGTTATGCCCCTTTGAAAATTTTTGTTAACATTTTGTTTCCGGCTAACTCCTACAGTTTGCATCTGATCAAGCTAAAACTTGATATATATTAGAGCATGATGTGGAGCAGTGCATATTGTTTCAAGGTTACAGTCCATCAAATATTAACAGAGTTCTGCCCCGTTGAAAATTGTCTGTAACATTTCTTTTCTGGCGAACTCCTCTTTACATTTGATCAAGCCGAAGCTAGATACGAGGGTTGTGCAAAAAGTTTTGTCACTGGGTTCGGATTACTTCAGTGCTACATTTTATCAAACATATTTTTATTACAAACCTTCAAAGTATTCCCCCTTTACTGAAACACATTTTTGTAACCTTTTTACCCAGTCGCGAAAAGCGGATAAATAGTCTTCTTTTCGTATCTGTTGGAGACTGATAAATAGCACTGCCAAGAGAACTTCTAGACGTATACTTTTTTCCAGAAAGCATTTTCTTAAGCCTTGAAAATAAAAAGAAGTCACAGGGACTCAGATCAGGTGAATAAGGTGGATGGTTTAAAACTTTCACCTTTTCAGAAGCCGAAAAGACTTAACATCCTCACACTTATGAGAGGAGGCGTTGTCATGTAAAAGGTGAACTCCTGACCATCCTTTGCTTGGTCGTTTTTTATTGTAAAACTTCTTCACTTTCTTCAGTACAAAATTCTTGTAGAATTGGCCAGTGACTGTATTACCAGATGGACAAGGCACTTGAACGACTGGCCCACTTGAATTAAAGAAAATTGCGTACAACATCTTTTTCAAACTTATGGTTCTCTTGGCAATACATGGGCGTTTTTGATCTTTTTGCTTCCATTGCTTATTATTAGCCCTTCTTTGTGGCTCAAACATGTGCACCCAGGTTTCATCACCTGTTAGCAAGTTAGAAATAACCTGGCTATTACAGCCTTTGTATGTTTTCAAAAGTTCCTGGGCCCATTTAAGGCGTGTCTTTTGCTCTGCAGTGAGCAAATGAGGTACCCACCTAGCGCAAACCTTTCTCAGGTCCAAATGCTTTTTCAGAATTGTTTGCACACTGCCTTCTGATATGCCAGTACAACTAGCTATGTCTTTGACAGACAATCGCACATCATGTTTGACCACAATCTTTACAGCAGCGATGTTAGCCTTGGTAAGAGAAGTTTTAGGCCTTCCAGGATGGTTATCATCTTCAACAGAAAATTTCCCAGCTTTAAAAGCTTTAATCCACCTAAACACTGTGTGCATAGAAATGGTCTGAGGTCCATATATACTACACAATTCATTAAATATCTGCTTTGAATCTATATTAAGCCTAATGCAGCATTTAAAATAGCTACGAATTTCAGTCTTCTGGTCCATGTTCCAATGTAACAAGTAAATTGGTCAGTGTATATGACTGCATGTATTTCAATTTGAAATAACTCGGTCAATTGGAAAGCAATTTGCACGAAATAAACAGGTATCGTTAGCTATTCAACACACCATTCAAGTGCAGTGAAGCATTTTAAAATATACCTGGGATAAAACGAAGGAAGCCTATTAGTGACAGAACTTTTTGCATGACCTTCATATTTAGTTAGACCATGATGTTAAACAGCACATATTATTACTAGGTTATAGTCCAGCAAGTGTTAAAAGAGTTATTCCCTTTTGAAAATTTTTGTAAACATTTTGTTTCCAGCTAACTTCTACTATAGATTACAATAGACCAAGGTGAAACTCAATTTATAGTTAGACCGTGATGTGGAGCAGTTCAAATTGTTTCAAGGTTACAGTCCACCAGATATTAACAGAGTTATGCCCCTTTGAAAATTTTTGTAAACGTTTCGTTTCCGGCTAACTCCTCTTATAGATTACATCTGATCAAGCTAAAACTTGATATATAGTTAGACTATGATGTGGAGCAATGTATATTGGTCCGAGGTTGCGGTCCACTAAATAGTCTAGCTAACTCTGCCTACAGTTTGCATCCAGTCAAGTCCTCCTATAGAGAACATCCAATCAAGCTGAAATTGGACTTACAGTTCAACCATGATGTGGAGCAGCACACATATGTTCAAGGTTGCAGTCCACGAAATATAAAATATTTACAGAGTTATGCCCTTTTTAAAATTTCTGTTACCTTTTTTTTTCTGGCTAAATACTCCTACAGTTGTGGTTAGGTAACTGACTGCACTTGACATGACCATAATTGGGTTGACTGGGCCGTAAAACCTCAATCAATCAATTTATTGGAACTGTTCTTGTCTTGAGCTATGGCTGTCCACATCTTAAAATTAAAATACACTACAACTTTTTTATTACATGGTTCGTTATAACACAATTTTGGATACAATACGATTCAAAGATGGATCCCAAAAATGTATAGATTATATTGAAAAATGACCATAAATGGTCATTTTTCAATATAATCTATATATTTTTGTTTGGATGTAACACGGTTGTTTATGCTATGGACCCCAACAATAGTGTTATAAAGAGGTTGTGGTGTAATTTTATGTACTATTAATATTTCACAAATCTGCAAGATGTTCAGATGCAGAAAGTTAACGTAGTTGCATCTTTATATTAGAGAAAGATAAAATTCATCACATTAAAGTTTGTCTCCACCTTTGATTTTATCTTAAACATTAAAATGCATCTATCATCAGTTGATGTTCTGATTTGTAAAACTACAGTCTATATGTTGCACTCATTTTCTTGCATTCATTTTCATGCATGAATGACTCATATTTTATTGCATGTGTTTCTAAGCTTTTGTTTTCTGGCATTTGTAATAATAATTATAACTTTAGTTCTTGCTGCACTAATTCACTTGATGCTGTGGGACAGCCAACCAGTTGTTAACCCTTAAAGCACCAAGAAAAACTGCATCTGAAAATGTCGTCTGTTTATGTCATCTGCTGAATATTCTAGCAGACTTTTCAAACCTATTTTTGCTTTCAGGCAAACAGTGTGGACCCTGATCAGACTGCTCCTAAAGGAGCAGTCTGATCTGGGTCCACACTGTTTGCAAAAATGACTTTAAAAATCACAAGCAGATGGCAAAGCAGATGACAATAGTTGTGACTGGCGCTTTAAGGGTTAAGATATGAGCCAAGGTACATTTCCAAATGATCTGACTGGAGTCCCAGATTTGAACCATCCAGACTTTATACAGTGAACAGCAGTGGCTCATAATGAGATGCCTCATAGATCACATTAACAATACACCACAACCTCTTTATAACATGATTGTCAGGGTCCATAGCATAAACCGTGTTGGTTAAACAACCGTGTTATATCCAAACAAAAATGTATAGATTATATTGAAAAATGACCATTTATGGTCATTTTTCAATATAATCTATGCATTTTTGGGATCCATGTTTGAACCGTGTTATATCCAAAACCATGTTATAATGAACTGTGTTATAAAGAGGTTGAAGTGTATCATGCTATGAACAAATTCAGCAGATGATAAACTGGTTATATTTTTCTTATTTTTCCATTACGAAAACAAGCCTATTCAAATTTGCTGAAAATTTTACCACCAAAAAAATTAAAATTTTCAGATAAAACCTCTTATATTTTTCATATTTCTGCTCAAAACATAGATTGTGGGTACTTGTTAGAACTGCCTCGGTGAGGCAGTTCTAATAAGTACCCACAAACTATGTTTTTTGAGCAGAAATAAAAAAAAATAATGTAATACCCCTGTAAACCCCAGTTTTACTATATAAAAGTGGGGTTTAAGGGGGTCAACATTATATAGCTATGTTTTCTTGATGCCAGAAAATATGATTTGACATTTCATGCAAATTGTCTCCATTGGATATGTCAAATCCTAATTCCTGGGAAAAATAAGAAAACTATTTCAATATATGTCATCTGCTAAAAGTTTTACCCAGCATGCAAAGTGTTAGATGATAATTGAGGTGACACTTTAGGATCATTTTGCACCTAAGTTTATTTTGTGGGGCTTGTTGGAATCACCTCAGTTGGGTAATTCCATTGAGTACTGGTACTGTATGTTTTGATGCAAAGATTTTTTTGGGAACTCAGTATATATTCCTGGAAACCCATGTTATAGTGTGGATACATGCAGGGCAGCTAGTCTGAGTCACTGCTGGTTACTCACAAAAAAAAACTTGGTGCCCTACAGCATCGCTTATAGACTATATTTACCCCCATAAATTTGAGCAAGTCTATTTGAATACCTTATTATGAGTCAAAAAAGTATTGTATGAACAGCAGACATTGTAGATCCCGATCAGACTTCTTAAAATAGTTTGACCCGAGTCTATACCGTAGCAGGTCCATTTATCCAAGGGTAAATACAGTAGTTTGAATAGCATAATATTTGTATCCAGCTTAAAATAATTACTAATTTTGACCAATGATTTTACTTTGCATAGCAAAATACATGTACATTAAAACGCCTTTTATATGCATAAACATGTACCATATTTTATCCTATATATTTGGACAGCAGATCTGGCCTTGAGGTTATAAAACTTTTTCATGCTCAACTCAGCTGAGCATGAAATTTGTCCTGCGGATAAATCTCAAATTGCTAACAATTGCCAATTGCAAATTCTTTCTTGCTTAACATAGCTGAGCATGAAAATTTCTCTGCTAATAAATATGAAAATGCCAACTGTTGTTGGCATTTTCATATTTATTAGCAGAAAAAAAAATTCATACTCAGCTGAGTTGAGTAGTATCAGGAAACCCCCACCCTTCCCCCCCCACTCACCCCCCCCCCCACCCCCCAAAAAAAAAAAAAAAACCAAAATGTTTCATAACCTTGGGGCCAGAACAAACAGTGCAGACTTATATCAGACCCTTCAGAATGAAGTGTATGATCAAGGTCCTCACTGTTTGTCACTCTTCCATCTGTTTTTGACATATCAACAGATTTGATAGTCAAATGGACTTTCAGGACAAGTATGGTAAGGAGTTAAGGTGTCCAAATATATAGTGTAAATATGGTTATATGAGAAATTTAGCATCTTTCTGAATATTTGAAAACTGCCAAAATGTGATTCATTTTTCATAGCATATTTTAATGTAGGTTTATTTATCAGGATAAATACACTTATTTCTTCTCAATGAGAACACAACCATGAGTACCCATTAGAATCCCCTTCATGATATAATTCTAATGAGTACCAAATTTTAGTGGAGAAACAAAAAATAAAAAAAAGAACTTTCTGTCAAATAAGGAAAGAAAATCTTAGCTGTGACGCTGAATTTTTTTGCATTTTGCTTGCACCTGTGATTTTTGTAATTAATTTTGTGTCTAATAAAGAAAAGATATAGATCTTAGCTCTAACTCTGAATTTTGCTATAACTCTGAATTTTGCTTTAACTCTGAACTTTGCTCTAACTCTGAATTTTGCCTGCATTTTGCTTGCACCTCTAATTTTTCTGTTTTGGTATCTAGGCAGGTTTATTAGATTTTGCTTTTCTTAGAAAAAAAATGAATATTTCTGAGACTGACCAAAAATCTGTTCAAAAGCTTCTGACTTGCTTTGTGTGGTTTATTTGTAGCTTTCATTTCTGCTTCAAAAAGCTTTCACAAGTTTTGTTTTGCTCTGTTTTTATTTTTTGTAGTTTAAAGGGAATGGATAAACTTTGTGGGTTTTCCACAGGGAGAGCAAACCCTTTCCTCTCAGGGTGGATTCCTTTTCAGAAAGGAGACAAGAACCATTTTGAAGGAGTTGCCTCCCCTGAAAGTTTATTTTTATACCCCACCACAGGATAGTGGCGGGGTATTATGGTTTCACATTAGACGTCCGTCTGTCCATCCATCAGTCAGTCAGTCTGTCCATTAGTCAGTCGTACGTACATCTGTCCATCCGTCTGTCTGTTTTTCATTTCCAGATGATAACTGGAGTAAACATCAATGGATTTTCATCAAACTTGGTATGTGCATTGATATTATGGAGATCTGGTCTTGGATTGCTAATGAGCAAATTTCGTCAAATTCTTACAGAGTTATCTGCCCGCAACACGATAATGGCGGGGTATTATAGTTTAACATTTTTTTGCCCCTTAGAATTATTGTAGATGTATTTTCTAACATGTACTAAAATACAGGTATAGTATATTATGTATTTTTGTATCAACAGAAAATTGTAATATCCACTTTCCTCTTATGACTATTAGAACCTATTCCTTTTATATATAATATAACCTTATTTGTTGTTTAACACTTAGCATGCAGGTAAAAAGATCAGAAGTTGATATTTTGAAATATTTTTTTCTTATTTTTCCCAGTGAGTAGGATTTGACATTCCATGCATCTTGTCTCCTTAATTTGCTAAAAATCACCAATATGTCATCAGCTGAATTTGTCCATACTGTGCTAAGTGTTAAAGATAGAAATAATTGTATTTTAACTAATTTTGATGCAAAACATGCACAATGATCCTTATATGTCAGCAGCAAGGACCCAGAGCAGCATGTGTACCAATTCAAGCTGTTTGAAACCTTCATTGTTTGAGAGATATCAGCAGACATAATCATCCAGTTATCTAGTAGCATCATTGTCCATACTAGGTCCATTTAGGAGAGGTATCTGCAGACTTCATGATCCAGTCATCTAGTAGCATCATTGTCCACACTGGGTCCATTTAGGAGAGGTATCCGTAGCTGTATTGATTCAATTATCTAGCAGTATCATTGTCTGCATTGGGTCAAGTTAGGAAAGGTATCAGCAGATGTAATGATCCATTTGTCTAGTAACATTGTCCACACTAGCTCCAGTTAAGAGAGGCATTGGCAGATGTAATGATCCAGTTATCTAGTAGCATCATTGTACACACTAGGTCCAGTTAGGAGAGGTATCAGCAGACCTTGTGATCTGATTATCTAGTAGCATTGTCAACAGTGGATTCAGTTAAGAGGTATCTGCAGATATCGTGATCCAGTTCTCCAGTGGCACCATTGTCCACAGTAGCTCCAGTTAAGAGAGGTATCTGCAGATATCATGATCCAGTTCTTCAGTGGCACCATTGTCCACACTAGCTCCAGATAAGAGAGGTATCTGCAGATGTCATGATCCTGTTCTCCAGTGGCACCATTGTCCACACAAGCTCCAGATAAGGGAGGCATCAACAGAGGTAATCATCCAGTTATCCAGTGGCACCATTGTCCACACTAGCTTCAGTTAAGAGAGGTGTTGGCAGATGTAATCATCCAATTATCCAGTAGCATCATTGTCTTCACTAGCTCCATTTAAGGGAGGTGTCAGCAGATGTAATCATCCAATGATCTAGTTGCATCATTGTCCACACTAGATCCAGTTAAGAGAGGTATCAGCAGATGTCATCATCCAATTATCTAGTAGCATTGGCCACACAAGTTCCAGTTAAGGGAGGTATCAGTAGGTGTAATGATCCCATTTTCCAGTGGCATCATTGTCCACACTACCAGTTATCAGCAGATGTAATGATCCAGTTATCTAGTGGCATCATTGTCTACACTAGGTCCAGTTATCAAGAGATGTAATGATCCAGTTATCTAGTGGCATCATTGTCTATACTAGGTCCAGTTATCAGCAGATATAATGATCCAGTTATCTAGTGGCATCATTGTCTATACTAGGTCCAGTTATCAGCAGATATAATGATCCAGTTATCTAGTGGCATCATTGTCTACACCAGGTCCAGTTATCAGCAGATGTAATGATCCAGTTATGTAGTGGCATTATTGTCTACACTATGTCTAGTTATCAGCAGATGTAATGATCCAGTTATCCAGTGGCATCATTGTCCTCACTATCTACAGTTATCAGCAGATGAAATGATCCAGTTATCTAGTGACATCATAGTCCACACTAGGTCCAGTTATCAGCAGATGTAATGGTCCAGCTATCCAGTGGCATCATTCTCCACACTAGCTCCAGTTATCAGCAGATATAATTGTCCAGTTATCTAGTGGCATCATTGTCCTCTCCAGATCCAGTTAAGGGAGGTATCAGCAGATGTAATGATCCAGTGGCATCTTTGGCCACACTAGCTCCAGTTATCAGCAGATGTAATTGTCCAGCTATCCAGTGGCATCATTGTCCTCACTAGGTCAGTTAATGGAGGTATCAGCAGATGTAATGATCCAGCTAGCCAGTGGCATCATTGTCCACATGAGCTACAATTATCAGCAGCTGTAATGCTCCAGCTATCGAGTGGCATCATTGTCCTCATTAAGTCAAGTTAAAGGAGGATTCTGCAACAATGAACCAATTTTCTAGTTACATAATTATATCCCCCACAGACAATATTTGTGGCAGGGGTATACTATTTTTACATTGTTGTTCTGTCCATCTGTTATCTAGTGGCATCATTGTCCTCTCCAGATCCATTTAAGGGAGGTATCAGCAGATGTAATGATCCAGTGGCATCTTTGGCCACACTAGCTCCAGTTATCAGCAGATGTAATTGTTCAGCTATCCAGTGGCATCATTGTCCTCACTAGGTCAATTAATGGAGGTATCAGCAGATGTAATGATCCAGCTATCCAGTGGCATCATTGTCCACATGAGCTACAATTATCAGCAGCTGTAATGCTCCAGCTATCGAGTGGCATCATTGTCCTCATTAAGTCAAGTTAAAGGAGGATTCTGCAACAATGAACCAATTTTCTAGTTACATAATTATATCCCCCACAGACAATATTTGTGGCAGGGGTATACTATTTTTACATTGTTGTTCTGTCCATCTGTTACATTTTGGTCCTGCTTCTTATCTTGGTAAATGATTTATCAGAAGGCAGTCAAGGGGGAGAGTTGGGTATGTTATAAGTATTGCTTATTGACACTTGTTGTCCATGCTAGCTGCAGGTAAGGAAGGTATCTGCAGATATAATTATCCAGTTATGTAGTGACATCATTGTCCATAATGTTAGCATTTTGTAAAATAGCCTCTTGTCTTGTTGAATCAATTAAGATACCACGCCCTTTTTCTAATTTTCAACCAATCAGATTACTTAAACCAGCTGGTTGATATAAATTCACATACAGAATGAAAAACAGTGCAGATCCAGATCAGTTGGCTTCTGAAGAAGCCAACTATTCTGTTTGCAAAGGCAGGGCATATCTGTGTTCAGCAGGACAAGGGTTTAGAGTTGTATCTTCTGATGTAATATCCTAAAATTTCTGTGGCATCAGCTGGTATGATGATGAAGTATTAGCTGATATAATTGTCCAATATTCCAGTGGCAATATTACCAACTATGTTAGCCTATTGTTTCAGATGAGACAGAGAGCTGTGAATGTCCTTAATGTTGATCTATTGTAAAATAGACTCAGGCAATAGAAATATCTGTAGATGTAACAGTCTCATTAACCATGTTCAAAATATTAGGCTTTTGTAAAATAGTCCCAGGTAAGAGAGAGATGTGTAGATGTGCTGGTCCAATGTTCCTGCAGCATTTTTGTCCACAACGTTAGCCTCAGTTAAGAGTGGTGTCTGCAGGCCGTAACAATCTATTTTTAATTATGCATCATGGTATACAATTTTGCAACACCTCTTACAGTTTTGTACCGATTGTTTTGAAACTTTGCATGTGATTTCTTCATGGTATGAGGATGTCTGTAGAAGTGCATGTGGTTTGGATATAATTTTTAAATTGATTTTTGTAACATTTTCCAGTTCAACTTTGTCATTTTCTTACCACAGATTTTATTAAAGTGTATGGACTGTGTGTATCATTTGAGCGCAACTTCTCATGCATCATATGAGTATGCATATGCTTTTGATGAAATTCCTGTATTAATTTCTTCTACCTGAAATAAACTTTACTTGTTTTTGGGAGCAGGTGGGACATCAGCTTCACAAAGTTCGATCTATATTTATTTACTAATTTGTGTCATTAAGGAATCAGCTGAGAACTTGTTAAAGAGGTGTAGTTTATAATAACTCTGGGATAATTTTCTCCAGTTCTTCATTAACCCTTAAAGCGCCAATCACAACCGCAACAGATGACACTTTTAAATATATTTTTTTATTTATTTTTTTTTTAGAAAATAAGTCTTGACATTTCATGTGAATCATCTGCCAAGCAGATGATTCACATGAAATTTCAAGGCTTATTTTCTAAGAAAAATATTTTTTTAGAATATCGTTTGCTATAAATTTTGCTTGGTGCTTTAAGGGTTAAAACATGCATTGTGGATACTTATTAGAATTACCACAGTGTTATGTTTTCATGGAGAAACAGGGTTGCCAAGGTCAGGGAAAAAAGTCTGGAAAAAGAACATTTTTCCAGGTCAGGGAAAAGTTAGGGAATTTTGGTTTGTCAGGAAAATTGGAAAAAACTGACAAAAGTCAGGGAAAAGTCGGGGAATTTCAAAATTTTCTGAAAACTGAGATGGCTATGGCAGTTTCTTTAATTTTCAGAAACATAAATTAACACAATTGGCCTCATTTTTTGGTTGTTAAATGACTGTTTTTTCTCTGAAAGTAAGTGCTCTATTGGAAGATTTGATGGCTGAGGACAGCTTTAAGGGGAGCTGGGAGGCCTACAAAAATGTCTGGAAAATGGTGAAAAGTCAGGGAAAAGTCAGGAAAAAGTCGAGGAATTTTGAAATAGAAAATGAGTGGCAACCCTGAGAAATAACAAAAAAATATCCTACAATTATCTCCAAATACACATCCTTAAGTTATCTGATTAGTATTTTGGACTGTTTACTGTAATTACCCAAAGAATTTAAACAGTATTGGCTGAGCAGATAGTGTAGACTCAGATCAAATTGTTCCTAGGGAAACATTCCACTACTTGCCCTTTAGCTAGGGACTTTTTAAGGACATTATGATATATAATTTTTGACCCCTTAAATCCCACTTTTATATAGTAAAACTGGGGTTTAGAGTGATATACATTATTTTTCTTATTTCTGCTCAAAACCATACATTGTGGGTACTTGTTAGAACTGCCTCACTGAGGCAGTTCTAACGAGTACCCACATTCTATGTTTTGAACAGAAATATGAAAAATATCAGAGTTTTTTATCTGACAATTTTCAGTTTTTGGAGGTGAAATTTTCTAGATATTTGAATAGGCGTGTTTTTGTAATGGAAGTATCTAATGATAATTCCAGTGAGTATCCAAAACATATATTTTATGGAGAAATAAAAAAAAATATACCAGAATTACTGCCATATACACCTCCTTAACAAGTCCTCTGAAAGATGTTTCTTTGGTGTGAAAGCTATCATTTTTAATATTTTTGTTGATCATTTTTCAGACTCGGAGAGACTCTAGTCTAATTCCATTACGACGATTGTCGTCAGACAAAACCAAGAAGTTTGTGTATCCAGACATCCTTTCTTCAAAACCTACACAAGACTCATCTTCTCTATCACTTAATACCTCCAGAACTTTTACTGAAAGAGCAGATAGACCAATGAAAGACAATGTTTTATGATAGTCACCTTATCCCTTTGTGCTAACCCTTAATGCTTAGCATAGTGGGAAAAATTTCAACAGACAGCATTTTGAAATATTTTTCTTCTTTTTCCTAGACAGTAAGGTTTGATATGTCATACCTTATTGTCTGGAAAAAAATAAATCAGAAAAATTTTACAAATTTGTTGTCTGCTGAATTTGCCAAGAGAGTGGAAAAGGTTAAAGTTTCATTCAGAATTGTAGAAGAGGACATTCTTAAATACATATTTTTATTTTTTTCCAAGAAAGCAAAGCTTGATATTTCATGTGCATTACGAAAACATGCCTATTCAAATATATACTGAAAACTTTACCACCAAAAAATGAAAATTTTCAGACAAAAAATTCCGATATTTTTTCATATTTCTGCTCAAAACATAGATTGTGGGTACTCGTTAGAACCGCCTTGTCGAGGCAGTTCTAACGAGTACTCACAATCTATGTTTTGAGCAGAAATAAGAAAAATAATGTATACCCCCGTAAACCCCAGTTTTACTATATAAAAGTGGGGTTTAAAGAGGTCAGAATTATATAGGTATGTTTTCGTGATGAATCTGAAAATTCACATGAAATATTGGGCCTTATTTTCTGTGAAAATCAAAAACAAAAATCAACATAAATTTCATTTGCTACAATTTTGAATGGTTGCTTTAAAGGTTAAAGACCTTATAAATTTTACATTTTGTTTTGAGTGTCATGTTACTACCTTTGTCAAAAGACTGCGACTGTCAAATTTTAATAGAAATGTCCAAATATATCATAGCTGTAGATAAGAGTGGTCTCCATATAAATACTTCCTTACTTCTCCATCACGAAAACATATCTATATAATTTTGACTCCACTCCCCAACCCCTTTAAACTCCACTTTTATACTGGGGTTTACAGGGTTATAAATTTTTTCTTATTTCTGCTCACAAAAAATAGATTGTGGGCACCCGCCGAGGCAGTTCTAACGATCACCCACAATCTATGTTTTGAGCAAAAATATGAAAATATCAGAATTTTTATCTGAAAACTTTCAGGTTTTGGTGGTGAAATTTTCAATATATTTGAATAGGCGTGTTTTTATAATGTCCATGAAAATATATGTTGTGGGTGTAGAATAGAAGCGCCTCAGCAAGGCTCTTTCAATGAATACCACTCACTACTTACAGTTTCTTGGAGAAATGAAAATACAGTTGACTCTCATTATCTCAAATTGCAAGGGACCCTCTGAAATACTTCGAGATATCCGTACCTCAACATACCAGATTTGCAGAATTGAGGAAAAAATAATTCGGACAACCACATTTAACAAATATATATGTAATTGGACTTGAAGTTAGATATATATTAAAATATTGTGGAAAAGAGGAGAAATTGCTCCTTAGGAGCAATTCTCTTTTCCACAATATTTTTTTACCTGTTGTTAGATTTGGATGTTTAAGCAGGGACAAGATTTTCACTTCGAGATAAGCGGTTATTCAAGATAAGCGAGTTTGAGATAACTCGAGTCAAGTGTAAGTTCTTTTTTGGTTGAAATAACACCTTATCTAGAGCTATGATATTTTATTTGAGCAAAGTCCTTAGCTAAATAGAGACCAATCAAAGTGTTTGATTGATATGAAAATTCTGTCATGAAGGAGCGTGATAATCAGGTAAAAAACAAGTTCCAAAAGAACAAGTTTTTTAACAGAATTTTCCATGCTCCTGAGTGACAGATTTTTCATATCAAGCAAATGCTTTAGTCTCTGACTTATTTATAGTTTGTTAAGTCTTAGTCATAAATGTTCTGCTATGTAGTCCTGTTAGTACTAGTCAGATCAGTTGAGGTGTATGATGGGATAGTCAAACTAGTCACATGACATATTATTTCTAGGTTAGCACTTTTTATGCTCAAACTAGAATGCTTCTTCACAACATGTTTTAAAAAGAAAAATATGGGGATACCCCTCTTATCTGGAGCTATGTAGAATAACAAGAAAACCCCATTTGGGATTGGCAAATGCTAGTCTAAATAACAGACAGGGCCCAGTTGTTCAAAGCTAACGACATCGTTAGTTAACGATTTGTTAAAATTTACATCAAGTGATACACAAATATGCTGAAATTTTTTGCTGAAAAAATGTGAGTAGCTTTTGCAGTACAAAAGCTACTCACATTTTTTCAGCAAAAAATATTAGAATATTGTATATTGAATCTGCTAAAAGAGTTAATGAAATGACCCTTAATGAGCTCGTTAAGCTAACGACGCTTTGAACAACTGGGCCCTGGTCTTAATTTTGAGTGGTCTTAATAGGGGAGTTTTACTGTGTCTCTATGAAAATATATGTTGTGGCCAATGGGTTGTCATTAGAAAGACCTAAGTGTAGCAGTTCTACTGGCATTGTTGTATTTTTTTCTGGACAAATAAGGAAAATACCTATATGATTAACCCTGGTCCTGCTGAACCCGGATATGAAGAAGCCAACTGATCTGGATCTGCACTGTTTGTCATTAAGTATGTGAATTTATATCAACAACATGGATCAAGTAATCTGATTGACTGAAAATTGTAAATGGACGTGGCATCTTAATTTATTCTGCATGACAAGGGTTAAGTAAAAAAAAATAAAATCTTAATGCAACGTATCTTGTGGTCTGGGAAAGAAGAAAGTTTTAATACAGTATCAGTAGTAGCCATCTGCTATATATAAACAGATAGGACAATGAGAGATATGAAAATATTCTTCTGACATTGTGCTCAATGAAAACTATAATCAGCCAACATGTATCCACACAGTCTGATCAGTCTTTATTGTCAGCATGAAGAAACTTTGCAGTATTGCTATCCGAAATACGTCCAGTCTGATCTGAATCTTCGCAGGGCACATGTCAGAAGATACTTTTTCCGATGTTACAGTTCATATATTGCAATTTAACATATACAGTCAAACATCGTTATCTCGAACTCGCTTATTTCGAATTACAGCTTATCTCGAAGTGAAAATCTGGTCCCTGTTTTAACATGAAACTTTGACAACAGGTAACAAAATAATGTGGAAAAGAGGAGAAATTGCTCCTCAGGAGCAATTTCTCCTCTTTTCCACATTATTTTATATATATCTAACTTCAGGAGTCAAATTACATATTCATTTGTTAAATGTGGTTGTTCAATTTATTGTTTTCCTCACTCTCTCAACTCTGATATGTCGAAGTATGGATATCTCGGAAGTGTTTCAGTGAGTCACTTGGAATTCAAGATAACAGGAATCGACTGTATGTGAACATTGAAGACTGGCATTAGTCTATTAAAACTGAAGGAGATTTTGGACAGTGAAAACCCTTACTAGCATGGATATGGATGACACAAGGAAATCCCATGATGCACTTCAGTTATATTTATTAACCAGATTGTTAAAACTGTTTTTTGAACTTGATCCTTTCAGCTTCTTGGGAATTTTTTGTATGTATAAAGGGGCCCTTATATCATACTTAGATAATGACTAGCCAGAGCAGTCTGTGCATTGGACAATGACTGGCCAGATCAGTCTATACATAGGACAGTCAGACTGGCCAGATCAATTTACACACTTGAACAGTGACTGGCCAGATCAGTCTACTCACTGGACAATGACTGGCCAGATCAGTCTACTCATCAGACAATGAATGGCCAGATTTTTGTGTATGTGATAAATGTTCCCCATATTTTGATTACAATAATGGTAGGTACAGAATGATAATCTAGATGCTAACCAGAAACAATGTATTTTGAATGGAAAGAGATGAGCTAGCCAGGTCTGATAATCAGAAACAAAGTATTTTGAATGTACAGAGGTTGTCAGCTCACTTGTGAAGTTCTGGTGGTTGCAAACATGACATACCAGTAACGTGATTTATAGGATGTGACATTACAAGCTTTTTGGCTGAAATCATCAACTATATCACCACCAAATTTAATGAATTTCGACTTCAAATACCTTAAGAAGCAGATTTCAATGATAAACAGATTATGATGTGTTTTGGATATTTACCACTTTATCAACCCTCAACCAATATTTGCCCTAAAGTTACAGCCTTCGGGCATATAATGGGTCTTAGGTTGATACTTCAGGTAACAAACATAGTAGGTGATAATCTCTAATTATCACCTGTCACATATCATAGTTACAATATAAGTGCCTTTATTTATTATGTGTTGCCTTCAAATACAATGTGATATAGCCAAATCTATTAGACATTAAGATTTAGAGTTGACTTAAAGTGTCAGTAGCAAACCGCAATCTGTTTTGTTTTCTGAGAAAATAAGGATTGATATTTTATGTGATTTCTCTTCAAGGCTGACAAATCACATGAAATATCAACCCTTGTTTCTTTAACACTACAAAAAAGTATCTAAGTTTCTAAGCTCTTTAAATGCCAAGCAAAATCTGTAGCAGACAACATTCTATTTTTTTTTTATTTTTTTTTTTTTCTTGGAAAATAAGTTGACATTTCATATGAATGATCTGCTCGGCAGATGATTCAAATGAAATGTCAAGACTTATTTTCTATAAATAATTCTTATTTTATTTTATTTATTTATTTTTTTGTTTGAAAAAGGGTCGGCTGCAATTGTGATTAGCGCTTTAAGGGTAGAATTAAATAACTAGTATTCTGTTTTCTACATCACATAAGGAAAACATACCTATATAATTTTGACCCCCTTAAACCCCATTTTTATATAGAAAACTGGGGTTTACAGGGGTATACATTATTCTCCTTATTTCTGCTCAAAAACATAGATTGTAGGTACTCCTTAGAACTGCCTCACTGAGGCATTTCTAACAAGTACCCTATGTTTTGAACAGAACTGAAAATTATCAGAATTTTTATCTGAAAACTCAGTTTTTGGTGGTGAAATTTTCACTATATTTGAATAGGCATGTTTTCGTAATGGAAGTTTCATAGTGCTAGAATCTGATATTTAGAGACTGAGAGCTTGAAAATATTGTAGTTGTAGCCATTCAGTTAATTTTGTTCACTAAAACATTAACAGTACCTCTATGTAGGAGTATTGTCAATATCCTAAAATTTCAAACACATCATTCCATACTTTTTAGGCCACATCACGAAAACACGCATATATAGTTTTGACCCCCTTAAACCCCACTTTTATATAGTAAAACTGGGGTTTACAGGGGTATACATTATTTTTCTTATTTCTGCTTAGAAACATAGATTGTGGGTACTCGTTAGAATTGCCTCGTCAAGGCAGTTCTAACAAGTACCCACAATCTATGTTTTGAGCAGAAATATGAAAAATATCAGAAATTTTTTCATTTTTTGGTGGGAAAATTTTCAAAATATTTGAATAGGCATGTTTTCATAATGAGAATTTTGTTTTTATGCAGTTGTTTCTTAATAAAATACTTAGTGGAATGGCAGACAGTGTAGGCCCTGATCAGACTGCTCCTTAAGGAGCAGTCTGATCAGGGTCTACACTGTTTGCACATGCCATTTTGTCAGAAACATTGGTGAGTGAAATTTTAGGACATTTACTGTAATGTACTGTATCTTCATTTATACTTGTGTAAGGTTGTCATGTGATATCTGATATTATAAGTTTTTATTTTTATATCCCCTGTTTATGTAAGATAGGGGTTTAGCATTTCCATGTTGTCCATTCGTATGGCCGTCAGCCTGTTCATCTGTTATCTTTTGGTTTCTGAGGGTGTGTATGCATGCAGGGGGGTGGGAGGGGGTAGATATTTAGTAAGCACTGCTTATTGACATTTTTTTGTTGATATTGTTTTTTGTTTAAAGATTACAGTTTTGCTGTTGTGCTGCCAAAGATTTTTATATCATATCCATTATATATATAGAGGTCACATCAAAGATAAAATGATCCACCTATCCTTCTGTGTGTGTTGTAAAGGGGGAGGGGCTGTGGAGTAGGGATTGGATTGGAGTGGAAATTGCTTTGAATATAGCTAAAGATAATACAATTTTTTACAACAATTTATAATTTTTTTTATTTCTCCACAGAAACATAGAGGACACTTTTTATGAGCATCTGCAGTATATGTTTTCCTGGAGAAAAAAAACACAAAAAAAAATAGTTGTCTGGCTATGCTTCCTACAAGCTATAGCAGTGTTTTATCTTTTTTATCTTAGTATCACGAAAACATAGCTATATAATTATGGCCCCCTTGAACCCCACTTTTATATAGTAAATCTGGGGTTTACAGGGGTATACATTATTTCTCTTATTTCTGCTCAAAACATAGATTGTGGGTACTCGTTAGAACCACCTCACTGAGGCAGTTCTTACAAGTACCCACAATCTATATTTTGAGCAGAAATATGAAAAATATCAGAATTTTTTATCTGAAAATTTTCCTTTTTTGGTTGTAAAATTTTCAATATATTTGAATAGGCATGTTTTGGTAATGATTTGGTGTACAAAGAATTCTGTGTTTACCTTTTAACCCATTGTAGATGGAACAAACTCATGCACACTATATATTGGAAGAGTCCTATTTCAATTTTAGGTAGGTGAGGCTATGAGATATAGATATTCCTAGAGAAAAATGGCTGAAGTATTTGCAAACAGTGAAGACCCTGATCAGAAGCTGCATTCTGCAGCATCAGATCTGGGTATGCAATGTTTGCCACTTACCCTTTTAGGGGTCTCCCAACAACAATGGGTTAATGAAAATTTTATTATGTAGTTAATTTGCTTCTCTTCTTTCTTGCGCTTTAAGATTCCTTGTCGGATATTTTCTGATATTGTTTGTGAATACTAAAGATTCAAACTTTCTTAAGCATATGTAAACAGTGTAGTTGAGACCATCATGACTTACCATTTAGTGCTCAACATGAGAAGAGGGTTGTTATGCCACATATATATATATATATGCTAATTTATATTTCTTTATATTATTTCCTGCATTGTGCTTTACTTTGTTTCTCATATAATCACTCTGATGCAGTAGAGCATTTATTAATCTAAATAAAAATAATAAAATGGCAGCCGACTGTAGGTAAAAAAAAAGATCCGAAAGGGTCGCCTATGGCGGTAAAGAAAGTGCCGCTATGGTAAACAATGACGTTAGGTTTATAAATGTTAAAATTGGCATTCAACGTCGGAAGAGCCTTGATGGTGTAGTGGTTAGCACGTCTGCCCGGCAAGCAGGAGGCCCGTGGTTCGATTCCCGGTCCCGGCGCGACTGATTATGAACGCTAATTTATATTTCTTTATATATATATATATATATATATATATATATATATATATACCAAGCACCCTGAACAGCCTGAGCATAAATGTACAGTCTGATCAAGGCCTTTTCTGTTCATAATATATCATGGCTCTAGATAAGAGGAAGTATCAGATAATGTTTTTATTTCTCCAGAAGCGTCCAGGGCCCAGTTGTTTAAAACTAACGATGTCGTTACTTAACGTATCGTTAAAACTTTGATCATAAATATGGCACAAATGCTAACATTTTTGCTGAAAAAATGTGAGTAGCTTTTGCAAATGCAAAAGCTACTCACATTTTTTCAGCAAAAAATACCTGTGAATTAGATATTGTACTTAACAGGACAGTTAAAATTTTTACCACTAACGAGCTCATAAAGCTAATGACTCATTGAACAACTGGGCCCGTGGCCAAGTGGTCAGCTATCCCTACTTTGGACCATGGGGTCCCCGGTACAAATCCTGCTGGAGGCAGAATTCAGCTTATGACTATACGACACTTTCTTGCATAGAGATTTTCATTGTCATCCTTCCATCACCTCGAGATGACTAAAATAATGTTGAAAGGGATGTAAAACACCAAATTATCATCGTTCTTATTTCTCAACAAAAGATATGTTGTGGGTACTCATGGTTTCCTTGAGAAATAAGAATCATATCAATATATTTGGTTAAAAGAAGTACCTTATCTAGAGCTATGATACACATACATACATTATGAAAATATGCCTGTTCAAAAATATTGAAAATTTCACCACCAAAAACTGAAAATTTTCATATAAAAAACTCTAATATTTTTCATATGTCTGCTCAAAACATAGATTGTGGGTACTCGTTAGAACTGCCTCTGTGAGGCAGTTCTGACGAGTACCCACTATCTATGTTTTTGAGCAGAAATAAGAAAAATAATGTATACCCCTGTAAACCCCAGTTTTACTGTATAAAAGCGGGGTTTAAGGGGGTCAAAATCACAAAGGTATGATTTCAGGATGTATAACCTTAACCCTTGTCATGCTGAACAAATTAAGATTGCATCTTCTAACTGTCAGCCATTCAGATTGCTTGATTCAGGTTGCTGATACAAATTTACGTTCTGAATGACAAACAGGGCAGATCCAGATCAGTTGGCTTTTTCAGAAGCCAACTGATCTGGATCTACTCCGTTTGCAAAGGCGGGTCATATCCAGGTTCAGCAGTACAAGAGTTAAATATCCATTAATTCTATGAGCAAGCTATTTACCTTAGCATGTTTGTTAATTATCGTAGCAGACACAGTTTGAAATAATTTTATTAATTTTCCCAGAAAATAAAATTTGACATGTCTTATTTACATATTTTTCAAAAAGAGGATTTTGCAGTTTATAGAAGCTGTCTCTGTAGACAGTTTGCAATATATGTCAAATCCTGTTTTCGGAAAAAAATTTAAAAAAAAATACAAATTGTTGTCAATTTTTTGTCTGCAGAATTAGCGCAGAGAGTGGTAATAGTTAGAAAAGGGTATGATCAGACTGATAGATGTTCAGGATGATCTTGAAATTCATTGCCCATATATGGCATATTGCACCACAGCCTCTTTCTCATATTGAATGTCATATTCTTCTAACAGGGTGCATTTATTGTGCATTGTATTTTCTGTAAATATTCGGACATCTTAATTTCCTCCCCATGTTATATTTGAAGTCCCTTTGACTGATGAAAATATTATATCTAGGAAGTGCCGGCTGAATGACAAACAGTGTAGACCCTAATCAAACTGCTCCTGTTTCACTGTTTGGGCCAGCAAGTCTACACTATTTGTGCAAGCAAATCTATGCATTTTTTAGGGAATCATATTTTTCCTGATCAAGGTACGCAGTGTTGGTATTTGGAATAGTAATAGACTCTATCAGACTTCTGGTCTAAGGTACCATTTTTACCTTAAGTATTGGGACACCTTATCTTCTTACCATAGTTGTCCTAAAATTTGAAATAGTCCATTCCACCACCTGTTGATGTGTTTAAAATATTGCTGTGTGTATGGCAAACAGTGTAGACCCTGATCAGATGCCACATTCTGTGGCATCTGATCTGGGTCTTCACTGTTTGCAAAGGCCTATCTGCCCTAATACATAAGGTTATTACGGTAATTTGCCATTCTAACATATGATAAGTAAGGTAAGGACTAAGGAGTATTAAGGTGTCAAACTTTTTATGGTAATTTTGATATTATATTCTAGAAACTTTTGTTTTGAGTTATTTTTGTGTTGATTTAATAAGGAAGCTAACCAGGGTTCTTAAACTTACAAATCTAATTTTTTTTTTATGTCTAAAATTATCTGTTAAAAGCATTATGAGAAATATAGCATGACACTGTACTCAGGCAAGATTTTCACAGTCTTTACTGTTTCTTGTTTTATCAAACAAAATGAAACGGGCCCCCGTAGCCTAGTGGATAAGAGAGTTGACTCTTAATCCATTAGGTTTCTCACCGCTGTGGTTCGAGCCTGGCTCGGGTCATATGTGGGAAAGCCAAGTTCTGCTTACGGATGGTCAGGTGGTTTTTCTCCGGGTTCTCCGGTTTTCGCCCACCTTCGATGAAGGGTTGGCTCGATATAAGTGAAATATTCTTGAAAGGGCCGTAAAACCCAAATAAAAAAAAAAAACAAAAAAAAAAAACAAAATGAAACATTTCCAGGGGACTGTCAAAATTACTTTTTTCCACTTCTGAAAAAGGGGTCTACTAGGAAAGGAAAGACTTTGCTCTGTTTGGGAGCAAATGTTTACCTTATGGAATCGACCCCCTTTAAATTTGCAAACTTGGAGTGCAAGAAAGCAAACAGGAAGTCACAAGAAGTGTTGTCTCCCTTGTGGAACATGACAGAAAATGAACCAAATATATTTCATCCTCTTAAGAGGCCACCGTCATGAATCAAAACATGTTTTTACTAGAGATGATTTGTTTAAAAATGGTCTGCAAGGCAGATTTAACTGTATATGGCCGTCTGCGGTGGCTCAGTTGGATGCATGTCTGGCTGGTGATCAGGAGTTTACCGGTTCAAACCCCACCGGGTCGACAACATTCTTTCGTGGAGACTGATCATGAAATATTTTCTACAGACTTTCTCTCCCTTCCGCTGATTCAAGAAGGGCAGTTGTCAGTTTCTGGCAAAAGAATGTGCACAGTACTGGTTAACTACAAAGCTTGCCCAGTAAAAGTGTGCTTAGGTAAACTGACCACGCATGACAGGACTCCATTGGGTTGTCTGGGCCATAAAAGCTCAACACAAAATCAGCCATATATGATCTTGAAATTGTGTAGATGCACAGTATCTTTTCTGTTTGATTACCATATTATGCTATTCTCCCACAATGCACCTCACTGTAAAGCTTAGCATGCTGGGTAATAATTTCAGCAGGCGACCTTTTGAAATATCTTTTTTAACCCTTATCCTGCTGAATAAATTAATTTAGCCGCACCCATTACTCACTATCCACTAATCAGATTACTTGATACACCACAACCTCTTTATAACACTATTGTTGGGGTCCATAGCATAAACCGTGTTAGTTAAACAACCGTGTTATATCCAAACAAAAATGCATAGATTATATTGAAAAATGACCATTTATGGTCATTTTTCAGTATAATCTATACATTTTTGGGATCCATCTTTGAACCGCGCTATATACAAAACTGTGTTATAATGGACCGTGTTATAAAGAGGTCATGGTGTATAATGTATTCATTCAATTCACAAACTTCATGACAAACATTGTAGATCCTGATCAGAAGTCGTCTGATCTGGATCTGCACTGTTTGCAAAGGTAGGGGTTGTCATGTTCAGCAAGGTAAGGGCTATTTTTTCCCAGAAAATAGGATTTGACATTTCATGCAAATTGTCTCCTGATCCTATTTCTGGGAAAAATAAGAAAAATATTGTCAATTTGTTGTCTGCTGAATTAGCCAGAGAGTGGTTAAACTTACATGAAACCTTAGCATATACCAAGACGCACATATCCTGATCAGACTGCACAGTTGCTGTATATTTAGTCTTGAACATACAGGCATTGTCTGTGCAGATGTTAGGGCTCCACATAAGAGGATAATTTTCTTATTTCTCCACAAAACATATGTAGTGGATACTTATAGAAATACACCACAACCGCTTTATAACACGATTGTCAGGGTCCATAGCATAAAGCGTGTTAGTTAAACAACTGTGTTACATCCAAACAAAAATGTAAAGATTATATTGAAAAATGACCATTTATGGTCATTTTTCAATATAATCTATGCATTTTTGGGAACCATCTTTGAACCGTGTTATATTCAAAACTGTTATAACGAACCGTGTTATAAAGAGGTTGAAGTGTACTTCCTTGAGATGTCTGATTATTGCACACAATATAGGTTTTTGTTGAGAAATAAGAAAGCTATGAATAGTGTGGTGTAAAAAGATAATTGTCTAGAGCTATGACTGTGCAGAGACAGCACACAGCTCAAACTTGTGCAGATGTGCAGTCTGATCTGAGGATTCATTCTGTATATATGATAAGCTACCTTGTTATTTGTTCATTATGAAAATACACCTATACAAATATATAGAAAATTTCACCTTCGAAAACTGAAAATTTTAAGATAAAAAAATGATATTTTTCATATTTTTTTCTCAAAACATAGATCGTAGGTTTTTGTTAGAACCGTCTTGGTGAGGCAGTTCTAACAAGTACCCACAATCTATGTTTTTGAGCAGAAATAAGAAAAATAATGTATATCCCTGTAAACCCCATTTACTATATAAAAATGGGGTTTAAGGGAGGGGGGTCAAAATTATATAGGCATGTTTTCGTGATTTAGCACTCAGAGTGCTGGATAAAGATTTCAGCAGACACCATTTGGATGTATATTTGCTTACCACACATTTTTCTGCTTTTGACATTTTTTCGATGTCATTTTCACATGCCACTTTACTTCAAAAGAGGTAAATTTGACAGTTTTTTTGTCTGTTTTTTTTTTTTTTTTTTTTTTAAACTGTAAAACCTTTTGTCATTACTTACTATGCACCAGTAGTTTTATTCTGTTTATTGATTTGGAAATAAATTAAATATTTTAATTTCTCCCATAGTAAAATGGCTGCAAATCATGCAAAAATTGTTTGGAGACTGATTGCATTTGTTAAAAAAATTGTGAACATTTCACAATATTGTTATGAAACATAAGCATTTCCAGCCAGTGGAGAAAAGAAGAATTTTTTTTTCTTAGATAATTTTCAGTTTCAGTTATTAACCCTTAAATGCCAGGAAAACGCATCTGAAAATGTCATCTGTTTCTGTCGTCTGCTTATGTCATCTGCTGAATATTCTTGCAAACATTTCAAACCTATTTTTGCAAACAGGCAAACAGTGTGGACCCTGATCAGACTGCTCCTTTAGGAGCAGTCTGATCAGGGTCCACACTGTTTGCAAAAATGACTTTTAAAATCACAAGCAGATGACAAAGCAGAAGACATTTGTTGGGTTAAAGTTACAGTCAAACTCCAATAGCTGGAACATCTTCGGAATCATGGAAATTTGTTCTAGACATCACGAAAACATGCCTATATAATTTTGACCCTCTTAAACTGCACTTTTATATATTAAAACTGGGGTTTACAGGGGTATACATTATTTTTCTTATTTCTGCTCAAAAAGATAGATTGTGGGTACTCATTAGAACCACCTCTGTGAGGCAGTTCTAACGAATACCCACAATCTATGTTTTGAGCAGAAATATTAAAAATATCAGAGTTTTTTATCTGAAAATTTTTAATTTTTTGGAGGTGAAATTTTCTATATATTTGAATAGGCATGTTTTGGAAATGGACATGGGTAGTTTGAGTTACTGAGGGTTATTCATAGTGCCATGTCAGGAGGCAAATGGGGTTAATTTAGGAGTGTCTCTTAGATCGTCTATAAAATAATGGTTTGTTGAGTGTTCTCATCAGAAATGCCTCAATGAGATAATTCTAATGAATACACACAATGTACAGTTTCATAATAAATAAGATAATTTCCCTAAACTATCCCCTAATATTTGTTGTTTTTTTGAGCTATTAGAAGACCTTGCAAGGGACTCAAAACATCACAAAAACATGCCTATATAGTTTTGACCCCCTTAAACCCCACTTTTATCCAGTAAAACTGGGGTTTACAGGGGTATACATTATTTTTCTTATTTTCTGCTCAAAAATATAGATTGTGGGTACTTATTAGAACTGCCTCACTGAGGTGATTCTAATGAGTACCCACAATCAGTGTTTTGAGTAGAAATATGAAAAATATCATAATTTTTTATCTGAAAACCTTTTTTGATTGTAAAATTTTCAATATATTTGAATAGGCGTGTTTTCATAATGTAAGATAATTTCCCTAAACTATCCCCAAATATTTGTGTTCTTGATCTATTAGAAGAATTTCCAAGGTATTCGAAAATGAATTTGAATTACCACACGGTGTGCTTCGGTTTTACAAAAATATTGGGAAAACTTTGCAATAAAATATGTACATACCTGTACTAAGGGTACACTTCAAACAAAAAGATCGGCGAAGGACTTATCAAATGATGTTTATGCCATGTTCCTGTGTTTGTGTTTGTGTGTGTGTGTGTGTGTGTTTTCTTCTGAGTTTCTTTATAAAAGCATATGTTGTGGGTACTCATTTGAATTGCATCGACAAGTCGATGCAATTCAAATGGGTACCCACAACATATACCTTTATAAAGAAGTGGACAAAATGTACACTGGCTGTAAACTGAAGAGTATGGATTTGCTTGCCTGTGCGCTCGAAAACACGCCTATTCAAATATATCGAAAATTTTACCACCAAAAAATGGCAATTTTTCAGATAAAAATATGATATTTTTCATATTTCTGCTCAAAACATAGATTGTGGGTACTCGTTAGAACTGCCTCGTTGAGGTGGTTCTAACAAGTACCCACAATCCATGTTTTTGAGCAGAAATAACAAAAATAATATATACCCCCTGTAAACCCCAGTTCTACTATATAAAAGTGGGGTTTAAGGGGGTCAAAATTATATAGGTATGTTTTCGTGATGCTTATAAGGGCAGGTGTGGTAATTAGCTCCAATATGATAGGTATGAATGAATTGGTTTTGACTTTAGTTAATTATTTCTTTAATGAGTCACAGTGTTCCCAGCAATTACTGATTAGCCTTATTTCATTTAGAGAACTAAAGGTTGACTGCTTGACCATCAAATGTTTTTGGTATCCTAGTTTTTGTTGTTATTCTAGCTGCAGTATAAAGAGATTTATTTTTTGTTGTACCAAAACAAATGTTAGGTACTCATGAGAATCTTGTCAATAAGCCTATTCTAATGAGTACTCATAACATCAGCTTTTAACATTACGAAAATGCGCCTGTTCAAATATATATGTATATAATTTTACAACGAGAAACTGAAAATTTTCAGATAAAAGCTCTGATATTTTTCATATTTCTGCTCAAAGATATACCCCTGTAAACCCCAATTTTACTATATAAAGGTGGGGTTTAAGGGGGTCTAAATTATATACATGTAAGCATGTTTTCGTGATGAGCAAAAAATACTCTTTTATTGTTGTTGTGTCTGGTTATGTTACTGCTTGATATGTTACCAAGTTACGCTTGTTTTTGCTGTAACTGTAGCTTTCATTTTTATACCCCACCACACAATAGTGGCGGGGTATTATGGTTTCACGTTGGTCGTCCATGAGTCTGTCTGTCCATCCGTCGTACATCTGTCTGTCCGTCCGTCCGTCTGTCCGTCCGTCCGTCCGTTTTTGGTTTCCGGATGATAACTTGAGTAAACATCAATGGATTTTCACCAAACTTGGTATGTGCATTGATATTGTGAAGATCTGGTTTGGGATTGCTAATGGACAAATTTTGTCAATTTTTGACGGAATTATCCGCCCGAGTCACGCCCATATTTTCGTTTCCGGACTATAACTTGAGTAAATAACAAGGGATTTTCACCAAACTAGGTATGTGCATTGATATTGTGAAGATCTGGTTTGGGATTGCTAATGGACAAATTTTGTCAATTTTTGACGGAATTATCCGCCCGAGTCACGCCCATATTTTCGTTTCCGGACTATAACTTGAGTAAATAACAAGGGATTTTCACCAAACTTGCTATATGCATTGACATTAAGGAGATCTGGTTTGGGATTACTAATGGGCAAATTTTGTCAAATTTTTACGGAGTTATCTGCCCGAGACAAGCTCATATTTTAGTTTCCAGATGATAACTTTAGTAAATAACAAGGGATTTTAACCAAACTTGCTATATGTATTGACAGTAAGGAGATCAGCCTTTATGTATGGGCAAATTTCGTCAAAATTTTACGGAGTTATCTGCCCGAGACACGTCCATATTTTCATTTCTGGATGATAACTTGAGTTAATAACAAGGCCTTTTAACCAAACTTGCTATATGCATTGATATTATCAAGATCTGCTTTAGGATTGTTATCTGTCCATTGATATTATCAAGATCTGGTTTAGGATTGTTATCTGTCCCTCCATCATTTTCTTTCCAGACATTTTCGCAACGATAACTTTAATACATAAACAAATAATTGCTATGGCGGGGTATTATGCTTGCGGTGCTTTTATTATTATTTTCTAGAAATTGTGGCCATATTGTATCTATGCAATATTTGTATGCTCTTGTATGTTTAAAGATTATTTTTATATGCTAAAATTACATTAAAATTATCATGATATGATTATCAGCTAATTATGATGAATAAAATTGATTAATTTCCATCTTTGATTGTTTATTTACAATATAGGGAGCTTTCTGCTAAAGGAGACTTGATACACTTTGTAAAATTTCAGCCATGTTTTTAAAGGGAGACAACTTATGTGATTTTGGGTTCCTGCAAATCAAGTCCCTTCTTACAAGAGGCCAACTCTAAAAGGAAAGAATTTGACCTCAGTAGACAAGGGGAACAGATTTGCTCCTCTTAAGGGCAAATTCTTTCCTTTTGAAGTTGACCCCTTTTTAGAATGAGGACAAAACAATCGGACAGAGTAACCTCCCATGAAAGTGCATCTGTTGCCCAGAGTTAAGGTACACTTCTAGGACAGGCAACTTTCAAAAGGGTTTTGCAGCCCCGTTGAGATAAAATTATTTCCTTTTTAACCCTTCTCTTGCTGAACACGACATGCACTGTCTTAGCAAATAGTGTAGATCCAGATCAGTTGGCTTCTGAAGAAGCCAACTGATCTGGATCTACACTGTTTGTCATTAAATTTGTGAATTTCTATCAAAAACCGGGATCAAGTAATCTGATTGCTTGAAATTAGAAGTGGGTGTGGCATTTTAATGTATTCAGCATGACAAGGGTTAAGTAAACCCCATTTCAGAAGGAATTTGATGTTTAGCAAAGCAAACAGGAAGTCACAAAAGTTGTCTCCCTGATACAAAATGGTGGAGAATCTACCAAGAGAACTTGTCCTGTTAAACTGACTTAAAAAGATCTAAAGGAAATGGCTGTCCTGTAAGTAAATGCATTCCTTTTCAAAAGGACTTTTTAAGGACCATTAAAAGTATCCCCACCCTTTTGAGAAGAGGTCTGCTGGAGTGGTCTCCCATTTAAAAAGTGTGCAAAACTTTTCAGCTGAGAATGCTGTACTACTGAGATGAATCCATTCACACCTGTATGTTTATCTTGTTACTTCTTATAGCCTTACCGTATTGTTATTCACTGTTTTACCCTGTTATTTCTTATAATTTTAGTCTGTTATTTGGCACAATCTTACCCTGTTACTTCTCACCATCTCACCCTGTTACTTTTCACAGCTTTATCCTGTTACTTCTCACAATCATACCCTGTAACTTTTCACAGCTTTATCCTGTTACTTCTCACAATCATACCCTGTAACTTTTCACAGCTTTATCCTGTTACTTCTCACAATCATACCCTGTAACTTTTCACAGCTTTATCCTGTTACTTCTCACAATCATATCCTGTAACTTTTCACAGCTTTATCCTGTTACTTCTCACAATCATACCCTGTAACTTTTCACAGCTTTATCCTGTTACTTCTCACAATCATACCCTGTAACTTTTCACAG
The DNA here is from genome assembly GCA_964016985.1 of Anodontia alba. Taxonomy (NCBI): domain Eukaryota; kingdom Metazoa; phylum Mollusca; class Bivalvia; order Lucinida; family Lucinidae; genus Anodontia; species Anodontia alba. The sequence continues at coordinate 83,636,940 of OZ024832.1, forward strand.
CTTTATCCTGTTACTTCTCACAATCATACCCTGTAACTTTTCACAGCTTTATCCTGTTACTTCTCACAATCATATCCTGTAACTTTTCACAGCTTTATCCTGTTACTTCTCACAATAATACCCTGTAACTTCTCACAATCATACCCTGTACCTTTTCACAATCTTACTCTGTTATTTCTCACAGACTTACACTGTTATTCCTCATAATCTTACCCTATTACTTCTCACAATCTTACCCTGTTATTTCTCACAATCTTACCTTGTTATTTCTCACAGCCTTGCCCAATTATCACAGTCTTACCCTGTTACTTCTCATTATTTTACCCTGTTAGTTCTCACAATATTACCCTGTTATGCCTCACAATCTTACCTTGTATTTTCTCACAGCTGTACTCTGTTACTTCTCACAATCTTACCATTTTATTTCTCAGCCTTACTCTTTTACTTCTCACAATCTTACCCTGTTACTTCTCATAATTTTACCCGTTACTTCTTACAAACTTACCCTGTTACTCCTCAAAACCTTAGACTGTTACTTCTCACAAACAATCTTACCCTGTTCTTTATCACAGCCTTACTCTGTTACTTCTCACAATCTTATTTTGTTATTTCTCACAATCTTATCCTCTTATTTCTCACAGCCTTTCTCAGTTACTTCTCACAATCGTACCCTGTTATTTCTCGCAGCTTTACCCTGTTACTTCTCAGAATCTTACCATGTTACTTCTCATAATCTTACCATGTTCTTTCTAAATTCTCACAATCTTATCCTGTCTTTTCTCACAGCCTTACCCTGTTCTCACAACCTTACCGTTTCACCTCACAGCCTTTCTGTTACTTCCCACAATCTTACTCTGTATGTTCTCAGAGGGTAAGATTGTAAGAAGAAACAGGATAAGGATGTTAGAAATAATAGGGTAAAATTATGAGAAATAACGGGGTAAGGCCGTGAGAAGTAGCAGGATCATTACGAAAACATGCCTATTCAAATATACTGAAAATTTCACCACTAAAAACTGAAAGTTTTCAGATAATTTTTTTTTTTTTTTTTTTTTTTTTTTTTTTTTTTTTCATATTTCTGTTCATAACATAGATTGTGGGTACACGTTAGAACCGCCTCCGCGAGGCGGTTCTAACGAGTACCAACAATTTGTGCTTTGAGCAGAAATAAGAAAAAATAATGTCTACCCCTGTAAACCCCAGTTTTACTGTATAAAAGTGTGGTTTAAGGGGGTCAAAATTATAAAGACATGTTTTCGTAATGTAAAATTGAGAGAAACAGCTGGGTAAGATACTGAGAAGTAACAGGGTAAGACTGTGTAATAATGAGGATTCGAATAAGTCCCAGACATCAGGGGTCCCACAGGGCTCTGTGCTGGGGCCGACAGCAAGACTTGGACAGACTGGCTGTGTGGGTCCCACCCTTCAAAGTCCTCTGTTTTAAGGGTGACAGCTTTAGAAACGCAGTAAATTTTACATATAAGCTCCATGACCAAATTTTTGAAGCTGTGCATAAACTGAAACCTTTGGTTAATACGGTAAGTTCCTACTAACGTAATATCCAACGTTATCTAAACTTTGAAGAGGAAGGTTTACAGTTAGTACAAAGTGAACACAGCATTTACCCTACGTTTAGGACAGAGTCTTGAGCAAACAATGTAGATCTAGATCAGACGCCACAGAACATGACAGTCGATCATGGTCTACACTGTTTTCAACATCCAACAAGTTTAGACACATCAACAGTTAAATGGACATGTTCAAATTTAGGACAAGTATGGTAAAGAATTAAACATTCGTGCAGTCAATATATATCGTATTTACCCTAAGTATTCGGACAGAAAGGCTTGACAAAATCAGACGTCACAGAGCGTGGCATCTGATCAGAATCTACAATATTTAGCACTCAGCATTTTAGACACATAACAATAAAATGGAGTTGTTGAAATTTTAGAATAAGTATGGCAAGGAGATACGATTTCCCAACATATAGAGTACACACGACATTTCAAATTTGAGCAGCAACGTTAGAAAAAAGTATCTTTAACATGACGTGTGCTCCCAGTGACGACTCAGATCAGTCTGCTCATTTGCACAATATGATTAGAGTCTTCATTACGAAAACACGCCTATTCAAATATATAGAAAATTTCACCTCCAAAACCTGAAAATGTTCAGATAAAAGACGCTGGTATTTTTCATATTTCTGCTCAAAACATAGATTGTGGGTACTCGTTAGAACCGCCTCGCCGAGGCGGTTCTAACGAGTACCCAAAATCTATGTTTTATGCGGAAATAAGAAAAATAATGTATACTCCTGTAAACCCCAGTTTTACCATATAAAAGTGGGGTTTAAGGGGATCATTGGCTATCTACATGGCGCCCAAGAAAAGGCTGACTGGAATGCGCAGATAATCTGAATCGTTGGTGGGTGCATACAGTCGAACCTTGATAGCTCGAACACCGATGGCTCGTTTACCATGGCTAATTCGAACTCGTTTTTGAGTCCCTACGAAATTGTTCCGATAGCTCAAGAAAACAAATATTTAAGGAAATTTTCTTATTTTATCGTGAAATCGTATTTTGTGTTTACTCATTAGAATCGCCTCATCGAGGAGATTCTAATGAGTACATTCAACATACAATCACTGTAGATAATCGAAAACTTTCCCTAAATTATCGCTATTTGCTTCCTGAACTGGTGCCATGATTAACCCTCAGTGGCTCGAACTATTCATGTCTCGAACAAATTTCCATGGTCCCAAAGATGTTCAGGCCTGCTATCCTTGTAGCAGGTAGGGGTAGCGGGGGAATGTTTTTATTTCTTCCATTTCTTTACTTTCACTCCCGTTCCTCTTTCTTCCCTGTCCCTCTTTTTCGTCTCTTCTACTGTCTCTTCTATCTCTTTTCTTTCTTTCTCTGGGAGACGACACAAAATGACCCACAAGAGTTGACGTGTCTTTAAACCCCAACACAATGTTCGAGCCATTAAGGTTCGACTGTATTTCATAAGGTACATTTTCTCATAGTTTGGCATACACACACACAAAAAAAAAGCTATATTGGTAAAAGTCGGTAAAATTTCACGGCTCGTGAAGTTAAGACAAAAAAAAAAAAAAAAATAGCGTAAAAATATGTACACAAGTATGATAATCAAATAGTACATACTGTATTGCATTAACCTTTAGCACTCTCTGTTCAAATTCAGCAGATGACAAATAAGTAATATTTTTCTCTTTTTCTAGAAAATAGGGCTTGCCATTTCATGCCTTGGAGACAATTTGCATGAATTATCAAGCCAAATTTTCATAAAAAAAAAAAGAAAGAAAAAAATATTTCAAAATGTAGTCTGGTGAAATTTTTACCCAGAATACTAAGCTTTAACTTTTCGCTTGCTCATTGCGAAAACATGCCTATTCAAATATACTGAAAATTTTACCACCAAAAAATGAAAATTTTCAGAAAAAAATCTGATATTTTTAATATTTCTGCTCAAAACATAGATTGTGGGTATTCGTTAGAACCGCCTGCGAGGCGGTTCTAACGAGTACCCACAATCTATGTTTTTGAACAGAAATAAGAAAAAATAATGTATACCCCTGTCAACCCCAGTTTTACTATATAAAAGTGGGGTTTAAGGGGGGTCAAAATTTTATAGGTATGTTCTCGTGATGTTAATTTACATATATCAACAAACGTCATTTTAGATATTTTTTATTTATAATTTTCCCCGGAATATACGAGTTGAGGGTTTTGATATTTTATTCAGAAGCGATGTGTCGGTGGAGACATCTTTAGCATGCTGACAGAGTAAACTTTGGCTTCTACTTGTTTCGCCCAGAGAGCGCTCCATGTTCAAATACTTTATATGTTCCTTGATAGTTACACGTACTGTGTGCTGGTAGAAAAGGTAAGTTTTTTTAATAGCTAGTTATTTGTGCTATATAATTATAGAGATTTTCAAATGAAAATTTGATTTTTAATCTAAAGATTTTCATTATTTAAATAATAATAATAATAATAATAATAATAATGATAATAATAATTGTATTTATTTTTCTTAATAATCTGTCTGAAAGTACCCGAAGATGAATGGCACACCGTCACGAAAACATGCCTATTCAAATATACTGAAAAATTTTACCAACAAAAAAATGAAAAATTTCTGATAAAAAATTCTAATATTTTTCATATTTCTGCTCAAAACATAGATTGTGTGTACTCGTTAGAACCGCCTCATCGAGGCGGTTCTAATGAGTACCCACAATCTATGTTTTTGAGCAAAAATAAGAAAAATAATGTATACCCCTGCAAACCCCAGTTTTACTATATAAAAGTGGGGTTTAAGGGGGTCAAAATTATATAGGTATGTTTTCATGATGCAGTGTAGCCACAGATCAGACGCCGCGTTCTGCAGCATCTGATGGGAATCTACACTGTTTGCTTCAACCTATTCGTTTGAATATTTACGGCAAATACGATGTACCAGTAATGACAAATAACGTCTATACATCTATGCATGTATTTTGGGTATAATTTTACCTGAATAGAGGAAGAGGCGAATCAGGGTGGGTGGGGGACACTTGAAATAGTCTTCTTTGTCTCTCCTTTTAAAAACTACCACTGACATACATGTATATTTAACCCTTAAAGCGCCAATGCATCTGAAAATGTCTCCTGTTTATGTCGTCTGCTGAATATTCTTGCAAACTTTTCAAACCTATTTTTGCATACAGGCAAACAGTGTGGACCTAGATCAGACTGCTCTTAGAGGAGCAGTCTGATCTGGAGCAGTCTGATCTGGGTCCGCACTGTTTGCAAAAAATACTTTTAAAATCACAAGCAGATGACAAAGCAGACGACAATTGTTGTGATTGGCGCTTTAAGGGTTAAGTATAATTGACTAGACACTATAGCATGTATGAGCACTGAAATATGAAAGTTACCAGATCGTCAGGGTCTGATTTGTTTGTTGGGATGTTAGCACTCTGGAAAAACAAACAACTAACAAAGGTAATTTCTATAAACGCATTTAAAATAGAAATCCCCTCAATAATTTCATGTAAACGAAGAGTCAGTTGAAAATGTTCAGGCTTCATTACGTAATTCCGTTTAAGACACATTTTCAGTTTTAGCACTGGGCTTGGCTAAACGTCAGAATAAAATCAGATATGTTTATTTTATTTTGCACAGAAAATAAGACTTGACTTTTAGAATATTGTTTGTCTAAGCCATAACATTAACCGTTAACTGGTAAGCTATTTTGGTTGGTCAGGTTTTGGTGTCATTTACTGGTCAGGTGATTTCACGGAGGACTCAGTTGAAACGATTCTATGCAGACCGATTGCCCTCCTGTGGAAAATATTCTCGTGTTTTTGTGTAGATATGTGCATGCATGCACATACACGATGCATGCACATACACGTGCATATTATTAGTTTCAGCTAATAACAAAAGGGAAAAAAACTGTGTACTGTATTTACCCTAAGTATTCGGACATCTCGACGCCTTACCATGCTTGTTCTAAAATTAGAACAAGTACAATTTACTACCCGATTTTGTGTCTAAAAGTTGCTGGACGGGCGGTGTGGTTGTCTGAATGCATACGGTGGGTGCGGTTTTTGCGATACTGTGTAACAGTGTAGTGTTTTAATTTACTCAGTTTTAATTGTCAATTTCACGCATGCTTTTCTAACTGATATTTCTCTATCCACCTCTTATGCCATATTCTGTATGGATTGAGTGAAATAAAGTTATATTATAATCTATTTATCTTTATTGCAGCTGGTGTTAGTGCCTTATAACAGCTGTAAAACGTCTCCCGCCCCACCCCCACCACCACCCAAACCTCATACTATACAAGTTTATATTATAGTATAGTTTTTATATTATAGTGTAGTTCATATTTTTTTCATGTGTGATCATTTACTTGATTCTGGGATTTCCGGAAATTTATATGACGGTTTTTAACTTTATTGTAAAGGCTTTCCTTTTATCGGGTTAATATTAACTGGGGCAAAAACTATAACCAGATATTTTATTGTTTACGCTTTGTAAGAATTAGACTATTGTTTTGTAATGTTTTGAAACTTATTTTCAGTAACCAGGAAAAATACATAATAAACAACTATAAACAACTATTTTAGTTTTGTTTTTATTGTTTTCTTTATTTGCATGTATGTGACATTTATGTCATATATTTTTTCGCATATTACATGCAACCGCGTCACCGAGGGTATTGAATTTCACAAAAACTGTGAGGATGACTCGACTGTAATTCTCTCAGTATGTTAGCTATGTTGAACCGTAAATTTCTCATTTCGTAAATTTCACACCCATAAGAAGAATTGGTACCAAATACGTCACATTTGCCAAATGTGAAATTTACGTATGGTCAATTTCGATAAATTTTGGGGCCTAAAATTTGTGCTCAAATTTCTCATGTTGATAATCTCTGACGTGTGAAGAATTGGTAAGTATTCGTCACACCTGTGAAGAACTGGTGCGACTTTTTCTCGGGTGTGAGGAATTGGTACCAATTCCTCACACATGTGAAGAATTGGTACCAATTCCTCACAAATGTGAAGAATTGGTACCAATTCCTCACACATGTGAATAATTCGTTGATAATTTTCTGACGTGTAAAGAATTGCTAAGTATTCGTCACACCTGTGACCTGTGTTTTTTTGGGGTGTGAGGAATTGGTACCAATTACTCTTACATGTGTGAAGAATTGGTACCAATTCCTCTTACGTGTGAAGAATTGGTACCAATTCCTCTTACATGTGAAGAATTGGTACCAATTCCTCTTACATGTGAAGAATTCATGAAAATATTGCTACGACCAATCATCCTCTTCCGCTGATTCCAGTAGAGCAGTTGTCAGCTGATGGAGAAAGAATTTTCACTAAGTACTTGTTAACTGCCTCCGGGAGGCTTGTCCAGGAACAGTGTGGTTAGGTCAACTGAGCGTCAATAACCTTAGCGGTTGATCGTATACGTCAAACACTAAATCAAACAAACAAACAAGGCAAAAAAAAAAAAAAAAAAAAAAAAAAATAATAATAATAATAATAACAAATGCGCAGAATAGCTCCGTAACCACTCAGAAGAATCAGCGCATTTGTTTTTCGTTGCACTGATTGAAGAATATACCAAGTTTCTAAATCAGAAGTTAAAAATAATTATATGGAAGGCCCAGGGAGTGTCACAATAAAACAACGCAGCCTATCCCTAGCACCAAGAGGAAGAGGAAACCCCTCCGAACAGAAACCACATAATTACAAATAAACATTAGCAGAAAAATTAGCTCTTGCTAAGACTTGCTTTTATAGTTACACAGGCTGGAGGGTCCAGTCGGAAACACCGTGGAAAGGTTTTCTCGCGACTCGGCTCATCTTAAGCATTCTAACTCTTGTCCCAGATTTGATTGTGTTGATTGTGTTGGGGTTTAACGACACGTCAACCCTTGAGGGTCATTTTGTGTCGTCTCCCAGAGAAAGGGAGAAAAGAGATAGAAGAGAGAGTAGAGGAGATGAAAGAGAGGGACAGGGAAGAAAGAGGAATAGGAATGAAAGTGAAGAAACAGAAGAAATAAAAACATTCCCCCTCTACCCTTACCCACTACAAGGATAGCAGGCCTTGCCCAACTGTAAGCCAATATCAGTTGGACGCCCCAGTGATGTAAGATACACAGCACCTTCGCACCACCCGACCACCCCCTCTTGTCCCAGAAGTTCCAACAGTAAAACATTGGAATTTTCCTTCCACGGTTATAAAATTATGGTATGAGTGTGAAGAACTGGAATCGAATGCAAAATGCAACAGCTTTGGGGGGTATTTTATCGATGTGAGGAATATGCATGATTGCTACATGAAATTTGACTACATGCGTATTTCTCTCACACGTGAGAAATATTGGTATGAAATCCGTGACGTATTGGTTCCTATTCTTCACGGCGTGAAATATGAAGCGTGAAATTTACGGTTCAACATCGCTGTCACTAGCCTGTATTGGGTTATATGTACGACGGTGTCATATGAGTTTATTAACTGCTAGAATGACACTGACTGAAAGTTTGTTTTTTTTTCTCTTAACGTAGATAGTCAACCGAGGTACACATATATATTCACTTCACTGAATGTTTACTGAGGACAATATATACGATAAGTTTGCACTTAACACATGCCATGCTGAAAAAATTAAGATGCCGCGCCCATTTCTAATTTTCAGATTACTTAGATGATCTAAGTTGTTGGTACAAATTCACACTTAATGACAAATACTGCATATCCAACTGCCAACTTCAAGGTTTAGTTAAAGTTGGATATTACATTAGTAGGAACTTACCGTATTAACCAAAGGTTTTATGCACAGCCTCAAAAATTTGGTCCTGAAGATTATATGTAAAATTTACTGCTTTTCTAAAGCTGTCACACTTAAAAGAGGGCACTGAAGGTTGGACTTCCACACAGTCAGTCTGTCCGTCTTGCTGTCGGCCCCAGGACAGAGCCCTGTGGGACCCCTGATGTCACTGGGGCTTATTCGAATCCTCATTATTACACAGTCTTACCCTGTTACCCATTTTTTCGTAATGTTACGGAAACACGCCTATTCAAATATAATGAAAATTTTACAACCAAAAAAGGAACATTTTTGAGGAGAAAAAAGTTTGATAAATTTCATATTCCTGCTCAAAACATAAATTTTGAGTACTCGTTAGAACCGCCTCGACGGGGCGGTTCTAACGAGTACCCATAATCTATCCCAGCGGACACATGACGTTTATACAACGTCGGCTCAACGTCGATGCAATGTCATGACGTTGAATCGACTTTGAGCCGACGTTGTAGTAATGTCATGTGCCCGCTGGGATGTTTTTAGTAAAATAAGAAAAATAATGCATACCCTGTAAAACCCAGTTTTATTATATAAAAGTGGGACTTAAGCGAGTCAAAATTATATATGCGTGTTTCCGTGATGTAGCGAAGATTCAAATCAGACTGCGTCATCGCGCAGTCTGATCAGAATCTGCCCTGGGTTATTTGAACCAACGCTGTTTGCAGAGGTATCTGTTCTTGTCTGCAGGGCTGAAAGGGTTAGGGTTTCTGAAAAAAAAGCTGTCATTTGTAAAACTTTGTATAGATATAAGTGACATTACAAAAACATGCCTATTCAAATATAATGAAAATTTTACCACCAAAAAATGAAAATTTTCAGATTAAAAAAATCTGACATTTATCATATTTTGCTCAAAACATAGATTGTGGGTACTCGTTAGACGAGTACCCACAATCTATGTTTTTGAGCAGAAATGAGAAAAATAATGTATACCCCTTTAAACCCTAGTAAAAGTGGGGTTTAAGGGGGTCAAAATTATATAGGCATGTTTTCGTGATGATGTACATGTGACTTATTTTATGTGCTCTTTGCATCCAAAGCAACCTTCGAATGCCACTTAAACCGGTGCTAAGGATGGGGTGGGGGTGGGGGAAGGGAGAGGAGCGTATACTGCCTCGCAAATTACACTGCTGTATCTGAAGAGGCTTAATAAAACAGTGTCCCTTATTTTCGTTCTTTTGTGTGTTCTTTGTTTCCAAAGGCAGCCTTTTCGATTTTTATTTTTTATGGTTTTGTTCTTCAGAAACCTTATTTTTACTTTGGAAAAACCGTAAATACAAAACCCTGCAATTTGGCATATTTTCAAAGTAAACATTTATTCCTTTTTATAAAATAATGCTTAAGCATATGGCTCTAGGACTTAATTACGTTTCACTGAATCCAAAAGAGAAAAAAATATGGTATTAGTTATTTAAAACATAGCCAGACAAATATAACAATTCCCCTACAAGAGCCAGACAAACATAACCATTCCCCACCCAGTATTTTCAAAAACGGTAACAGCGTTCAAAGCTTATTCCATAGCAGTCTATGTACGAATGTATTTGACACGTCAGTTTTAACCTGTATATGCGCAAAGTATCATCCAGGCCTTTGCTCTCCATTCATACATTCGGTAGTATCCTTTGATTCTTTTAGCGGACAGTGAAGGGCTTGATCAGACTGCGCGGATGCGCAAACTGATCTGGGCCTTTGCTGCCCACTTATCCCCGAAGATAGGTTTGCGCATGCGCAGCCAGTAGTGTGCAGATATCGAGCTTAATCGCACAATACCATATTTGTCCTAAATATTGGGACACCTTAACTCCTTACCATACTTAAACTAAAATTTGAACAAATCCATTACACGGCTTCTTGATTTGTCTAAAACTGCTGGATATGTAATCCCTGATTTGACACGGAGTCCCATGGCATCTGATTTGGCTCTACGCTGTTTGCTCTTGCCCGTTTGTTCCAACATTCAGGGTAAATATGATACTTTAGTTTAAAGGAATTTAATCTTAACCACTCTCTTGGCTGATTCAGCAGACGACAAAGTGGTGATACGTCTTCCCAGGAAACAGGATTTGACATTTCATGCAAATTGACAATTTGTATGAGAGGTCTAACCCTTTTTCTGGAAAAAAAGAAATTATTTCAATTTGTCGTCTGCTGAAAAAATTTACCCAAAGTGCTAAGCGTTAACCAGATATTTTACTTTTCAGACACCCTACTTCTTGGCCAGGATTTTCGTGTGAAACAAGAAAAAAATCGTTAATTGGAAAAATAAATCAAGTGAATGTAAAAGTTAGACTTCAGGGTGACTGCCATCCAGCAGTTAGAAGATGATATAGATGCATTTGGAGAGGTAATTCATGAAACAGTGACATGCAGCACGAGGTTTCAACGCGCAACTAGTGTTTGAGTAATAGACAAACAGGAATCTAAACAACATTCAATTTATTTGACCTATTTATGCCGAGTGGATTCTTCTACCTAAACTCTTTGGACTAGTCCATTCCCAATAGAAGAAGTCTCTGGTTAGTCTTTATTATTAGGTTTTCTGCCTTCTGCGGCGTCTGTTCTGGGTCTTCACTGTTTGTCAATGTCCCTTTTATGCGACGGCAGGCACATATGGATTCAAACTTATCAGTTTTCAGCAATGTCCAATTAACGTACGATTGTTTAGGGAGTTCAGATGTCGTCCGAGACGATACGAAATGGATTAATTGCTGTTTTAAGCATAGAGATAGTTATTGTGATTTTGTGTATAATTATTGCAGTCGCTGCATTTGTGTATTTTCGTCGACATAGGAATAAAACACCAGCCTTACGTCCTTGGCCATATGTTCTACCCTTATATTTCTACTTGTCATATTATGACGGGGTAGTTGATAAATTGTTCACAACCGAACCTCGGCTAAAAATGTTTCAAGGATCAAAAGAACCACCGGACAAAGTTAGACCTTTAGTTGAACTGTTTATAGAACTTGAGAAAGAAATCGAAGTGTTGTATCGTTCGAAAACTGGTAAAAACGAAAGTGCTACAGAAGTAGGTTTTGTTTATCCAGAAAAAGTTCCCCAGCTTTATGATTTAGAAGAAATGATCGTTCATTATAAAGAACTTAAAGAACTGTACAGCGTACTTGAAGGAGACAATGCTGGAGAAGATGAAAATAAACATGAACTAACCAGTAGACATGGTACAATGCGAGATAGTGATACAGAAAATGTTCGAACGATGACCAAAGGTGCGATATTATTAGAAACTATCAAAGTACATTTAGAGACTTTTCTAGAATCAACTGATGATGTTCAACCACAGAAATGTAGCGAGCTGACAACTATAGAAAATATATCGGAGACTACAAATTCAGAACGTTTACAACACAATCAACATAGAACACACCATAGAGTGCTGCTTAAAGAAAGGAATATATTCATGAATCGGTCTAGGCCTAAATTTGGTGCCAATTTAAAACATGTAAAACAACATAAAACCAATAGTAACTTGATTTCAGGAAATAGAAATGTCAAAAATTTCCTTAGGACTGGAAAGGTAGAGATTCCTGAAATCAAAACAATCAGTACAAAGACAACTGATAAATCGCATAGGACTGGCAGTGGCAAAATCAAACAGTTTAGAAAACGTAATCCGAAAATGACTTCAAAGTTGACAGTTCAGAAGATGGGCAAAATACGGTCCTAATATGATCTACTGAAAATGAAGAACATAAGGGTACAGTAAATGACCCAGTCAGCATTCTACGTAAATCTATATCGGGCCGTCATCGGCCCGTCAGGGTAGCTGACGGGCCGATGGCGGCCCGATGTAGATTTACGTAGAATGCTAGCTGGGGACATCTACGCAGAGCGTACTTAGCCACATCCACATGGATAAGGTTTATTTTTCCTTAGACAAAACATTCAAAGTTCACCTTTAAATACATTGTATAAAGATAAACATTATTATGTAATGTTTGTCTAATCTTCGTTTCACATGTGTCTTCGTTTTCACTGGTTGTCAGCCAGCTCTGCGGTGGAGTCAGCTGTACTTCACAGATTCAATAGGAGAATATCCTAAACCTTAAAGAGCCATGCGAAATTGAAACAGACGATATTCTCATTATTTATTTTTTTTTCAGAGAGAATGAGGCTTGGTATTTCATATGAAATGTCAAGCCTCATTTTATCTGAAAATTATATCTTGCTGCTGTTCAGTATGATGGGCGCTTTAAGGGGTAAGTGGTGTCTTTAACCCATAAATGCCGAGCGTCCCATAAAAGGGATATTGGCAAACAGTGTAGAACCAGATCAGACGCCACAGAACGTGGCGTCTGATCCGGGTCTACACCGTTTGCATTCAGTTCAGATATTTCTACATAACATGGCAATAATAATAAAAAAAAACAACCAGGCGCCCCTTATATAGGAAATGAACCTGTCAAAAGAGTTAAAGGAGAAAAATCCACTCTGCATAAATGGGTTAAAATCCACATGTATATGTTAATGCTAAATGAGGAGGCGACAAAATGTGCGACAACAACTTATCTCAAAATGAGATGGTATGAATGAAATTTGAAGCATTTTTTTCTGTGATAATTAATGAAATGTTTTAAAATTTTGCCTACTGCTACTCACAGCCCAAAATTAAAATGTAAGACATTTATAGTCAGAATATAAGAAAATCTAGTTTCATCTAGTTTCATCGTGACAAAGTTTGCGCATGCGCAGACTGGACTCCGCAAATATGCCATATGCAAAGGATTACTGTACAATATTCCTGTGGATGCTACTTGAACCGTGTAGTAATACACGTTCAAGGGAGATTGTCTTCAATCTTTTTTTGTTCCTCTTTAAAAATGAGTCTACTCTAAAAGAAAAGAATTTGCTCACATCGGGAGAAAACTCTTTTCTTTTAGAGTAGACTCCTTTTTTTAGACGCTTGATGTCCCGGAAAACAAACAGGAAGCCACTAGTTGTCCACCACGAAAACATGACTATATGATTTTGACCCCCTTAAACCCCACTATATATATATATATAGTAAAACTGGGGTTTACAAGGGTATACATTATTTTTCTTATTTTTGCTCAAAAACATTGATTGTGGGTACCCGTTACAACCGTCTTGGCAAGGAGGTTCTAACGAGTACCCACAATCTATGTTTGAGCAGAAATATGAAAATATCGGAGTTGTTTTTTTTTTATCTGAAAACTTTCAATTTTTGGTGGTGAAATTTTTCAATGTAATTGAATAATAATACTGCGAAAAATGGTGAAATTCTACCTTGTGTTTCCAGTCCCTTTAAATCTCGAACTTCACGTCTCCTGATCAGGTCACACATTTGCTTACAATATTGACAGCATGTTTATTCATTTAATGACATCTGATCCAAAATCAAATTACACATTACGAAAACATGCCTATTCAAATATATTGAAAATTTTACCACCACGAAAATGAAAATTTTCAGATAAAAGATTCTGATATTTTTCATAGTTCTGCTCAAAACAGATTGTGGGTAATCGTTAGAACCACCTCGACGAGGCGGTTCTAACGAGTACCCACAATCTATGTTTTTGAGCAGAAATAAGAAAAATAATGTATACCCCTGTAAACCCCAGTTTTACTAAACAAAGGTGGGGTTTAAGGGGGTCAAAATTATATAGACATGTTTTCGTGATGAGAAACGGATTAAAATTTATGTTATATTTAATTCAAAAGTACCAGTGTCCTTAATAAAGTATAGTGCATTGTGGGATAGTTTTGTTACTTATTTCTAAACCATAATACAGATTGATATGGCATTGAATTCATGATGCAATTTTAAACGGACGAGTTATTTTTTGTTTTGATTTAGTCCTATATATCCAGCTCAGTCTTGTACTAAGCAAAATTATAGCAGACAACATTCTATTTTTTTTTCAGAATATATAAAAATTGGCATTTCATGTGAATCGTCTCCTAGCAGACTAGCAGACGATTTACATGAAATGTCAAACCTTATTATTCTCTTAGCAGACGATTCAACATCTTATTTTCTATAGAATATGATTCACATTAATGACAGTAAATAAGTCAACTCAGGAACGGATACAATCAGGGCCACATCAAGTTCTCAACATCAAAAGGAAAGACAGACAAAAACATTTAAAACACACACGCACACACACGCGCGCGCGCGTACACACACACACACACACACACACACACACACACACACACACACACACACACACACACACACACACACACACACACACACACACACACAAACGAATATAGATGGCAATCAGAGTTGACAGCCCTTTCCTAAAAAGGTGGCAACTTTTACCTAAACTTAACTGAATATACATGTATCTTTAACTTGCATAACTATTAAAAGAAAAAAAAAAATGTAAGAGAAACAGCACAGAACATTTAACAAAAGTACCACAATGAAAGCATCGCCTTGGAACGGCCACTAGTAAATTACTGGTGATGGGAGGGGGAGGGGGAGGGGAAAAACAAGCTAGCTTTGAGGGATCCCAACCCTCATCCTCAGCTTCTATTGTATAATAAAAACATATAATTGTTCGGTCCGCGTGTGCAGCAGTTATGATTACCTCTTTAATCCTTTCACAAATGAGTTTCTGAAGTGGACTTTTCCGTCCATGAATTTGGACATTTCCATGGATGTAAATAGGGGTTTCAGTCTAAAATGAAAAAAAAAAAAATAAAATAAATACATAAATAAATAAATATAAATAAAAAAATAAAATGAAATAAATAAAATAAAATAAAAAAAGGGCAGAGAGTGTAAGTCCGGATGAGGAGCCGTCTCTTCTGGTCTACACTGTTTGGAAAGGTGTATGTTTTAGTTTACATGGTTGAAAGAGTGAGGGTTTAAATATAATACTGTGATCAAGGTATAAATTCTACAACATGCGATACGCAGCTCAAGAAAAGAGCCCTGATACCGTAAATACGGGTACTTTGTTGCCTAGTTACAGAATAAGTGGACATTGTACAATATTAGCCGTAACGTCAAAAAACGTACCTTCGGACATTTGTTTGTTTGTGTTGAGGTTTTACGGCCCAGTCAACCCAATGGGGTTATGTCGAGCGCGGTCAGTTTACCTAACCACACGTTTACTGGGTAGGCTTAGTCCTCTAAGCGGTTAACCAGTATTGTGCACATTCTTTCGCAAGAAACTGACAACTGCCCTTCTTGAATCAGCGGAAGGGAGAGAATGACCGTAGAAACCTTCGGACATGTGCGCCCAATGAAGATTCTGATCAGACTGCGCATCCGCGCAGTCTGATCAGAATCTTCACTGGCGCACTTTGGATAGCAACTGATGCAAAGTATCTTCATGTGGACAACGAGGATTCTGATCAGATTGCGCGGATGCAGGCTGATTTGCGTCTTCATTGGATGTATATTGGAAGTTACGTTTTCTCACGTTGTTGCTCAATATATCGACGTAGAGTGAAAGTTCGGATCAGACTGCACAGATGTGTAGGCAGATCTGGGCTTTCGCTGTTCACATATAGCATAATGACCATTCTTTTGAACTTCATATGGTAAAACCGAGAATTCAAAAGTATAAGAGAAGAAACCCAGGAAATGCCACACTCACAAAGCATGGCCTTCCCGAGGCACCGCCACACTCGCGAAGCACGGCCTTCCCGAGGCACCGCCACACTCGCGAAGTACGGCCTTCTCGGGGCACCGCCACACTCACAAAGCACGGCCTTCCTGAGGCACCGCCACACTCACAAAGCACGGCCTTCCCGAGTCACCGTCACACTCGCGAAGCAAGGCCTCTCGAGGCACCCCCACACTCGCGAAGCAAGGGCTTCCCGAGGCACCACCACACGCGCGAAGTACGGCCTTCCCGAGGCACCGCCACACTCACAAAGCAAGGCCTCCCGAGGCACCACTACACTCGCGAAGCAAGGCCTCCCGAGGCACCAACACACTCGCGAAGTACGGCCTTCCCGAGGCACCGCCACACTCGCGAAGCACGGCCTTCCCGACGTACCGCCACACTCACAAAGCACGGCCTTCCCGAGGCACCACCACACTCGCGAAGCAAGGCTTCCCGAGGCACCACCGCACTCGCGAAGCAAGGCCTCCAGAGGCACCAGCACACTCGCGAAGTACGGCCTTCCCGGGGCACCGCCACACTCACAAAGCACGGCCTTCCTAAGGCACCGCCACACCCACAAAGCACGTTCCCGAGGCACCGTCACACTCGCAAAGCAAGGCCTCTCGAGGCACCCCACACTCGCGAAGCAAGGCCTTCCCGAGGCACCACCACACTCGCGAAGTACAGTCTTCCCGAGGCACCGCCACACTCAAAAAGCAAGGCCTGCCGAGGCACCACTACACTCGCGAAGCAAGGCCTCCCGAGGCACCACCACACATGCGAAGTACGGCCTTCCCGAGGCACCGCCACACTCGCGAAGCAAGGCCTTCCGAGGCACCACCACGCTCGCGAAGTACGGCCTCTCCGAGGCACGGATACAACATGAGAGGAGGAACAAACAGTGAGAAAACAAACACCAAATATGAAACCAGGGGCGGATTCAGAGAGGTTTGCGGTGTTCAACTGAACCCCCTTTGACTCAAAATTTCGCTTTCATGGAAACTTTTGGTAAAATGGATAAATTTGGTACAGATGTCCTTATACTTCTCTTCAACACATCAATTTTACTACCTGTGCATGTGTGCTGGGTGAGTGAAAACAGTGCGGACCTTGATCAGATGTCGTGTTCTGCGGTATCTAATCTGGGTCTACACTGTTTGCTCAGGCCCGTTGTCCGAATACGTAGAGTAAGTACGGTAATATGACTAAATCGAACCCTCTTAGAAATCCTCCTGGATCGAGAGTCAACTGTATCTTTTCCCAGTTTAGTATACATTTTATACCGATATCTTCAGCACGCCTGAAACAAACCCAACTGAACTTAGTTATTTCACAGCCCCGCTATTACACTTACTCTAAAAAGTGAGAAAATGCTCTCTCTTGTGAAACGGGATGCCGACTTGTTATATTTTACGATCAAGGTGTATTATTTCCGAGGCTGGTGCTAGATTCTGTTCTGTTAACAAAGTTTTATGTGAAGCAAACCTAATCCTATACACGTGTTTTTCACTCCATTCTATCTTAAATGTACTTAGATTAAAAAAAAGAATTGAGAAAAGAGGTGGAAGACTCAGTGGCACAGAAGTCAGCGCCTTTAACGCTTAGCATGCTGGGTAAAAATTTCAGCAGAGGACATTTTGAACTATTTTTCTTATTTTCCCTAGACAATAGACGTTGAAATTTCATGTATATTGAGACAATTTACAAGAAATGTCAAAGCCTATTTTCTGAGAAAAATAAGAAAAAATATCATCAATTTTTCAGACTGCCATATATGACTTTGGTTGAGAATTATGTAGGTAGGGAGGCGACTGACGATAGCTAATTTGACGACTGAAGAAACCTCTTGCCAGTATACATTATTTCTTCTGTCTAATATACAGTTAACCCATGTCATGCTGAATAAATTAAGATGACACGCCCACTTTTAATTTTCAGCCAATCAGATTACTTGATCCAAGTTGTTCACATAAATTCAAATACTTAATGACAAACAGTGCAGAGTGAGGCGGTTCTAACAAATATCCAAAACGTAATCTTCTTTGAGGAAATAAGAATAAAACAAGGCCTATCAGTCTGCCCATTAAGGATTCTTTACAACATCAAATTCATTTCCATGGCAACATCTTTGGGAACAAATGCTGTCGTTGTCACAAGGGCTCACGGTATAATTTAGCTATCACACTTCATGGGTTGAATCATCAAATTAGTAATATTTTTCATATTTTCACTAAAAAAAACTTGGATTCCATTCAAATTTAAATATATCAAATCTTATTTTCTGTGAAAATCATATATATTTTTTAACGTAGTGTGCTTGTATTTATAGTCAGCAGCATAGTAGTTTAAGCTTTCAACTTCAGAACCACTGTAATAGGCTTGCGCCGACCTGGGTGGTGGCGATCAGGGGGTTCGTGGGTTTGATCCTTATCGGGTACGGCAACATTCTTTTGTGGGGATTGATCATGAAATATTATCTACTGTCATTCTCTCCTTTCCATTGATTTAAGAAGGACTTGGCAGTTTCTGGCGAAAGAATATGCACAAGTACTGGTTAACCGCTTAGAGGACTAAGCCTGCTCAGTAAAAGTGTGGTTAGGTAAACTGACCGTGCTCGACATGACCTTGATATAGTTGACTGGGCCGTTAAACTCAAAACCAACCAATAAGAAGAACTGCTTCATTTATTCAGCTCTTGGGGTAACCTCTCCCCCTTATTTTACCGCCTTATAAAGCAAAAAGGGGAAATCAGCTGTGTCAGAAAATATAAGGAAGGTCATGTGGTGCATATGCCCTATTTAACACTGTGTCCCTGTACATGGTCGCAAGTAAACATGAAAAACGATCATTTTGCATAGAAAATGGATTCCATATGAAGCACGTCTACTTTGAGTCTATGGAAATGGCACTGTGAGATATAAATTTTCATCGGAACCCTTTTTGTCTTGATACAGTCTGCAGTATCGAGTGATATATGGGCCATAGCTATCCATAGGTACCTCGAAAACAAGATTGCGTTCAAATATGCAAGTTTCTCGCGAACGTTTTGTCCAGGATCACAGGATAGATCCTGATGAGACGGTAGACTCTTTGCCCATGGTATGGCCCTAACGTTGACTTCTATAGAGAAGCTGGAGGTATCACATTTAATTCTTTGCATACTGGGTAATTTTTCTCTTTTTTTTTTTCTGTCGTCTTTTTTTTCAAATTAACTTTTTGAGTGTCAAACAGTTCGGATCGACCTTTTGTCGGGCCTGATCTTGGTCCTCTGTTTGGGGTTTCCTTGTGTTCTGGCTTCAGATCGCCACTGAGCCCTTTGCTTTGTTTTATCTAAGGATTGTCATTATACATGTTTTCACTGATAAGCTAGTGAATCTTTATGCGTACCGCTGCGTTAGAATTAAGATTTGACAAGAATAAAACTTGTCGAAACACAACCCCTACCCCCACCCCGCCAGTAGTTTTTAATTCGTGCGTAGGCGGTATCATGTGTTGCGTATTTTTCCCACGTCTCTTCTTCTTTCGCTGCCTCAAGAAGGATGTTGTTCCTGATTGTGGGCATTTCCTGGGTATTTCCACGTATATTTTTGTGAGGAGTTAAATTGTCCATTTTTTTAACGTTGGCCCTTTCAACCTGGTAGACCTAAACAAATACCTATGCAAACAGTGTAGATCTAGACGATAATGAATAGTCTCATAAGGATCTACGCTGTTTGCCATTCTGTACTAGATTTTGGACTGATATCTTTTTTGCATTAATGGACATGCCAAAATCAAAACATGGAAGAGACCAGTACAGAAAATCGGGGATAAAAGGGTTAAATACGGTAACAATATAATCTTAACCCTTCTCATGCTGAATAAATTAAGATGCCACGCCCACTTCTAATTTTCAGCCAATCAGATTACTTGATCAAGATTTTTCATATAAATTTACATACTTAGTGGCAAACAGTGCAGATCCTGATTCAAAAGCCAACTGATCTGGATCTACACTGTTTGCTAAGGCAGGGTATATTCGGGATCAGCAGGACTAGAGTTAAGGGTAAAATATTCTCCGTTCAGAAAAAGAGTGTACTCTAAAAGGAAAGGTCAAACTTCTTACAATATTGGTTTGCCTCAATTCTGAAAAGGTGTCTGAAAAGGTGCCGTGTGGTAGCCATGAAACGTCACCCTGTACTTCAGCATAGTGCAGATTATGTTGTTTTCTTTTGTGATCTTTGTGTCCATTCTGGTTACTTGCCGGCCTCACAAACTACATTGCTGTATATTAAGAGACTTAACCCTTGCCTTGCTGAATAAATTAAGCTGCCACACCCACTTCTAAATTCCAGCCAATCAGATTACTTGATCTGGGTTTTTGATAGAAATTCACATATTTAATGACAAACAGTGCAGATCCAGATCCCAACTGATCTGGATCTACACTATTTGCAATGACAGGGTATATCCGGGATCAGCAGGACTAGGGTTAAGGGTAAAATATACTGCGTTCAGAAAAAGAGTGTACTGTAAAAGGAAAGGTCAAAACTCTTACAATATTGGTTTGCCTCAATTCTAAAAAGGTGTCTGAAAAGGTGCCGTGTGGTAGCCATGAAACGTCACCCTGTACTTCAGCATAGTGCAGATTATATTGTTTACTTTTGTGATCTTTGTGCCCATTCGGGTTACTTGCCGGCTTCACAAACTACATTGCTGTATATTAAGAGACTTAACCCTTGCATTGCTGAATAAATTAAGATGCCACATTCACTTCTAAATTCCAGCCAATCAGATTACTTGATCTGGGATTTTGATAGAAATTCTCATATTTAATGACAAACAGTGCAGATCCAGATCAGAAGCCAACTGATCTAGATCTACACTGTTTGCTAAGACAGGGCATGTCGTGTTTAGCAAGAGAAGGGTTAATAAAATCGAGTCTTCGATTTTCGCTCTTTTGTGTATTCCTTGTTTCAAAAGGTACTTTTAGATTTTAAGTTACCCCAGAAAGAAACAATGTGCTCTCCTTTGGGAGTAAAATCTTTCCTTGTAGAGCATGGGGTTGAATTCTTGTATTTTTAGTACACCCCTTTTAAGAACTTAAATTTATATTTTTTTGTGTACATGACAGCAAACAGGAAGTCATAAAAGTAGTCACTCTTGTGAAAAATGGTAGAAATTCTCGTCAGGAAAACATGCCTGTATAATTTTGACCCCATTAAACCCCACTTTTATATAGTAAAACTGGGGTTTACAGGGGTATACCTTATTTTTCTTATTCCTGCGCAAAAACATAGGTTGTGGAGACTCCTTAGAACCGCCTCGTGCACCCTCAATCTATGTTTTGAGCAGAAATATGAAACTATCAGAATTTTTTATCTGAAAATTTTCATTTTTTTTGTGGTAAAATTTTCAGTATATTAGAGGCTCGTTTTCGTAATGGGAAGGTGTATCCAGTGACTTCAAATAGAACTGAGGACTGAAATGTAAAATGTTTACAGCAGCTATTCGTGGAGTAATTTTATTGTTTCTGTTGTTATACATGTAAATATACGTGTACGGATTTTTAATTAAACGCTCACGTTTATTTGAACCGACTTTTTCTTTAATGTTACCTGATGTCATATCAAATTCTGCCATTAAATAGAATACGGTGGATCACGACAGTTATTTAAAGAACATAATTTTCCTTAAGTAGCTCTTCTGTATTTTTCAGATCATTATAAAATGCAGTCGAATTTTAATGGCTCAACATCTTTGGGACATGAGTAGTTCGAGCCACGGAGGGTTAATCATAGCACCGGGTCGGGAGGCAAAAGGGGATAATTTAGGAATAGTCTTTTCCATCTTCCATAGAATTATGGTATATTGAGTGTACTCATTAGAATCGCCTCGATGAGGCGATTCTAATGAGTACACACAAAATACACTTTCATGATAAAATAAGAAAATTTCAATAAAATATCCCTGAATATTTTTCTTGAGCTATCGGAAGAATTTTCTAGGGACTCTTAAACGAGTTCGAATCATCCACGGTAAACAAGTAATCCGTGTTCGAGCCATTGAGGTTATACTTTACATGTTAAAAAAGGAAGGGGTTGCATAAGCAACAAAGTCAGAAAACGTACCTTCGGACATGTGCGCCCAGCGAAGATTCAGATCAGCCTGCGCATTCACACAGTCTGATCAGAATCTTCACTGGGCGCATTTTGGCTAGCCAAGGAAGTAAAGTTTCTTATGCGGGCAATGAATGCTCTGATCGGACTGTGTGGATGCGCAGGCTGATTTGAGTCTTCGTTGGATGCATGTAAAGTACGTTTTCTCACGTTGAGATTCATATACTCTGAGTTTTACATTTATGTGACAGAAGATCACTAATACAGTCGTGCTGAAGAAGTTAGCCTTTATAGTAACGCGGTATGGTGATCTGGCTTTTCTACGAAGTTAAACAACGAATTTCTTGGTTAGTACCTGGACAGTTGTCCTACAATTGTTGCCACTACTTAATTTGGTAGAGACCCAATTTACTCATCACGTGTGGCGCTGCGAAGGTGGTGATGAAAGCCGGGTAGTTCCCTGACCCTGTACGAATAGGCTCCTTGTTATTAATTTGCTTCAATAACATTTTCAGTTCTCTGTGAGGGCGAAGTAAACGTATATGACAAGAAGAAATGTATATAGATAACGAATACAGACTTCTTGTATGAGCTTTTATGGCGACACGTACAGTTGTCTTGCATTTTTATGAAGTTAAGCAACGGGTTTCTTGGTTAGTACCTTATGGATGAATCTATACGCGTGGCCACTGCTTAACTTGACAGAGAAGAAGTTTGCTCAGTTACATTTATAAATGATTTAAGTATTGCAATGCCTGTCTACATGTTTACTACTGTAGCTAGGCAACGATATTCTGATGGATATAAGGCCACTGTCAAGGGTCGTCTCCACCCAATAAGGTGCTGGCAGAATCCCGTGTCCGTGTATTTTGGTGATGTAGCTGGCCGTGTTCCGCGTTGGATTATCTTTGGGCTGGTGAACAAAGAAGGCTTGCTGTTTTGGTGGCGTGTGGAGGAGAGGAGCTTATAGGTATAAGTATAATATAGGTAGGCGACAAAAAATGTCATACTGCATAAATAAAAGTGAAGATACCCAGGAAATGCCACGATTACGAAGCATAGCTTCCCAAGGCATCAAATGAACAAGAGATGAGGGATAAACAATGACAAAACAAACGTACATGAAACCACCGACGCATGAACAAAGAATCGCAACATGGCAACCTTGGAAAGGTGAGTAGAAAAAAGACTAGCAGGGAGGGGAAGCTTTATGCCAGTTTTAGTCGCGCGAAACCTCACCCTTAAATTTGATGCATACCTTACAAACCGGTATGCCATCGGTCTTCCAGAAAGTTCGAAGTATGCAAGCATTTTATTATTATTGTTTTGTTTTTGGACCCGTGGCAAGGCTATAATAAACTTACAAGTCCATTTACCACACACAAACCAGGTATTTGGCCGGGGAACGCCACATGATGTCTTGTGAGGCTGTGCTTGCTGGGATTTCCAACATAAAAACTGGAATACCGTGTTTGCTTTCCAACATAAAAACTGGAATACCGTGTTTGCTTGTCAAATATATGTAACTTAAATCATCTTATAATAATTAAAGGCTCCATGTTCTTCAAAAATAGACATTTAATTATCCAAGAAAGGTTTAATAAATTGATATATGTTATTAATACAATAATAAAATGTGGCACCTGACAGCCTGTAGAATTTCAGTTAGTCTCTCGTTCTTGAACTGGATCAAAAATGAAATGATTCTTTTATCGCATCTCTGAATTAATGTTGCCAACATTAATTCAGAGATACGATAAAAAATTATTTAATTTTTTTATCCAATTCAAAAAGGACAGATTAACTGGCTGTCAGATGCCTCATTTAATGATCGTATTAATACCATAAATCAATTTATTCAACCTTCCTCGGATAAAAAAAAATGTCTATTTCTGAGGAATATGGAGCGCTTAAAAATCGTATATGTTTCTGAAAAACAAACATAATGAGAAAAAAAAGTTCTCTTGTAAATAAAACATTATAATATAAAACATAAATAAAATAAAAAATGATGAAAATGAGAGATACTCTCTTTGACCAGGAACATCTTTCTTTGATATTTTCTTTGACCTCTGGCCTCCCTAATTTTCTAATTTTTGTGCACTTGTTCTACACTAGATCAGAATGAATCCATACTCAGCGATGAAAAAAATAGAGGACGCAACAATGCAGAAAAATGCAATGAGTGTTATAAATGATCTATATCTGTTCCACTGTAATGTATATGAGGTCACGTACGCCTCCACAGCATAGCTACCCCACCCAGTGAGAGGTATAAGAGACCAGAGTAGAGCGTAGATATAGGAGCAGACCAACACTTTTATCGTTGTTTGGTAGTCAGAGATTTTTACAAGAAAACAGAAATATGTTAATTACTGTTTACATATTTGACTTTTGAAGCGCAAGTTACAACTGCAGCAGATTCAAAAGGATTTTTTTTTTGTCATATTTTCTTTGAAAAATCAATTTTAGAACGTCGTCTCATCACGAAAACATGCCTATATTATTTTGACCACCTTAAACCCCACTTTTATATAGTAAACTGGGGTTTACAGGGGTAGACATTATTTTTCTTATTTCTGCTCAAAAACATAGATTGTGGGTACTCGTTAGAACCGCCTCATCGGGGCGGTTCTAACGAGTACCACAATCTATGTTTCGAACAGCAATATGAAAAATATCAGAATTTTTTATCTGAAAATTTACATTTTTTGGTGGTAAAATTTGCAGTATATTTCAATAGGCATGTTTTCGTAATGGCTTCAATGTTGCTTTGCATTTTAAAGGTTATCTGTTCATGCTTATGTCCCACAATGTAAATTTTGGTAAAGAATTTTAACAAAGATCAGGCTGCTAACAACGCGGCATCTGATCAAGATCTGCCTTGTTTGCTATTCAACAACACGGAAACTAGTGAAGGCCATCACGAAAACATGCCTATATAATTTTAACCCCCTTAAACCCCACTTTTATATAGTAAAACTGGGGTTTATAGGGGTATACATTATTTTTCTTATTTCTGCCCAAAAACATAGATTGTGGGTACTCGTTAGAACCGCCTCGACGAGCCGGCCTCGGTGGCTCAGTTGGATGCGCGTCCGACTGGAGACCAGGAGGTCGCGGGTTCGACCCCCGCCGAAGTCGGCAACATTCTTTCGTGGAGATTGATCATGAAATATTTTCTACGGTCATTCTCTCCCTTCCGCTGATTCAAGAAGGGCAGTTGTCAGTTTCTGGCGAAAGAATGTGCACAATACTGGTTAACCGCTTAGAGGACAAAGCCTGCCCAGTAAACGTGTGGTTAGGTAAACTGACCGCGCTCGACATGACCCCAATGGGTTGACTGGGCCGTAAAACCTCAACACAAACAAACAAAACCGCCTCGACGATCCACAATCTATGTTTTGAGCAGAAATATGAAAAATATCAGATGTTTTTATCTGAAAATTTTCATTTTTGGTGGTAAAATTTTCATTATATTTGAATATTTGTCCGTCCGTAACGCTTCAGTTTCTGCTTTTAATCTTGCTAAATAATTTATCAGACGCCATGGGTATCTAATAAGTACTGCCTATTGACACTTCTTTTTCTGAAGGGTCTTGGTGCGCAGAAAAGGAAACAGAACGTCTAAACATATGGGCCACGATTTGCTCACCTGATAAAAAAAACAACAACAGTTATTGCATATCTGCAAATGCCATGCAGCTTCTTTCAGTATTGCCACAGCAAGTAGGACACAAATGTGATCATACCGTTAAAAAGGATAACGGTCATTTTAGTATCATCATTTAAACAGACTTGGTAGACTTTGATTCTCCGATACCAAGATTCAGCCTTAAAGCTTTCTCAGTTCTTTCACTACCAGAGGACGAATTTATAAAAAAAAATTCGTATTATTGCATAAAAAGCAGTGCCGCACGTTATTAACAGCCGTGCATTAACCGGCGAAAAGCCGTGTATTAACAAGGCAATTCACGCGCTGTTAATGCACGGTACGCAACTTTCAATATGCCTGTACCGGGGCCACAGAATTGCTGCCGTCACGAGATATGTTCTGCCCGGCCGTAGAACGAGCATAGACCGTGGAAATTTCATTCGCGAGACATCGGTGAAAAGGCGAAACAAAATAGTGCAAGAAATAACACGAAATGTAGCAAATGTTTTCAGTTTTTACGCAATAATAGCGATCGAACATGGTTTTTCAATGCATTAACATTCGCCAGGTCCCTTGGGAGGTGTTGAAAACCGCGGCCTTCGGCCTCGGTTTTCAACACCTCCCACGGGACCTGGTGAATGTTAATGCATGAAAAACCATGTTTGATCCCTATAATGATAGTTATATAGGTGATAGACATAAAAAAAAAACTGTGCAAGCCAGGCGTTCGCTTTATTCAAAACAGAAAGAGCAGAAACAAGACACTGATAAATATCTGGAGTCTTTAAACGACACTACAAATGACGCAGATTAAACGAAGGAAAGGAATCAGAAGAGTAAGAACCCAAGAGCACCAGAAACGAACGAGGACATGGCGAAAGCAAGCTCAAATAGAAATAGTAAGAAAACAAAATCAAAAGAAAAACACACAAGATCGTGAAATAACAATGGTAGCAACGGAATGATGGAAATATAAATGCAGACCAGGTACCAACATTGATAATGAACATTTCCAGTGATATGTATGCAAACACGCAGAAAATGATGAAAGATATAATTGAAATAATTGTGTCAATAGAAAAAGATTTAGAAAGAAAGATAACATCTAACATTTTACAGATCGTGGATAAGAGAATACATCAGAGGTTTCAAAGATAAGAACAGACGTAGTTTCCTGTTGACAGTTCCGATTTTTGTCAGTGTTTGGCTGTGGATAATTCCAGTGTTTTCCCATTCTGCCGTTTCCCTTTCCACTGTTTTGCTTTTCACAGTGTATTGCTGTTGATAGTTCTCATATTTGTCAGTGTTATGCTCTTGACAATTGCAATGTTTTCTCAATGCTTTGCTGTTGACCTTTCCATTGCTTTGCCAATAGTTTGCGGTTGACACTGTAAAGAATATCGACGGATAAAGCATGCCCTTACCTAGGCCTGTTCCTATATCACCCATAAAATATTTTGACAAAGAACTGTAAGAGAATATCTGTGTTTCGTGTGTTTTATAAGAACCGTCACTTATAACAAACACAGGCTGAAGCTAACAACAAGGAAACATTGATGCAAAGCATCAATACACCGGGAAACTAATCTGTCATGCATTACTTAGCTCCCTATAGATCGTAGTATAGTGAAAAAATGTTATAATTTATGAAAGGTTGTAATTATATAAATTATCGCAATACTCAATGATAAAAACATTATAGACGTTATCAGAGCTATGTAAAAAAATCAACTATGATCGTCTGTTTTCTAGCCCGCATACATAATTACATGTCGCCATCCATAGCCTAGGCCGAACATACTATATCCGAAATCATCTATGTAGCAGTGTTTCGTTCTTTTCTCCACTCATAACGTTTTCTTTCGGCCCAAAGCTTTCCATGCTTGAATATCAACTTAAACTGTATTATTAAACCAGCTTATAATCCGTTCGATTTGTGAATGCATATTTCCAATCGTAAACAAAGAAAAATATATTTTGTTTCTTCTTCGTAGTACGACGGAAAAAAAAAACAATATGAAAAAATTCAAACGTGTGCGAATATTGACAGCAACAAGCTCATTTCAGGTCGAATGGTCAAATTGGGGCTCCTACGAGAAAACTGTTCATTTCTCTTTGAAATGAGCAAAACCCACATTCATTCTACACAGTACTTCCCATTTTTTTTATTTCAATTGTTACCAATAGCACAGTTCTCTGCTGCAAAAGTGTGACTTTGAATAATAATAATAATAATAATAAATTAAAAAAAAAAAAAAAAAAAAAAAAACGTGGGGCGGGGCGGGGGAGGGGGGGGGAGGGGTGTAAATAGTTATATATAACCCCACTAAGAACCCCATAAAACTCGATGTTCTCCAAATGCATACACATTTTACAAAAACAACCTCAAATAGATACGCCAGCCCGGCGTAAATCAATTCCTCGAATAAACTTACAATGAAGTCATATCACTAAACTTTCGTTTAAACCCTAAGTATTAGGATAACCAGACCTTAGCAATTATTAAAGACATGTCTTGAGTGTTGAGGAAGCAGATTAAACTCGGGGGAAATGGGTTTAAACAGGTTTTAAACCGACCAATGGTAAAAATGAGACCTAACATTTTCATTTTTCTCAACGAGCTTTGATATACCTAAGAGGATACAGCATTTTAACACTTTAACATATATAGCAGACACGTTTGACATTGAGAAATCACTATAGCTAGCTACAGTTTTCCTCTTGACATGTGTGTTCTGTAATTAACTATTATATCTATGGAAAGGTGATAAAAATGTGTGTTCTACAGTTAGCTCGTAGTATAGCTAGTATGGCTATGAAATGATGATAAATGTTGTGGTAAGCTAGTATGGTTAAGTAATCGTGATAAAATGCTGTAGTTAGCTAGTACGGTTCTGTACTGGTGATCAAATGTTGTGGTTAGCTAATACGGTTATGCACTGGTAATAAAATGCTATGGTAAGCTAGTTCGGTTATGTACTTGTAATCAAAACGCTTTGGTAAGCTAGAACAGTTATGTAACGACGATAAAAATGCTGTTATTAGCTAGTATGGTTATGTACTAATGATATATATGCTGTGGTTAGCTAGTACGTTTCTGTTCTGGTGATAAAAATGCTGTGGTTAGCTAGTACGGTTATGTACCGGTGATAAAAATGTTCTGTTTAGCTAGTATGGTAATGGACTGTTAATAAAAATGCTGTAGTTAGCTAGTACTGATATGGACTATTGATAAATGCTGTGGTAAGCTAGTAAAGAAATATACTGGTAATAAAAATGCTGAGGTAAACTAGTACGGTAATGAACTGGTGATAAAAATACTGTGGTTGACTAGTGAAGGTATGTATTGGTAATGACAATGCTGTTGTTAGCTTATACGTTTATATACTTTTAATAAAAATGCTGTAGTAAGCTAGTACAGCTATGTACTGCTGATAAAATGCTGTGGTAAGCTTATACGATCATGAACTGGTGATAGAATAATGCGGTTAGCTAGTATGGTTTTGTAATGGTGCTGTAGTTAGCTATTACGGTTATGTACTGGCGATACAATGCTGTGTCCAGCTAGTAGAGTTATGTACTGGTGATAAAATGTTTTGGTTACCTAGTACGATCATGTACTGGTGATAAAAATATTGTGGTTAGATAGTACGCTTATGTACTGGTGATAAAATATTGTGGTTAGATAGTACGCTTATGTACTGGTGATAAAAATGATGAGGCAAACTGGTACGATTATGTATTGATTATTAAAATGCTGTGGTTAGCTGGCACGATTATGAACTGTTGATAAAATGCTGTGGTAAGCTAGTAAGGATTTGTTCAGGTGATATAAAAAAAAGCTGTGGTTAGCTTGTACGGTTATGTACTGGCGATAAAATGCTGTGTTAAGCTGGTAGGGTTATGTAGATGAAAATGCTGTGGTAAACTAGTACGGTTATGTACTGATGATAAAGAAATACTGTGGTTATCTGGTATGGTTATGTACTTGTGATAATTGTGATAAATATGCTTTGTGAACGGTTATGTACTGGTGATAAAAATGCTGTAGTAAAGCAGTACGGTTATGTACTGGTGACAAACTGCTGGGGTTAGCGAGTACGGTTATGTACTGGTGATAAAAATGCTGTGGTTACCTAGTACGGTTATGTACTGGCAATAAAATGCTGTGATAAGCTAGTAGGGCTATGTACTGGTGATAAAAATGCTTTGATAAGCTAGTACGGTTATGTAGCTAGTATGGTTATGTACTGTTGATAAACATGCTATAGTTAGCTACTAAGGTTATGTACTGGTGATAATGACTGCTGTGTCTAACTATATGGCTAGGTCCTGGTGATAATATCTTTATGTAATAAGCCTGACAATGCACTGATGACGAAAATGTTATGGTAAGAGAATACAGTATGCAGTGGTAATAAAAATGCTGCATAAGGCTGGTACGACTAGGTTTAAACTGTGCTCTTGTAAGTTAGTATGAATATGCACTAGTAATATTAATAATGCGGCTATGTACTGGGGATAATAACTGTGCTGTGACTAGCAAAAATGATTAAGCACTGGTGATAATAACTGCTGTAATAAGATAGGTATTGGTGATAATAACTACGCTGTGCTTAGTTATGCGCTACAATGGCTGTGATAAGATACTAGTCTAAGCACTGGTGTTAATAATTGTGATGTGGTGAGCTAGCACAGTTATATACTGAGGATAGGTTGTGTGGTATATATATACTGAGGATAGGTTGTGTGGTAAACGTCTTCGACGATACAGTGCTGATAATTACAGAATCGTAGTCAGCTGGTTCCGCTATATACCGATGTTCAGAACCGCTGTGGTAAGCTAGAACTGCAGTATATTAGTCATGTGTGATACGGTAGCTAGTCGAGCAATATACAGGTGATGATAATCGTGCACTTGTAAGGCAGTAAAAATAAAATAAAATAGTTATTGTGGTAAGCTAGTACGGCTAGGTACTGGTGATAATCAATGTTATAAAACGTGTTTTCATGCTAAGCTGAGCATCAAATTGGTCCTGCTTATAAAACATCAAATTACTAACAAATTAAAATTCTTTCTTGCTTAACATAGATTAGAATAAACATTTCTCTGCTAATAAGTATATTGTTGGCATTTTCATATTTATTAGCAGAAAAAAATTTCATGCTCGGCTGAGTTTAGCATGAAAAAAGTTTTATAACCGCGGGTTCTGGTACGGCGATGAAGTGATGACAATAACAGTGATATAGATAGCTGGTATGGCTATGTACTAGTGATAATATCTAATGTGGTAAGCTAGAAAGGCTTCAAACAAGCAAATTCTTCTGAAACTGAAACCCCCTTTTTGGATTTGCATTTGTCTACTTTAGCTGGGTTTATTCCATGCAAAACTTATGACAAACGCAATTATTTCGATTCTGAGATTGTAAATTTTACTTACTTAGATGGGGGTGTTCGCCGTCGAGCATCCTACGGTGTTTATATGTCAAATTAATTCGGTTGCCAGAGTGTCTAGTCATGTTACTGACTTCAACACTCGAAATAAATTATTAACTGTTAAACTTCTAAATTAGGGTTATCAGTACCATAAACTCCGCACAGCAGTTTCTAAATTTTATAGGCGACATTTCGATTTAGTTTCAAAATTCAATGTTGAACTTAAATCTGTGCTGCAACAAGGCCTATCGGAGCTTTAATTTTATGGTGACTTAGTACATAAATTCAGAAAAAAATATATATGCTTGCTATAATTTTAGCACTCAGTTTCGTAAAATCATTCTTCGATATGTTAACATTGGGAACAACATAAATGTAATACGACAAACTGCATGTATGGTAGTTAACCCAATCACGGTTAATAACTTTGCTTCCCTCTTTGGTTGAACTCCGGAGGGTCTGGCCTCAGACTCTATGACGGCTCAGGCCTAAAGACTTTAAGTAAGTCGGT
Source organism: Anodontia alba (assembly GCA_964016985.1). Lineage (NCBI taxonomy): Eukaryota > Metazoa > Mollusca > Bivalvia > Lucinida > Lucinidae > Anodontia > Anodontia alba. The sequence goes on from OZ024832.1 coordinate 83,668,658, forward strand.
TGGTGCCTGATGCTCTGGTTCTGGTTGGGCCCACCGGAGTACAACTGTTCGTTTTCTTTTGCTTAAGCATTTCATTTATTTCTTACTGTCGAGTCCTCATCGTCGTTTCATTTTTATGTTCTCGGAGATGTTGCACTGATGAGTTAGAGACCCCTCACGCAGACTGAACTAAAGTTTTGTGTGTACTACGCCAGAACTAAGGCCGAGGGTTGTGGCCACGTAAAAAAATGATTTAACCCCCACCACCACCACCACCACCACCAGTATTTTTTTTACCATTCCAGGACAGTGCTTCTGCTGTGGTTTACTATTTCTGTCATTGTGTGTCTTTGCATATATGTACTGGTATTTTATTTTTATTTTGGATAGCCGTTTGGCCAGTTGTTTTGGAAAGAAACTGTCTTTTTGGCTTTCTGTTTGTTTTGTTTTAATTGTGGTGCCGTTGCTTTAAGCGCGTCCGTCCTTCCCTTTGGTGGCTTGGACGAAACGCGTTAGGTAATTGTATCGATTTCTGATCATTGCTTTCCTTCCTATTTTCATATTAGTGATAAATGTGCTGTGGTAGCTTGTGTGGCTATGCACTAGTGATAATAACTGTGCTGTGGTAAGGCAGTACGGCTATATAGTGTTGATAATAACACTGTCGTGGTAATGTTTTATTTAACATATATATGGTGGTTATGACTATTTCTACTGGGTAACTTCAATTGTATCTTTTTGTTGAATTTTTATTGTATTGCAGAAGTATATAGTCGACTCTCGTTATCTCGAAATCCATAGGACTATGAAATACTTCGAGATATCCGTACCTCGACATACCAGATTTGCAGAATTGAGGAAAAAATAATTCGAACAACCACATTTAACAAATATATATGTAATTGGACGAAGTTAGAGATATATTGGAAATATTTTTTTACCTGTTGTTAAATTTTCATGTTGAGGCAGGGACCAGATTTTCACTTCGAGATAAGCGGTTATTCGAGATAAGCGAGGTCGAGATAACGAGAGTCAACTGTAGAATTATTTTACTGCCATACATATTGCATTTCAGTCATTTCGAGTCTGTGCAAGGGAACATCTTACAATCGGAAGAAGTTTGTCCCAAATACTGCAAAGGGCTCTACCAGGTCACGTGGTCACGCATGCTGAGCAGGACCTTCGTTGTTCGCAGCAGTAATTTACGTGATAAAACGCATTTGATGGATGTTAAATATTTGATAAAAATACAACGACAATGATATATAATTCCCGTTTTATTTTCATATACTTCCATATATGAACACAAACATCGACAGAACATAGCAAATATCGAAAGTAAATATATCACACTTTATATTTAGATTGTTTTGTTCCTTTGATGAGCACCATTTAATTATTATTTCGTCAATATCATGTACCAATTCGCCATCTGTCCTCTCATTATGTTAACCCATTTATCCCTAGTGGACTCTTCTGCCATCATTCTTTGGACTGTGTACCTTGTTAGCTTCTATGTTTACCCTGCTTTTTAGAAAGCCATGTATTATTGCAAACAGTGTAGACCGTGATCAGACGCCGCATGATGCGGCGTCTGATCTGGGTCTTCACTGATTGCCAATGTCCCTTTTATAGATCCGCTAGGCATAAATGGGTTAGTTATAAATTCATCACTATAATGCACCAATTCACCATAGTAACAAGCCTATGTAATGTTTACCCAAATGTGTCCACATAAAATAAAGGGAAAACATGAGTATGCAAGGTTCTAGATGATTAGGCAGATTTTCTGATTTTTGCAGTTTGAAATCAGCTTTTCAGAGACAATCTTTTAGGCTTTTTGATTATTACTTCTTGCGACCTTTTCCACTGCATAAATGAGTCTTAATGTGAGTAGTTATCCAAATCCTCCTGATATTCTACATGTACATTATATGGGCCGCGCCAAGCAAAACGGTGTTTTTGGACATTCGCAAAATGCACAGATTCCTCCCGCGCATGCGCAAACTTTCATCCAGGCATTTGCTTTGCATTGATACATTCTCTAGTGTCTTATAACTGTTTGCAGATAGCGAATGCCTTAATTAGACTGTGCAGATGCGCAGGCTTAATTAGGCCTTCGCTGTCCACATATGCATATGCCCGAAGACACGTTTTCGTATTGCGCGGCCTGTATGGTAAATATGCCATGACTTATATAACCCTAGATAAGAGAGTATCAAAATTATTATTGTTCTTATTTTCCACAAAAACATATTGTGGGTATTCATTAGAAACGTCTCAGTATGTTAGACTTAACTAGAGATAGTTAAGTAAGTTAAACAACTATGCACTTTACATAGACGTAGTAACCCATTTTAGACTAAATAAACTCATTCCCCAACCACCCTCCCCCCCCAACAATATATATATATATATATATATATATATATATATATATATATATATATATATATATATATATATATATATATATATATATATATATATATATATAATTGAAGGTAGTCAGGCTATGTGTGATTTAGATATTCCTGGAGGCAGATGGCTAAAGTATTTGCAAACAGTGGATTCCCTGATCTTAGGCTGCATTCTGTTGCGTCTGATCGGGATCTGCACTGTTTGCCAGTATTTCTGTTGCAGTTTGTCTTTATTCATTCTTTCTGTTTCCGAAACCGCCACAAATGGTTAACTCTCAACAGCCGCCACCGCCACTTCTTAATAACAGCCAGTTTTCTGATTGCCCAAAGTGCTGTGTTATAATACATCACAACCTCTTTATAACACGATTGTCAGGGTCCATAGCATAAACCGTGTTAGTTAAACAACCGTTTATGGTCATTTTTCAATATAATCTATGCATTTTTGGGATCCCTCTTTGAACCGTGTTATATCCAAAACCGTGTTATAACGAACCGTGTTATAAAGTGGTTGAAGCGTAATTACATCTACAATAGCCTCTTTCCACAACAACCAGTTTTACGACATCCCGAAGGTAAATGTTGTAGGAAGGTTGCATTGTATTGTTAGTTCATAGCTGCTGGGAGTGCGTACACGTTCAGAAGCACCCTTGATCCTGCCCGGATTCTATATGAGACAGCGCACGACAAAACCTTAAATAGAACTTGTGCGATCAGCGAAGACTCAGATCAGCCTGCGCATCCGCGCAGTCTGATCAGAGTCTTCGCTGATCGCATGTCCCTTCTACAGCCTCCAGGCTATCCAAAGAGGGATGAACGAGAACCCTTGCCATACTGGTGGATGCACAGATTGATCTAAGTCTTTTCTTGTCACACAGGTTTTGTCATGCGTTGGCTAATATTGTATTCTGCTGTCATCATTACCTGATAAACAACGTGAGAAAAGGAAAATTTATGCCTTGAGGGTAATGTATACATTTTTTAGGGGAGGCAGCTTTGTTAACATTGATGCCTTGAGGGGGGAATGTATACACTTTTTAGGGGTGGCATCCCTGTTAACATTGATTTTGTCTACGAGTAGACGTCGTTTTTGAAGGAAGACAAATTACATATATATCAGAGTTGCCTCCCCTAAACGTGATTCTTAAGTTCTTAAGAAAGGTTGTATTTGTAACTACAGTTTCTTAATTTACCAACACTGACAAAGAAAACTGGACACTTCAGTTATTTTTATTTTTATGAGTGTTTTCATTGCTCTTGATGCTCATTCGTTTTAGTATCTATTCATTATTATTATAACCATTGATATATGTTTTACTTCCATGAATATTTTGGTCGGTTATCTTAAGTGTTACTTCCTGATATGTTCTCTGTTTGCTGACCCCATGCCCAACCACACATTTTATATTAACATGTAAATAGAAACTTCGGAAATAGATATATCACAATTTATATTCTGAGTCAACAATCGTTCATTATCACAGCCGAATGCGTTGTACATACACGTCTTATGAATGAATGGTCAAATATGTCAAATACATATAGCTACATTTTCAGTGCGAGCACTTTAGAAAAACTTACACATTTCCCAGTGGGTTCATCAATTAGTGAACGCGGTGGCCTGCACGTTCCCCCCGTCCCCCCCCCCCCACACACCCTGCTCGCTGTTCACTGAACATCATCCAAAGAAGGCAATGCCCAACCCCGCTACCCCCACACGCGCACCAAGCCGCCCTCCCCTCCCCCACCTCACACACGCTGCTCGCGCCAAATGAATAAGTTTTGCTTTTTGCAGTTCATGGACTCATAACGCATTGTCCACAGTTTACGCGAATCCCCAGCGCCTTACTTAGCACGTGACCCGATGCGTCCATGAGTCAATGAACTGAAGGGGTTCACGTAGGCTTTGCACGTGATCCGATGCGTAAATGTGTCAATGAACTGAAGGGGTTCATGAGAAAATTGTCTGTAACCCGATCCGTTCACGAGTCTATAAACTGAAGGGATTCACGTAAACTTTGCTCATAACAGGATGCATTCATAAGTCAATAAAGTGCCAAAAAAATATAAATAAATGAAAAATAAATAAATAAAAATAAAACAAACTTTATTTCTTAGTCCTTCGTTATTGTTATCAGTTTGCAGAATATATTAATCAGAACCTGTTTCAAATCAACTTTTCTATAGAAGATGGCCAAATCGTCTTACATCTCTATTTTTAAGAGTTAACATCCCGTCATTATCATAATTTTACATTCGTCACTCGTCGCTCGTTATCACAACCGATTACATCTCTATAACAATTGGACGAATCGTCTTCCGAGTTCACAATACATCCTAGTCGTACACATCGGCGTCTTTAGATTAATGTACATATCACCTTTTATATCCTGATCAAGCATAGACCTTTTGTTAGCACAGCCCATCAGAAAAAAGTGGACAAATCACATATTCTCCAGGAAAGGGGATTAGTCCTCTTCGAACATTTCCGTATCTTGCCTGAACTCCTTTCATTCGGTACCGTTACCGTTCTCAATTGCTAGGATACCGTTTTCACGCCGAACAATCGGCAACGTTCTCAATTCATAGCATATCGTTTAGCTCTCAAGAATAGCTGATACTATTTATCGTGTCGTTGCTTTCAATGTCCGTTGTTATCACTCCAGATAAATTGCTTATAAATTGACTTCTATGGAGGAACTAGAGCTGTCACCCTTGATTCGTATCGTTCTCAGTTCGCTGCTCGTCGACATATCGCTACTGCTTTGACTGTCGCTAAATTTACTCGAATGTAGAAACACTTTCCTGGCTATCGTTTCTGGTGTATTCTGCTCGATAAATACCGAATGACTGTTCCTTCTATTCCCCCTGAATACTTCTGCAAGCATTGGCCGAAATTTTCGACTCATCATAAAGTAGATGGTGGGATTAATCACTGTCGATGTCTTTGCTGTCAAGACAGCCATCACTGTTATTCTTGTCGGCAACATTGTCGGATCGCCGTAAGCAGTCCACATACTAACGACGGCGTATGGCATCCAAGATACTAGAAATCCCCAGCACATCGCGAACGTCATCTGAAAATATATACAATTACAATAAAACTTAGTGACTCGTTTACCATGTCTGATTCGAACTTTTTCTTCAGTGGTTAAGAAATTCTTCTGATAGCTCGAGATTTTTAGGCATATTTTACGCAAACGTTCTTATTTTATCATGAAAATGTACATCGAGCCGATTCTAATGAGAACACACAACATGCCATTAATACCTGAATATAGAACATTGAAAAGACATCCATAATTTATCACCAATTGCCTCCTTACTTGGAGCTATGATTAACCCTCAGTGGCTCGAACTACCCATGTCTAGAGCCATTTAAGTTCGACTGTACATATCGGTTTTGTCTAGAGCCATGTTCTGAAAGTGTGCAAATGGCCCATGTCTAGAGCCATGTCTGGCCTACCAAGTATACTGACTGTTCTGAAAGTGTGCAAATGGCCCATGTCTAGACCCATGTCTAGAGCCATTTAAGTTCGACAGTACATATCGGTTTTGTCGTACGTCAGTTAGCTTGGAATATCTGGCGCTTATAGGATTAAAAAATGTGAAAGCGTCTGGCCTACCAAGTATACTAACTTTTTGTTCTGAAAGTGTGCAAATGACCCATGTGCCACATGCAAACAGCACATTACGAAAACACGCCTATTCAAATATAATGAAAATTTTATCACCAAAAAATGAAAATTTTCAGATAAAAAATTCAGATATTTTTCAAATTTTGGCTCAAAACATAGATTGTGGGTACTCGTTAGAACCGCCTCGATGAGGCGGTTCTAACGAGTACCCACAATCTATGTTTTTAGCAGAAATTAGAAAAATAATGTATACCCCTGTAAACCCCAGTTTTACTATATAAAAGTGGGGTTTAAGGGGGTCGAAATTATATAGGCATGTTTTCGTGATGAAAGGTTTAGATCAACATGTGTATCCAGGCTTCTCCAAATTGTTTTCATTCACTGACATAAGCTACACTATTAAGGTTTTCTATCAGATCGTGCGTACTTAACTTGCATCTGCCTAAAGCCTATTCTCCCATCATTTGCATCTAAAGTCAGATGTTATTTTCTTATTCTTGATGCAAGTCATGTATTAGGTCGAGTTCAGAAATCTCAAACTATTTACAATAATTATTGTGCTCGAATTTATGTTCTCTTTTATTACATTATAGATTTATATTACATTAACTCTGCAACTGGTTTAGTAAGTAGCTTTAATTAAACGCTTTTCTATTATTTTGAAGCAAGCTAACATTTTAGAATTCACCGTTTAACATACGAGCCAGCGTACGACAAAACCTACATTAAGACTTGTGCGACCAGCGAAAACTCAGATCAGCCTGCGCATCCGCGCAGTCTGATCAGAGTTCGCTGGTCGCACATGCCTTCTACAGCCTCCGGGATATCCAAAGAGGGATGAATGAGAACCGTTGCCATACTGGATTTATGTACAGGCTGATCACAGATGCCTTATTGTAGGTTTTGTCGTGCGCAGGAACATATCATATTGTCAGAAAGTGTATTATTGTGGACCACGGCAACTATAATAAAGACAATAAAAGCCCTTACTGGAGACTTGATACTTGGCAAATATTTCACAAGGGAGACAATTATTGTGACTTCCTGGTTACTTGTACGCACCCCAGAATTCGTCAGACAATGGGTCTACTCTAAATTAAATGGATTTGCGAGAGCAAATCCTTTTTATTTAGAGTAGAACCCTTGTCAAACAGGAGGCAAACTAATTTTGAAAGAGATGTTTCCCCTAAACGTGTATTTTATCCCTTTAAATTAACTCGCCTATATTTTTACGTCTACGTGAAAAAGGAGATGATATCGTTCTGTTTATAAATATATTAATGTTTATGAATAATGGAAATGAGAGCTACTCACTTTAACTAGGTGTCCTTCCTTTCTTGACATATTCTTCGACGTCTGCCCTCCCCAACTTTTTAACTTCTGCGCACTTTTTCTACACTTGATTAAAATCAGCCCATACGCAGCCATGATAACAATAGAGGGTGCCACAATACAGAAAAACGCCATGAGTGTAATAAATGATCTATTTCTGTTCCACTGTAATGTACATGAAGTCCCGTATGCCTCTACAGCATAGCTACCCCACCCAGTGAGAGGTATAAGAGACCAGAGTAGAGCATAGATATAGGAGCAGACCAACACTTTGATCGTTGTTTGGTAGTCAGAGATTTCTACAAGAAAACAGAAATTTGTTTATTACTGTTCAAAATATTTAACTCTTTCACTGCCACAGGCGATAATAATAGGCTTTTGCAAACAGAATAGATCCAGATGAGACGACTCAATGAGCCGTCTCATCTAGATCTACGCTGTTTGACATTCAGTCATTCAACTTTACATATAAACGTCTTTCCAAACGATAGTTTGTTAGAATAAAAAGCAGACGGCAAATGTCGTCTGAAATTTGGCGCCAAAAGAGTAAAAATGAATGGATAAACCTGAAAATGTATACCAAAGTTTGCGAAGGGATGAGAGCAGAAAGTTGCAACTCTTGTACAGTCGACCCTCGTTATCTCGAAGTTCAAGGGACTCCCTCAAATACTTCAAGCTATCCGTATCTCGACTTATAAGATTTGCAGAATTAGGAAAAAATGAATCGAACAATCACCTTTCACGAAGAATATGTAATTTGACTCCTGAAGTTAGAGATATGTATTGAAAATATTGTGGAAAAGAGGAGAAATTGCTCCTCTTTTCCACAATATTTTGTTACCTGTTGTCAGATTTCCATGTTAAAACAGGGATCTAATTTTCACTTCGAGATAAGCGGTTATTGGAGATAAGCGAAGTCGAGATAATGAGGGTCGACTGTATTTGAAACCTTTCAAAAATCAAGACTAGTCTTCAAAGAGTGACTATGCTTAGAAAGGGAGGGAGCAGATTCATTCTTTTAAGAGTAAATCCTCAATGAGACAGGAAGCAGAGTGGGTGTCAGTAATTGTCCTTGAATGCGTGCATAATTTTAAGGATCGTTTCATCACAATACGGATGGTTGTGTGTGTTTCACTGAGATATTTCACTGCTGATGTAGATGTGTTTTCATGACCAGAATGCGTAGTTTTCAATCTGTAGCTGCATCAGAATTATAAGTATCTCGGGAGGCCTGTGTTTCGTGATTGTTGACTTTTCTGGGTAATTTAATTTATGCTCTTTGATTGCTTTGAAATGAAAGCACAAACAACACTTCAACGATACAGAATGAACAAACGAAAAATAAATGCAACATAAATACAAGCAATACGAGGACATATACCAACAAGACTGGCATAGTACGAAGGGGAAAGGGTCGAAATATAGAACTGCCTTGGAATATTTATTATAAGAATACCGAAGGAGTTTAGGGTCAGAATTTTGGTTCCAGTAAAATGGTTTTAATCCCCGGAAGGTCTTACTGTTAGTTGTTCTTAAGAGTGGTTCTTGTATTGTTCGTTTTTGTGGGCTTTGTGGTTGCTCGCGGTGATTTTTTTGTTTCAAATGTTGTGTATGTGAGGAAGACTGGGAATAATAACGTAGAACAAGGATAATAATTAAGGGAACTAGATACACTTGGTAAAGTCTCGGCTCTGTTTACAGGAGAGACACCTTTTGTGACTCCAGTTTGCTTTCCTATACTACAGTCTCATTCTGAAAGAATTTACTCAGCTTTTAAAGAAGACCCCTTTTCAGAAGGAGGCAAAAACATCTTTTCAGACTGACTCCTCTAAAAGTATACTCATTTCCCTTAATTAAGGCCTTGTCTGAACATTAGATTTTTGGTAAATGCGACGTTAGTTACCTTTTTCAGGATGGCATATCGTGACGTATCTAGTAACGCCCATTGTTGTTAACGTGGTGATGCTGACTAGTCCGAAGAAAAAGCCGAGGAGACCGTACAATGTGCAGCCTACAAAATAAATAAATAAATAAATAAATATGCATCACGAAAACATACCTATATAATTTTGACACCTTTAAACCCCACATTTATATAGTAAAACTGGGGTTTACAGGGGTATAGATTGTTTTTCTTATTTCTGCTCAAAAAACATAGATTGTGGGTATTCGTTAGAACCGCCTCGGTGAGGCAGTTCCAACAAGTACCAACAATCTATGTTTTGAGCAGAAATACGAAAAATACCAGAAGTTTTATCTGAAAACTTTTAGTTTTTTGGTGATGAAATTTTCAATATAGTTGAATAGGCGTGTTTTCGTAATGGCAGTTCTAACGAGTACCCACAATCTATGTTTTTTGGTTTTTTTTTTTTTGCAAAATATGAAAAAAAATGTATACCCCTGTAAACGCCAGTTTTTCTATATAAAAGTGGGGTTTAAGAGGGTCAAAATTACGAGCAGAGGTCTTCGGGACACAAGAGCACACCGAATGTCCAGATAAACCTAAAGAACTCTGCAAAGCAACTGAACACTGTGGAATGTAAGTACGAGCGTATCTGATCGGACAGGCTAATCTCGATTTGCACTATTACTTTTTCAATTAATATAAACAACAAATAGCCAAACGATTTTTTCTCATTTCAATATCCAACATATTTTCCAAGCAATACCGTAAAACCCTACGTATAGGGTCAGACATGCACGAGCAACAGTGCAAAACCAGACCGACCGCGGTCTACACTGATTGCTATTCATCCAATATGTTTTTAGATAGATCAGCTGGTAACGAACGGACTCGTTCTTTAATGACGGGTATGGTGAGAGGTTAACATGTCCCAATATTTAGAGTTTATATGGTAATTTTGATTGGATTACTGTGTGTGGTAAATCTTTTCTCACTTGGTTAGATATCTCATGCTTAGAATATTATTCTACATATAATTGCTTCAGCACTGATTTATGAAGCATTACAGAAAACATAATATACATATCATATTTTTTTTTATTTCATTTTATCAGCTTAGTAATATTTACCATCACGAAAACATACCTATATAATTTTGACCCCTTAAACCCCACTTTTATATAGTAACACTGGGGTTTACAGGGGTATACACCATTTTTCTTATTTCTGCTCAAAAGCATAGATTGTGGGTACTCGTTAGAACCGCCTCGCCGAGGCCGTTCTAACGAGTACCCACAATTTAATGTTTTGAGCAGAAATATGAAGAATATCAGAGGTTTTTATCTGAATATTTTCAGTTTTTGGAGATAAAATTTGCTATGTATTTGAATAGGCGTGTTTTCGTAATGCATAATCATAAATAGTTATATAGTAAAAGTAATAGTTACATTCTGATTCGTCATTCGTTTGCGGATTTATGAGTTTGGATTATGGCTTGGGTATCATGACCGCAACTACTTAGCTGAAAATATGCAAAATGTCTGTCACCTACCTAAGTCGCCGTAAATCCACAGATGTTTGTAAGATGAGGAAATTGCTAATGGAAAACCACAGAGTGGTAAGATGATGTCACTACAAGCTAAATTTAGAACGTAATAATCTGACATCACAAGGGCATTCCAGTTCCGGAAGCAGGTATAAATCACCATACTATTCAAGAGGACAGCAAGAACACCTGAAACAGTAATTGCACAAAATAGATAATTCATCACAGAGAAAATATATATAAAAAAATGTTACGAAATAAAAGATAAAATGGGAAATAAGACTAGATTCGCGCCATGATGTATTCATCTTGCCTAACCAAGGTCTGAGTAAGCTTTATATAATCTGTATCTTTTTCTATTGAATGAGATAGTTGTTATTATTAACAGTCAAATAGCCAATCAAATTGCCAGTCTCCAAAACGATGGCTGCCATTGGGCAGCTTGGTCCACCAGAAATAGGATACTAAATATAGACCACATAATGTTACAAAATGTTATGTGATAAAACAGAACATCGTTACTAACGTCAGCAGACGTCAGCAGTATCATTAAGAACATTTTATACCATACATAGTAGCTATAATAGATACTGCAAAAAGGTTGGGCCACAAGGTCTCACAACATTAGTTACAACCCTTCGACTGCTTGCAATAGTCAATTGTCAGTCATCATCATGTAATTATGTGGACTACCTTGAAGAATCTCATGCCTTATCATTATTGCCAGATCTAGATCACGCACTACGACTGAATTCTCAAAATAATTAACTTCGTGTCTTCCCATCTAGCATTCTTTATAAATCTACAGCGGGCCGTCATTGGCCCGTCAGGGTAGCTGACGGGCCGATAGCGGCCCGCTGTAGATTTATAAAGAATGCTTACAGGATTAATGCTAATAAACGCATATAGTTAAATACTGTAAAAGGATCCAGTAAAAATCTTGTTTGGTCTATAAAAATTCTAGTATGATAAACAAATCTAGATGTTCCCATGCGGCTAGTTTGTCTTCACATGGTTTGCTACGCTTTACACAACGTTGGCACATAAACAGATTGAATTAAATTGCTAGATCTAATTGATAGAACCTTCTTAAGAGAAAATTACTCGTGAAACACCGCAGTTAATTAGAAGCAAATCCTTCCCAACTAAAAGGCAAATTATTGAATGCGAGGACATCGTCATCAAAATTACTTACCTACTGGAATGACCAAATTAGCATAAGTGCAGACAAAACGAGCTTACATGAGTATAAATTATTGTATAAAAAGCAGTTCCGCACGTTATTAACAGCCGTGCATTTACCGGCGAAAAGCCGTGTATTAACAAGGCAAGTCACGCGCTGTTAATGCACGGCTACGGAACTTTCAATATGTCTGTATCGGGGCCACAGACTTGCTGCCGTCACGAGATGTGTAATGCCCGGCCCTAGAACGAGCATAGTCCGTGGAAATTGCGTTCGCGAGACATCAGTGAAAAGGCGAAACAAAATAGTGCAAGAAATAACGCGAAATGTAGCAAATGTTTTCAGTTTTTATGCAATAATAGCAATCGAACATGGTTTTTCAATGCATTAACATTCGTCAGGTACCTTGGGAGGTGTTGAAAACCGCGGCCTTCGGCCTCGGTTTTCAACACCTCCCACGAGACCTGGCGAAAGTTTATGCATGAAAAACCTTGCTTGATCCCTATATAAAAAACACATCAGAACGGAAGTAGTCAAACTATTTGATACGTAATAACTATAAAATGCAAACGTCATTGTGAAAGATCAATTTGGGCGATTTATGTACAAGTTAGTGGTTATAAACATCTTAGAATAACATCATATTTACCCACTAATAAGTGGGCAGCAATTGCATTCTGAACTAGAGCAAACGAAAACCCAAAGTAGGACCTTGATAGGCCCAACCGCAGGCATCGATAATAGCCAGGCAGCAATCCTATGAAACAGATAGGGGAAATTATCACCATTTAGTCTGATTCCCGACTTACCGTCGTGCAATTATAGCGGGATAAGATAAGCCATAATCGCATGCAGTTTGTCGTAGAACATATATGCTGTGGCCCGTCCTTTTTGTATTACAAAAACACGCCTATTCAAATATATTGAAAATTTTATCACCATAAAATTGAAAATTTTCAGGTAAAAATTCGGATATTTTTTCATATTTCTACTCAAAACATAGATTGTGGGTACTCGTTAGAACCGCCTCGGCGAGGCGGTTCTAACGAGTACCCACAATCTATGTTTTGAACAGAAATAAGGAAAATAATGTATACCCCTGTAAACCCCAGTTTTACTATATAAAAGTGGGGTTTAAGGGGGTCAAAATTATATAGGTATGTTTTCGTGATGGTAACGAATGCTGCTCGTTTATAATTGTTTAGAAAGATCAGAGATACGTTATAGTAATTTATTATCCATCTATCTAAACTATTTAAACTGCTAGGGTGAGTAAGAAACACCGCAGACACTGTATCTAAACTGTTTTCACAGGCCTGTCTGTTTGTCTGTCTGTCCGAAAATTTAGAATACATACAGAACATGTACTTACAGACAAGAGAAAGATATGAGCCAACAATATAGTCTTCCCAGTGTACCAAGCGTGACAGGTACTTGGTATCAGAGTGGTTGAAGATTGTTTCATTGAAGGCAATCACCACAATAGAATGTAACATTTTCATCTAAGCTGAAATAGAAATAAAAAAAAACAAGTTATAGGACACGAATATTTACACTGTTAGGGAAGAAAGTTAACCCCAGCGGGCATGCAACGTCGCATCTACGTTGATGCACCATCATGACGTTGCATCGACGTTGATGCGACGTTGTATAAACGTCATATGCCCACTGGGATAGACGTTTTGAACACATTTACAGGGTAAAATAAAGAGACGACCTTTAGATCAAGCAATAGAAAAAAGATCAAATATAATATGAAATAGCAAATACAATGTACTCTGATAATCAAACTTTATTCTAAAACGTTTATTTCAAACGAGGCGATTTGGTTTATGTCTTACCTTGTGTCATTTTTCTTGTGTTTTTCAGTCCTTTTAGCATTGCGATTACCTTGCTTGGGTGAAGAGAGAGCTAATCTTAGTGCTTTTCGTACGTTTGTTCGATTTGTGCTTGTTTGGATTTGTCGGTTTCCCCTTCCTCTTGGTGTCTAGGAAGGGCTGCGGTTTGTGATTGTGGCACTTTTCTCTTACCATTTTTTTTTTTTTTTTTTTTTTGCACATCCCAAAGCTAAACATCTCTGTTCATTGATATGTTCTCCAGTTTCCAATTACCAAAAAACTTTGTGAGCTGTAACGTCAGAGACATGTTTACTGGCACATGCGCCCAATGAAGACTCAAATCACACTGCGCACCCGCGCCGTCTGGTCAGAGTCTTCGTTGTCTTCATGAAGAAATTTTGCATCCTTGATTATTCAAACTTCGTTTGTATCGAAAGAACAGACGTGTCATTTATAACCAATAACAAATACAGTTGACTCTCGTTGTCGCGACCTCGCTTATCTCGAATAACCGCTTATCTCGAAGTGAAAATCTGGTCCCTGCCTAAACATGAAAATCTAACAACAAGTAAAAAAATATTGTGTAAAAGAGGAGAAATTGCTCCTAAGGAGCAATTTCTCCTCTTTTCCACAATATTTTCAATATATCTCTTACTTTAATAGTCCAATTACATATACATTTGTTAATTGTGGTTGTTCGAATTATTTTTCCCTCAATTCTGCAAATCTGATATGTCACGGTACGGACATCTCGAAGTATTTCATAGAGTCCCTTGGATTTCGAGATAACGAGAGTCGACTGTACCATTATAAGGTCACAGTGAGATCCTGAAACGTACTTACAATATGTTTGGTTTTGATTTAATAACTAAAACTCAAATATTAAATTAGTCAAGGATAAAAAGGTAAGCTCACCATACGTAGTTCTTCTGTTTTCATCACCACAAGTAGTAAATGAATGGCTTTGAAAAGTTCAGACTTTTTATACTTGAAAGTAAACACCATTTTATCACTTTAACCTACTTATTCGCACTAAGGTTCAGTCACTACACAGTAAGTGGTAAAACTTCTCAGTAGCTTTACTTTTTCTCTTCACAGGCGTGTCTTCACAACCGTACAGGAAAAAGACATTTACTAGTTTTGTACACAGAATGAGAAATCTTTCAGTTTCTATCCTTTCCTTGATAATAAATTTGCTTATAATCCTTTCTTTAAAAAGAAGTCAGCCGCGAAACATAAGTCTCAAAGTTCTATCATTTAGTAATATAGATGGCTCATATTATCAAGGAAATTCTTTTCTTCTTGGGTTGATCCCTTTTCAGAAGGGGATTCAACAGGAAGCAACGTGGAAGTTACAAGTTGCCTCCTTTGTAAACAATGGGTAAAAATCTATAAAGTGTATCGCGTCCCTTTATGTTGATATTACGAGTGGTTACGACACATGCAACTACTGTCTTCCAATAGTTATTTGATACTAAGAACACGCTTGCTCCAGTCGGTGATATATACAACGACGACACAGCTGTCTTGTCCAATAATATATCTCGAGATTTTCTATAGCTAAAGCGCAGGTCTTCAGTCTATTCTATCAATATGACGAGTTAATTTGTCCCACTTGCAATAAGACTTGTGTGACCAGCAAAGACTCAGATCAGCCTGCACGTCCACCCAATAGCCAAGGATTCTCATTTATCCCTCTTTGGAGAGCCTGGAGGCTGTGCAAGACACATGTGATCAGCGACAACTGATCTGAGTCTTCGCTGGTCGCACAAGTCATATTGTAAGTGTTATCGTGCGCTGGCTCATATGGATTGACCCATCCAGTCTTTGACCAGACAATACACAAGCCACAACTTCAAGAAAAGCAAAAGAACCGGGCCTCGAGGTCATAAAACTGTTTTCATGCTCAACTCAGCTGAGCATGAATTTTGTCTTGCTAATAAATCTCAAATCTCGTCGAGCTCGTTGTGGTTCTACTATTGTTTCTTCGTTTGCTCTGGGTTTCAGAATGTACCCGAAATAGTAAAGAATATGTGATGTCCAATAACTGCCACACGCATAGAACATAGTCACATACCCATGACTCCAAACGGAAGAGTTTACAAACTATAGTGGATAGTATATATACCACAACCTCTTTATAACACTATTGTTGGGGTCCATAGCATAAACCGTGTTAGTTAAACAACCGTGTTATATCCAAACAAAAACGTATAGATTATATTGAAAAATGCCTATTTATGGTCATTTTTCAATATAATCTATATATGTTTGGGATCCATGTTTGAACCGTGTTATATCCAAAAACCATGTTATAACGAACCGTGTTATAAAGAGGTTAAAGTGTAATGCATCAAAACAACTAAACCTAACGCAACCAGCTCTCGCTTACCCCAACGAGATGCTTAAAATGTCACAGAGGACCTACGAAATGCAATAACAAACCATTAAATAAAACTGTTGTGATTTATTCATTTTTGTGTTGCGGAATTAATGTATTTTTTTTATTTTATGTTAAAACGCTGATAAGTTAGAGAACCTCTATGCAAACGAACTATTATGTATACCTGGTAACGTAGCAGGACTTAAGAAAGGGTTGGACGCCAATAAAATAACATGTCGTCGAAAACAAGATAAATAGTAAAAGAAAAAAAAAGGTAAGAGAAAAGTCCAGGGAGTGCCACAATCACAAACCGCAGCCCTTCCCAGACACCAAAAGGAAATGGAAACCGACATATCCAAACAAGCACAAATCGAACAAACGTATGAAAAGCACTAAGATTTGCTCTCTCTTCTCCAAGCGAGGTAATCTGAAAAAGACAAGAACAAAATGACACACGGTAAGACATAAAACAAATCACCTCGTAGAATAAACCACAAAGCAACAAAGAGTAAGACTAACACCGGGACCACCGCCTTAGAACGGTCAGTAGAGTAAACCACAGGGGGGTTTAAAGCACTTTTACAGCTAGCCAACTTCACCCTGGGTCCCGATGCTACTCTTAATACAGAAATACATAAAATTCGGTTCGCATAAAGGCTTCCAACTCAGTCAATGCATCAAAGCGAAAACATAAAAATCAAATTAATCACTATAATAAACAAAGACGAGTACTCATGGTTAATTCTACTGTATGCCAGAGTAAATGAAAACCAATAGTTGAACCACGGCGAGCCAAGCCAAATACATATCGTCAAGCCCCAAATCATCTTGAAAGCTTAAACCTGGTTTTATGCATATCCAGCCCTCGCCCTTAAAACTGGCATGAACTAAGCGCATGTTTGGTCGGTTTTCAGTGGTTGCCCCACTTTTCGTTCTGTTCGTATTGAATTACTGTTTGGAGCTCTATCAGAAGATAAGGGTGATGTTTCGCGCAATTAAAGTTCGTATAAGATCCCAACTACTGTGCTTTCGATATCTTTCAGAAAGTCCTTTTTTTCGCTTTGCGCTTTACACAGAAGAAGTAAACTTGCAAACGTTTGTCATGATTTAATGCAAAACCATTTGTGGCAATTATCTATGCACAAAAATATTTATTCTAGTCACTGGTTTTAAAAAATTAAAAATTTTCACTTTTTCCCATAGTAAAAATGAATTCAAATTATGCAGAAATTTATAGAGTAGGTAAATAGTGATTGTTGTGTTGGTGTTTACCGACACGTTAACCCTTATGGGTCAGTTTGTGTCGTATCCCAGAGAAAGGGAGAAAAGAAGTAGAAGAGATGGTAGAAAAGATGAAAGAGACTGACAGAGAAGAAAGAGAAACAGGAATAAAAGTGAAGAAACAGAAGAAATAAAAACATTCCCCCTCTACCCTTACCTGCTACGAGGATAGCAGGCCTTGCCAAACTGTAAGCCAATATCAGTTGGTCGCCCCGGTGACGCAAGATACACGGCACCTTCGCTACACCCGACTACTCCTGGCATATTTTCAACAACTTCCGCATGTTCATTTTTTTTCTCAATTTTTCACAATATTGTTGTGAAACATCGGTAATTCAGCAAAGAAAAGTACAAAATAGTTTCTTCGACAAAAATTAAAAAAAAAAAAAAATCACTTTACTATAGAAATTGCACAGGTCAGACTAATATTTGGCCATAAATTTAATTTTAGTGTAAATATTTGAGAACAAAACGCAGAAACAGAAAGCTAAGACAAATGGTTTCTGGTAAGAATAAAACGCCAAGCGAAAATCGTCTTTCCAAATGATGTCGAAAGGACAGTAGTAGTTTTCCTACTTATGTTCCATGGTGGAATCCCTGTTGGGGTTTGTTTGTGCATCTGTGGTATCATCTGTAACGTTCGTTTTATCCTTATTTGTTTAAGATCTCTCCTTTTTTTTTTTGGTGCCTTGGGAGGCATTTCCTGGGTATATTCACTTATATTCATTTAACTTGCTCTGAATATTGATACAATAATAACAAATAGCATGTTCTTTGCTTCAATTTTGCTAAGCGCTTTAACGCTTACGACGTCAAATTTCATTTGTCGTCTGCTTTGTTGTTTTTAACCAACTAGCGTTTGGAAAAAAAAGTTTATGTGTAAAGTTTAAAGACTGAATGTCAAACAGCGTAGATCCTGATGAGACGGCTCATTATTTGCCGTCTCATCTGGATCTACGCTGTTTGCAAAATCCTATTATTATCGCCTATGGCAATGAAAGAGTTAAGGGATAACCGATTTACCGATATACGAAAATTATTGAAGATTATTTGATCCGCAGCGCGGAAACAACGTGGAAACATGTGCGTCGAGGGAAGGCTCGGATCAGTCTGTGTATGGCGTGCAGTCTGATCAGTCTAAAATTATTTTTAAGTATTTCTCTACTGAGAGTAGCATCGGGACCCAGGGTGAAGTTGATTGGCAGTAAAAGTGGTTCAAACCGCCCGGTGGTTTATTCTGCTGACCGTTCTAAGGCGGTGGTCCCGTGTTAGTCTTACTCTTTGTTGTTTTGTGGTTTATTCTACGAGGCGATTTGTTTTATGTCTTGCCTTGTCTTATTCTGTTCTTGTATTTTTCAGTCCTTTTAGCATTGCGATTACCTCACTTGGGGAAGAGAGAGCTAATCTTAGTGCTTTTCGTACGTTTGTTCGATTTGCGCTTGTTTAGTTTTGTCTGTCTCCTTTTCCTCTTTTGTCTGGGATGGGCTACGGCTTCTTCCTCTTGGGGTCTGGAAAGGGCTGCGGTTTGTGATTGTGGCACTCCCTGGACTTTCTCTTTCCTTTTTTTTGTGATTGTGACACTCCCTTGACGTTTCTTTTATCTTTTTTCCAATGATAGTGTATGTGGACAACGTATGCCCTGATCAGACAATCACGAATGCATAGGCTGATCATTCCTCGCATATGTGATAATAAGCATAACATTCTAGCGCTCCGGCTCCGTTAGTTCAGGGGACTGGGCACACTCAAAGCGTGCAACTCTATAAAAAATGTTTTGCATTTCTTATGAAAATCGGGCTATTCTAAAAGGAAAGAATTTGCTCTCTTTAGGAGAAAATTATTTGTTTTTAGAATAAACACCTGTCGAGAAGGAAATTGGTTCACAGAAGTGCATAATGGACTTCACAAATGTTGTCTCCCCTTTAAGCAATATAGGAATATCTGACAAAGACGTCCAGTTCACTTAGTTTATCAATTGAAGAAGTGAAACAACGTGTTAACGTGTTGTTTTCCGTCCCTGAACTGCGTACCTTTCACACATTCCTTATCGAATTATATGTACTGCCAGCTTCATCGAAAATAAACACATATTTCATACCTTATCAAACTATTCTATCACCTATCCCGCCCAAAATATGGAATAAGAAATGGTGCGTAAAAAGACGTCAAATTAAATGTTTGGGTTGATATATTCATACAATATTTTAGAGAGGTCTACATGTAATTTAGATTGTAAACAAAGACCTATTGATGTTACTTAGATATTACGTCTCTGAATCCGGTTAAGCCCATCTCCTGATGGCTTCCAGGATTTGTCTTATGGCCGATGCGATTAAACTGTTCATTCTGTTTTCAGAAAATAGGCCAAACCCAGCGGGCATACAGCGTTGAATCAACATCATGACATTGAATTAACGTTGAATCGGCGTTGTTTCAACGTTGTATGTCTGTCGGGAAGGTAATCCCAACGTTCAATGTCTTCTGAAATCGGACAATCTCGTTCAGAAGCCGTCCAGATTGTTCGATTTGTGCTCCTACCACACTCCGAAGTTCTTCCTAGCATCCAAAGTGGCTAGTGAAAAACTTAGGGAAGAACAAATCACGTGGCTCACCATGGTGAGCTCGTTCTGAAAGAAAGGGCGGTCGATAGATTATACATAGGTAATTGAAAAATACAGTCGACTCTCGCTTATCTTGAATCTCGAAGTGAAAAATCTGGTCCCTGTTTAACATTGAAATAGGACAATGACAATGAGAATGACATGTAGTTTATTCAATACTTCAGGCCACCGGCCCATAATACAAATACTAAACAAAACATACAAGATCGAGTGCAAGATCTAATAATTAGATATAATAATCATAGTATTATTTCGTATAACCCAAAATCTTACCATTTCAAAATATGTATATTAACTTAAGACTATATTGCGTGCATAGGTAAGCTCAACAAATTTCTCTCTTTTCAATTTAGATACATAATTAATATATTTAGCTTAGCTCTCTGTTATCGTTTCTCCAGATCTAGAAAAATGCTATGATATCCTTAACAATATTTTCAAGATGTGGTAAATAAGTATGCCTTAATTCATCGTAAACAGGGCACATCATAATAAAATGAAATTCATCCTCTACTGCTTGAGAATTACAAAGATAACATAATTTGTTTTCTTGTAGAGTATTATCATGTCTACCAATTTCTATATTCAGATTATGAGCTGAACGTCTCATTTTAGATAAGTAATTCGAAATTTCAGAGGAATGTTATAAAATATATATAGTTTGCAACTGTAAATTCAATCACAAAATATCTGTTATAGTGTACCTTACTAGAGTTATTAATTTGTCTAACAGGTACAGTCTATTAATCTCTGCTTAAAAGTTTCATAAATATATCTACATCCCTTATATTTTCGTATATCCAGCCATATCCAAAACCATATGTGAACAAAATTAGTTTAAATTTTGATGCCCAGGTAATACGCCCAGCAGCATCCAGGCGCCTTAACATTTTATAACAAAATAAGGATAACTATTGTTACTCATTCTAGTAAGCTTTATCCAGTACTTAATGCATCTACAATAATAGTCAATATATTTTGGATATCTTCCACAATCTCTTCTAGCGAGTACCACATCCTGTGGTAAAAAAATCTCTTACAAAATTGATCCTGATTATTTTCGACAGCCTCAGAGACTTGAAAACCCCAAATCTCTGATCCATACGGCAATACTGGTTTCACCATTGTGTCAAATGGTTTTACCATTGTGTCAAATAATTTAAACAATTCAGTTTAGTCAAAGTAGCCTACATTATACTGTAATTTATACAGACTTATTTTGCTCTAGCATTTCAGTTGTTTCTTGCTGTCGAGTCCTCATCATTGTTTCTTCTCTGTAATTTGTTGTTTTTTTTGTGTTCTCGGAGATGTAACACTGATAAGTTAGGAAGCTTTCATGCGGACTGAACAAATTATGTGTCTAAACCGCGGCAGAAGTAAGGGCGATGATTGTGGCCACGTAAAATCGATTTAAGTCCCCCAGTGGAATACTTTTCACTGACCGTTCCAAGGTGGTTCTTCTGTCATGGTTTATTTTTGTTATAGTTCGTCTTTGAATGTGTGTGTCGCTTACATCTTTTTGTTTTAGATAGCCATTTGGCCACTTTGTGGGAAAGTAAATGTCCGTTTGGCTTTCTGCTAGTGATGTTTCCATTAGGGTCCAGTTATTTCGTGTTTGTGTTTCTTTCCCTTTGATGTCTCTGATTGGAGGTGTGGGATAAATGTATCGATTCCTGATCATTGCCTTTCTTTCTATTATGATTGATTTCCTAGCCTTTGTCGCTAAGACTTCTTTTGCACAGGCCCATATTAATTTAGGTGTGATAGTCAACCCCATGTATTTGTATGCTGAAACTGTCTCAATGCGTATACCTCTGAAATACCATACTTCATTCTCCCTCAGAAACCCTCCATTTCTAAAACACCATAACTTTAACAGCTGCCCATTTTGCTTTCTGTTTTACTAGTTGTTAATAAGCGTGGCACTGGGACCCAGGGTGAAGTTAGTCGGGTGTAAAAGTGCTTTAAACCACACACCCACCCCAACAGTGGTTTATTCTGCTGACCGTTCTAAGGCGGTGTTCCCAGTGTTAGTCTTACTCTTTGTTGCTTTGTGGTTTATTCTACGAGGTGATTTGTGTTAAGTCTTGCCTTGTGTTATTGTGTTCTTGTGTTTTCTGTCCCTTTACCATTGCGATTATCTCGCTTTTCGCACGTTTGTTCGATTTGCGCTTGTTTGGTTTTGTCTGTTTTCTCTTCCTCTTGGTGTCTGTGACGGGCTGCAGCTTGTGATTTTGACACTACCTGGATTTTTCTCTTGCCATTTTCACATGTTAATTTCCATTTTAATTCGATAACAAATGTCAGATGTAATTTTTATAATTGATTGTACCTTGCGGACTGTGTCACTACCTTAACCGAGATCATCAGCATGACCCAGTGCTGATATTTCCTCGCATTCTGTAGATAGTTTTACACCTTGTATACCAGAATCGTTTAATCCGTCAAACATCTCACTAATAAGCAAGCTGAATAGAATTGGACTAAATGTACAGCCCTGTCGAGAACAATGTTGCATGAGAAATATTCAGTACAGTTTTTATTA
This sequence comes from Anodontia alba, assembly GCA_964016985.1. Classification (NCBI taxonomy): domain Eukaryota; kingdom Metazoa; phylum Mollusca; class Bivalvia; order Lucinida; family Lucinidae; genus Anodontia; species Anodontia alba. Next base: position 83,691,327 of record OZ024832.1, read on the forward strand.
TCCAATTTAACATATGAACACTGATTGCTGTACATTGACCTCAGCAGATTATAAAATTTATCTCTTACCTCTTTCGGTCCTGGACAATCCATTAATAGATTGTGATCAACTCTATCAAAGGCTTTGGAAAAAAACAATAAATAAAAAGTAACATCTCCCTCCTTTCTGACTGATATATTTCTAGACCAAAGACATCAACACAAATAAATTTTCTGTTGTACTATAACCTTTTCAGAAACCGGCTTGTGACTCGTCAATTTTATTATTTTCCTCTGCATACTGATATAATCTTTTATGCATCATTCCAGTGAGTATTTATTGAAAACGCCATTAAATGAAATATCTCTAAAATTATTAGGATCTGTATGAGAACCTGCCTTAAATATAGGACATAATATACTCTTATACATGGTTCTTAGAAGAGCCCAGTAACTAGTATCCTATAATAAAAAGGTAACAGAATCGAAACTATTTCATGTAGCCTGTAATTGAGCATCTCGGGAAGTATCCCATCTGGACCACCAGATTTTCCTAACTTTAAGTCATTTATACTGGCTGTCAGTTCCGCCATCGTAAATGGTTTATTTAAGATATCAGGAAATTGAGCATCATTTATCGGTTCTACAAGTTAATTATTTCCATTCTATTGCTACCTTCAACATTATTACTATAAAGACGACTTTTGAAGTGATTATGCCATTGATCGCAGGTATTATCAGAATCTTGACTCTTTTTATACCTAAATTTCTTGACAGTTTTTCAGAACAAATTACTCTCAGATCGTAAACTACCCAATTCCTGCCTATTCCTTACTTGAAATGCTTCCTTTTTTCTGTTCACAAATATACTTAAATCAGTTTCTTGTATCCTTATATTTATTTAGACTTTCTGGTGTGTTTAGCCGTCGAAACTTCCTTAAATGATTATACTTCTGCCTCTTTAATCTATCACATGTTCTAAGGTGTTGATCCCGGTGTTGGTCTTACTCTTTGTTGCTTTGTGGCTTATTCTACAGGGCGATTTGTTTTATGTCTTACCTTGTGTTATTTTGTTCTTGTAATTTTCAGTCCTTTTAGCATTGCGATTATCTCATTTGGGGAAGAGAGAGCTAATCTTAGTGCTTTTCGTACGTTTGTTCGATTTGTGCTTGTTTAGTTTTGTCCATTTCCCTGGTGTCTGGGAAGGGTTGCGGTTTGTGATTGTGGCACTCCCTGGACTTTTCTCTTACCTTTCTTTTCAGTATCCCACCACGGTTCATTCCGTTTTATATTATTCCTTCTTCTTGTTATTTTCATACACTCTGCAGCCCTTTGATACATACTGATGATAATATCTAATGTTTCACTTAGAGTTTGGCCTAATATTAGCACAATCACACTTTTAAGATCAGTTAGAATTATTCTAAATTTATCAAAAACCTGACTTTCTTATTTTCATCGCATCTATATTTCTGCAAAATTTCATGAAAAAAATATTGATTTCTGTTGTTTCTGTCAGTATTATAGTGATAATCTGTATCGTCAGAATTTTTAAATTAGAAATTAAGCTTACAATGCAAAACAAAATGAACCGATTCTGATTTTTTCCAGCTTCAAACTGCTATGTTTGGAAATAACGTGGAAGAAGCTAAGAAGTAATCAACAATGCTGCTACCGTCGTTAGCTATACATGTAATTTCTCCTAATTCATCTTTTAGATTTCTTCTATTTACAATATCGATAGATAAATTCTTACATAGTCCAATCAATGATTTGCCAAATGCATTGTGTACAACATTTTGGAACTTCTGGACATCTAAAAACTATCTGACTTATACAAAACATCTTCGTCAAAAATAAAACTAACATCACCATCATACAATATATCTTGTAAAGACCCACACCTGGCATTAAAATCTCCAGCTAATAATCACATAGCGTCAGGAAATTTTAAAACAATTTGCAATAAGTAATCTTCAAACAATTTTATTCCATTTGTACTATCAGCCTTATTATAAATACTTGAACCCTCGGTAGAAATGTAGGGAAAACACATTATTATATCAGTTTTTAAACTGAAACGTGTACCCTTCAATAATAAGACTACACAGTCATTAAAATCCATAAATTCTATTGTAATATACCCTTTATCAATACAACTAGTTCTTACAAATACTGTGACTCCACCAGAGTGCCTACCTCTGTTTGATAATTTCTTTCTTATCTTAGTAAAGGCAGTAAAACCACTCACAAAATTATCAAACATACCATCAGAGTGACGCCAGGTTTCGCATAAACTATAGATATCAAACAACTGAATGTAATTATTTAAATTGATATTAAATTCATGTTTTGCCAATCATTCAATATTTCAGCTCCCAATGTATTGTTCCTGATTGCCATTTATGTCTGTATCTGTTCTATCTGCAGTGAGGCCCATGGTCTCATTGTTTTCATCATACACAAATGCATCATCCTCTATAATAAGTTTGCCATTTCTCAAGAACGCTTCCTTTCCCTCTGACTTTGCTTTCCTTATAAACTGTCGTAGGTCATTTCTGGCCTTTATAACTCGTGCCGAATAATCTTCACACATATGAATGTTCTTACGAAAATCAGACTCTATCTCATCTCTTTCATTTCCATTTGCTGTTGCAGCGTTTTCAGCCTCTCTGATGGTTTTCCTTTTCCCTCTATATGATTTAGTTTGTAGAATGAGAATTTAATTATTACTGGCCTTGTTATTTTTCTACTAGACATTCTATGAGCCCTTTCAATACTTATTCTACTGTACTTTCAAGATCTTTACGCATGTACTCGCGCACTTTTTCTTCGGTCTCTGCTGTTTACTAGTTTTCAGCTCTTCGTCTAGACTTTCAACTCCGGTGGTCAGCGTGCTCATCGTACTATTCATGTTTATGTTACTTTCTTCTCATCAGCGACTGCTCTCCTGCACCTCATTTAAAGATTCTTCAAACTGGTTAAGCCGTGTCTCCATATTTATGACGCTACTTTGGACATTGAGCATGACAAACTGAAGTTCATTAAACCCCGGATCACCCAGTGGACCATGCAAACTAAAACCGGCTTATGGAAGTCGTTGTTGGTTACTCTGAGAAGAGCTAGTTAACCACACGTTGATCTGTGTTTGTCCAGCCGAGATATTCAGATAACTCTGTTGACTATGCAGACTTGACGCTGTCCCCACACTGCTTGTACTGCTCCTTAGCGTTCGTTGGCCATTGTCATACTCAGGAGTGCCTCGTCCACGTCCAGAACGTTCAGACGTTCCTTTACCCGTACCCGTACCTTGATGTGGATTCGGTCCTGGATTTGTTTCAACGCACTGTACAGCCAACAGCGCAAATAACAACAGTATTCTGAATAATGACATACGCCCAATCTTCAGTATTTGAAGTCGAAAGACAGATTTTCAGTGGCTGCGCAAAAATTCTATTCTCTGACACCACTAGTCAATGTTTATGCCCGTCACGAAAACATGCCTATATAATTTTGACCCCCTTAAACCCCACTTTTATATAGTAAAACTGGGGTTTACAGGGGTATACATTATTTTCTTATTTCTGCTCTAAAACATAAATTGTGGTACTCGTTAGAACCGCCTCGTCAAGGCGGTTCTAACGAGTACCCACAATCTAAGTTTTGAGCAGAAATATGAAAAATATCAGAATTTTTCATCTGACAATTTTCATTTTTTGGTGGTAAAATTTTCAGTATATTTAAATGGGCGTGTTTTCGTAATGCCATAGTTGACTGAACGGCAAACCGTTATACCACGAAGAAGTACCTTGATCAATAGTCAAATTCGTCCCTGTGCATTGAACCATACACTTTACGTTTATATCCCGTCGGCGCCCCTTTTAAAGAAACCGAGCGTAGCACCAGGTATACACATCGCCCCTGTCGACTCTCAATTCATTCACATATAAGGTACTCAGTGGGGAATATTTATTGTGGACATCTCACGCATACATACGAAACATCTTGATTTCTCAATGTATACGATTTTTAGAAATGTTCTTTACTGACCGCTTTGCTAAGTATTATTTTTCCAAGTTTCCGATATCACAATAATTATTTATACACAAAGTCTTAAAAAAGTCCAATTTCAGTTTATTTTATATCCGCCTATGTAAACAATGACATTTATCAAGGTGCACTCGAAATATAACAACAGGTAACAAAATATTGTAGAAAAGAGGATAAATTGCTCCTAAGAAGCACTTTCTCCTCTTATCCACAATATTTTCAATATACCTCTAACTTCAGGAGTCAAATTACATATTCACATGTTAAATGTGGTTGTTCGATTTATTGTTTTCCTCAATTCCGCGAATCAGATGTCGAGGTATGAATATCTTGAAGTGTTTCAGAGAGTCCCTTGGAACTCGAGATGGCGAGAGCCGACTGAATTTTATCATGAAAAGTATTAGTCCTGAAATCAATGACTAAATTTCGTATTAAATTATCAGTTGATTAATGCTTACGTTTGACATTGTTCTAAACCTTCTAAGTGAATGCGAATTGAATCAACAACTTCTGTGGCAGCATGCTAGCACAGAGTTTAGTGTGCTTTCGAAGCTCTTCTGTTCGCAGATGACTTCAAAATGACGTCAAAATTAAATTTAACACCGTGACGTGTTTTACAGATAAACAGACCATTCTGTCACCTAGCCCGCCAAGAATATGCGCGAAATGGTACGTTCAAAGACATCAAACTCTACCTTTATGTTTCTGTATTCAATGAATATTTTAGGAGGACAACATGTACTGTAAATTATAAAAAACTAAGGCCTGTTGATGTTACTTAGATATTATGTCTCTGATCCCGGTTTAGCCCATCTTTAAACTGGGTAATTCTGGTGGCTTTCAGGATTTGTCTTATGGTCGATGCGATTAAATATACAATCGACTCTCGTTATCTCGAAATCCAAGGGACTCTATGAAATACTTCGAGATATCCGAGGTTGCAGAGTTCAGGAAATAATAATTCGATTAACCACATTTAATTTTCGCCGGGCTCGAGCCCGGCGTATCTATTTGAGGTTATTTTTGTAAAATGTGTATGCATTCGAAGAACATCGGTTTTCTTCCAGTTTTATGGGGTTCTTAGTGGGGTTATATATAACTATTCACCCCCATTTTTTTTATTCAAAGTCACACTTTTGCAGCAGATAACTGTGCTATTGGTAACATAGTGAAATAAAAAATGGGAAGTACTGTGTAGAATGAATGTAGCAATGTGGGTTTTGCTCATTTAAAAGAGAAATGAGCAGTTTTCCCATAGGAGCCCCAATTTGACCATTCGATCTGAAATGAGCTTGTTGCTGTCAATATTCGTACACGTTTGAATTTATTCATTTCGTTTTTTTTTCGTCGTACTACGAAGAAGAAACAAAAGATATTTTTCTTTGTTTACGATTGGAAATATGCATTCTCAAATCGAACGGATTATAAGCTGGTTTAATAATACAGTTAATTTGATATTCAACCATGGAAAGATTTTGGCCGAAAGAAAACGTTATGAGTGGAGAAAAGAACGAAACACTGCTACATAGAACAGAATAGAGTAGAATAGTATTTTATTTACTGCACAACAATACCCTATAAGGGTTAAAGGCAAGCAAATACAAACATGATATAATACATTATACAATGACATGAAAGTAATTTTATCATCATTTGATTGAAAAAAGAGGAAAAAAATGTGCATACACATACATATACATATATATATATATATAGCCTTGATGACGTGCTATGATATATTACATTCGCTTACAAATAATCCAATGTATTTCAAAATAATATCGTCTGCAGATGCCATTAGTTTGATGAACTGCTCTTTTTAAGACTCAAATGAATGGTTATTTAGAACAGCCACGTTTTGAAACATTTTATTTCGCAGATCTTTCTAATACTAAATGCTAGGGCCCAGTCTATGTAGCAGTCAAAATTAGAGTATCGCCATCCCCCACCCATTCCCCCTTATAGATGATTTCGGATATAGTATGTTCGGCCTAGGCTATGGATAGCGACATGTAATTATGTATGCAGGCTAGGAAACAGACGATCATAGTTGTTGTTTTTTATTACATAGCTCTGATAATGTCTATAATGCTTTTATCGTTGAGCATTGCGATAATTTATATCATTACAACCTTTCATAAATTATAACATTTGTTCACTATACTACGATCTATAGGGAGCTAAGTAATGCATGATAGATTAGTTTCCCGGCGTATTGATGCTTTGCATCAATGTTTTCTTGTAAATATATATGAATTGGACTCTTGAAATTAGAGATATATTGAAAATACTGTGGGAAAGAGGAGAAATTAGGAGCAATTTCTCCTCTTTTCCACAACATTTTTTACCTGTTGATCGATTTTCATGTTTAGGCAGGGACTAGATTTTCACTTCGAGATAAGCAGTTATTCGAGATAAGCGAGTTTGATATAGCGAGAGTCAACTGTAGTCTGTTTTCAGGCACACCAAACCCAGCGGGCACACAACGTTGAACAGCGTCGATCCAATGTTGATTCAACGTCATGACATTGAATCAACGGTGAATCGACGTTGTTTCAATGTAATATGCCTGCTGGGAAGGTAACCACAACATCCATTATCCGCTTTTAAATAGGACAGTTTCGTTAAGAAGCCTTCCGGGTTATTCGATTTGTGTTTTTACCGCATTCCAAAGGTCTTCCTAGCTTCCAGGCTTAGAGAAACAGGCAATCTCGTGATTCACCATGGCAAGCGCTTTCCGAAGAAAGTGCGGACGATAGATAATTGAAGGATATATATTTTTATTGTTATCAATACCATATATTTAACACTTTGCATGTGTGGTAAAAAATTCAGCAAACGGCATTGTGAAATAGTTTTCTTTTTTTTTTCCTAGAAATAATAGGATTTGACATTTCATGCAAACTGTCTCTTTAGGAGTGTCAGATCCTATTTTCTAGGGAAAGTAAGAAAAATATAATCAAGTTGCCGTCTGCTGCATTGCCCGTAGCATGGTAGGTGTTAATTATCAATTGATTAATGCTGACTTTTATCATTTGATCTTCTTATTGATACGGATTTGAATCAGCGACCTCTGTGGCAGCATGCTAGGGCACAGTTTAGTGCGCTTTGGAAAAAAAGGTAAGAGAAAAGTCCAGGGAGTGCCACAATCACAAACCGCAGCCCTTCCCAGACCCCAGGAGGAAGAGGAAACCGACAAATCCAAACAAGCACAAATCGAACAAACGTACGAAAAGCACTAAGATTAGCTCTCTCTTCCCCAAGCGAGGTAATCGCAATACTAAAAGGACTGAAAAACACAAGAACAAAATGACACACGGAAAGACATACAACAAATCACCTCGTAGAATAAACCACAAAGCAACAAAGAGTAAAACTAACACCGGGACCACCACCTTAGAACGGTCAGTAGAGTAAATCACCGGGGGTTTAAAGCACTACTTCACCATGGGTCCCGATGTTACTCTTAATACAGAAACACATAAAAATTCGGTTCGCATAAAGGCTCCCAACTCAGTCAATGCATCAAAGCGAAAACATAAAAATCAAATTAATCACTATAATAAACAAAGACGAGTACTCATGGCTAATTCTACTGTATGCCAGAGTAAATGGAAACCAATAGTTGAACCACGGCGGGCCAAGCCAAAGACATATCGTCAAGCCCCAATCCACTGGTTAAAGTTTTACGAAGAGTCCGTCATTGGGTCTGAGGCCCGAACCGCCGTCGTGCAATTAAAGAGCGAAGCATAGCCATCAACAATGATTGGGTTGACAACTAGGCATGCAGTCTGCCGCATAATATCCAGGCTATAGCCAATTCTTTTATAACGGATAATAAGTTTTCTGAATTGCTCCGAAAAGTTAGATTTACCTACAATTTTTCTAAATCTGTACACTAAGTCACCGTAAAATTCTGGTTCCGATATACCTTGTTGGAAGCTCTGCTGTTAGCAATGACGTCAACGTTGAGCAAAGTTTGAGGTCACACGTTTAGAATTTTCAATGTGTCTATCTTTGCCTACGTGTTTACCACGTGAAGTGTTATCAGCAGCATTTTTTTAAAATAACTGAGGTTTTTGACATTTCTTTGGAAAAGCTGTTATAACACGACATTGTGTTACCGGCAAAACATGATCGCTGGTTCTAAACGATTCTAAATGGCATTTTGATAGAAGGTAAAACCGGATGCTTGCAGAATTTGTTAACCAACCAAAACATGATCCACGTGTTCACAAGTTTTGCAAAGCGTGACCTTAGGTGTGATTTTGTCAGTGTCTTAATGAGAGACTGACATAATCATACAATAGATCACGCCTTGCGTTAGCTAGAAACTACGTAGAAGTATGAGAATGGCGTTAGCATGTCTGTCCTCATTTTGACAGAGAGCTACATTTCATATTCCTAGGAATTTTTCGTAATTCCATGGCATTTAATAGGGCTCACTGATCAGAGCAAAGATAATCGATTATCAGTCCTGCCATTGTGACCGATTATCAATCAGTAATCATTAAAGATAAGGCCATAATATTACCTGTCTGACTGAGCATGACTCTTTACATATGTTATACTTTACGGTACATATTTGGCCAGAAAAGGCCTGAACAAACAGTGTAGACCCAGATGAGACGCCGCAGAACGCGGCGTCTCATCGGGGTCTACACGGTTTGCCAATCATTCAGCTAATTTTAGACAAACTTTGGCTAGTAAATAGTACTTGTTCAAATTTTAGATAAAGTATGGTAAGGAGTTGAGGTGACCGAATACTAAGGGTAAATACGGTAAAGTAATAGAATCAGAAATCAAACGATCGATTTTTAGCAAATCTGTAACGATAATCATTTTTGTGGAATTTATCGATCAATTAATCGATTATCCGATTAATTGTATCAGCCTTAGCATTTAACCATTTTCCAATTTCTTGAGAAGGCTATGTTCCATTACTGCGGCCCTTCCTGGGTAGCTCCTTATTTGGCTAGTTTCTCACTAAAGACAAACTGTAAGATCTTAACGTTTGAACTACAGATTCATCTGTAAAAAGGCAGCTCAAGTTTATTATTGTTATTGACCATAACATATATAGAGGATATTCGAATGTTTGGAGTGAATATGACTTTTATTTCATCGAGTGAAGTGAAAAGATGTATATTTCATGAGTGCCGAAGGCATGAATGAAATATACATTTTTTCACTTCACGAGATGAAATAAAAGTCATGTTCACAACAAACATTTGAATTTTCTTTTTATTATATACACCACTTTCGATAGAAGAGATGCAAATCTTGCATTTGCAAGGGAAAGTCTGACAACACGCAGTTTTGTTCCTTGGCGGTGACATATAAGAACCGCATAACATTAGTTAGAATGTAAGGAACATGTTGGTGTCAAAATTATGTTGATTTGCCGAAACTTTTTGTTTTTTTGTTTTCTCCAGCGTTTTACATGTTACACTGAGCGTCGACGCCATGACGTTCCTGTTTTGTTTGGTGACGTTAGTTATGACGTCAGAAACGCGCATTGGCGTGTAAACAATAAAATAAAAATAGAATTTACTCTTTTTCAGTGAATACCATAAAAATTTTCATCTCGTGTAATGAAAACATTCAAATTTTCACTCGTGCATAATGACCATTAATGTAAATAAGAACAAAAGTAGTTCCAGATCTTATATTTTTCACTAGTGAAAATATAACTTTTTCGAAATATACATTTTATTTCATTAATAATTCTCTATATTTCATTACTTTGTATATAATAAAGTTTACGGTTTACATCGTGTTGGTCAATTCGGCTCTAACTGTACTGAAACAGCAACAACAAAAACAAACGTGTTTAACAAATGGAATATTTTCCGAAGACATAATTCTGACCTTAATCTTTATTTCATGGTCCACGAACTTTTGTTGTCATCCTCGGTATTTGACCTGTACCTGTGTTTCATGGTTCACTGACCAAACAAATAAATATAGCTGGAACTGCATCAGGATTATGTGCGAGTATTGGACGTCCATAAATGTATAAATGGAGTTACCCAGGAAAAAAATATTGCCCGCAATTATTTTTTGTTAACTACTTCAGCCCTGCAGACCAATACAGATGCCTTTGCAAACAGTGAAGATCCAGATGAGACGGCTCGTAACGAGCCGTCTCATCTGGATCTTCACCGTTTTCCATTCTGTTATTGATTTTGGATCGAAACCCCTATTTGCAACAATAGATGTATCCCAATTCAGAGATAGATGAGTCCATTTCAGAAACTCAGGGCTGAACGGGCTGCAGTCTTTCTCAAACCGTGTCTCCGATTTTCGTGATTTTGTGTGTTCTTTGTTTCCAAAGGCAATCCGTTTTGACTTTGTTTCAAAGGCAATCCTTTTTTACTTTTATTTTACTCTACTGTAGCTGGTGATGTGCCGTGTTGCGGCCGTAAAACGTCTCCCCGTACATCATCATAGTGCAGGTTATACTTTATTTCCTTTGGGATCATTGAGCCCATCCTGGTTATTTTGAAAATCGAATACCTGGTTAATTTGAAAATCGAATACCGCTTGGCGCTAGGGGGCGTATGCAGCCTCGCAAACTACAGTGTTGCATATGAAGAGACTCAATCAAACCGAGTCTCCGATTTTCGTGTTTTTGTGTGTTCTTTGTTTCCAAAGGCAAATCTTTTTTACTTTTATTTCTTCATTTGTTCGTTCGGTTTTTGTATGTTGTGTTGTCTTATGTTGTCATTTTATGTCATAAAACCCTTACCCAGTGCTTTGAGATGATTGTGTTCCGTGATGGAGGTGTTTACTGGTTACGTCCATGTTTAGTTTTTAACCCTTGTCCTGCTGAACCCGGATATACCCTGCCTTTGCAAACAGTGCAGATCCAGATCAGTTGGCTTCTGAAGAAGCCAACTGATCTGGATATACACTGTTTGCCATTCAGTATGTGAATTTATAGCAACAATACAGATCAAGTCATCTGACTGGCTGAAAATTAGAAGTGGGCGTGGTATCTTAATGTATTCAGCAGGACACGGATTAATTAATGTCTCATTTTTATTGAAACGAAACAAACACACTTTGAACAAATAATTATTCGCCACAGACAGAACAACACATGTCCAAAACGATATACATATATTCCTGTATGGTCATTAACCTATTTATGCCTACAGTCACTTGAAAGAGGCATTAGCAAACCGTGTAGATCCTGAACAGAGGTAGCACAACACGTCGTCTGATCAGGGTCTACACTGTTTGCATTAAATACAGATATTTTTTTTTATAAAACATAGTAATAAGATAAAAGCCAAACAGACATCCCTCCCACTTGAAAGGACCTGACCAAATAGTTGTGGTAGCACTCGGCATAAATGGGCTAAGAAAATGCTATTTTCACTTTTATTAGTGTTCTTTTCTTTCTCTGAATTTATTTACCATAACTACAGCGTATGCTCCATGCCGTATGACGGCCCTAAAACTTCTCGTATTTGATCGTAGTGCATTTTATACTTTTTTGTCCTTTGCGATCAACGAACCCTTTTTGCGTAATTTGAACAAAAGAATATCTCTTAACCCTTGCCATGCTGAATAAATTAAGATGCCACGCCCAATTCTAATTTTCAGCCAATCAGATTACTTGATCCAGATTGTTGAAATAAATTCACATACTTAATGACAAACAGTGCAGATCCAGATCAGTTGGCTTTTCTCTTACCCTTTTTTGCTCTTTAATTGCACGACGGCGGTTCGTGCCTCAGACTCAATGACGGCCTCTTCGTAAAACTTTAACCAGTAGGTTGGGGCTTGACCATATGTCTTTGGCTTGGCCCGTCGTGGTTATTGGTTTTCATTTACTCTGGCACACAGTAGAATTAGCCATTAGTACATGTCTTTGTTTATCATAGTGATCAATTTGACTTTTATGTTTTCGCTTTGAATCATTGACTGAGTTTGGCGCCTTTATGCGAATCAAAATTTTATGTATTTCTGTATTAAGAGTAGCATAGGGACCCAGGATGAAGTCGGCTGGCTGAAAAAGTGCTTTAAACCCCCGGTGATTTATTCTACTGACCGTTCTAAGGCGATGGTCCCGGTGTTGGTCTTACTTTTTGTTGCTTTGTGGTTTGTGAATTTTATTTTGTTCTACGAGGCGATTTCTTTTAAGTTTTGCCTAGTGTTATTTTTTTCTTGTATTTTGTCAGTTCTTTGAGCATTGCGATTACCTGGCTTGGAGAACAGAGAGCTAATCTTAGTGTTTTTCGTACGTTTATTCGATTTGCGCTTTAGTTTGGTCTGTTTTTTTTTTTTCTTCCTCTTGGTGTCTGGGAAGGGCTGCGGCTTGTGATCCTGACACTCCCTGGACTTTTCTCTTACCTTTTTTGTATGTGGCGTTTGTGTTGCCATTTGTTCCTAATCTCTGCTTCTTTTGATGTCTTGGGGAGGCTGTCTTTCGTGATTGTGGCATTTTCTTGGTATCTTGATATAGGGATCAAACATGCATTAACAGGTCCTGTGGGAGATGTTGAAAACCGAGGCCGAAAGCCGCAGTTTCAACACCTCCCAAGGGACCTGGTGAATTTTTATGAATTGGAAAACCATGTTCGATCGCTATTATTGCATAAAAACTGAAAACATTTGCTACATTTCGCGTTATTTCTTGCTCTATTTTGTTTTGCCTTTTCACCGATATCTCGCGAACATTATTTCCACGGACTATGCTCGTTCTAGGGCCGGGCAGTACACATCTCATATCGGCAGCAAATCTGTGGCCCCGGTAAGAGCATATTGAAAGTTGCGTAGCCGTGCATTAACAGCGCGTGAATTGCCTTGTTAATGCACGGCTTTTCGCCGGTAAATGCACGGCTGTTAATAACGTGCAACACGACTTTTTATGCATTTTCTTGGTATCTTCATTATCATTATATTTTTATTTACGTTGGTGTCATAAAGACGATGCGACCTCCATGTAACATCCCCGCATCTTCGACAGCTACGAGCAGCCGTTAAATGCGCCATTCTAAATTATAACAAACAACTTTCTTGTTTATTTTCCGAGAAAATAAAACTTGATGCATTGACTGAGTTCGGGGCTTTTATGCGAACCGAATTTTTATATATTTCTGTATTTAGAGTAGCATCGGGACCCAGGGTAAAGTTGGCTAGCTGTAAAAGTGCTTTAAATTCCCCTGTGGTTTACTCTACTGTCCGTTCTAAGGCGGTGGTCCCGGTGTTAGTCTTATTCTTTGTTGCTTTGTGGTTTATTCTACGAGGCGATTTGTTTTATGTTTTGCCTTGTGTCATTTTGTTCTTGTGTTTTTCAGTCCTTTTAGCATTGCGATTACCTCTCTTAGGGAAGAGAGAGCTAATCTTAGTGCTTTTCGTACGTTTGTTCCATTTGTGCTTGTTTGGGTTTATCGGTTTCCTCTTCCTCTTGGTGTATGGGGAGGGCTGCGGTTTGTGATTGTGGCACTCCCTGGACTTTTCTCTTACCTTTTTTTGAACTGCCAAGCCCTGTTTGTTCTGAAAAAAAAAAAATAAATAAAAAACAAGTAGCCCGAGAGGACAACCGTTGCTCACTTTAGGAGCAGTTAGCCGAATGTATGAAAATGATTCAAAATTCCAAGCGACCATGACATATGCTACTGCTATAGTTTTCATCCTATACTTACACAGTTAACACAAACAGTTCTTTGTTTGAAGTTTTTTTTCTTCCAGATGACCCTTATTGATTGGAAATATATATCGTCTAAGACATCTGAGAAAGTAAGTTGGGCCATGAAAACCAGGGCCCAGTTGTTCAAAGCTAACGACATCGTTAGTTAACGATTCGTTAAAATTTACATCGAGTGATAATCTAATATGCTGAAAGTTTTTGCTGAAAACATGTGAGTGCAAAAGCTATTCACATTTTTTTCAGCAAAAAAAATAGCAGAATATTGTATATTTATTCCGTTAAAACAGTTAACGTAATGGCCCTTAATGAGCTCGTTAAGCTAACGACGCTTTGAACAACTGGACCCAGAGGTCCAAAATTAAATTTGCCCAAACTTTTATGCCTGCCCTGATTATTAGCAACTTCGATGATGATTCGATCAAAAAGGAACGCGCTAGCATGGAGACATCATTTTCCCATGAAAACGAAGTCGCTGTCATCAGTACAACATTTTCCTAGTCTATGGGAGACTCAAGGGCGGAAAACTATCATGCAAATAGTCCAAACGGCGCTAAAATCAAACTTATGTCTGTCCGTTTGATGAAGATTCGATCGAAATGTAGTCGCTATCATTCGGACAATATTTTCACTATTATATGTCTAACAGCAAGTAACTCTCATGTGAACATAAGGCCCTTGAGTGCAGGTAATTCTAATGCCAATGATCGAAAGTAGGCCAAAATCAAACTTGTCCGAGATTTTATGCCTATCATCATTATCTGCAAATTTGATGAATATCTGATAAAACATGAAGTCACTATCGTCCGGACAACATTTTCCACTTTTTATGTCTATAGGAGACTAAAGGGTAGGTAACTCATGTGAATAGTCCGATCTATCCCAAAACTCGTCCTAGATTTTATAGCTGTCCTTATTACTTGCATGTCTGCTTAAGATTCGATCAAAAATGAAATCATCCGGACAACATTGTCCGAAGTCTATGGGGCCCTCAAGGGTAGCCAATGGTCGGAAGTGGGCTAAACCACAATGTAGCCTCACTCTATGCCACTAAGCGAAATATCTAGGTTTGCTTTCGGAAATTCACTGTTTTGTTGTTACGGTAGTACTGAAACACTGTTAACTGGAATTTCCTTAACATCACGAAAACATGCCTATATAATTTTGACACCCTTAAACCTCAATTTTATATAGTAAAACTTGGGTTTACAAGAGTATACATTATTTTTCTTATTTCTGCTTAAAACCATAGATTGTGGATACTCGTTAGAACCGCCTCGTCGAGGCGGTTCTAACGAGTACCCACAATCTATGTTTTGAGCAGAAATATGAAAAATATCAGACTTTTTATATATGATTTTTTTTATTTTTTGATGGTAAAATTTTCAATATAGTTATTTGAATAGGCATGTTTTCATAGTGCATGCTATGGCTATTTCAGTCAGGTAGGTCAAATGATTCAACTGACATACAGTTGACTTTCTGTATCTGAAACACTGATAACACAAACCACTGCTTAAGTGAAACCAAATTTTTGTATAAAGTTGGTTCAGTTTTGCTAAACGTATTGTTTTTCATTTCACTCCTGTTATCTCAAACTATTGATATTTCCAACTGAAAATTTTGGTTGTTTTTGGAGGTTGGAATAATGAGAGCCCGTTGTATTTTGTTTTTGTAAAACCTAAATTATGATAATTGCAGTGTGGACATTATATCCCTTAAACATTTTTTTAACCCTTGCCTTGCTGAATAAATTAAGATGCCACGTACACTTCTTATTTCCAGCCAATCAGATTACTTGATCCGTGTTTTTGATAATAAATTCACATATTTAATGACAAACTGTGCAGATCCAGATCAGTTGGCTTCTTCAGAAGCCAACTTATCTGGTTCTACACTGTTTGCTAAGGCAAGGCATGTGGTGTTCAGCAAGAGAAGGGTTAAATAATTGCACTGTCTACAGAGTAGATTCGTTATCAGATATGTCTCTGATATTTACACTGACAGAAAACTGAGAATCAGAAAGCAATATAAGCACCGCACCGTTTATGCGTAATAAAACCAGTGCATTATCAATTGAAGCTGGGACAAAGTAAATTGACAATACCGTATATGTATGTAAACAGTGAATGTCACAAATTACCTTGTCTACAGAAATATGTAAAATGTCAATTATTGGTTAACCTTTACCACTCTATGTGCAAATTCAGAAGACGACAAACTGTTGCTATTTTTCTTATTTTACCAATAAAGGAAGATATACGCATGAAATGTCCAATCCTGTTTTCTTGGAAGTATAAGAAAAATATTTCACAATGCCTGCTGATTTTTCCCAGCACGCAGAGCGTTAAAGAGCTAGGTCTAAAAACAAACGTTTCAAATTGGTGATTTAACATTATGATAAGTGTCCTTTTCTCGTGTTATGTAAATTGCATCCTCTTAAGTACACAAGCTTCTAGCTTGCAAAGTGCACCGCCATGTCAGACGTGACACCAAGCATACCTTGAACATTTTACTAATTTGGTCAGAATCATATATAATAGCTTTTCAGCTTACATTCCGACCTTTGCTGAAATTACGTAACAAATAGTTTTTCAATTTATATTTCGGTCAATTGATTTCGACTTGCAAAGTTCATGGCGGAGACATCTCCGTATTATTAATAAGTATCTGATATCAAAATACGTTTTGCATAAAGTGCAAATCAAACAATATTCCCATTATGGAAAATAAATACCGTATTCGACCTAATTACCGCACAGTGCGCTTAGGTTTTTCAAAATATGACTCTACTTACTAAGGATACCCTTAAAAACAAATATCAGCAAAGGCCTTATTTGGTGTTTATGCGAGTTTTTTTTTTCTTCTGATTTTCTTTATTAAAACATATGTTGTGGGTATTCATTTGAATTGCATCGACAAGTCGATGCAATTCAAATGGGTACCCACAACATATGCCTTTATAAAGCAGTAGACAAAAAGTACACTGGCTATAATTTGAAGACTATGGAATTACTTGACTGTGCACTTATAGGAGTATGTGCGGTAATTAGGTCGAATACGGTAGTTTTGAACACAAAGTACATCTGCCACATCAACAAAGCCAGCCAGAATGATTTTATATCCAAACAGGAAGCTAAGAGACATACACCCTATCTGGGGTGTTACATATAGTTCAAGAATCATGTGTACTTTCTAATAAAAGTCGTTGACTTTTATTGTTTGTTTATTTTGCGAATACATAAATGACAAAAAAAAATATATGTGACTATATCTGGGAAATACAACAGACACGAAGCACCCAAGGTACTGAAATCAGAACATTATGAAAACACGCCTATTCAAATATGTTGAAAATTTCACCACCAAAAACTGAAGGTTTTTGAACAGATAAATAATATTTTTCATATTTCCGCTTAAAACATAGATGTGGGTATTTGTTAGAACCCCTCGTCGAGGCGGTTCTAACGAGTACCCACAATCTATGTTTTTGAGCAAAAATAAGAAAAATAATGTATACCCCTGTAAACCCCAGTTTTACTATATAAAAAATGGGGTTTAAGGGGGTCAAAATTATATAGGCATGTTTTCATGATGAGAAATAAGGGACAATCAATGACAAAACAAACGACACAACAACACCGACGCACGAACAAAGAGAAGAATTGCCACAGAGGAATTGCCTTGGAACGGTCAGTAGAAAAAAATATTTATGGGCAGGGACATGAAGGGCTTAAACCAGATTTATTCCAGAAAGTTTGCCTAAAATTCTAATACAGCTCCAAACTGCAAACGTATGTGGTCGGTAGTTTCATATGTTGTGTTTGTTTTGTCATTTTGTAGATTCCCCGTGTCGTCTTCTTTCGATACCTCGGAAAAGCTGGGTCGTAATTGCCCGTGATTTTGTTATTTCCCGGGTATCTTCACTTTTTTTTTGGAGTTTGAAAAGAGATGCCTTCGCACCCTAACCCGTTTTCCAATCAAACCAATTTCTATGTGATATGAAATGTTG
The DNA here is from genome assembly GCA_964016985.1 of Anodontia alba. Lineage (NCBI taxonomy): Eukaryota > Metazoa > Mollusca > Bivalvia > Lucinida > Lucinidae > Anodontia > Anodontia alba. The sequence goes on from OZ024832.1 coordinate 83,709,028, forward strand.
TATGTCTTATTGTAAGCTGTGCTTCAGTTGTTCTTGGTTGGCAGTTTGTTTACTCTGTTTCAGTTTGTGCGAAGTGCTTGTATTCACTAAAATTCTTATATGTTGCCGATGGAACCTTCGTATTTCCATTGGGAATATTTTCTTTTGATTCATGTAACATTATTTAAATGTTATTATTGTAACGTTAAAAAATTCTATTTTATCAGTTAAAATATTTGCTCTTAAGAATTAACAATCAAATGTTCTTCAGATTTTATGCTATTTGTAGTTTATATGCCCTGCCCCATAAATAAACTTTCCTATTTTATCATATCTCATCTCATGATAGAGCCACCGGTTAATCGTTGTTCGCCACCTTGCTCGAGATCTAAAGAAAAAATAATCGGAAGACAGTTTTTGAATCTACCGACAACATGACAACCACAGTCAAACATGTCTTAAAGACCACCTGCATCTAGCAATCGCCTCCATTAAGAGGTCATATTTTCAGAACCACTGAAGATCAAGTAAGTGTAAATTTATATGTATTAAGCAAGTACTTGTCTTAAGCAACCACATTACATTTTGGCTTCCCCTAAGGCACACAGGTTATAAATCGGAATAAAGCCATGACTGCTACACTTCTTACATTAAGTTATCGGTATCATAATCTCCGTACATTTTTTTTTTCAAAATTTTACCTCCGACACTTAGAATAGATTGATAAATATATAGACGCGGCAAATCGGAACCAGAGTTTTACGGTGACATGGCTTATAAATTTAGGGAAATAGATGGTAAATCCAAATTTGAGAAGAATTAAAAAAAATATTGCCCGTATAGAAGGTGGAGATAAAACTTGGACATTGAGCGACTGACTGCATACTCAGTTTTTAACCCAATGATGGTTGAAAACTATGCTTTCCTCTGTAATTGTACGGCGGTTGGTCGGGTCAGACTCTATGAAGGTGCCGACCTAAACCTTACATTATCTATTCACATATACTGAGAGGTCATCTATGACCATTACTTCAGTTTAGAGGGTGGCTAGATTTAGAATTTAGCTATTTTGAAAGAAAAAAAACAACAACATAAAAATGTCACTTGATGGAGTATTAAAACTATTAACAAGCAGTTAGTCAGAGGTATACTAAAACGCACACGTCTGAGTCACCAATCTCAATCAGATCCTTGACCTCCTCTGTGGTCTTTACATCCAGCGGAGAAGAGGGAAAACTATTCTAATGTGAAAGAAGTCTGGGAAAAATGAATTCTTCAGGGCATCACTATAAGCTTGGTACCTGATACTGAGTGCTGTTTGACTTTGATGCGCTTGTTTGTATTGATCTGTTACTGGAGTCAAATATGGGTCTACTCTAAAAGGAAAGAATTTGCTCTTGGAGCAAATTCTTTCCTTTTAGAGTAGACCCATTTCTGTCTTTATTAAGATACACTGTACCGGAGTGTATCTTATAAAAGAAGGTAAGTGGGGACTGCTCACAAGGGGCCCCAGGGATGGCCACTCTAATTCATTAAGCATGTCACCGACTCTGCTAGTGTTCCTCCATCGCCTATATCTAGCAGATGTTCTTTGCACCTTCTGAATCTGCTGAATCTGAGTTTTAACATATGGGTGCCAAATTGGTGATGCATTCTGTAGCTTAGGCCGAACCAATGTTTTGTATGTATCAGCTTTTGTCTGCCTAGGTGCAAAAGCTAAATTGCTCCGAAGGAATGCAGAGTCCTAGTTGCTTTGGATGTAATCTCTGAAAAAAAATCTGACTCCAATCAAGATCATCTGTGATGGTGGTACCAAGATACTGTGAAGACTGAACATTCTCCAATGTTTGCTGGTTGAGTGTATATTCAAACTTAATCTGATTGTCTGAGAGATGTCGTGGCACCCTCATTGAATGACATTTCGTCACGCCAACCTTCACCTGCCAGTCAGTCTTCTAACGTGCTAGGCTATTCAGGTTGATGGTTAGAAGGTTGATGCATCATTTAATGTCTTTGTTTGAGCCCGCCGTGGTTCATATATTGATTATCGTTAGATTCGGCTGCCAGTGTCTGCGGTGATTGTCATGAGCCATCATCCTTGTTCCATTACAGTGCTTTAATTTGATTCACTTCTTTTTTCCTGTGATGTTTCACTGAGTTACGGAGCCTTTATGCGAGCTGAACAATCATTTTGTATTTTTACAACATTTGAACCTAGGCTGATGTAGTAAAATCAATTTACCCCCCCCCCACCCCACCTCACACACATCCACCCACCCACACACTCACACACACACACACACACACAGAGAAAGTTTTTGTCATTATTGACCGTTCTAAGGTGGTTCTAATGGTTCCAGTGTTAGTTTTTCTTTGTTTGACCTTGTGGCTACTCGCTGTGGGGCTTTTGTATGATCTGTCCAGTTCGTTGTCTTATTGTTGTGCTTGATGGGTCCTGTCTAGCATTGCGATTACCTTGTTAGGGAGGGTGGTGGTGCTTGCTTTGCATTTCTTTGGTCTGTGACTTGTGTGTTGTCTGTAATGGTCCCGTGTTAGTTTTACTCTTTGTTGCTTTGTGATTCATTCTACGATGCGATTTGTTTAAGTCTTGCCTTGTGTTATTTTGGTCATGTGTTTTTTAGTCTGTTTAGCATTGCGATAACTTGCTTGGGGAGGAGAGAGCTAATCTTAGTGCTTTTCGTACGTTTGTTCGATTTGCGCTTGTTTGGTTTTGTCTATTTCCTCTTCCTCTTGGTGTCTAGGAAGGGCTGCGGCTTGTGATTGTGGCACTCCCTGGACGTTTCTCTTACCTTTTTTGCTCGTCCCCTTGTTGTTCTTTAATAGGTTATGGTCTCTGACTGTAGCTGTGCAGTACTTAGGCTGTACTCGTAGCAGGGTTATTTTTAAGCACTCTACATGTACTCGCATTCTATGCTAACAATGTTGCAAAATTAACCATTAAAAGAGATACCAAAATCACAAAAACATGCTTATATAATTTAGACCTCCTTAAACCCCACTTTTATAAAAAACTGGGGTTAACAGGGGTATATATTATTTTTCTTATTTGTGGTCAAAAACATAGCTTGTGGGTACTCGTTAGAACCGCCTCATCACTCCCACGAGCACACACCAACTGTCGTGATTCGCTAAACAGTTGTAGGTATCATGTAGGAGGCGCTTCCCTAGAGAGGCCCCCGTGAGCCACATCAACTACTATAACAGCTATCAAACAGTTAGAAGAGCAAATAACTAAGCAAAGTTAATCACATCATTGGTCATGACTGGTCATGACTGAATCGTAGTAAACATATAAATGAAGATACCCAAGAAATGCCACAATCACGAAGCACAGCCTTCCCGAGACACCAAAAGAAGGACAGAAGAGGAAAAAGAAGGACAGAAGAGGAATACCGTATTCGACCTAATTACCGCACATGCTCATATAAGCGCACAGTAAAGCAATTAAGTAGCCTTTAGATTATAGTCAATGTACTTTTATCTACTTCTTTATACAAACATATGTTGTGGGAACTCATTTGAATTGCCTCGACAAGTCGAGGCAATTCAAACGAGTACCCACAACATGTGTTTTTATAAAGAAAATCAGAAAATAATATTGCAAAAGCATCATTTAACACGTTACTCCTTAAGTCTTCTACTGATTTTTCTTCAAAGAGTGCCCTTATTAGGTTGATATTTTTCTATAAGTGTTCAGTAATTTTGAAAAATCTTAGCGCACAGTGCGGTAATTAGGTCGAATACGGTAATAACAAATCAAACTCCAGACATAAAATCACCGACGCACAAACAAGGAAAAAATAAATGCAAGAGAGGAACCGCTTTGGGGCGGCCACTAGGATAACTTAGCAGACCCTGTACGACACATGTTGTCACAAAAAGTAGACATAGTAAACAGTGCGGACTCAGATCAGACGCCATTTAACTTCGCAGTCAAACTAGGTATTGTAAAACAACCTCTAGCATACAATACATTGAAACCGTGATAAATGTCTATAGTATTCATTAATCTGGAAGACAGAAGTCTTAAAATATCCATATCTCTATCAAAATTTGGTGTAACTCTAAAAATCCGATCTGGCCATTTTTTTTTTTTTTTTTTTTTTAATTTGGTTAAGATTTGATTCATGTCCACCTTATCTGCAAGTTTTAGGAAGATCTGATTAAAATTGAATGACTTATGCTGATGACAAAAGCAAACAGAGGCTTTTTCAGCAATCATGGGGACGTAACTCTAAGATAAATAATCTGATCTGGCCAGTTTTTAAACTTGTTCGAGATTTTATTCACCTTATCTGCAAGTTTCAGAAACGTCCGGTCAAAACTGAACGAGTTACGCTGATAACAAAGTAAACCAGAGGCTTTTTAAGCAATTACGGGGACGTTACTCTAATTTTATTCATGATCCGATCTGACCAGTTTTCAAACGCGTTCGAGTATTTATCCATGTCACCCTATGTGCAAGTTTCAGGAACATCCGCTCAAAACTGAAGGAGTTACGGTGATAACAAGCATTTTCCTATTGTAAGTCTATAGGACCTTGTGGTTGCCATAGCAACCAAAGTTTTTGTTGGATTTCCATAAACAGATTATGTCATCGATGCCCCAAAAGAGGCATGCTGTAGATGAGAGATGATTGAGATCAGCCTGCAGACTGTGGAGGCATCATTGGTCAAAGGTTTGAACGGACGACGGACGGACGACTGATGGCCTACAATCCTATAAGCTTCCTTCGGCCCAGGCGAGTTAAAAAAATGAATAATTGGGAAACAATATTAGTTCCAGTTATCTAGGTATCGAAGTTCGGCTGTACTATACTATGTCTCATGAGCGTGTGTCCCTGAAGAAGGACTGAAAATCAAAGCACTGAGAGTGCTGATTGGGCGGTTGCTTGACCCTCTATAGGCCTCATGCTCTGATTTGGATTTACTCTGAATTTAAAATCCTTTTCGATACCCCATAGCCCCTTAACAGTATTGTGTGATGGAAAATGTCCTTTTCGGTGTTTAGTAGGACTGCGGCTTAGGTTACAATTGTTAAAAATGCTGTATATTTGGCGCGTTTGCTGGAGTAGTCATATTCGTCCGCCAATATTGTACTCAGTATGATAAAAATCTTATTTCTTCAAAAGCATGACATTTTCTATGGTTTTGTTTATTTATTCGCTGTTTATAAGCATCATATGTAAGGTAAATGAATGAAAAATTTAGCGTTATCAGCGTCAGCAGTGAACTATCCCCAGTAAGCATTCTTTATAAATCTATAGCGGGTCGTTATCGGCCCGTCAGGGTAGCTGACGGGCCGATAACGACCCGCTATAGATTTATAAAGAATGCTAGCCGGGTCACTATTTGTTAGGTAGTTATTAGGTTGGTAATAACAGGAAAACGGATTGTGGAAATGCGGCAGGGTAAATCTGATGGCGGTTTGATGACCGCCCCCAAAAAGAAAGATTAAGGAAACGTGTCTGTCTCTTCAGGCGTTGACGATCTAATACTTTCCTCACTTTTGTATTTCAGTCGTCCTTTAGAGAAAACTATGCTATTAAACTGCATTTCATTATTGTAATAAAATACAACATCCCTTAAAATCCTTTTTAATATTTCTAATTTTCCTAATTTAAATCATCTTAATACAGTTCCAGCTTAACAACTAACACTCTAAGGTACCATTTAGCAGACGACAAATCGATGGTTTTTTTTGTTGTTGTTTTTTCTTCTTATTTTTCGTAGAAAACAGGCTGTGACATTTCATGTAAATTGTCTGCTTTGGAGACAATTTGTATGAAATGTCACAGCCTGTTTTCTATTAGAAATAAGCTGTATTCTGCAATTTTAACCCAACATGCCAAATATTTAAAGGATATATGAGTTTTTGAAAAACAAACAACACATGCCTATGGGATACGAATCTTCATTGTCATTTGGAAACGGCGTCTGTCGAACTGAGTCTGCGCTTCTGCACAGCCTGATCATCGTTTGGCCTATCATTATGGCCATAGTATCCATTTAATTATTTCAGTGAACAGTGAAAGCTCTGAATAGACTTCGCGGATGTGCACAGTGGAGTTGTAATCCGGGCTGTTCGCATATGACATGTGACACAAATCTTCTCAGAAGGCGACACAGATTTTTTTTATGCCAGAGATAAAACAATAAAATTCAAATAAAAAAAATCCCATGTCAGATGAAAACTAAATGTTTGATAGAATACTAACAGCGAAGACTCAAACGAACCAGCATATATGACCAATCAGCTGTCCGATCAAGAGTTCCTGTATATGTTAAATGCATGCAGAACTGAAAACCGAAGCCTGGCCCGATGGCTTATCGGTGTATTCGCTCTCATGACCATCCATTGCCGTTTTCAAAGTGCAAAAACGTGACGGGCACCTCAGCTGAATACATCAAACGTGAACGACAGTTATTGCCCTACATATGAAAAAAGGAAGACAGTTTTGATCTGAACCTTTACCACTCTCAGGGCAATTTCAGCAGACGTCAAACTGGTGATATTTTTCTTATGTTTCCCAGAAAATAGACTTAGAATGTCGAAAACTGTTTTCTGGGAAAATAAGAAAAAAGTGTATAATATCGCCTACAGAGACTTTTACTTGTGCCACTCCATGCAAAAACGTGCATATGCGAACAGCGAAGGCCCAGATCAGCCTGCACATTCGCACAGTCTGATCGGTGCCGTCCCTGTTTGCTAACAGAATCATTTAATACTGCACAATGTATGAATGGAGCGCAAAGGCCCGGATTGTACTTTGCGCATGCTCAGGATGACCTCAAGCTGCACATTCTGTGCATGTTCGAGGGTACCATTATGAAAACAAGCCTATTCAAATATATTGAAAATTTTACCACCCAAAAAATGAAAATTTTCAGATAATTTTTTTTTTATATTTTTCATATTTCTGCTCAAAACATAGATTGTGGGTACTCGTAAGAACCGCCTCGTCGAGGCGGTTCTAACGAGTACCCACAATCTATATTTTGAGCGAGGCGGTTCTAACGAGTACCCACAATCTATGTTTTGAGCAGAAATAAGAAAAATAATGTATACCCCTGTAAACCCCAGTTTTACTATATAAAAGTGGGGTTTAAGGGGGTCAAAATTATATAGACATGTTTTCGTGATGTTTTTCGCTTGACGTAGCGCACTTTATGTATGATGTAATGCCTCGTTAGCGCAGAAGAGTAATAGTACTGTCCTTTCGACATCACCCAGAAAGACATGTTTTCCTTAGCGTTTAATTTTGAATGAAAATATTAAATTCTGATTGACCATATTTAATCAGAAACCATTTGTTTTTTCTGTGTTTTGTTCTCGAAAATTTACCCTGAAATAATTAAATTTACGGCCAAAAATTTGTCTGACCTATGCAATTTTGATAGTAAAGTGATTTTTTGGGAATTTTTGGATAAGAATATTTTTCACTTTTCTTTGCTGAATTTGAATTACTAATGTTTCACAACATTATTGTGAAAATTTCAGAAATATTGAACCAGCGGAACTTGTTGAAAAATTGCCTCCAACTTACCCAACCTACAGATTTCTGGCTAATTTGCATTCGTTTTAATATGAGGGAAAGTGAAAAAAATATTTGATGTTTTAAATACCAATGACTAGAATCAAACTATTTTTGCATAGGTAGTTACGACAAATGGTTTTGCATGGTTTTGACAAAAGTTTGCAAATTTACTTCTTCTGTGTAAAGCGCCAAGCAAAAATGACTTTCTGCCGGAAAGGTGTCAAAAGCACAGTAACCTACTGATCTAATAGCCGTAGGTTCGAGTCCACTCGGTGCGGAGCCCTATAATTGCACGACATTCCCTTTCACAGAGCCTTTTTTTTTACAGCTTGACAATTCATCTGTTTTCAGTTTTGCGAGTGTGTTCCTTGGTCTCAAGGGTAATTCCTTTTAATCTATTTATCTTCAGTACAGCTGCTGTAATGTACAGTCGACTCTCGTTATCTCGAAGGCCAATGGATTCTCTGAAATATTTCCAGCTATCCGTATTTTGACATAACGGATTTGCAGAATTGAGGATAAAATAGATAAATAAATGTAAAACCACAGTTCACAATAACTATGTAATTAAATTCATGAAGTCATACATATCCTCTTTTCCACAATATTTTGTTACCTATTGTTAGATTTCCGTGTTAAAACATGGACCATATTTTCAATTTGAGTTAAGCGGTTATTCGAGATAAGCGAAGTCGAGATAACGAGAATCGATTGTAGTTGATATTTTCTCGTCATTTATGGTCATTTAGTGTATTTCGCCTATGAGAGTCTCTCATGTCCAGAAAAAGTTTACATCAACTGTTTTCAGTTTTACGTGTGTGTTCAGTGCTCTAAAAACCTATATAAATATCCCCATGAAATGCCACAATCCCGACGCACAGATTTCTCGAGTCAGATGAGAAACATACAATGGCAAAACAAACCATTACGAAAATACGCCTATTTAAATATATTGAAAATTCACCTCCAAAAAACTAAAAATTCGCAGATAAAAAACTCTGTTATTTTTCACATTTCAGCTCAAAACATAGATTTTGGGTACTCTTTAGAACCGCCTTACCGCGGCGGTTCTAACGAGTATCCACAATCTATGTTTTTGAGCAGAAATAAGAAAGATAATGTATAACCCTGTAAACCCAAGTTTTACTTTATAAAAGTGGGGTTTAAGGGGGTCAGAATTATATAGGTATGTTTTCGTGATGGCCACACATGAAACCACAAATGAAACCGCCAACTGGAACAGAGGAGCCGCCTTGGGATGGTAAGTAGAAAATCGAGGGGTGGGGAGCGGCGATGGGGAGGGGGGAGGGTGGGGAAGGAGGCTGCTTAAATTTGTTTAAAACGCGCAAAACGTCGCCCTTAATTCTGATGCAGCTCTAAATCACAAATATATGTTTTGTCCGCAGAGAGGTCATCTACCTAATCATCAGAAAAACATCACAGTGAAACTCAAATAATAAGTATATAATAGTGAAACAAAGCAAAGGGCGCTATAGCTATCAGAAGCCAGAACACAAGAAAACCACAACCAGGACCATGATAGGCCCCATCAGTCATTGATATTCAGGCGTCAATCCAGTAAGCATTCTACACAAATCTATAGCGGGCCGTTATCGGCCCGTCAGCTACCCTGACGGGCCGATAACGGCCCGCTGTAGATTTATAAAGAATGCTAGCTGGGAACCTTACGAAACAGGTGCCATCGTTTAGACTGAAGACAGACTCACACTCGTGCAATTAAAGAGGGAAGCCAAATTATCAACACATCACGAAAACATGCCTATATAATTTTGACCCCCTTCAACCCCACTTTTATATAGTAAATCTGGGGTTTACAGGGTATACATTATTATTCTTATTTCTGCTTAAAAACATAGATTGTGGGTACTCGCTAGAACCGCCTCGTCGAGGCGGTTCTAACGAGTACACACAATCTATGTTTTGAGCAGAATTATGAAAAATATCAAAACTTTTTTTCTGAAAATTTTCATTTTTATGGTGGTAAAATTTTCAGTATATTTGAATAGGCATGTTTTCGTAATGAATAATCGGGTTAACAACCATGCATGTAGTTTAACGTAGAATATCATGTAACCTATACAACGTGCTCTATATGGCCTTTTATGGTGCTTCGGTAACAAATACAATGTAGGAAGCCTGTCCTAGTTCTCTTTGGTACCAACTGCAAACCTGACTGACTGAACACTATGATTTTCAATAAAAGACTTTAGCAGTCTGTATGTGTGTTTTAGTACTACTAAGTTTCTTTACTAAAGTATTGACATAGTGCAAATGCCACGCAATGACATCAGCATTATTTGCAGCATTGTCAGCTGGGAACAAAAACATACTTCTTATGAAAATTGTGCATACCTTTTTGCAGATATTAGATGTACGCGGTAAAAGGTTTGGAAAATTTCGGTTCACGCTGTGAGATGGCATTCTTTTTACATGTAAAGTGTCTCAATACCCCCAACAACTCCGAGTTTCTTTTTTAATGTGTTCTTTGTTTTTAATGCAACGTTTTAAGAGTTTATTTCACGTCACTTCAGTTGTTATAAAGTCCCATGTGGAGGCCATAAAAGTCTCTCGCATTGAAGCCGTGCAGGAGATGGGAGATAATACATCTATAAAACCAATGCTTGGATTTTCGAAGGATAATGTTTATAGATTTTATTTGGCATTACTGCGGCGGGTGCAAAGTAATTTATGACGGCCGTAAAAAAACCTCTCCTTATTTCAGCATGGTGCATTTTGTTTGGACGGGGTTTTTCAAAATCCGTCCTTTAAAATAGTAATGTCCGGACGGGCGGGCGGTGTCGGGTGGGCGGGCTTACGGCGTCGTTCGAGGTTAACCTTTTGGTTAAGCTTTTTGAAAAAAACTGTCCATAAAAAAAATGTCCATAATGCTGTAAGGCGTTTTTCTTGTTATTTTTTGTATTTTTGTATTTTTTTTACTGTCACTGAAACCAATGAGCTCATTCTGCTACCTTTGAATTTCTAGTTCCGCTTAAGCCAGTGCTAGGGAGAAGGGCGTATCAGTTCTTCAAACTACACTGGTTCATATGAATAGTCTCAATAAAACCAAGATTCCGTTTCTCACATTTTATGTGCTCTTTATTTCGAAGGGTAATCGTTATAGATTTTATTAGATTTCACTGCAACTGGCGTAAAGTACTATGTGACGCCATAAAAAGTCTTCCAGTACTTCATCTTAGAGCAATTTTAATTTTTAGCTTGTTTGAGATCATTGAGCGCCTTCTGGTAGCTTTGAAAAACGAGGTCAGCTTACGCTGGTACTTGGGGCGTACAAAGGCCTGCAAACTACATTGCTGCCATATGAACGGTCTAAAAAGATCGAAACTCTGTGTTTCATTCTTTTGTGTGTTGGTCTTTTGTAAGGACAATCTTTATAGATTTCTATTATTCATTTGCATCCTGAGAATCTTGTAGGCACAGTTGTTTGAAGTTCTACGTTCACCCTAACCTCTTTCTAGGACTCAAAGCAAATTCCATTTTAGCTGAACACATATGTTGTATCCACACAAAAATATAGTGGTTACAAACAAATGACCACTCGTGTTGTATCTAAACAAAAATGTATCGATTCATAGAAAAATTACCATCCGTGCATTATATAGAAAAATGACCATCCGTTTTGTATTCATCAAAATGTATAGGTTATATATAAACATGATCATTTATGGTCATTTTTCTATACAACCTATACATTTTTGTTTGAATACAACACATGTGTGTTCCACCTTTAAACTATCTTATGTCCAAAATCGCCCCCTAATGAACCGTCTCATAAAGGATGTCCAGTATATTGCGATTTGCAATAGTCTTCTATGTGCCACCTACTCTCTGCTCACCCACAATTCCGCTTTTCATCAGTGACCTACTTACTTCATATTTTCCAATACTTCTTGTTTTTTCATTCATTTGGTTTTTTATTTGACACTTTCGTGTTGTATCAGTTATATAAAAACTATACATTTTAATGAATATCGCAGGTAAAAAATGCAAATGTCAGCCACCGTACCCATTATTCTCATTGTTCTCCTTTATTAGTATTGTGGTAGGGATAAACAAATAAATGTGTAAATATATAGCATCAAGGAGTCGTGTCGTATTAAGAGAACCCTTCATGTATTTGAGGATCTTAAACGCCCAAATCACCTGTGCATCCGCGAAGTTTACCATAATCCTTCCACTTACGATTAAAAAACTGAATACTTTTATATGTACTGAAGACTCGTAAAGACTCTGATTACATTGCCGAGCACAAATACTGATCTGGACAGTCTCTGTAATAGCACATTTCTTTTGCCACGACCCAAACATGCAAATATGTCAGATTTAGAATTCAGCAAAAATCAAATAAAATCATCTTGAAAAAAATATTTCTTACTTTCTTGCCTACACACTTAAATATTTGAACAAAAAAAGAAAAAGAAATTAAAAATAGAAAAAAAATAAGAATATTGCAAACGTGCAACATACAACGCAACCGTCACGATCAGTACTGTTAGTGCTTTAATTACTTGTTTAGCATTTCTTTTTTATTCCAGGCGAGTGGGTGCGGTCTGGGATGCGGTGTGCTGGTAATGCAAAAATGTATAATGTTTTAGATGCCCAATAACGAAAACGAACACAAACGAACAGTAATAATAAAATGGTATTCTTTAAATACACGCACAAAGGTACATATATGAGATGAAAAGTAAGTCTAAAGTAAGTAAAACAATTGATGTTGAAATAGCAACCGATATAAATAATAACGATGATGGTGTACAAGTGGAAAGAAAGTAAGGAAACAAAAAAGCCATATAATAAGATTATCACAATTTAAAATAATATCCCAGCTGGCATTCTTTATAAATCTATAGCGGGCCGTTATCGGCCCGTCAGCTACCCTGACGGGCCGATATCGGCCCGCTATAGATTTATAAAGAATGCTGGCTGGGATAACTGCTAGTAATAATAATAATAATTATTATTATTATTATAGCAGCAGATATTATTATTATTATTATTATTAGCATTAGTATTAGTATTATCAAAACCACAATCAATCAATCAATCAATATGCTTTGAATAGGTGTCTGACTCGGCCCATCCAACCGAACCCAGCTGTCACTGACTTTGAACCCAGCTGTCACTGACTTTGAGGAACCTTGTTCTCCATGTCTTCTTATACCACATGCATGCAGGTACATGTGCGGCATAACCTACGTCATTGTCGACAACATGATTATAGTTTGTGTTCGAAATTTGAGACACTTGAGATCTGAGACAACTTCAAATGTAGAGTATATTTAAAAACCATTTTAAAGCGCTGAGCAAATTTGTAGCGGAAGACATTCTAACATTGATGTTATTTTTTTTCAGAGAAAATAAGACTTGAAAGTAAGACTTGCCATTTCATGCGAATCTAAGCAGATGATTCACACGAAATGACAAGCATGGGGCTTATTTTCTTCGAAAAAAAAATCAAAATGTCGTCCGCTGTAGTTGTGATTAGCGCTTTAAGGGTTAACCTGTTTCTATTTCTAACTGAAAACTCTGGTGTGTAATATGGCAGTAATTTTGTCTTCGTGCACATTCTTATTACCACATGGTTTTCGTTCTGGTGTCAGTCCAAGCAGTTATACAAGTGGATTGAAGTTGATCCTGAATCATCGCATTGCACACACACACACACACACACACACACACACACACACACACACACACACACACACAAATAACTCTTGCATTATTATTTTTAAAAGTTTTGTGGCTGCTTTTGTTTAACTCTTTCTCTGCCACAGACAATAATTATACGCTTTTGCAAACAGCATAGATCCAGATGAAACGGCTCATAATGAGCCGTTTATTTAAAAAAAGCAGACGACAAATGTCTGATATTTGGTAACGAAAGAGTTAAAGTGTGAATTAACGTCACTGTCATCTATCAGATATATGACTGTGTCTAAGTCAGAACGCCACATGCAACATGCATTAGCATGTATGACGATTCAGGGAATGAATATACTTTCTGGGGAGACAAATGCGTCAAAATTGTTTTGCCCTCTTCTGAAAAGGGATCTGCTCTTAAAGGCTCCATATTCCATCTGGCAGCCTATAAAATTTCGGTTTGTCTCTCGTTTTTTAATTGGATCAAAAAATGAGATTATTAACCGGCGCGCCGGTCTCTTAATATAGCTTTGGATTTTTACATATGGAAGACTATTCGATTAGCTCATTAAGGATGTCGGTTTGTGACGATCCCGGCAAATACAAGAAATTTAAAACAAACTGTGTTATAAACAGATTAATGTCTAATTTATTTTCATTTCAATCAAGAAATTTCATAAAGCTTAATAAAAGCAAACATTAACGCTTTCGGTGCCAAATTTCAGACGACATTTGTCGTCTGCTTTTCTTTTTTAACAAATTATCGCTTGAAACGAAGTTTATACGTAATGTTGAAAGACTGAATGTCGAACAGCGTAGATCCAGATGAGACGGCTCATATGAGCCGTTTCATCTGGATCTATGCTGTTTGAAAAAGCCTATTATTATCGCCTGTGGCAGCGAAAGTTAAAGAATCACATTGTTGTTTGATTTTACCTGTTACATTGAAAATTTATAAAACTTTATTCTAATGCACTTGTGTATGTAACGCGATGTCTGATTGGATAACGTCAAAAATTTTCGACGTTATATTCTGCGATATACTGTCGGAAATCAGACGTCATCACGTAACGTCGCTTCTCATTGGCTGGCATTTGGTTTTACGCAGCTCACAGCACGTGTCGCTTTGTGCAAATTGTACATTTTTCAACAGAAAAAAAAATTCTAATGCACTCGCGTATGTAACGCGACGTCTAATTGGATAACGTCAAAAATTTGCAAAAAGTGCATTTTTTTCAACAGAAAAAATGAATAAATGCATTAAAATGGGGATAACTGCATTCAAATTTGTCATTTGGGGAGGTAAATCGGCGATTTTTACGGTTGCAAATTACGTTTTACGGCTCCGCTGACGCGTCGCCGTAAAACGAAATTTCCGACCGTAAAACCGCCGATTTACCTTCCCAAATGACAAATTTGAATGCAGTTATCCCCTAAATGAATAAATGCATTAGAATGGGGATAACTGCATTCAAATTTGTCATTTGGGGAGGTAAATTGGCGGTTTTACGGTCTCAAATTACGTTTTACGGCTCCGCTGTTATCCCCTAAATGAATATGGATGTTTAAAATTCTTGTCGCTTTTTGTTAAACGGCTTGTAGCCTATGGGAATTTTTGTTTGCCGAAATTACTTTTTTTTTAAGTTTGGTCTTCATACATTCTAACCGAGTGTTGTCCGTCAACATATGTTTCAAAATTGTGGACATGACAGCGAACTCCCTCAGCATGCATTTTAAAGACTTACCGGTGTTGGTCTTACTCTTTGTTGCTTTATGGTTTATTCTACGAGGCGATTTGTTATAAGTCTTGCCTTGTCTTATTTTGTTCTTGTTTTCTTGCCTTTCAGCATTGCGATTATTTTTTTTTTCGGTCCTTTGAGCATTGCGATTACCTCGCTTGGGGAAGAGAGAGCTAATCTAAGTGCTTTTCGTACGTTTGTTCGATTTGCGCTTGTTTGGTTTTGTCTGTTTCCTCTTCCTCTTCGTGTTGCTGCGGCTTGTGATTGTGGCACTCTTTAGACTTTTCTCTTACCTTTCTTACATAAGTATAAAATCATATTATATAAGAATTAACCGAATAGAAAAATTTAATAGAAAAATCAAAATCACGAACGCCTGTAAGGTGTCTGTATAATTTAAAATATGTCATTCAAAATGATATGAACCAGCGCACGACAGAACCTACAAGAAAACCCACATGACCAGCGAAGACTCAGATCAGACTGCGCATCTGCGCAGTCTGATCAGAGTCCTCGCTGATCACATGTACCTTGTACAGCCTCCGGGCTATCCCAAGAGGCATGAACGAGAACCATTGCTATACTGCGTCGTTGTACAGGCTAATCTGATTCTTTCCTGGTCGCACAGTCTTATTGTCGGTTTTGCCATGCGTTGGCTCATATTATAAAATACAAAGTAGTCTTAATGACTAAATATATAAATAAGAAAAAAAAATGACAAATACCGGTGTAACAGTTTATCTTACCCTCCTGGGCAGCTTGCCCCCCGGGGGGCAAGATACCCCGGGGTATCTTGCCCCCCGCCCTGGGCAGCTTGCCCCCCACCCCAGTAAACCTGGCAAACTCAATTCAAAATGATATTTATTTTTTTTTTATAACAAATTTATATCACACAATTATCAGAACAGTAGTAATGTATGTTTTTCATTATTTTACTCTTTATGGGAGGAGGTTGGGGCTAAGATACTGTAGCCTAAGCATTTTCCTCCCAAACTCAGAAGTCCTTGCAGACACAGTTCAGAAAGATATTTTATCACTTTTAATAGAATTTCCCATTGAACAGGTCATTAGAGAATTTCCAGTATCTGATATTACCTATCTTTCGTCTAACAGGAAGGGGCAGGGGGTAAGATACCCTCACCTGGGCAGCTTGCCCCCCGGGGGTGAAGATACCCTGGCCTGGGCAGCTTGTCCCCCACCCCTGGAAACTTGGCAAACTCTATCTGAAAAGCTATTTAATCATTTTAAACTTAAAATTCTAATGCACAGACACTAGAATGGTAGTAGTACCTGCTTTTACCTACTTTTTCACTTTATGGAATGGGATTGGGGCCAAAATACTATGGCTCAATAAGTTTCCTCCCAAGCTCAGAAAATCTTGTAAACAAAATTTAAGTTCAGAATGTTATTTTTATCTTTTCAAAACAATTTCCAATTTAACAGGTCATTTGAATATTTCTATTACTTTTTATTATCTATCTTTCTTCAGATAGGCTAAAGTGGGGGGTAGCCCTGGCCTGGACAGCTTGCCACCCGGGGGTGAGATACCCTGGCCTGGGCAGCTTGCCCCCCACCCCTGGAAACTTGGCAAACTCCGATCTGAAAAGCTATTTAATCATTTTAAACTTAAAATTCTAATGCACAGACATTAGAATGGTAGTAGTACCTGCTTTTACCTACTTTTTCACTTTATGGAAAGGGATTGGGGCCAAAATACTGTGGCTCAATAAGTTTCCTCCCAAGCTCAGAAAATTTTGTAAACAAAATTAAAGTTCAGAATGTTATTTTTATCTTTTTAAAACAGTTTCCCATTTAACAGGTCATCTGAATATTTCTGTTGCTTTTTATTTTCTATCTTTCTTCAGATAGGCTGGGGTGGGGGTTAAGATACCCTGGCCTGGGCAGCTTGCACCCTGGGGGTGAAGATATCCTGGCCTGGGCAGCTTGCCCCCCTCTCCCCCCCCCCCGACCCCTGGAAACTTGCAAACTCTGATCTGAAAAGCTATTTAATCATTTTAAACTTAAAATTCTAATGCACAGACATTAGAATGGTAATAGTACCTGCATTTACCTACTTTTTCAATTTACAGAAAGGGATTGGGGCCAAAATACTGTGGCTAAGAAGTTTCCTCCCAAGCTCAGAAAATCTTGTAAACGAAATTAAAGTTCAGAATGTTATTTTTATCTTTTTAAAACAGTTTCCCATTTAACAGGTCATCTGAATATTTCTATTGCTTTTTATTTTCTATCTTTCTTCAGATAGGCTGGGGTGGGGGTTAAGATACCCTGGCCTGGGCAGCTTGCCCCCCGGGGGTGAAGATAACCTGGCCTGGGTAGCTTGACCCCCACACCTGGAAACTTGGCAAACTCCGATCTGAAAAGCTATTTAATATTTTAAACTTAAAATTCTAATGCACAGATACTAGAATGGTAGTAGTACCTGCTTTTACCTACTTTTTCAATTTACGGAAAGGGATTGGGGCCAAAATACTGTGGCTAAGAAGTTTCCTCCCAAGCTCAGAAAATTTTGTAAACAAAATTAAAGTTCAGAATGTTATTTTTATCTTTTTAAAACAATTTCCCATTTAACAGGTCATTTGAATATTTCTATTGCTTTTTTATTATCTATCTTTCTTCAGATAGGCTGGGGTGGGGGGTAAGATACCCTGGCCTGGGCAGCTTGCCCCCCGGGGGTGAAGATACCCTGGCTTGGGCAGCTTGCCCCCCACTGCTGGAAACTTGGCAAACTCCGATCTGAAAAGCTATTTAATCATTTTAAACTTAAAATTCTAATGCACAGACACTAGAATGGTAGTAGTACCTGCTTTTACCTACTTTTTCACTTTATGGAAAGGGATTGGGGCCAAAATACTGTGGCTCAAGAAGTTTCCTTCCAAGCTCAGAAAATCTCGTAAACAAAGTCAAAGTTCAGAATGTTATTTTTATCTTTTTAAAACAATTTCCCATTTAACAGGTAATTTGAATATTTCTATTACTTTTTATTATCTATCTTTCTTCAGATAGGCTGAAGTGGGGGGTAAGATACCCTGGCCTGGGCAGCTTGCCCCCCGGGGTTGAAGATACCCTCACCTGGGCAGCTTGCCCCCCACTGCTGGAAACTTGGCAAACTCCGATCTGAAAAGCTATTTAATCATTTTAAACTTAAAATTCTAATGCACAGACACTAGAATGTTAGTAGTACCTGCTTTTACCTACTTTTTCACTTTATGGAAAGGGATTGGGGCCAAAATACTGTGGCTCAAGAAGTTTCCTTCCAAGCTCAGAAAATCTTGTGAACAAAGTCAAAGTTCAGAATGTTATTTTTATCTTTTAAAAACAATTTCCCATTTAACAGGTCATTTGAATATTTCTATTACTTTTTATTATCTATCTTTCTTCAGATAGGCTGAAGTGGGGGGTAAGATACCCTGGCCTGGGCAGCTTGCCCCCCCGGGGTTGAAGATACCCTCACCTGGGCAGCTTGCCAACCACTGCTGGAAACTTGGCAAACTCCGATCTGAAAAGCTATTTAATCATTTTAAACTTAAAATTCTAATGCACAGACATTAGAATGGTAGTAGTACCTGCTGTTACCTATTTTTTCACTTTATGGAAAGGGATTGGGGCCAAAATACTGTGGCTCAAGAAATTCCCTCCCAAGCTCAGAAAATCTTGTAAACAAAATTAAATTCAGACTGTTATTTTTATCTTTTTAAAACAATTTCCCATTTAACAGGTTATTTGAATATTTCTGTTACTTTTTATTATCTATATTTCTTCAGATAGGCTGGGGTGGGGGGTAAGATACCCTGGCCTGGGCAGCTTGCCCACCCCCCCCCCCCCCACCCCTAGAAACATGGCAGATCAGACAAGCTATATAATCATTCAAAACTTAAAATTCTAATGCACAGACATTAGAATGGTAGTAGTACCTGCTTTTACTTATTTTTACTGTATCTCTTTTTTTCTGTATCACATGCCCCTCTCCTCTACATTCGGATAAAAATAGCATAGGTGCAAGCTTCTAAGGCTCTCAGTTTCCTCCTATCCAGTAAAAGATGTGTATGTACATAAAAATCAGTTTTGCCATGTTTCTGTTGTAAGGATTTTTATTTAAAAGAAGAAAAAAACTTACTGAATTAAGTTGTGTAAGATTTTCTTGAGGTGGGGTCAAGCTGCGCAAGCAAGGGTATCTTCACCTCCGGGGGGCAAGCTGCCCAGGCCACGGTATCTTAACCCCCACCCCTTCCTGTTTAGAGAAAAATGGTTAATGGTCGATATTATGAATATTCAAATGACTGTTCAATAGGAAAGTCTCTTCAGTGATAAACTATCTTTTGGAATGGAGTCTGCCAGGTTTTCTGGCATAGTTGCTAGCTTCTAAGGCCACTATATTCTGGACCTCAATTTCCTCCTATCGGGTAAAAGATGCATATGCACATAAAAAATTAGTTTTTCCATGTATCTATCATAAAGATTTTTATTTAAAAGGAATAAAATCTTTCTGAATAAAGTTCTGTCAGGTTTTCTAGGGGTGGAGGGCAAGCTGCCCAGGCCACGGTATCTTACCCCCCGCCTCACCTCCAGCCATAGAAAAATAGTTGATGGTCAATATTATGAATATTCAAATGACTGTTTAATAGGAAAGTCTATTAAGTGATAAATTATCTTTTAGAATGGAGTCTGCCAGGTTTTCTGGCATAGGTGCAAACTTCTAAGGCCACTATATTCTGGCCCTCAATTTCCTCAGATCAGGAAAAAGATGCATATGCACACACATGTAAAAATCAGTTTTCCCATGTTTCTATTATAAGGATTTTTATTTTAAAAACATAAAATCTTCCTGCATTAAGTTCTGTCAGGTTTTCTTGGGGTGGGGGGCAAGCTGCCCAGGCCAGGGTATCTTCACCCCCGGGGGCAAGCTGCCCAGAGGCAGCTTCACCCCCGGGGGGCAAGCTGCTCAGGGTGGGGGCAAGATACCCCGGGGTATCATCACCCCCGGGGGGCAAGCTGCCCAGAGGCAGCTTCACCCCCGGGGGGCAAGCTGCCCAGGGTGCAAGATAAACCGGTACACCGGCATAAAGAACAGTGTATCAGTTAAGTTAAGGAGGAGCATTCCGTTTCGTCACGACAACGATCACCGCACTTGGTCGGGGATTGTACTTGTTGTTCACAAATTGATTAATCAGCCAGATTAATCAAATTGTAAACCAGTATAGTCTTCGATCATATTATGATTGTTGTCGAGGCCGAAGCGAGGGGAATTGTGGGGGTATATATATGCGGTATATATATATATATATATATATATATATATATATATATATATATATAACTTAAAATTCTAACGGTGTTAGTTTTCTGTGTAATTGACCCAGCTAGCATTCTTTATAAATCTATAGCGGGCAGTTATCGGCCCGTCAGCTACCCTGACGGACCGATAACGGCCCGCTATAGATTTATAAAGAATGCTTACTGGGGATACAGTTAGGCTTTACCCAACCTGGAGCTTCACCCGTCGTGATCACTTTCGAGCGTAACGGGCGGTAAAGTTCATCAAAGTCACACAACGCTCCTGAAAGGGTACTAAGATGGATTCCGGCTCAATGCGAAAAGTTTATGCAGTTACATTCTATGCAAGAATTCAGCTTTCCCTCGCTAAAATACTGTCGTATTTTAACCCTAGTCCTGCTATATACCCTGCCTTTGCAAACAGTGTAGATCCAGATCAGTTGGCTTCTGATCTTGATCTGCACTATTTGCCAATTGTGAATTTGTATCAACAATCTGGATCAAGTAATCTGATTGGCTAAAAATTGGAAGTGGGAGTGGCATCTCAATTTATTCAGCATGACAAGGGTTAATCAACTTTGAGACAATGACTGATAAGACAAAGACAATTTTTATACACAAAGTACTCTAAATATGCAGAAATGTCATCATTATTCTAACAGTTGAACAAGTCCATTTGACTACCGAGTGACGTATCTTAACCCTTGTCCTGCTGATGCCGGATATACCCTGTGTTTGCAAACAGTGTAGATCCAGATCAGTTGGCTTCTGAAGAAGCCAACTGATCTGGATATGCTCTGTTTGTGATTAAGCATATGAATTTGTATCAACAACCTAGATCGGCAGAAAATTAGAATTGGGCGTGGAATCTTAATTTATTCAGCAGGACAAGGGTTAAACTATTTGATGAATTTCAAAATAGTTTTGATCAAGAACCTGATAAAGCACTTCCTATAAGATCAGTTTCCCATTATGCGGGGTCCATTTGTTCATAACGTTACGAAGTTGTAAGCTACGTGACATTAAAATTTCAATCTTGAAATATGGCAAATACATTGATATTTTAGCTGATAAAAGTAAGAAGCTGTTGCATTGCAAACGTTACTCACATTTTTGCAGTTAAAGTATCAATTCGATAGCGAGACCATGTACTGGGTGGATGAACGTCCTGACAAATAATGGTGGATCTAGACTTACTTAATATTTCTGCGGGGGTAGGGGATCAATTTAATCAAATTACCGTACTTACCTTTAATATTCGGACAGAAAAGTATGGGCAAACAGTGTGATCCAGATTAAACATTCAAAGGTACTAAAATGGACTTAGTGAAATGTTAGAATTATATATTGAGTGAATTTTAGGGTCAATACTATATCCTAAACTTAACATGAAAATGAAATTTGAGTCAAAGTTGGGGCTCAACTTAACCCCTCGAACACCCTCTGGACCCCATGTCCCGCAGAAAATTAAAAAATCATCACCACGAGAAAAGAGCATTTATATCAGAAAAGCAAATGTCCAAATCAATATATAGAGCCATTTTACCACGCCCAACATGTCCGTACGTGGCCTGCGAGTCAGCAGAATGAACGTGTCTTTACTGGTTTAAGGGGACTGAATATATCTGGTCGATTTTCCGCCATTTTGTACATGGAAGGCAACTTCTATGGTTTCCTACTTGCTTCCCTGCAAATCAAGCCCCTTCTGAAAGTGAGTCTACTCTAAAAGGAAACTATTTGCCCCTCTTTTCACTTATTTTTTTATTCACTGGGTCTAAAGAAAAACCAATGAGCCAGCAAACGTCAAAATCTACAAGAAGACCTGTGTGACCAGCAAAGACTCAGATCAGCCTGTACATCCACCCAGTATAGCGTGGGTTTTCGTTTATTCCTCTTCGAATAGCATGTCCATGCTTCGAACAGCATGTCCCAGTAAGCATTCTACGTAAATCTATAGCGGGCCGTTATCGGCCCGTCAGGGTAGCTGACGGGCCGATAACGACCCGCTGTAGATTCAGAAAGAATGCTAGCTGGGGAGGCTGTAGAAGGCACATACGATCAGCAAAGACACTCACTGTACATTCACCTAGTACGACAAGGGTTCTCGTTTATCCCTCTTCGGAAAGCCCAGAGACTTTAGAAGGCACATGCGATCAGCGAAGACTCTGATCAGACTGCGCATCTGCGCAGTCTGATCTGAGTCTTCGCTGGTCACACAAGTCTTATTGTAGATTTTGTCGCGCTGGCTTAAAATGTATTTGAGAATATAGGAAATGAGCAGTTTTAGATCATCTTGCGCATCCACGTGTCCTGTCAGAGCGATTATCCCGGATTTATTCTAATCTGGGCCTTCAATGTCCGCTTTTATCCGAATAACTCATTCTCGCTTGTCACAGATCATTCTTGTTTTCTCTACATCACGAAAACATGCCTATATAATTTTGATCTCCTTAAACCCCACTTTTATACAGTAAACCTGGGGCTTACAGGGGTTTACATTACTTTTCTTATTTCTGCTCAAAAACATAGCTTGTGGGTACGCGTTAGAACCGCCTCGCCGAGGCGGTTCTAACATGTACCCACAATCTATGTTTTGAGCAGAAATATGAAGAATATGTTTTATCTGAAAATTTTCGTTTTTAGTGGTAAAATTTTCCGTTTATTTGAATAGGCGTGTTTTCGTAATGAGTAAATCTATACACTGCCAGCCAGCCATGTAAAACATTGGTTGGTTCATGTTAAACTGTTGTCTGCTAGTACTTTATTAAAGCAGGCTGAGAGGTTTAAAAAGTAATTAAACATTATTAGTAGGGATTTAAATAAAAATGAAATGATGTTCTCAAAATACAAATGATCTATGCCTTACGACAATGTGTCTTCTGGGCACGTGCGGCGAGACTATCTGGGAATGCCTGATGAGAATAGAATGGAATAATCAGAAAACTGTAATAGAACAGAACAGAATAGAATTTCTTCTGCAATTTAGATCACCAGATAGTAGTATTACGATCACATAGAAAACGTAACCTTGCTATACACATCTTAACAATAAAGCAACTGAAGCTCGATTCTGATTTTGTCAAACAAAACAAACTTAGGCAAGGTATGCAATATGCAAGATTCCAATATTAGATGAGAAGTCTAAAACAACCTCTATGATGCATATCCACTCTGTCATTGCCTGGTTTCTCAAAGGCTCCGTATCCCTAAAATGTAGACATTTTTTTTATCCAAGAAAGGTTTAAAAAATTGATATATAGTATTAATACGATCATAAAATGTGGCACCTGACAGCCTGTAAAATTTCAGTTAGTCTCTTGTTTTTGAACTGGATCAAAAATAAAATGATTTTTTTATCGCATCTGTGAATTAATGTTGGCAACATTAATTCAGAGATACAATAAAAAGATCATTTCATTTCAAGAACGAGAGACTAACAGAAATTTTACAGGCTGTCAGTTGCCACATTTTATGATTGTGTTAATATCCGATATGAATTTATTAAACCTTTATTGGATAATGAAATGTCTATTTTTGGAGAATATGGAGCCGTTAAGAAAAAATATAAAAGCCCACGACCATACATTAATGGATGTCAAAGCGTGTAAGTTTTCATCAAACTATTCTGTTGTGACAGAAGTTAGCCTTTTTAGCCTACACGTATTTGCAGATGATTGGGAGAAATACGCTCGGACTTTTATGGCTCTAATTGGGACCATGGATATTTTTCTAGATATGTACAGTGAACCCTCGTTACAACGACAGTATTTGTTCCCAAATACGTTGCCATTAAAGTGAATTTGCTGTTGTACAGAATATTTAATGAATAGATTGATATGTAAAAAAGGGGCTTGTTTTGTTATTATTTCCTCAAAGAACATATATTTTGGATATTTGTTAGAATCGCCTCATTGAGGCGATTCTAACAAATATCAAAAACATATGTTTCTTTAAAATATTAAATACAATATTCTTGCATACTCTGTGACTAATTTTTACCTCTTAAGCGAAGGTTTCGTGATAGTCAAATTGTCATTATAGCGAATTTTGTCGTTGTATCGAGCGTCGGTATAAAGAAGGTTGTCTGTATAGTTCGAGCTACTGAGGGTTAATCATAGCGTGAGGTCATGAGGCAAACTGTGACGATTTAAGGATATCTTTTCGATCTTCTATAAAATAATGGTATGTTGAGTGTACTCATTACCATCGCCTCGATGAGGCGCTTGTATTGAGCACACACAACATACATTTTCATGATATAATTTCCCTAAACTATCCCTGAATATTTGTTTTTTGAGCTATCGGAAGAATGTCCTAGTAACTCAAAATGAGTTCGAATCAGCATCAGCACGGTAAACAAGCCATCGGTGTTGGAGTGATTGAAGTTGTTTTCTATTTGGACATTTGCAAACGGCGAAGAAACTGACCACCGTATGCATTCATACATTCTGACAAGCGGTCCACTCATTATTCACACTTTGGCTTTATTCGCTCCTAGCACGCTTAGGAAAAATGTCGGCAAACATTTTGAAATATTTGTTTTTCTTTTTATCCAGACAAACAGGATTTGACATTCCATTAGAGAACGAGATGTCTATCCTATGTTCTGAAAAAAAAAAAAAAAAAAAAAAAAAAAAAAAAAAAAAAAAAAAAAAACATCAAAAAAAAAAAAAAAAAAAAAAAAAAAAAAAAAATTGCATGGATTGTCAAATCCTATTTTCTGGTGAAAATAAGAAACAAGAGGCCCATGGGCCACAACGCTCACCTGAGTTAATTGGTGTTAATTAATTAGATCATTTTCTTACCATTCTCTATCACCCTGTCAAGTTTCAAGGCAATGGCTTAAACAGTTTTGAGATAGCTTGCTTACAAGATTGAAATTTTCAAAGGGCCATAAGTATAACAAAGTTCAGATTTTGTTAGAGAAGTTAATTGGTTCATCTTATCATTATCATCATCATCATCATCATCATCATCATCAACAACAACAGACTTTTGATCAAAGTGCAGGAACGGGGGCAACATCCACATCAGTGGGCCCCCTTCCAGGTAGCTGGCTTGCTGCACGTATGGCAGATCTCACACCAGGTCTCCAGGTATGTCTATCATGAGGGTCGATCCTGCCCTTTCAAGTTTTTTTTTCTATTTTTAGCCCTGGCAACATTTATTCAGCAGAACAGAACCACTTCAGCAATTTTAGCAAAGGGGCATAAGAGGAACATTGATGTGAAATGATTTTGAAATCAAGCCACTGGCCACGGAGATGTCGTTTAAAGGCTTTTCTATTTTTAGCTCCGGTGACCATTTTGTTCAGCAGAGCAGAATCATTTTGGCAATTTCGGTAAAGGGGAATAAGAGGAATATTTCTGTGAAATCATTCTGAAATCCGGCCACTGGCCAAGGAGGAGATGTCGTTTAAAGTTGTTTTTTTTTTTGTTGTTGTTGTTTTTTTTTTAGCTCTGGCGGCCATTTTGTTTTTGAGAAACACTTCTGTGAAATTACTTTGAAATCAGGACACTGGCTGCGGAGGAAATGTCTTTTAAAGGTTTTTTTTTTCTATTTTTAGCTCTGGTCGCAATTCTGTTCAGCCAAGCAGAACCATTTTAAAAATTTTGGTAGAGGGCCATTGGAGAAACACTTTTATGCAAATACTTTGAAATCAGGCCATTGGCCAAGGACGAGATGTCGTTTGAAGATTTTCTATTTTCAGCTCTGGTGGCTATCTTGTTCAATGGAGCAGAAAAATTGCGGCCATCTTGGATTTCCGATCGACACAATGTTACCTCGTTTCGATCCAGAAGTCATCCTGTTGCTACAGAGCAAGTTTCGGCTAAAGGCGACCAAAGGTTTAGGAAGAGAAGTCAAATATTGATTTTCAAGATGGCAGCTGTGGCGGCCATCTTGGATTTTCTATCGGCTCATTTAGCAAATTTGTGTCTTCTAAGCGCCCTAATGCTCATTATTAAGTTTCGATTCAACTGGATTATAGAGGAGATGTCCAAAGTATGAATTCTAAACATTTTTCCAATATAAATGTCCAAAATATGAATTCTTAACATTTTTCCAATATAAATGTATAGGACCCATACAAATGCATGGGGAAGCAAATTTGACACTGCCGTAAAGGTCAAACGTCAACGTAGGCCCATCATTTTAGCAATTTTGGTAGACCTCCCGTCCCCGATGATTTATGCAAAGATTCCGCCCTAAGGTATCCTCTGTTCTGGAGAAGATTTTTAAAGGTTTTTATCATACAAGGGTCCTGCAAAAAGTTTTGTCACTGGGTTCGGATTACTTCAGTGCTACGTTTTATCAAACATATTTTTATTACAAACCTTCAAAGTATTCCCCCTTTACTGAAATACATTTTTGTAACCTTTTTACCCAGTCCTGAAAAGCAGATAAATAGTCTTCTTTTTGGTATCTGGTGGTGACACTGATAAATAGCGCTGCCAAGAGAACTTCTAGATGTATACTTATTTCCAGAAAGCATTTTCTTAAGCTTTGAAAATAAAAAGAAGTCACAGGGACTCGGGTTTGGTGAATAAGGTGGATGGTTGAAAACTTTCACCTTTTCAGAAGACAAAAAAGACTTAACAACCTCATGAGAGGAGGCGTTGTCATGTAAAAGGTGGATATCTGACCATCCTTTGCTTGGTCGTTTCTTATTGTAACAAGTAAATTGGTCAGTGTATATGACTTCATCTATTTCAATTTGAAATAACTCGGTCAGTTGGAAAGCAATTTGCGCGAAATAAACGGGTATCGTTAGCTATTCAACACACCATTCAAGTGCAGTGAAGCATTTTAAAATATACCTGGGATAAAACTGAGGAGGCCTATTACTGACAGAACTTTTTGCGCGACCCTCGTATATGGGCATGGCGGCCATCTTGGTCAAAGGACCGCAACCATTTTAGCAGTCTTTTATTCCCTGTCCCAAGGAGGCACCACATGAAATTTGAGCAACATAGGCCCAGAGGCTTCGGAGGAGAAGTCGTTTGAAATTCTCAACATTTTTCCCATACAAATGCATGGTGCCCATAAAAATGCATAGGAAAGCATACTTGACCTCGCCGTAAAAAGGTCAACTGTCAATGTACAATCATTATTTTAGCAACTTTGGTAGATCTTCTGTCCCCGATGACTTTTGCAAAGATTCAGCCCCAAGGTATCCTCTGTTTTGGAGGAGACGATTTTGAATGTTTTTTACCATATATGGGCCGCTGGCCATCTTAGTCAATGGACCGCAACCATTTTAGCAACATTTCATTCTCTGGCCCCATGGAGGCTCCACATGAAATTTGAGCAAAAGTGGCCCAGAGGCTTCAGAAAAGAAGTCGTTTGAAATTCTCAACATTTTTGCCCTTACAAATGCATAGGGAAGCAAACGACCTCGCGTAAAAAAGTCAAATTTCAATGTACAACAATTATTTTAGCAGCTTTGGTAGACCTCCCGTCCCCGATGATTTGTACAAAGATTCAGCCCCAAGGCATCCTCTGTTCTGGAGAAGAAAATTTTTAAATGTTAAATGCTGGTCCTAGGAACAATACACTTAAAGGGTGGGGATGTGTGTGTGGGGGGGAGGGGGCGGGGAGGAGGGGAGAGAGAAAAAGATTCCATAATGAGCCAGTCCATGCAGGATAGGGAAATCTCACCCTCGGAGTAGGATTTCAGCCAGGGACTCGGCAAGCCTCATCCCTGGTTGAAATTTCTACCCCTCGGGTGAGATTTCCCTATCCTGCATGGATATGATGGATGGATTCTTATATTCTTGCGGATCACAAAGGCACATGTTAGTCTCATCCGAGTATTTACTTTTCATACCGTTGATTTACATTTAATATTATTTATATTCCGCGGCGTCTGATTTGTGGCGCAGGTGTTTCTTATATTGTTTCGCAAACATTTGTTGTATGGTCCTTGCCATGGGAAGGGCGCCCTAACTTTTTGAATGTCAAGGAAAATTGCAGCAGACGAAAACATTAGCAAAAAAGTTAAATTGGCTATTTACAGTCATATTTACAAATGTCTTCTCGAAGAAGAGACATTCCAAGAAATAATATTACATCATTTTGCATCTCAATTCGATCGTGTCGGGCCTATCTTGCCATTGGTCGCAGGAACTGAAACTCAAGCTTTCTTATTTGTAACATGTATCCCCGCCCCCACCCCCCCCCCCCCCCCCCCACACACACACACACTTTTTTTTTGTCGAGCCGACCAGTCTACCTAACCACACCTGTCCAGAACAGGCCAAGTCAACTAATCAGTACTTGTGCACATTCTTTCGCCAGAAACTGACAAGTGCCCTTTTTGAATCAGCGGAAGGGAGTGAATGACCGTAGAAAATATTTCACGATCATTTTTTGCGAAAGAATATTGCCGAATCCGACGGGGATTGAGCCCGCGACCTCTTGAAATCCAGTCGAACGCGTATCCGACTAGGCCACCAAGGCCGGCACTAAAGCCCTTACGTACCATCAAATACGTGTGTAAAATACATCTGTACCTCTGTAAACATTATATTAACTCAACATAAAATAAGCTCATTATATTGTTTATTTGTTTTTGTTTTGTTTTGTTTTTCGAGTCGACAAACATGAAAATAATTATCATTTTCCCTTCTTTTATAAAACGTTTTACACTCATTGATATCAAGCATACAATATAATTGCTTATTTCAGTCACACAGAAAGAGATTAATGCTGAAATATCAACAATTAAGATATCATCATGCAAAATGAAGTTATATTATTTTTAGTGCCCCTTCTTTGAGATCACATTTCTACATATGACTGTAAATAGCCATTTTATCGTGCTTTAGCTAATGACAATTGACTGTAAATAGCCAGTTTAACGTTTTTTGGCTATTGACAGTTGACTGTTAATAGCCAATTTCATGTTTTTTGGCAATTTAGTCTACAAAGTGCAAATGATTATCTGGGTCATTGCTCTTCGGTAACGCTTTGCATGCTGGGTAGAAATTCCAGCAGACAACATTTTGAAATATTTTTCTTATTTCCCAGAAAAATGGCTTTGGCATTTGATGCGAATAGTCTTCTGGAAAAATAAGAAAAATGTCGTCAATTTGTCGTCTGAAAGCCCTGAGAGTGTTAAAGGTCAAAGATAAACCCGAGTACGTATAGATCGTCTCATATGTATTTTCTCGGTTATATCCGATGCACATTTATTTCCTTTCTGCTATTTCTGATTAAATTTCTTCGTCGTGTCCTTCTTTTCTGTTTCTTGTGTTTTACTGCTTAGCATGATGGGTAAAAATTTCAGAAGACAACATAATGAAATATTATTTATTTATTTATTTAGCTAGTTAGTTAGTTAGTTAGTTACATAGGAAAATATTTATTTATTTTGCATTTCCATGCTGGGCTCCTAAGAAGACAGTTTGCATGAAATGTCTAGAAGAAATTTTATATTTTTTCTCGACGTTTTAGAACCGAGAACATGTAGATTGTCTTAGGTTAAGTAATTCTCGATTACATACAAAACGCGTTTATTTCATTTGCATTATTTTTCCCTTTTGCATTTTCATTTGCCTTCTTCTTTTTCTCCACCTGTTTATGGAGACTAGATACACGTGGTATATTTTCAGCCATTTTGTTTTCACAAGAGAGATACATTTTCTACTTCCTTTTTGCTTTCCTCACATCAAACCTCGTCTGAAAAAGGCCAATTCTAAAATGAAATAATTTGCTCTCAAAAAGAGATTTGCCCTAAAGGGAAAAATGTGCTACTAAACAGAGGACTACTATAAAAAGAAAAGAATTTTCTCTCAAAGGGAACAAACGTTTTCCTTTTAGGAGAAAATCCCTTTACAAAAGGGGGCAAAATCAATTTTAACAGAGTTAAAATAACAGCAGATCTGTAACACACAATGGTTATACATGATTTCTGCGCACGGTATTATTCAATGTCAAGTTCTTTCATTCTGAAGCAATGTCTATCCTATTTTAATCCGGGTCATTAAATACAGCACGAATAAACCTGGCTGGGAGTGCTAGTTTGTTGTATGAGATTCTCATATTTCTCAATTTCTCAATTGTAATCTGACACACATGAAGTAAGATGTAGAGGAACTGGTATGTAGATCACTTCTGAAGCTGATCTGTAAAATCGGTACATACATCATGCCTCTACAGACTTTCTGTAGAAGAAAGCTTTTATAATGCGAAGCGGGTAGACTGGTTGGCGTTTTGTTGGAAAAGCAACGTACACGGTTGGTTGGTTGACCGCGGTGCTTGACTTCTAGTAAGCCCGCAAATGTTTCATTAGGCGACAGCGGTAGGATGGTAGATGATGTCATCTTTTGACCCCGGGATAGGTCATCACGAGAACATGCCAATATAATTTTGACCCCCTTAAACCCCACTTTTATATAGTAAAACTGGGTTTACAGGGGTATATATCATTTTTCTTATTTCTGCTCAAAACATTGAGGCGGTTCTAATGAGTACTCACAATCTATGTTTTGAGTAGAAATATGAAAATGTCAGAAAATTTCATCTGAAAGTTTTCATTTTTGGTGGTAAAAATTCTCAATATATTTGAATAGGCGTGTTTTCGTAATGTGTTTTTGACAATGTTACATAGGCTCCTTCCCTCAGATATGCAGGGTAATCAGTGATGGTGTCTTCGGGGTGAGTTAAGAGAAGAGGAGAAGAAATGTAATGAATTTGTAATTCGTTGGGCGCACATGTCAGAAGGTACGTTTTCTCACGTCATGGCTCATTTATATCGTTCAGCGACTGTAATTGGAGACAATGTCTTCTTATGGCTTTAACATTGACATTTTTTTCCATAACTGGTTTCTTTATGAAATAGTGGGGCCGCAACATGAGAAAGGATACCTTCTCGCATATGCGCCAAACGAAGACTCCGATCAGCCTGCGCATCCGCGCAGGCTGATCGGAGCCTTCCTTGTCCGCATGAATTTTACCTTAGCTATCCAAAATGCGCCCAGTGAAGATTCTGGCCAGACTGCGCGAATGCGAATGCGAATGAATATTCTCTTTTAGCGCACATGTCCGAACCCCGTTTTCCAATGCTGTGGCTCAAGTGAGTTTAGTTTGTCAAACTTTTAATTGCCATCATAATTTATAAACAATAAAACGAAAGATACACCTGCAACTGTATTTTGATAACAGAATATCTTATAATCATGGGCTAAAAATATACACCATAATATAATATGGACCCTAGCAAACAATGTAAATACAATCACAGAATACAGCTCTCCCAAAGCAACGTATACAGTTAGACATACGCGAAACGACATAGCTTAACAATAACCAAGGAAAACAGAACGCACAAAATGAAGATCTGCAACAGAAATATTGCATTTAATTGCCAGCTGTGAAGTCTTTCGGGTTTCAAAGACGTAACAGAAGTCTTATTTTTGTCATCATCCAGTGCATGCTAAAATTCCGGGCCCAGTTGATCAAAGTATCGTTAGCTTAACGGGCTTGTTAGTGGTCAAAATGTTAACTGTTCTAGTAAGTAAAGTACCATTTTCACAGGTATTTTTGCTGGAAAAATGTGAGTAGCTTTTGCAAATGCAAAAGTATTAGCGTATACGCCATATTTAATGATCAAAGTTTTAACGATACGTTAACTAACGACATCGTTAGTTTTGAACAACTGGGCCTGTATTTCAATATTAAAAATATTTCAAAATATATCGTTGGCTTAAATATAAAGGCTTCAGCTGAGACAATCGGGATCCGAATTTTTTTTTAATTGTTCGGAACAATTCAAAAACGATTACTTGTTCATATAAATGGATAGGATATAATAAAGATGTTGTGCGACAGACTGCACGCCTGGTGGTTACCCAGTCACGGGTAATAACTTTGCTACCTTACTTGTCTGTGCTCGGGATCACCGTGTTTCCACTTGTGATTGTTTTCCTGCCTTTCAGTTTGTAGTCGAGCCCTGACCCTGAGGTTATAAAATTTTTCATGCTCAACTCAGCTAAGCATGAAATTTTCTCTGCTAATATTTGTGAGCAGAGAAACGTCCATGCTC
The DNA here is from genome assembly GCA_964016985.1 of Anodontia alba. Lineage (NCBI taxonomy): Eukaryota > Metazoa > Mollusca > Bivalvia > Lucinida > Lucinidae > Anodontia > Anodontia alba. The sequence continues at coordinate 83,741,324 of OZ024832.1, forward strand.
AGCTATGTTTAGCAAGAAAGATTTTGCAATTGTAAGTAATTTGAGATTTTTAGCAAGACAAATTTCATGCATAGCTAAGTTGAGCACGAAAAATGTTTGATAACCTCGGGGCCTGATGTGTTTCACAGTGTTTAAAAGTTTATTTATACGTTTGCTGTGTTGATCAATTATTATTACATAAAAAGCAGTGCCGCACGTTATTAACAACCGTGCATTAACCGACGAAAAGCAGTGTATTAACAAGGCAATTCACGCGCTGTTAATGCACGGCTACGCAAATTTCAATACGATCGTACCGAGGCCATAGATTTGTTACTGTCACGAGATGTGTACTGCCCGGCCCTAGAACGAGCATAGTCCGTCGTAACTGCGTTCGCGAGACATCAGTGAAAAGGCGAAAAAAAAAAAAAAAAAAAAAAAAAAAAAAAAAAAATAGTGCAAGAAGTAACACGAAATGTAACAAATGCTTTTACTTTTATGCAATAATAGCGATGGTTTTTCAATGCATTAACATTCGCAAGGTCTTAAGGGAGGTATTGAAAACCGCGGCCTTCGGCCTCGGTTTTCAACACGTCCCTCGGGACCTGGCGAATGTTAATGCATGAAAAACCATGTTTGATCCCTATAATGAGTTAGAGAGCCCACTACACGGACCAAATAACTATGTGTAACTGGAGCGAGATGGGTTTTAAAATAAATATAAGAGTACCCAGGAAATGCCACAGTCATGCAGCACAACCTACCCGAGGTATCGAAAGAAGAAGAGGCATTAAGAAAACACGCCTGTTCAAATATATGGAAAATTTACCTCTAAAAACTGAAAATTTTCAGATAAAAAAAAATGATAGTTTTCATATTTCTGCTCAAAACATAGATTGTGGGTACTCGTTAGAACCGCCTCGCCGAGGCAGTTCTAACGTGAACCTACAATCTATTTTTAGCATAAATAAGAAAAATAATGTATAACCTGTAAACCCCAGTTTTACTGTATAAAAGTAGGGTTTAAGGGGGTCAAAATTATATAGGTATGTTTTCGTGATGGGAGGAATATACAGTTACAGTAGTGTTGTCACTGATGATCGAATATAATCGATCATCAGTCACTTTTGCCACTTGTCACTGATGATCGGAAAGATTTCTTTTAGTCGACTAATCGGAAAATTCTTTTTTAGAAACATACTTTTCTCACGTTTCATTTTTATGGGCAAGTAAATGAAATTCAAAGTTGTCTTTTGGGATCATTCTGGATTTGTGGCCAATAAAAGTGAAAAAAAAAGTTAAAACAGCCTTTAAAAAGTCAACCCAAACGTACTGACATTTTTTGTATTTCTCTCCGAAAACATATGCTGTGGGTACCCATTAGAAGCGCCTCGGGCAAGCGCTTCTAATGAGTACCCACAACATATAAGATAAATATTATTTGATACCCCTCTTATCGATGAATAAGTACCTAAATTAAGAGTGAATATATTTTCTACAAGTCGATTATTAATCGATGATCAGTCGGTTTACAAAATCAATGATCGACTATGAAATTCTTCCCGATTCCCAACACTAAGTTACAAACAAACGCAACATATAACATACCGATGCACGAACAAATGGAAGATTTCCAAAGAGAAATCGCCTTGGAACGGTCAGTAGAAAACAACTACTAAGGTAGTTAAACCAGTTTTGATAGCGCGAATCCTCGCCCCTAACTATAAATGGAGCTCCAAATTGCATGCATATGTTCAGTCAGCATCAATCTAATTAAAATCAGATCTTAACCCTTGTCATGCTGAATAAATTAATATGCCACGCACACTTCTAATTTTCAACCAATCATATTACTTGATCCAAGTTGTTCATACACATTCAAATACTTAATGACAAACAGTGCAGATCCAGATCAGTTGGCTTCACCAGCAGATCTGGATCTACACTGTTTGTAAAGGTAGGGTATATCCGGGTTCAGTAGGGCAAGGTTAACAACAAAATCTAAAGGTCACCATCGAATAACATCGGGAAAGCCGAAACATTTGTTTTACGCCAATCACATCGTGTTTTACGTACCGCTTTCGTTTTGATATACAAAATGGCGACGTTGGAAAGTACGATCAAAAGCGTCCTAGGGAAAGTTGGAGTAATAGGTTTTAAACACCACCAGCAGTTTATGTTTGACTGTTTGATGAAGAATCAAGATTGTATCGGCATACGTTTAATCCTCTGAATGAAAGAAACCCTGCAAATAATGCAGATACTATCCAAACAATACATCTTTTTTCGGCGGCGTCACCTTATTTTCTGTGGTCATGGACGTCGTCAGTTTGAGTTTCTGGATCGGTTAGAAGCTTGCCTATTGTTAAATATAGCAACATGTGAATCCGACTTTAGTCTAAATTTTGCAAGTGATTTGCTGGTTGGTTAATCTAAATGGGCAATCGATGATGGCACCTACAAGTGTTCGTTAGATCCTACTGTGGACTACATGGCGTAGCCCCTATGTGACTCTGTTGCCCGGCTACATTAAAAATCTGAACTGACAGAATGTGGACTACATGATTTTAATTAGAATGGGTCCGCATGGTTGTTCTCTACATCATCTGTAAAAACATCACCGTAAAACGCATATAATAACAAACATCATGATGAAACAAAGCAAATGGCTCAAATGCGATCTGAAGCCAAAACACAGAGAAACCTAAAAAAGGACCACAAAGGCCCGACAACAAAAATTATTGCATAAAAAGCAGTGTAGCACGTTATTAACAGCCGTGCATTAACCGGCGTAAAGCCGTGTATTAACAAGGCAATTCACGCTCTGTTAATGCACGGATACGCAACTTTCAATATGATCGTACCGGGGCCACAGATTTGCTGCCATTACGAGATGTGTACTGCCCGGCCCTAGAATGAGCATAGTTCGTGGAAATTGCGTTCGCGAGACATCGGTGAAAAGGCGAAACAAAATAGTGCACGAAATAACGCGAAATGTAGCAAATGTTTTCAGTTTTTATGCAATAATAACGATCGAACATGTTTTTTCAGTGCATTAACCTTTGCCAGGTCCCTTGGGAGGTGTTGAAAACCGCGGCCTTCGGCCTCGGTTTTCAACACCTCCCTCGGGAGCTGGCGAATGTTAATACATGAAAAACCATGTTTGATCCCTATATTGATACACCATGCGCCAACCTTCTGAAACATTGGGGAAGGAGCCACCATTAAGTATGAGTACCGACTCACCGTCATACTATTAAAGAGAGGCAAAGTGGTCAAGTAACTGTAGTTAAATTTAGATCTTTTTATGAAAAATATTGCTGACTCTCCTATGTGTAGTTGCGGTAGTGTTGAAGATGCCCAGCATTTCTTTTTTCACTGTCATAAATACCAAACTCAACGTAACGAACTCTTAAACTCTATCTCTTTGTATCACACCCCATCTTTACATCTTCTCTTACAAGGAGAGTTAACACTAGCTGTAGAAACAAACAAAATAATCTTTGAAAAGGTCCAAAAATTTATAATAGAACTAAGCGATTTTGACGTACAATATTGTGTATAAGACCATGAAAACTATTTGCGAATGCTACTGTAACAAATTTCTGATCCACTAACCTGGTTAACGATGTAAGCTTGTGTCCTCTCTCTCTATTTTTCTCTATTTATTGCTTATAATGATAATGATGATGATGATGATGATGATAATGATGGTGACAATGATGATGATAATAATGATAATGGTGGTGGTGGTAGTGATGATGATGATGGTAATGGTGATGGTGGTGGAGATGATGATAATGATAATCATAATAATAATTATTTTTATTATTGTTACTATTAGTATTATTATTATTGTTGGTATTGTTATTATTATTATTATTACTATTATTACTATTTATTATTATTATTATTATTATTACTATTATTATTATTATTATTTATTATTATTATTAGTAGTAGTAGTATTAGTATTAGTATTATACTCTTTTATTTAGTCGCTCTAAAATTGTTCTTCATAGTATTCTATTTTTTTTTTCGAAATTTTGTAATGTATTTTTTCAATATTTCTCTTTGCACTGGCACTTTGCACACATTTTTCCACTGGTATTACTTTTGTAGCTTTACTTTTATTTTCTTTCTCTTAATTTTTCTCTGTTCCAAAATGTCATATAGTTATCATATATATACTGAAATATGATATTTATCATTTAGCAATATCTCCTTACGTATAATAAATGTGTAGAATTTTGTCTTAGGCTATCAACTGCCATCAAATCAACAGCTGATAAATATATATTTCAGGAGAAGAATCTTATAAGTATTTATATGCTTCCATTCTAATTCTGTTTTTATTTCATGTCTTGTGAGTATCTATGTTGTATTGAAGAATGCAAATAAAATATGTTTAAACTAAATAAATAAATAAAAGGCGGAGGTTGAGCGCACGTTAAGGTCACGTCTTCCCCACCCCCTCAAAAAGGTTTTACCGTTCACCGTTCCAAGGTAGACTGGCTATTAAGGCTGGTCACTAGATAGTGGTCAGCCTTTCTTGTCATGATATTACATTGTATACCGGTTTTAGTTTAGTGGATTATCAAACAGGATTATAAGAATGAATATTTAGTCACTGGAGTCTGGAGCCAGTCTAGTTCCAAGGCTGTGTTTGCTGTTCTTGTTCATTTTGTTCATTCTGTTTTTTTTAGAGTCCTGTCTTTATGCAGTTTCCGTGTCATTAAAGCCTTATTTGGTGCCTTTGGAGGATTGTGTTCCATGCATGTGGCCTTTCCTGATTATCCCCACATTTATATTATTTAGGCCGCGCCAAGCGAAAAGTTATCTTCGAGCATACGCTATAGGCATAGATTAATATTCATCCCACGCATGCGCAAAGTCTCATCCTGCCATTTGTTTTACTTTCATACATTCTATAGTGTCAAATCATTCTGTTCGCGGACAGCAAATGCCCTGATCAGACTGCGCGGATGCGCAGGCTGATATGGGCCTTCACTGTCCGCATAATACTGAAATAACTAAATGTACAAGTTTTCATAATTGTTTTCCTATATAAAATGTCTCTAGAAAGAAATTTTGTGTGTTTCAAAAAGCACGCGACCAGAAAAATATAAGTGAAGATACCCAAGATATTCAACAGTCACGAAGCACAGCCTTCCCGAGGCACCAAAAGAAGGAGAGATGAGGAACAAATAATGACAACACAAACGCCACATATGAAAAAAAAAAGTTAGAGAATTCAGGGAGTGCTACATTCACAAACCGCATCCCTTCCCAGACACCAAGAGGAAGAGGAAACAGACAAAACCAAACAAGCGCAAATCGAACAAACGCACGAAAAGCACTAAGATTAGCTCTCTCTTCCCCAAGCGAGGTAATCGCAATGCTCTAAGGACCGAAAAACACAAGAACAAAACAACACCAGGCAAACCTTAAAACAAATCGCCTCGGAGAATAAACCATAAAGCAACAAAAAGTTACACTAGCACCGGGACCACCGCCTTAGAATGGTCAGTAGAATAAACTACCGGGTTTAAAGCACTTTTACAGCTAGCCAACTTCACCCTGGGTGCCGATGCCATTCTTAAAACAGAAATACATAAAATTCGACACACAAAGAAGAGCTGCAACAGAGCAGCTTCCTTTTAAAGGTAAAAAGAAAAACTACCGGGCCTCACCCTTAATTCTGATGCAGCTCCAAAAGCCATGTTAGAACAAAAAACTAGAAGCATTTATAAATCTAATCAAATAAAAGTCAAGAAACTGTTTGATATTCACAGCAATAACAAAACTTCAACATTCCCACTTGGCAAATATTCGAAAAAAGGTATGCTTTTTTTTCCCTATTCTCTACATGCTACAGTCAGACCTTTACAATATCTGTGCTTCTAGGTTACACAGACATTAATAATAGACTTTGCAAACAGTGTAGATCCAGATATCTGTGGTTCTAGGTTACACAGACATCAATAATAGACTTTGCAAACAGTGTAGATCCAGATGGCACGACTAATTAGGCTCTGATTTATTATTGTGGTATTTCTCGGGTAACATCATTTATACAGTCGAACCTCAATGGCTCGAACCTCTTTGGGACTATGGAAATTCGTTCGAGACATGGGTAGTTCGAGCCACTGAGGGTTAATCATGGCACCAGTTCAGGAAGCAAATAGCGATAATTTAGGGGATTTAGTGTAGATTTTCTACACAGTGATTGTATTTTGAGTGCACTCATTAGAATCACCTCGATGAGACAATTCTAATGAGTACACACAACATACAATTTCACGATAAAATAAGAAAAATTCCTTAAATATTTGTTTGCTTGAGCTATCGGAAGAATTTCGTAAGGACTCAAAAACGAGTTCGAATTAGCCATGGTAAACGAGCCATCGGTGTTCCAGCCATCGAGGTTCGACTGTATATATGAGCCGGGGCATAGTATTTCTACTAGATTGCATATGGGTCCAGCAAAGACTTAGATCAGCTTGTTTTCTGTGGTCTGAATAGAATTTTCGCCGTCCGCCTGAAAACACTTTGAATCCTTAGCTAACGACAGAGTGCCCTGCGAAAACTCAGACGCCCAGGCTGGTCTAAGTCATAGGTTGACGCACATGCAGTTTTGTAGGAAACGATGTGCCTTGATTAACATTTGTTCCAGTTCTAGGACAAGGATGATAGAATGTTAAGATTTTCCAATATTTAACCATTTGTGCTGTGAATCCAGATATGCACTGCCTTTGTAAACAGTGTAGATTCAGATCAGTTGGCTTCTAAGAAGCCAACTGTTTTGGATCTGCACTGTTTGCCTTTCAGTATGGGAATTCATATCAACAATCTGGATCCAGTAATCTGATAGGCTGACAATTAGAAATGGGTGTGGCATCTTAATTTATTCAGCAAGACAAGGGTTAAGGTAAATACGTTGATTGTCTGAATGTTGGTACAAATGCACCAATCGAACTAGAATGAGACGCAACGTAAGAAAACGTTCCTTCTGACACGTGCGCCCAACGAACACTGCGCAGTCTTATCAAATTCTGTGTTGTCCGCATGAAGAAACATTGTATCATGGCTGTGCTAAATTCTCCCTGTGATTCTGGTCAGACTGCGCAATCTGATCTAAATCTTCAGTGGGCGCACATGTCCGAAAGAATCGAATTCTGGAAATTCTGAATCCGTTAACCCCCCTTGTTCTGCTGAACCCGGATATATCCTACCTTTGCAAACAATGTAGATCCAGATCAGTTGGCTTCTGAAGAAGCCAACTGATCTGGATCTACACTGTTTGGCATTAGTTATGTGAATTTATAGCAATATTCCGGATCAAGTAATCTGATTGGCTGAAAATTAGAAGTGGTGTGGCATCCATATTTATTCAGCAGGACAAGGGTTAAGATAGTAAAATGTGATTAAACATTTCAGACGACAATCGTTTCTGTTGCCAGTTTTGCTTCAACCTTTTATTGCCTGCAGACGAGAACAAATACCTTTGCAAACAGTGTTGATCCAAATGAGACGGCTCGTAACCAACATTGGGGGTGTTCGGGTTTGGCGATGGTGTCGTGTACCTTACGTCACTAAGGCGTCCCACTGATATTGGCTTATAGGTCTGCTATCCTTGTAGCAGGTAAGGGTAGAAGGGGAATGTTTTTATTTCTTCTGCTTCTTCACATTCATTTCTTTTCGTCTTTCTTCCCATCCCTCTCTTTCATCTCCTCTACTATCTCTTCTATTTCTTTTCTCCCTTTGTCTGGGAGACGACAGAAAATGACACACACAACAAAATTAATCGTAACCAACATAAAATACGAGGATAACAAGGAAATGCCACAATTACGAAGCACAGCCTTCCCAATGCACCAAAAGGAGAAGAGATGAGGAACTGCCACATACAACAAAACAAAAGCCACAAATGAAAACACTGACGTACAAAGAAGAACTGCAATAGAGGAACCACCTTGCAACGGTCAGTTGAAACAAATACTATTGGCAGGGTGATTGGGAGGGTGTGTGTGGGTGGAGGGGTTGGGGGGGGGGTCTCAAACCAGTTTTATTTGCGCAAAACTTTACCTTTAATTCTGAAGCAGCTCCAATTACGAACATATGTTCCGTCCGCATAGGGGTCCTCTACTTCATATATGAAACATCACAGAAAAACACATATACGAGTAATTACAAACACTGTGATGAAACAAAACATATGTTTTGTTTCATCACAGTGTTTGTAATTATATGTGTTCAATTTAATGGCGATCTAAAGCTAGAACACAAGAAAACAGTACCACGATAGGCCCGACCATAGACAGTGATAGTCAGGCGTCAACCATCTAAAACAGATTGGAGAGGGAACCGTCATTTAGTCTGAGTACCGACCCATTAAAACATTAACACTTTCAGCTCTGTAGACCAAAAAAAAAGGTAAGAGAAAAATCCAGGAGTGCCACAATCACAAACCGCAGCCCTTCCCAGACACCAAGAGGACGAGGAAACAGACAAAACTAAACAAACGCAAATCGAACAAACGTACGAAAAGCACTAAAATTAGCTCTCTCTTCCCCGAGCGAGGTAATCGCAATGCTAAAAGGACTGAAAAACTCAAGAACAAAATAACACAAGGTAAGACATAAAACAAATCGCCTCGTAGAATAAACCACAAAGCAACAAAGAGTAAGACTAACACCGGGACAGATACTTCAGCAAATAGTGTCGATCGTAACGAGACGGCTAATAATCAGCCGCCTAATCTGGAACTACACTGTTTGTCATTATGTTCTCAATTTACTACTATTACCCTTTTGGCAGCAATGGATGTGCCCAGATGCAGAGATGGAAGGTTTATTTTTTCAATTGCTCAGGGTTAAAAGGGTTAAATGTAAGGATTCCCAGAAAATGTCATATTTAATACGAGAACACAGACCTCTAATATACTGGGCCATTGTCCTGCTGAGCCCAGATATGTCCTGTCTTTGCAAACAGTGTAGATCCAAATCAGTTGGCTTTTTTAGAGAAAAGGCCAACTGATATGCATCTGCACTGTTGGCCGTTCAGTACGTGAATCTATATAAACAATCTAGATTAAGTAATCTGGTTTGTTGACAATTAAAAATGGCCGTGGCTTCTTAATTTATTCGGCATGACAAGGGTTGACTATATGAAATTTATACACAAAACAATACAGAACGAACAAACAAAGGTAGAACAATCAACAGAAAAAAACAAAACAAAACTGTGAGTGAGTAGCGGGTAGCTTAAACCTGGTTAAAAGGATGACCAACCTCGCTTTGAATCCTAATAAACTTTCAGCTACAAATAAAGTTTCAGCCTGCGTACGGCTTCAAAGCTCATCAGTGGCTCTATACAGATGAACTACTAGGCATTATGACGAGACCAAGGTAAGGGCTCAATAACACACAGAAAGTCCGCATTAAAAGAAAACCAGAATAGGCATAGATGTGGTTACCGTTACTATTATTATTAATATTACTATTGTTAATATTACTAAGATTTTTAGTGTGTTCAATATGTATGAATACGCTTATCCTCCATACGCAAAATAACACCAATTCCTATATCTACCGTATTTACCCGGAGGGTTCGGGCGTCATAACTCCTTTCCCTACAGCTCCTGAAATTTGAGTAAGTTCATTTGACTACCTATTAATTAAGAAATAAATTATTCCGAACCGTGCTCAAATGCCCCAGATAAAGCACATTGAGTTTGGGCAGTACCCATTTAAGCACTCGCTCCCTGCGCTCGCTCGCTCGTGCTCAAATGGGTACAATCAAAACTCAACAGTGCTTTATCTGTGGCATTTGAGCACGGTTCGGAATAATTTATTTCTTTTCTAACACCCCTCATTGAGCAAACTTTTGCATAAATGAGATTTATTATTATTATTATAATTATTATTATTATTACTATTACCTGACTTCCTTTGTTAGTTGCCTATTCCTCTAGCATTACGTCACACGGTTACCTAGTTACAAGGTTCAAAGACCAATAATCAAGATGGTGGATTACTCATGTGAATCAGCTGACGATGTAAAATATCAAAACTTGTATCCAGTGTTCATGAGAGAATTGCAAACTGCATGGAATTGGAGTGCCGCGATGGACCTAAACTGGAGGAGGACAGATACAATACAGTAAAGTAAGAATGTTAGAATAGACTCTCCCACACTATATATTGGAAGAGTCCAATTTCAATTTTAGGTACGTCCGGCTATGAGATTTACATATTCCTAGAGAAAAATGGCTAAACTATTTGCAAACAGTGGAGACCATGATCAGACGTCGCGTTCTACGGCGTCTGATCTGGGTCTGCACTGTTTGCCAATTACGCTTTTACGGGTCTCCCGACTACAATGGGTTAACTGACTTCCTTTTGTTTTCGAACATGTCAACAACAAAGGATTGAAAAAAGAAGTAAAACGAATGTGTGTGAATGGTATTACCTGCAGAGGATCTCATCAGGCAAAAGAAAACGTCAAAGAACTGCAATGTTCATAGATCATTTTCTGTCTTACTAATATAATTAAGTATGTATATGAATGTTAAAACTAGCATTGTTTGGACTAACTCCCTGTAAAAGAAAAAAATAACATTGCGCGAGACTGATTGTTTTCCTTATGGATAGCGCGCGACGAAATTCCTATGCTCAAATACCTTAGACAATGCACGGCTAGAAATGTCAAAACAAATAAGGAACTACACGAGCAGGGGTGTTAGAATGTGTCTTAAAGCTGCTAGATGATTTGCAAGCAGAGTAGATCCTAATCAGCTGCCACTCTGCGACGTCTGATCTGGGTCTAGGTTTTTTGTTTGTTCTGTCTGTCCTAGTACTTAACCCTTAAACTGCCAATCACAACAGTTGTCGTCTTTTTTGTCATCTGCTTGTGATTTTAAAAGTCATTTTTGCAAACAATGTGGACCCTGACCAGACTGCTCCTAGAGCAGTCTGATCAGGACCACACTGTTTGCCTGTATGCAAACAATAGGTTTGAAAAGATTGCAAGAATATTCAGCAGACGACATAAACAGACGACATTCTCAGATGCAGGTTTTCCTGGCATTTTTAGGGTTAAAGAAAATACGGTTTTGATGACTGTTAACTTGTCGAGAAGGGTAAAACACATCCCATACACGTGTCGTCATGCTCGAATACAAGAGGGAATATAAACGTGTTATGTATACAAAGCTGTATGAAACACACCACCGCGGACACAAGGGTATTAAGAAATCATTTTGAAAATTCTTAACTATGCACTTTCGTTTTAAATCAATTCAAATGATTTGGATTAAATATTTTTATCGCCTGACTTTTAAAGGACAACTTTATATGTGATTCAATGCCACAATTAAATTCAAGTTTACTCTTTTTAGCATCGTAAAACGGACAAACGTGCACGTATGGATGAAACAGAAACGTAAACATTCTCCAGCTTAAAATGATGCCTTTTCCCGACAAATGTAAGAAAACTTCACTAATATTTATGTCGCATACGGGAACTTATTAAGAAAGACGGCTGTGATGACATGTAGAATATGAAAACCGGAAGACAATTGTTATAAAGGTTTAATGACATGAAATGACAACCCATAACAACATTGTCTCAAAAACCCCATTACGAAAACACGCCTATTAAAATATATTGAGACTTTCAGATGAAAAGTTCTGGTAGTTTTCATATTTCTGCTCAAAATATAGATTTTGGGTACTTGTTAGAACCGCCTCGGCGAGGCGGTTCTGACGAGGACCCACAATCTATGTTTTGGAGCAGAAATAAAAAAATAATGTATACCGCTCTAAACCCCAGTTTTACTATATAAAAGTGAGGTTTAAGGGGGTCTAAACTATACAGGCGTGTTTTCGTGGTGCAACGAGCAAATGAAGAGGCACCGGAACACAAGTATCGTATTGGAATGGTCTAGAACAAAACCGTTGAGAAAATGATTTCAGCCTGGTTCCAAAAAGTCTTGTTTAAAGAAGTTATTTTCATTTGTTATATTTTCTTATTGTAATACAAGGATTGTGGTCAGCTTCTTCAATGGCTGTCGACATTCATCTCTCCCCTTAAACCCCACTCAAGTCATATAGTAAAACTGGGGTTTACAGGGGTATACATTATTTTTCTTATTTCTGCTCAAAAACATAGATTGTGGGTATACGTTAGAGCCGCCTCGCCAAGGCTGTTTTGAGCAGAAATATGAAAAATATCAGAGTTTTTTATCTGAAAATTTTCAGTTTTTTGGAGGTGAGATTTTCTATATATTTGAATAGGCGCGTTTTCGTAATGGGTTTTTGTTTTCATTTTGACTGTACTTTCACAGGTCTTCTTTGTTCTTACGTCTTGTTGCAGTTGTGAATGATTCCAATCACTTTTTCATAGAGGACCCGTCTCGGAACAATTAGTCGAAAAACTAGGGTAGGGTCGGGGGGCGGGGGCGGTGAACGTTGGAGACTTATAACAGATTTACTCGCGCGAAACCACGCCGTTTTCTGGTGCAGCTCCAAATTACAAAGTTGACATATGTTCAGTCCGATTAGTGGACCTCTTCCTCATCAATGAAAGATCATAGTGAGGTATACATAATCACAAACATTATGATGAAATAAGCAAAGGGCTAGATGTCGATTAGTTTTCATTGGACTACTTCAAAGTTGTCTATACAGTTGAATACCAAATCTATTATATACACAGAACTTCATTGATTAAGCAAGCTTGGTTTGAACCCAGTCATTCATAACCCTTTCACATTAATTGCTGTTTTAAATGTGTTTCTATTGGAAGCATTTTTTTTTTCATTTTAGAGTAGACTCCTTGTCCCTTTTTCAGACGGGACCTGGCGTGCAGAAAAGCTAGTAGGACGTCATAAAAGTTATCTGCCTTGTAAAGAATGGCGGTATGTATACCAAGGTATTTAAGTCCCCTTAAATTGCTAATGCGGTTGCTCCCTTTATTGTCGTCTGCTTTGCCATTTGGTCTTTAATGTCGTTTCTGGCCAGTACTGTGGTCGCCTCTATTCGCTGCACATTTTGCTCTTAGTTTTTATGTTAGTGCTCTTCCCAGTAAGCCATTACGAAAACACGCCTATTCAAATATATCGAAAATTTCACGTCCAAAATCTGAAAATTTTCAGATTAAAAAACTGATATTTTTCTTATTTCTGCTCAAAACATAGATTGTGGATACTCGTTAGAACCGCCTCGGCGAGGCGGTTCTAACGAGTACCCACAATCTATGTTTTTGAGCAGAAGTAAGAAAAATAATGTATACCCCTGTAAACCCAGTTTTACTATATAAAAATGGGGTTTAAGGGGGTCAATATTATATAGGCGTGTTTTCGTGATAATTCTATATAAATCTATAGCGGGCCGTTATCGGCCCGTCAGGGTAGCTGACGGGCCGATAACGGCCCGCTATTGAGTTATGTAGAATGCTATAGTTGAGTGGCTGTCTTCTTGCTGGACGTAAGCTACTGTTTCAGCTGAAATAGCGAGAGTGTTTCCGCGTAAAAAAAAATTCCGTTTACCATCTTCCCATCCAAAACCTACCTCTCCCAATATATTTGCTGTGTACTATTTGAAGGAGGCATTTTTTATGCAATTCATATTGGTTTGTTGGTTCTATTCGAGTCCAAGAAAATTGTCTTTAGTATTGGCATTTCATGTCACTAAATCCTTTTCCGATGCCTTGGGATGGCTGTGTTACGTGACCGACCCTTCCCTGGATATCTCCATATTATATTTTGTTAACATGTGCCCGACTGCCGCTGTAGTTGTTGTATTAACCCTTGTCATGCTGACTAAATTAAGATGCCACGCCCACTTCTATTTTTCAGCCAATCAGATTACTTGATCGAAGTTGTTCATACAAAATCAAATATTTAAAGATAAAGACAACCAGTGCAGATCCAGATCAGTTGGCTTCTACACTGTTTGCAAAGCAGGGTATATTTTGGTTAAGCAGGACAAGGGTTAATTTCCAGAATAATGAAAATCTAAAAGGTTGCCTTTCATTACAAAAACATTCCTATTCAAATATATTGAAATTTTACACCCAAAAAAAAGGAAATTTTCAGATAATAACATGTTCATATTCCTGCTCAAAACATAGATTGTGAGTACTCGTTAGATCCCCCTCAGCGAGGCGGTTCTAACGAGTACCCACAACCTATTTTTAGCAAAATAAGAAAAATAATGTATACCCCAGTAAACCCCAGTTTTACTATATAAAAGTGGGGTTTGACGGGATCAAATTTTATAGGCATGTTTTCATGATGTGGACACATAGAACACATAACAGACAGAAAATGGGAGTCTCGGTTTTATTGAGACTCTTCTTAAGCAGATTGTTAAGACTGTTAAGTATAAACAATCAACGCGAACTACATTTTATTTGAATTCCATGACCATTGTTGCATATTTCTTAATTATAGACTGGCAGTTCCGGTTTCATCTGAGATGGGGTTGGGGTTACTCAAGACTCCTGTAGCTGACATCTGCTGACTCGGAATAAAAATTATTTTCTGCCATCCATCGCGTGAATTTTCAAATACAAAATGTAACTGGATATGCTATTAAGGAGCTGTTTCGACAGAAAGGGCATTTTTAACGTGAGAATACTTAGCTGTCACTGTAAGTTGCTCTGAATGCTGAAATATTGCATTACTTGCACTGTCTAACAGCTTATATTACTTGAAAATCATGAGTTTTAGAATTACAAAGTGCAGAGTCCGAAAATAAAGGTTTCTGTGTAATCTCTTGAGGTTCAAATTGCGTCGAAGAATAAACTGCAAATGCTAACATTATTTCTTATCCTTTTTTGAAATATCTAATATAAATTCTGTTGTGCTTTTCTGTGTTTAAAGACTCAAAACAAGTAATTTTTCTACTGACCATTCCAAGGTGGTTCCTCTATTGCAGTTCTATTTTGATCGTGCGTCGGTTGTTTCACATGTCGTTTGTTTTGCTGTTGTTTCATCACGAAAACACGCTTATATAATTTTGACCCCCTTTAACCCCACTTTTATACAGTAAAATTGGGGTTTACAGGGGTATACATTATTTTGCTTATTTTGTTAAAAAGACATAGATTGTGGGTATTCGTTAGAACCGCCTCGCTGAGGCGGTTCTAACGAGTACCCACAGTCTATGTTTTGAGCAGAAATATGAAGAATATCAAATTTGTTTTTATCTAAAAATTTTCATTTTTTAGTGGTAAAATTTCTAGCATATTTGAATAGGCATGTTTTCCTAATGGTTCCTCATCGTTTCTTCTTTCGATGCCTCGGTAAGGCTGTGCTTCGTGTTTGTGGCCGTTTCTTCTTTCGATGCCTCGGTAAGGCTGTGCTTCGTGTTTGTGGCATTTCCTCGGTTTATTCACTTATATGTAAATTTAAGCCTATATGCGTATATTTCTATGCAAGCAAAATAACAAAATGTATTGCGCATTGACACAACACAATGACACCTACAAGATTAAAACGGTACCTCCCAGTATAGAGTCCAAAGCATTACCACAGCACCACAGCACTCTCCGTTCAGCTAAAGATTGTTTTCATGTAAAACAAAACGTTACATCACAAAAAAGATTGTCAATCAAAAATATAGGTTATAACAGGAAAATTATGCGGGGATACTGCACGCATGTATGGTTATTATTCGAGTTACGGTTGATAACTGCTTAATCTTAATTTTTTTCGGAAGATTGACAACTGACTATTGCTGTCTGTTGTCGGGCCAATCGTGATCCAGTCTTGTGATTTTCTTTTGTACTCTTTTCAGATAGAGCCTTTTGCTTTGCTTTACTGCAGTCTTGTGGTTAATTATGCCACACTGAAATGTTTTATTGACGAGGAAGAGGGTCCTACTAGAATCGAAAATATTTGTATTTTGAGCTGTATCAGAATTAATGGTGAGGTTTCAAACGAGTACAATTAGTTAAAACCCTCTTTCCTCTGGCTGCCGTTTCAAGGCGCCAAGCAGGCACACAACGTTTAAACAACGTCGATTCAACGTTGATTCAACGTCAAGTGACGTTGTTTCAACGTTGTATGCCAGCTGGGCGGTTCTTCCTTCGCAGTTTTTCTTGCGTGTACGCCGATTATTTCAGTTATTATGGCTTGCCATTTTGTGTTGTTCATTTACTAGTGGACCAAATATAAACTACAGTCGGATTTCAATGGCTCAAATACGTTTGGGACCATAAGAATTTGTTCGAGATATGGGTAGTTCGAGCCACTAAGGGTTAATCATGGCGCAAGGTCAGGAAGCAAATGACGATAATTTTGGGGAATGTTTTCGATCTTCTACACAATAATGGTATATTGAGTGTACTCATTAGAATCGCCTCGATGAGGCGATTCTAATGAGTACACACAACATACAATTTGATGATAAAATCAAAAACATTTTCTAAATATTTGATTTCTTGAGCTATCGGAAGAATTTCGTAGGGACTCATAAACGAGTTCGAATTAGCCATAGTAAACGAGCCATTGGTGTTTGAGCTATTGAGATTTGACTGTATACGTAAGAAGTTGGGTATAAGAAACTCAAAGCAAATATACTTTGATAAGCTCGATCGATTATCATCCTCTGAAAACAGTTCATCCAGTCTATTTTGGAAAGCTTCTACACAAATGTCGAACCTAGGACGATCTGCCAACAATATTCCAACACATAGAATATACAATAGACTTACAGAAAATAAGTACCAAAAAGCTCAAAAGTTAAACCTATATGTCGCCTCTCAGTCAGTGGTGAATGATGCAAAAGGTGTTACCGCACTTTGAGTCTGCACCCCGCTTTGGAGTCGATCACAATTTGCAAACAGTGACGATCAGTCGCCGCGTTCTGTGGCGTCTGATCTTGGTCTGCACTGTTTGCGAATGTCCTTTTAGGGGTATCCAGACTACAATGGGTTAATACTGTGTATAGGCTACCTAACCCACATTCTGGCTGGTGTGTTTGTCAAAAGGTACCCGTTTTGCCGAATTCTCTAGGGCCCAATTGTTCAAAACTAACGATGTTTAAGCCGGAGCTAGAGGTACGCCATGTAAGCATTCTACATAAATCTATAGCGAGCCGTTATCGGGACGATAACGGCCCGCTTTAGATTTATAAAGAATGCTAGCTGGGGTTTAAGCCGGAGGCAGAGGTATGCCATACAATTTGTCGTCATATGAAGAGTCCAATGAAACCGATGTTTTTTTTCCTTTTACGTGTTCATTGTCTCCAAAGTCAATCTTTCTTGATTTTACTTGCTAAAATTTAAACACAAGTAAGGTAAGGAGTTATCCAAAATGTCGGATAACTGTAGTCATTTTAAGGTAATGTGACCTGGCCTCGAGGTTATAAAACTTTTTTAATGCTCAATCAGCTGAGCATAAAATTTTCTCTGCTTATAAATATGAAAATGCCAACAGTAGTTGGCATTTTCATATTTATTAGCAGAGAAATAATTTTCATGCTCTGCTATGTTTAGCAAGAAAGACTTTGAGATTTATTAGCAGGACAAATTTCATGCTCAGCTGAGTTGAGCATGAAAAAAGTTTTATAACCTCGGGGCCAGGTAGAACATATTTTTAAACGCATCATTGGTATATGTACCGTGCACCCAGCGTAGACTCCGGTCTGCCTGTACATCATCGCGGTCGATTTGGAGTCACCCACTGTACGGCTGCCCGCATTGTTTTCTGTATAATTTTCGTTTTCTTATTCTGATGCTAGCGGTGCTCTCTGGTGCTCTCCCACCACGTTGGGGAAGCGGGAGCGAGCCCTGAGGTTATAAAATTCTTTTCATAACTCAGCTGAGCATGAAATTTTCTCTACTAATCGATATGAAAATGCTAACAGTAGTTGGCATTTTCATATATACGAGTATAAGCAGATAAATTTTCATGCTCTGCTATATTTAGCATAAAAAAAGTTTGCAATTGTTAGTAATTTGAGATTTAGTGGCAGATCAAATTACATGCTCAGTTGAGTTGAGCATGGAAAAAAACATCGGGGCCTGGCTGATTTGCATTTGTTTGTTTGTCTGTGTTGAGGTTTTACGGCCCAGTCAACCCAATGGGTTCATGTCGAGCGCGGTCAGTTTACCTAACCACACATTTACTGGGCAGGCTTAGTCCTCTATGCGGTTAACCAGTATTGTGCACATTCATTCAGTCTTTCAACTTTATGTTGACTTTTCAAGCGATACTTTGTTAAAAAAGAAAAGCAGACGACAAATGTCGTCTGAAATTTGGCGCCGAAAGAATTAATGTGACTCTTACTTGACGTCTTCTGTACAATGTTACATCTGCGTCCGCTTGAAGAAAACTTCTCATCAGACCCCGGATGACCAAATATTTAACTATTTCGGCGCCAAATTTCAGACAACATGCATGGTCGACTGTTTTTTTTTTTTTTTTTTTTTTTTTTTTTTTTTAACAAATGGTCGATTAGAAAGAAGTTTATATGAAAAGCTGAAAGACTAAATGTCAAAGAGATCCTGGATCCTGGACATACGCTGTTTGCAAACGCCTATTGTTATTGCCTATGACAGTGAAAGAGTCGAGGTCAAAATTTCATTTAATGCGTCCAATTTTAAGGCAAAACATGAAAAATATCATTAAGCAAATAGTGCAGTCGAATATGTGCAATTTAATGCGCAGATTCAGATCATCCTGTTCATGAGCAGAGTATCATCTGGTTCATACATTATGTAGTATACAATGATTTTGTAGGTGGACAGTAAAGGCCCTGATCAGACTGTGCAAATGCGCAGGCTGATCTTGACATTCACTGCCCGCATTTGCCAAGACACGTTTTTGCATGGCGCGGCCAATGTGTCTTATGTTGATTTTGTTCGGAGACTGCTGTAAATGTTTATATTATCAGATGACATTTCAATAATTTTATTTATTTTTTTATTTTTTTTTTTTTATTTTACCCAAGAAATATGTTTTGCAATTGTTTAAATCGTCCCCGTTTTGAGACGATTTGAATACAAAATGAAATATAATAATCAAATATTTCTTTCGTGTCGTCTGTCAATTTAGCCTAGGGAGGGATGAATTTCATATCACTTTCTGAAGCCTGAAAGCGCTTTTCACAACTGCGGCAGACGACATTTTGTTTTCAAAGAAAATAAGACTGACATTGCATGTGAATCGTCTGCTTGCAGACGATTCACATGAAATGCATTTTTTTTTATCTGTAAAACTAATGAAAAAGAAAGAAAGAAAAAAAAGACTGTCGTTTGCTATAATTTGCTCAGCGCTTCTAGTGTTAAAACTTCCATCGCCCACGTGCCGTTAAATCTCGCCTACGTATTTTCCGACTTGTTTTACTGGTTTAGTTTGTCGAGAACGAATTGGTGCAACAGATCGTCAAACTAATCGTAACACGTGATACTGAATTCACATGTGCTTTCTCTCCACGATACTCAAAGGGCTCCGACTCGCTCACCGAAGTGAAACGATGAGTTATTAGTATTTATAATCTATTTCAAATGGTGTCCTCGAAATAACTATTTGATGTTTCAGTTAGATGTTTGTGTAAAAGGATGTCGAATAAGGTATAAAATTAAAAACAAGCGGCATATTTCTTCGGAAGGAACAAAATCAAGACATTTTGAAATGTCCGCTGATTTAAGGCAGCATTTAATACAGACCTAAATTCTATCCCAAGTACTTGAGTACTTGACAAGGATTGAATGATATGAAATGACATCACTCAAAAAAAAAAAAAAAAAAAACAATGAGTAAACAAAGAGGAATCGCAAGAAATACCGTTTTCGACCTAATTACTGCACATATCCCTATAAGCGCAGTTAAGCAATTCCGTAGTCTTCAGATTACAGCCAGAGTACTTTTTGTCTACTTTTTTTATAAAGGCATATGTTATGGGTTCCCATTTGAATTGCATCGACTTGCCGATGCAATTCAAATGAGTACCCACAACATATGCTTTTATAAAAAAAAATCAGAGAAAAATCGCGTAAACATCGTCAAATAAGTCATTTGCTGACCTTTTTAAAGTGTACCCTTAGTAGGCAGATACATATTTTGCCACAAGATTTCCCAGTAATTTTGAAAAACCTAAGCGCACAGTGCGGTAATAGGTCGAATACGGTAATGCATCTTTGGAACGGTCATCAGTAACTCGTAATGTATCTTTGGAACGGTCATCAGTAACTCGTAATTCATCTTTGGAACGGTCATCAGCAACTACTAACGTTGATGTGATGTGAAGGTGTAAACACAGGTTTTTGGACTTATATGTTCTCTTTACCACCTGGGACAATACACGTGATAACCACCACACGAGATAACCACCACAATCTTCCCGTGTAGGGCCACAAACTTGAATGACATCCCTTTATCATTGTATCAGTCTACCAAGCCAAATTAAAATAATAATAATAATAATAATAATAATAATAATACAATAGAAACATCACGAAAACATGCCTAAATAATTTTGACCCCCATAAACCCCACTTTTATATAGTAAAACTGGGGTTTACAGGGGTATACATTATTTTTTTTATTTCTGCTCAAAAACATAGATTGTGGGTACTCGTTAGAACCGCCTCATCGAGGCGGTTCTAACGAGTACCTACAATCTATGTTTTGAGCAGAAATAAGAAAAATATCAGAATTTTTCATCTGAAAATTTTCATATTTTGGTAGTAAAATTCTTATTGTATTTGAATAGGCGTGTTTTCGTAATGGATAAGTTTCTGTTTCAAATAGCATACTAACGATTACATTTTAAACACCATTATCACATAGTAGCCTAAATTCCCAACATTAAGCATGAATTATCTCGCAATGTAGATGACTTCATGCATGAAAATGTGATAAATCAGTTATACCATGGTTCTGCGCATGTACATGCGATAATGCACTCGCTCACGCACGTGGTATAACTAAGACTTAAAATTTTTCCAAGACAAAAAAGTGAGAGTGAGATAGGTTCCGAAATCATCAAAACGCTCCATTCGCGTAATAGTATGTAGCTGTTTTTTTTTTTGTTTTTTTTCTGTATATTGATGAAGAAAGAGTTTCAAAACAATGCAGTCAAGCAGAGTTCTAAGTTAAATGAACATATTGTCTTGTCTGAATGCTTGTGAAGCGCTTCATTTCTTCATATAATACCTTCAACCGTTTGTTACTAAATTACACACACAACTTGTGGCATACCGATGCGTACAAACTATGACCCGTTTGTTGCGGGTATATATTTTCCAGCTTGTTCGTTTTTTAGAGATCATCTAATCTACAAATTTTTATCCATATCACGAGTTTCTATTTTCATACAACCTGGTATTTCGCCGCATTTAACCCTTGTCGTACTGAATGAATTAAATTGCCACGCTCACTTCTAATTTTCAGCCAATCAGATTACTTTAACCGGATTGTTGCTGTAAATTCACATACTTAATGGCAAACATTGCAGATCCAGATCAGTTGTCTTCTGAAGAAGCCAACTGGTATGGATCTACACTGTTTGCAAATGCAGGGTATATCCGGGCTCAGAATGAAAACGGTTAAGTACCACATATTATATGCAATGAAATTACACTGAAACATCGTCATGGATAGGCCTTCTGAATCGAATTCTCATACCAACGTTACGACGCAGCGCAATCTTCAAAATCAACCTCTGAACGGACTCAGTGAGCTCATTGGAATAGAAAATATATTCTTGCACACCAGATAAGGAAATCCTGGAATTAACCCTGGGACAGAAATTCTTTTCTTGCATACTGGACAAGGATTTCTGCAAATTACACCGGTGCTAGCAAATCTTATCTCACACACCCTTATCCGTCCCGTGGGAAAGATAAAACTCGAGAATTTTCACGTGTCTGATATGCAATGGTTGTATAGGACGCCAGATTACGCCATCGTTAGGTTTGACGTCACTGAACGTAATGACGTCACCAAACATCATGGTATTGTCATCACAATATGGCGGACGTCTGCAATCGAAGTGATTGCATGATCAAAAAGTCACTTTAAGAAATGAAAGGTGTGCAAGAAAAAAGAATCCATCATGGGTGTGGGGGACATATAGAAAAATCCGTCCCTCTGGATCACAGTCTGACATCACTCGGCAAGCCTCGTGATGCCAGGCAGTAAACCTCGGGACGGATTTGTCAGATAGATTCTTATAATCCTACCCAGGTTAAGATAAAAATCGAGAATTCTCACGCGTTTGATATACACTGGTTGTATAGGACGTCACGTACGCCTTAGTTAAGGTTTACGTCACTGAACGTAATAACGTCATTAAACGCCACTGTAATGTCATCACAATATGGCAGACTTCAGAAATCAAAGGAACTGAATTGCACACTGTAATGTCATCACAATATGGCAGACTTCAGAAATCAAAGGAACTGAATTATTAAAAAATCAACGTTCAGAAATGAAAGGTGTGCAAGAAAAAGAATCTATCATGGGTGTGAGGAGTAGATAGAAAAATCCGTCCCTCGTGATCACAGTCTGGCATCACGTGGCAAGCCTTGTGATGCCAGACTGTTCTATCTACCCCTTACACCCATGATAGCTCTAGATCTTTATAATCGCAGTGAAACAGAAAATATAAAGTGAACTATGATGACATACGGAGAGACTTCAGTCGGAGGCCGTAATGGGATTAAAGTGTGTGTATATTTTGGTAGTTTTTTCTGCCATTTTGTACAAGAAACGTAACTTTTGTGGCGCCCTGCTTGAGTCCTGCCCAGTCAGCATTCTACGTAAATCTATATCGGGCCGTCATCGGCCCGTCAGGGCAGCTGACGGGCCGATGACGGCCCGATGTAGATTTACGTAGAATGCTAGCTGGGTGCATACTAAGTCCCTTCTGAAAAGGGTACTACTCTAAAAGGAAATAATTTGTCCCCTAAACCCCACCCCTCCCTCTGGTTCTACTCTTAAATGAAAGAATTTGCTTCTTTTGGAGTAGCTCCCTTTTCAGAAGGCGGGTAAATCAATTTTAACAGTGTTGTACATGTAGCCATTCACCTTAAAAGAGCTTTTGCTGTTTCATGTTTTCTTGTCTGTTCTTCAGAATTGTTTCTTTTTTTATCTGCGGTCACTGCGTGTTTGCTTTCCTTTTTAATTCATTACCTGATTATTTTCAAACATATAAAACATCATTCATCTTAGAGGGCGAGGCGTTCTGTAGAGACGCGTGGGCTTTATCTGTAGACAACAGGAAGAAAAGGGTCTTATCCTATAATTCCATATCAACATATCAACTTCTGTGCATATGGCGTATACCGATTTGTGGTCTTGATGAAGGCTTAATAAACAGCGTAGACCCTGATCGAACTGAGCATGCGCATGATAAAATATGAAGATAGATATAGACTGCGTTTTTCGGATATGTGATAAGGTACGATTAATGGAACCACAACGTCAGAAAACGTACCTTCTTACATGTGCGCCCAGCGAAGATTCAGATCAGCCTGCTCATTCGCGCTGATCTGAATCTTCGCTGGGCGCATGCATTTTAGACAGCCAAGGACGCAACGTTTCTTCCTGCGAACAACGAAGGCTCTGACCTGACTGCGCGGATGCGCAGGCTGATTTGAGCCTTCGTTAGGCGCACATATCAAAAGGTTCGTTTCCTCATGTTGAGGCTCAATTTGAAAGTAGCTATGCTATATTGAGTGGTTGTTTTTATGACAAAAAAGTATGTGTCAAGTTCAGTTTTCTGCTTTTGTATCGCGAGTTGGCAATGAAATCTGAAGATAGTGACAGGTGCTAAGATCAGCAACATTATGTCCGCCGTTTTTGCATTACGTCATCACGCCTGTGTAATTTTTATCCACGTGTTTCTTCATAATATACTTGTATAGTGAGAGTAGAGATACAAAGTAGTTAATTTTTACAACTTTGCAGGTTTTAAATCAGTTTTTGGTACGGTTGCTAAGCCATCACTAGATTTAACATACCATATTTCGACAATCCGTTTTCTCGTTACTACCAACCTAATAACTACTTAAAAATAGTTGATAACGCCAAAAGCTGCATTCAAACTTATTAGCGTACTCTCTCATGCTTATAAACAGCGAATAAATGAACAAAAACAAAGGAAACTCCAAACTTTGGAAGAAATAAGATGTTAAATCATATTGAGTACAATACCGGCGGACGAATATAAATACACTAATAAAACGCGCCAAATCTACTGCGTTGGATAAAAAGTGTAACTAGAGCTGCGGTCTTACTGAAAAGGATGGAAAAGGGCTATCGGGTATCGAAAAGGACTTTAAAAATGCTATTACATATGGCTTTTGACACTGAAAAGAAGCTTTTAACACCGAAGAAAATGCAGTTTCAAAACAAGAAGGTCAGTGGTACATGCCAGGCTTTCTTCTCTCATATTACAGTTTACAAATAAATTTGCACAGTGTTTATGACTTTTCTTTTTTTTTAATTCCAGCGTAAATACCGATCGGTTCTAGAGGCCTACAAAATTTCAGGCAAACACCCCAATCAGCACTCTCAGTGATTTGATTCTATGTGTTTGTTACTTCTAGCATTTTTGTAGTCCATAAAATCTGAAGTAATGTGCTTAATAACCGTACTGTCCATACTACATCACGAAAACACGCCTATATAATTTTGACCCCCTTAAACCCCACTTTTATACAGTTAAACTGGGGTTTACAGGGGTATACATTATGTTTCTTATTTCTGTTCAAAACATAGATTGTGGGTACTCGTTAGAACCGCCTCATCGAGGCGGTTCTAACGAGTACCCACAATCGATGTTTTGTGCAGAAATATGAAAAATATCAGAATTTTTTATCTGAAAATTTTCATTTCTTGGTGGTAAAATTTTCAGTATATTTGAATAGGTATGTTTTCGTAATGTTAGGTGCATATGTCATGACTAACATTACGTAGATATGCGTCTATATAACCATTTTTATTATTTCCACAAAGTCACAGATATGGATACTGAAGCCTCTATGAGGCGCTTTTAACGTTTGGTTTTATGGAGAAATACGAAAGAATCAATATAATCCCAGCAGGAACACTACTTTGAAACAACGTTG
Organism: Anodontia alba; assembly: GCA_964016985.1. Lineage (NCBI taxonomy): Eukaryota > Metazoa > Mollusca > Bivalvia > Lucinida > Lucinidae > Anodontia > Anodontia alba. Next base: position 83,766,395 of record OZ024832.1, read on the forward strand.
ATTCAACGTTAACGTTGTGCGCCCACTGGGATGTTATTTTGATTGAAAGAAAAGCTTATCTAGATCAATGGTTAAGGAGTGTACAATTTACATGGATGTTTTCACTCTTGCCATGCTGAACAAATTAAGATGCCACACCCACTTGTAATTTTCAGCCAATCAGATTACTCGATCCAGATTGTTGATGCAAATTCACATACTTAATAGCAAACAGCAGTGCAGAGTGCAGTTCCAGATCAGTGGGCTTCTACACTGTTTTGGCAAAGGCAGGTATATCCGGGTTCAGGACTAGGGTTAACGTATATATATATATATATATATATATATATATATATATATATATATATATATATATATATATATATATATATATATATGTGTGTGTGTGTGTGTGTGTGTGTGTGTGTGTGTGTATGTGTGTGTTGCTGACCGTATTCCAACGAATAGGCGACGTCGATTTTGGCCCCTGTAGACTGGTACGTGTGTACGTGTGATTTGTCCATTTGCATTTTTTGTGTCAACGTCATTCGACTACCTTCAGTATCTGTTATGCACCACGCCTAGGTGGAGTTTACACTTGAACATAATATTTGTTTATTTCTTGTGACCTTGGCGTTTTACTTTAAAGTAAAACGAATCCAGTGTTGCAAGCTCATGTTTTCGTATTTATCAATACAATCAAACATCTTTATACCGACACTCGATACAGCAACATAATTTGTTATAATGATAATTTGACATTCGCTCAAGAGATGACAATTAAGCAGAAATCATCGTGAGCAAGAATTTGTGCATTTAATACTCCAAGAAACCTTTTTGATATCGGCCCAATGAGACAATTCTAACAAATATCTAAAATTATGTTTTATTAGGAAATAAGAATAAAACAAGCCATTACTTACATAGCATTCATTCATTTAACGGCAACATCTTTGGAAACAAAAGATATCGTTGTAATGAGGGTTCTCTATACACACAGGCGTTACTTGTTCAGAGTGCGTTCTGTTTGCCATTCGTCAACACTTTTCCTTCGTTACGGAAACACGCCTATTCAAATATATTGAAAATCTCACCCCCCCCCCCCCCCCAAAAAAAAAAAAAAAAAAAAAAAAAAAAGAAAAACTGAAAGTTTTCAGATAAAAATTCTGATATTTTTCATACTTCTGCTCAAAACATAGATTGTGGGTACTCGTTAGAACCGCCTCGCCGATGCGGTTCTAACGAGTACCACAATCTATGTTTTTGAGCAGAAATAAGAAAAATAATGTCTATATAAATGTGGGGTTTAAATGGGTCAAAATTATATAGGCATGTTTTCGTAATGCACATTCAGGGGTGGACAAAAATATTCTAGGGGCCCCTATTGTTCAAAATTTCTGAAGAGGGTCGATTTGATCAAATTTACCGTTTTACCCTATGTAGGAAATGCCATATGTGATTGGAATAACATAACATGATCCTGGTAGCTATGCTCAAGGAGTCATGTAGTGTATCGGAATGTGTTTTATTTCAATATTTCCTTCATACTAAAAGTGAAATTGTCAGATGTCATACAAGAGGCGTCCAATTCAAGATTCTGGAAGTTTCAGACCTCATCATTACAAAAACACGCCTATTCAAATATATAGAAAATTTCACCTCCAAAAACTAAAAATCTTCAGAGAAAAATGCTGATATTTTTCATATTTCTACTCAAAACATAGATTGTGGGTACTCTTTAGAACCGCCTCGGAAAATTAATGTATAGTCCTGTAAACCCCAGTTTTACTGTATAAAAGTGGGGTATAAGGGGTCAAAACTATAAAGGCGTGTTTTCGTCATGAGACTAAGGAAATCTATCAAGGATTTGGGCTACATAGGTAAAAACATTCTCCCCGAGTGTAACAGTTCATTCAACTCTGAGTTTGAATTGTAAGTCAGTACTTGACTATTGGGAGGGTACTAGACAAAACCTCTTTAAATTCTCTCTACAATGAAATTGGAAGAAATACACTTAAGAAAATGAAGCATCACAAACTTACCCTATTTTACAAAATGAATAACAGTTTATCTCCCTATCACCTCTCTGCAGAGTCCATAAATCCAATATCCCATTACAATCTTCACACTGTTCATGATCTGCAAGTAATACGTGTATAAGACATGTATAATACATGTAGGAGACAATTTGCAAGAAGTGTAAAATCCTATTTTCTAGGATATATATATATATATATATATATATATATATATATATATATATATATATATATATATATATATATATATATATATATCAATGTGTCGTCTGCTGAAATCTATATCCAGCAAGAAAAGCGTTAATGGATCAGCACATACACAAAACTGCATTTACTTACCGGAAGACTCAACAGAGATGCAGAAATTTACTTTTTATTTTTTTTATTTATTTATTGAGCCACATTCGCACAGTCTGATCAGAATCTTCGCTGGGATAGCCAAGGATACAAAGTTTCTTCATGCGGACAACGAAGACTCTGATTAGACTGCGCGGATGCGAAGGTGGCTACGGCGTATGTGCAAACATTATATACGAGCAACGTGCAATTTCTTGTACGGGCTTTCGGCGACGGACCGGGGCAAAGCCGTACGGAGACCGTGCGGATATCGTGCGGAAATCATGCAGTCATCGTGCAGTCTCCGCGTCCTCCGCACGGAAATCGTACAGAGCCCGTACAGCTTCCGTACGGAGGTCGCGCGGAGATGGTACGGTGACTATGCGATCGTCGTGTAGGTTTGGGCATTCGTGTACCAAAAGTGTACAACTTCACATTTCTGCTTGTGTTGTCGGTTGAGCTGTCACCTAAAACAAAAAGCGGAAACGGAAAGAGGTCCAAAGAGGTGGTGCGGTCGCCGTGGGATCGCCGCAAGATAACAAACTGCTTTGTATCTGTGCGATTTTATGGACACTGCAGGGCACCATGCGGCAACCTTGCGGTAACTGCGCGGGTGAATCCGTACGATAATCCGTACGATAATCGTATGGCCGCCGGCTGCCTCCGTATGGAGGCCGCATGGAAAGGGAGATACGGACAGAGATACGGAGATAAGCTCATCGCAGGCCAAATGTAAACTACGCATAAAGTTTTAATTACTTTGGTAATCTTGGCATTTTTCCGTCGATTTTAACCTCTACCACTCTTTGGACCAATTCAGCAGACGACAAACTGACGATACTTTAGTTCTTATTTTTCCCACAAATAGGATAAATTTGACATTTCATGCAAACTGTTTCCTAAGTCTTAAGATACACAGACATTTTGCATGGAATTTCGGAATATTTTTTTCTGGGAAAAAGAAGAACCTTATTTCAAAACAATCTGTCGTAAATATAACAGTGACGTGAATTGTCCAAACATCGATCTGAAAAAAAAATACAACCGATAAATATAAGCTTTCAGTTAAGTGGTTTTGTTTTCCTCTTATTACTATTATCACTGTCACAAACTGGTTACTTAAATTGTGATGAGATTTCGACGTGACAAGTGGTACATACATACTTCTTGCACTTTCTTTTCATTCTTTGCTTGTGTTCACACTTGTTTCATATGTCAATACTTCTTATGTTTGTATACAAACAATAAGTGCTGTTAAATTCATTCATACCTAAACCTGGTAAGAAACCTGGATTAAGAGTCAACTCTCCTATCCACTAGGCTACGGGGCCCGCTCTGCACTGTTTGAATATGCAATTTTGTCAGACACGTAGGTGTGCGCAATTTTAGGACATTTACCGTAAAAGGAATGTCCTTTATGAGCAATGAACACACACACACACACACACACACACACACACACACACACACACACACACACACACACAATCAACTGAAGCAATAAGCTAAAGTGTCAAGTTTTCTGAGCCAAAAAATCATATTAGCTTTACTATTCTCTGAGCTAATTCAGCAGACGACAAGCTCATGATAGTTTACTTATTTATCCTCAGAAAATAGGCTTTAAAATAGGCTTTGACATGTCAAAGCATAATTTCTGGGGAAAGCTAGAAAACTGCTGAAATTTTTACTTAGCCTTAATTCTTGGAAATGGATACACTTTTATTGGAGGCAACTCTGTCAAAGAAAGGTGGGTTCACTCAAGAACGAAAGTCACAAAATTTGCCCCCCCCCCCCCCCCCCTTATAAAAATGGCGGAAAATCTACCAAATTTATCCAGACTCTTAAGACAATGTCACTGAACCACTGGCCCCAACGGGCTACAACGTTGAAACAACGTCAATTCAACGTTGATTCAATGTCAAAATGTTGAATCAACGTTGAATTGTCGTTCTTTATACGTTAAATCAACGTTGAATCGACGTTGATCCAACGCTGTGTGTCTACTAGGACTCTAATATGCTGCTTTCGCGGTTGTACTTTTGTCCTCTCTCTCTCTCTCTCTCTCTCTCTCTCTCTCTCTCTCTCTCTCTCTTGGTCAGACTAGTCTATTAACTTAACTTTTTTCAGGAAGTACAGTCGAATCTCAATAGCTCGGACACCAATGGCTCGTTCACCATGGCTAATTCGAACTCGGTTTTGAGTCCCTACGAAATTTCCGATAGATCAAGAAAAATATTTAAGGAAGCTTTCTAATTTCATTATGAAATTGTATGTTGTGTGTACTCATAAGAATCGCATTTTCGAGGCGATTCTAATGAGCACACTCAACATACAATTATTGTGTAGAAGATCGATAGATTTCCCAGAATTAGCGATATTTGCTTCCTGACCTGGCGCCATGATTAACCTTCATTGGCTCGAACTACCCATGGCTCGAACAATTATCCATGGTCCCAAAGGTGTTCGAGCCATTGAAGTTCAACTGTAATACTTGAATTTTTCCCTAACTGCTTAGCATACTGATTAAAAATTTCAGCAGAAATATTTCTTTTTATTTTTCCCAGAGAATATGTTTTCACATTTAATGCAAATTGTCTCCTAAATAGACTCTATATAAATAAGAACAATAATATCAATTTGCAGTCTGCTGAATTTGTCCACAGAGTTAATTTGGTTAAATGGTTGTTCACAGTCATGATTACAGGAATTGAACTTGAACTTGACATTTCAGGTCTTAATAACTGCGTTTTTCTAGACTGATGCACCATATAACGATAATAAGTTAATTGCAGGACATCTGAGAAACAAATTACAACACCCCCCACGGAGAAGATGGAATATGACTCAAATTGCCAGGTATTAACCTTAACCACTCTCTGGGTTAATTCAGCAGACGACAAATTGATGATAGTGTTCTTATATTTTCCGAGAAAACAGGCTTTGACAAAAGAGACAAATTAAATGACAGGGCAAAACATGATCTTCTGGGAAAGAATAAGAAAATATTTCAATATGTCCGCTGATTTTTTTCATTCAGAGTGCTAAGCGTTTAACGGCGAATTCTCATTTTCCAAGAATTACCTATTTACGTACATGCACATTAAGTATTGCGACAGACAGGCATAAGTAAACATTGTAGACCCAGATCAGTCTGATCAGGGACTGCTCTGTTTGCCACTCATTTAGCAGTTTTTATGGCTATACCAACTGATAGTAGAATGGACATGTTCAGTTTAGAACATGATTTATAAAGAGTTAAAGTGTCCAAATATGTAGAGAAATTACGGCACAAAATCCAGGTAAGAAACATTTTTTTTTCTTATTCCTGCACTTATTTCTTCTAGATAGTTTAATATGGTGTGATAGACACTAAAGTCGCCTCCGCGAGGTGATTCTTGTGGGCACTACAGATAATATATAAGTCGACAAAGAGCAAGCAACATGGCCAAGCTAATCAAAAATCGCTTATCACACTATTACTGTCATTGTTAAAGCACTATTGTGTGTGTGTGTGTGTGTATGTGTGTGTGTGTGTGTGTGTGTGTGTGTGTGTGTATGTGTGTTTCGTTGATGTTTTTTCGTCGCCTACGGTAGGATGAGTCTGTTTTAGACAATCAAGCAATGTTATTTTTCAATACCCCTTCTATATTAACATTTTTAATTCAGTGGTCATGGAGAAAAAGATTCTTCTATACTGAAGGCTCCATCTTAGAGCCTCGGTAAAAGGCCGCAAGAACTTAAAGGCTCCATATTCTTCAAAACTAGACATTCTTTATCCAAGAAATATACAGTATTAATACGATTATAAAATGTTGCGACAGCCTATAAAATTTCAGTAAGCCTCTCGTTTTTTAATTGGATCAAAACTGAAATGATATTTTATCGTATCTCTGAATTTATATTGGCTACATTAATTCAGAGATACGATAAAAACTAATTTCATTTCAAGAATGAGAGACTAACTGAAACTTTACAGGCTGTCAGGTGCCACATTTTATGATTGCATTAGTACGCTATATCAATTTATCAAAATTTTCTTGGATAATAAAATTACTATTTTTGAGGAATACGGAACCTTTAACGTCATCATCTGAGGAAAATGATGACTGTCGAGCTCTTTTTTATATACTGAAGAGGTAACGATTTTCAATTTCAAGATGGCTATACGTCTATCTCGGATGTCCAGTCAAATTGATTTTCGCGTGCACACAACTATAGACCTTAAAAGAGGGTGGCATATATGCTTGGTTTCATCACATAGCTGACTGCCATGTCTTGTCAACAGACGTGGGCCATTTTTTATTTAGACACAACTAGGCCATGATGTTAATGTTCCAGGTAAGTTTCGAAAACAAATCTGACCAATAGGCTTGGAGGAGATGCGATAACGAGAAAGTGCTGAAATAGTACTAAGTCGATCATATTGAACAAAGAGAATGTGTTTGAAATACTCGATAGACATTCAATAAAATGTCATACTTCTCAACAGCCGTTATTATCAAAGTTTCCATCAAAGTAAATGAGAACTCCAGAGCTGATACAATCAGATCCACCTCAAGTATTTAACAGCAAAGGGAAAGGCAGACAAATACAATTAAACAGCAACAAAAAGTACAGCTGACAAGCAGAGTTGGCAACACTTTCCAAAAAAAAAACGTGGCAACTCTGTTACCCAAACTTAGCCGACTATTTTTAACTTACATAATTGTTAAAAGAAAAAACATTTGTACGTGAAACAATAAGCAAAAAACAACACAATGAAAGTAACGCCTTTGAACGGTCAGTAGTAAACGACTGTCGTAGGTGTGTGTGTGTGTGTGTGTGTATGTGTGTGTGTGTGTGTGTGTGTGTGTGTGTGTGGAGAGGGGGGTGGGGGAGGGGGGCTTAAGCGTGCTTTTCGGGAACCCAACCCTCGCTATCAACTTCCATAGTGGTAAAAATATATTTGGAGAAGTAACGCTCTACTTGAAACAAAATACGACTGGAAGTATGTAATATTAATAATTATAGTAATATTATTTTCATTCAGTTTATGATACAAAATTCCACATGTACATATGGACAATTTGAGAAATTACTTCACCTTATAATATGAGCCAGCTATGTCCTAGTTTTTCCCAAATGTATAACTATGCTGAGGTTTGCAAATGCTAACGGAGTTGTTATGGTGAGGCACTTCTAATGAGTCTGATCAAACATGGTAGACCCAGATCAAACCCATCCGAAGAAGCAGTTAGCTAAGAATCTGCATTGTTTACCAAATGACTACCTACGGTTTAAACTCAATGCCAGGTAGGCCAATAGGTTTATTCAAATGCCAAGAAGATAAGGTGTCCCAGTATTTAATACAATTACAGAGGGATGGTAGTGTGCAACTATAGTTCATATTACCAGGACCTGCATGACTTCTTGCATGTAAATGACAATCGTTACTGTAGAATCAGATTCGTATTTGAAAGAGAAAGGCACTGCAGATTAAAATAAAACAGATATTCATTGAATAGGTCCATTAGGATGGAACAGTGCATTAATCCGAAGACTATTTTTATCATATCCAAGGAAGATTTTTCATTTACTGTGACAGTTTCGGTAATCATCGAAAACCATCATCAGACTGTGACCTTGACCTCATAATGTCACTGGACTTGGACTGTAGAAAAAAAACAACACGAGACTGAGTGAACATACAAAATATGCCAAACATGTTTAACAGAAAAACACGAGGTAAGAGCGAAAATCATCTGAAACATGTTTTATCTAAAGTGCAGGGACAGATCATATCGCTAAGACTAACCAAGTCATCGATTAGGATGTGGCGAAAGTAGTAGACAGTGAGAATAATCAGAGACTCGGACAAGTCAAAGACGCTATCAGACTCAGTCAGTCTCCACATGTCACCGGGAACAGGGGGAGCGGGGTGAGAAGGGGAGAGCATACAACCTGAGCAACATCTACAGGTCTTTCCTTACCACTAGTAACCAGTCTAGTAGTAAGCAGTTCAAAATTCCGTGACATTACGAGGTCAAAACAAAGTCAGTCTGATGATGGTTCTCGGTGAGAACAGAAACTGTCATAGTAAATGAAAATTCTTCTTCGGATATGATAAAGAGAATTCTTTGGATTAATAAATAAGTATATTTGTTAAGCAGGACTATTTGATGGCAATTTTCTCTAGTTCTGTATCAGACATACACTGTTGCTGGTACTCATTTGAAGAAATAAGAAGAAATACCCAGAATCATCAGCAAATATTCATCCTTCTATATGTTACTCTTCCATTACAGTTCATAGCAACAGATAAGGCGCTTTTTTCATCCGAAAAATGCTGTATCTTTCTTATTTCTCGATGAAAACATATGTTGTGGGTACTCATTAGAAGGCGCTTCTAATAAGTACCCACAACATATGTTTTCGTCGAGAAATAAGAAAAATATTATGTGGATACCCCCTCTTATCTGTAGCTATAATTACTACATTTATGTCCCATAGTCGAAGGGTCAATGGTAATAAGAGCCCAATGTGTCTTGAGCACATCGTATCATATTCCGAAATTTCGGAACAATTCAAAAAAAAAATTGTCAGTCGCTAAAAAAGGATACATTACAATATGAATGTTTTTCGGCAAAATGCGTACACAGTTGTTTTCCGATTTTTGTTTGATAACTTCATTTCCCGCTTTAATTACATGGCGATTAGTCGGTCCTCGGACTGAATGACGTTTCATTCCTCAATCTGCTTCAAAGGTTGGCGCCTGACAATTGCTGTTAGTGGTCGGAAGCATTGTGGTCCAACATTGTTTTCTTTTACTGTGGCTTCAAAACGCCATTGACATTACGAAAACACGCCTATATAATTTTGACCCCCTTCAACCCCACTTTTATATAGTAAAACTGGGGTTTACAGGGGTATACATTATTTTTCTTATTTCTGCTCAAAAACAAAGATTGTGGGTACTCGTTAGAACCGCCTCGCTGAGGCGGTTCTAACGAGTACCCACAATCTATGTTTTGAGCAGAAATATGAAAAATATCAGAGTTTTTCATCTGAAGATTTTTCAGTTTTTTGAGGTGAAATTTTCTACATATTTGAATAGGCGTGTTTTCGTAATGGCACACTACAATTGAACTTCAGTGGCTCGAACATCACAAAATAGCGATAATATAGGGAAATATTTTCGATTTTCTGCATAATAATTGTCTGTTGAGTACACTTATTAGAATTGCCCCGACGAGGCGATTCTAATGAGTACACACAACATATAATATCATAATAAAGTAATAAAAATTCCCGAAATATTTGTTGTCTTTAGCTATCGGAAGAATTTGTTTGTTTGTTTGTATTGAGGTTTTACGGCCCAGTCAACCCAATTGGGTCATGTCGAGCGCGGTCAGTTTACCTAACCACACGTTTACTGGGCAGGCTTAGTCCTCTAAGCGGTTAACTAGTATTGTGCACATTCTTTCGCCAGAAACTGACAACTGCCTTTCTTGAATCAGCGGAAGGGAGAGAATGACCGTAGAAAATATTTCATGATCAATCTCCACGAAAGAATGTTGCCGACCTCGGCGGGGGTTGAACCCGCGACCTCCTGGTCTCCAGTCGGACGGCGCATCCAACTGAGCCACCGAGGCCATCGGAAGAATTACTTAGGGACGAGTTCGAATTAGCTATGGTAAACGAGCCATCGGTGTTCGAGCCATTTGGGTTCACCTATATTTTGTTTAATCGCACTTCTGTGACTATTTGTGCTTTGTGATGTACCACTGATGAGGTAGAGGACCCTACATGGACCGAACATATAGTTGAACCAGCGCACGACAAAATCTACAATAAAACCTGTGCGACCAGCAAAGACTCAGATCAGCTTGTACATCCACCCAGCATAGCGAGGGTTCTCTTTGAATAGCCTGGGCTGTAGAAGGCACATACGACCAGCGAAGACTCTGATCGGGCTGTGCGGATGCGCAGGCTGATCTGAGTCTTCGCTAGTCGCAAAAGATTTTGTCGTGTGCTTGCTCATTTGCAAAAAAGGTAAGAGAAAAGTCCAGGGAGTGCCACAGTCACAAACCGCAGCCCTTCCCAGACACCAAGAGAAAGAGGAAACAGACAAAACCAAACAAGCGCAAATCGAACAAGCGTACGAAAAGCACTAAGATTAGCTCTCTCTTCCCCAAGCGAGGTAATCGCAATGTTAAAAGGACTGAAAAACAAAAGAACAAAATGACACAAGGCAAGACAAAACAAATCGCCCAGCAGAATGAACCTCAAAGCAACAAAGAGTAAGACTAACATCGGGACCACCGGCCCAGAACGGTCAGTAGAATAAACCACCGCGGCGGTTTAAAGCACTTTTGCAGCCAGCCAACCCCACCCTGGGTCCCGATGCTACTCTCAATACAGAAACACATAAAAATTTAGTTCGCATAAAGGCTTCCAACACAGTCAATGCATCAAAGCGAAAACATAAAAATCAAATTAATCACTATGATAAACAAATACGAGTACTCATCGCTAATTCTGCTGTACGCCAGAGTAAATGAAAACCAATAGTTGAGCCACGGCGGGCCAAGCCAAAGACATATCATCAAGCCCTAACCTACTGGTTAAAGTTTTACGAAGAGGCCGTCATTGAGTCTGAGGCCCGAACCGCCGTCGTACAATTAAAGAGTAAAGCACAGCCATCAACAATGATTGGGTTGAAAACCTGGCATGCAGTGCAAGTTGATCAGAATAAAGGCTGAGGTTATAAGTATATAAGGCCGAAGATTAGATATTTATCTGCTGGGCAGAAAAAAACAGGAAGGCACAAGTTGTCTCCCTTGTGAAAAATGACGTCAAAATATCCAAGTGTATCCATTCATCTTCAGGGGCAGAGTTAGGACTAGTCCACCTGGTTTCAGTTTCGGATTAATGTGACTGAGTATCGTGTCCTGGCTCTGGGCCAAAAAATGCCTGTGAGGCAGCACTATAAAAGCGAGCATATTCCTTTTCACAACCAGCCAATTAAAAGAAAATGAATACATTTCCAAGGGAGGAATCGCTTTCAAAATTGCTTACTTCTGATTTTATATGTATTTTTAGATGGTATACATGTATACAAGGGTAGGGACAGACAACACCCTAAGACAAATGATAGACAGTAACAAAAGTCTCAATTCTTTTTGGATTTTACATGCATACAACTATAGGGGAAGATACCAGCCGAAGGACAAACTTTTAATAGTAACAGAAAGCTTTTGTCACTTGGATCATTTGTCGTAAATTCCTGAAAAATCGTATTAAGAATGCAGGGTTTTGTTATTTTTATCACATTTTGCATGTTTTTTTTCTTTTATCTTTAGAACAATTTGAGAAAATCACTTTCCTACAATGATCCAATAAAACTATATAAGAGAAGCTCTTCATTGAACAAACTTGGCACAATGCTGTATACCAAGATGTAGCCTAAAAGCTTTCTTGATTCTGGAGAACAAGATGTTACGTGGTGTTTATCATATAGAGAGATGGCGGCTACCTTGGTCAATGGACCGTGATCATTTGTATGAATTTTCTTTCACTCACTCCAATGAGGCTCCAAGTGGCAAGGACGGACGGGCGGAAAATGGACGGAACGCGATAACATAAGCTCATCTGAGCTTAAAGTTCATGTGAGCTAAACATCCTACAAGGACTAAGCAACTACCGTGCTTCTCAGGACTTAGCTCAAGTTTAAAAGTTCTCCATCCATTAACATTTAACCTGCTTAATTTATTATGTGTGTGTGTGTGTGTGTGTGTGTGTGTGTGTGTGTGTGTGTGTGTGTGTGTTTTGTCAATATGCCCCAGCATATAGGGCTTGACTTGTCGCGGACTAGCTTCGTATTCACATAAAACATTAATATTATTATTTTGTGTGTGTGTGTGTGTGTGGGGTGGGGGGGAGATGGGGGTCGAGGGTGCGGGGATGAGAGTGGGGAGCAGAAAAAAATACTTGATTGCTGGTTTTCCTTGTATTATGTTAAACGTTAATAGTTAAACAGTATTTACCTCAAGTATTCGGACACTGTAAATCCCTATTATGCTTGTCCATATTAATTGAATGCATTTTGGCTATCCTTTAATGTGTCGAAAACTTACGGATGATTGACAAACAGTGTAACCCTATTCTGCGGCGTCTGATCTGAATCTACACCGTTTGTTTAGGCCTTTCTGTCGGAACACTTAGCCTTTCTGTCCAAATAGGAAATATATGATTTTTCAAACCATAAATAAACTACCGTATTCGACCTAATTACCGCACTGTGCGCTTAGGTTTTTCATAATTACTGGAAAAAACGTGTAGTAAAAATATCCACCTAATTAGGGCACACTTTGAAGAAAGATCAGCAGAGGACTTCATAAGGAGCGTATTTAATGCTGCCTGTGCACTGTTATTTTCTGATTTTCTTTACGAAAGCATATGTTGTGGGTACTCGTTTGAATTGCCTCGACTTGTCGAGGCAATTCAAACGAGTACCCACAACATAGGCTTTTATAAAGAAGTTGATAAAAGTATATTAAGACCACTAAATTGCCTTACTGTGCGCTTATAGGAGCATGTGCGGTAATTAGGTCGAATACGGTAATTAGAGATGTACGTCTTAACAACAATGAAAGGATCGGTTGAGCGCTTTACCTCACAAAGGAATAATTCTGACACAACCTTGAATTTCCCATGGAGCAAGCTGAACTTGACCCTCGCAAAACAATATATTTAATCCTACAATTATACCATCTGTTCTATTTTGATAACAGACCGCCTCCATTTCGCAGCGGTTTGAGTTTTTGGACTTGTTTAAATGCTCTGTTTATACAGAACAGCTGTAACGTTGATAATTGATTGTTCTAATTGCATTTAGTTTTGCAGTAATTGTGATTATTGATAATACGCAAAATTGCCATTAAGAGGAAACTTAATAGATTTGTCGCCATGTTAGCCAAGGGAAACGACTTTTATTGCTTCCTGTTTTTTTTTTTTTTTTTTTTTTTTTTTTTTATTATTATTTTTTTTGCTTTTCTTCATGCCAAGCCACTCAACTCTATAAGGCTCATAGAGGGAGCAAATTCTTTCCTTATACATGTAGCGTAGAGCCTTTCTTTCTTTATAACGGGATCTGCTGTATATGGAAAGAAGGGGTCTACTTTATCAAGAAAGAATTTGCTCCCTAGACCCCTTTCCCTTTCAAAAGGGGAGAAAAACAATTTGACAGAATTGTCTTTTTTTTAAGTGAATCAATTTTCTTACAGACTAGATCCCTTCTCGGCTTATAAATAATCTATAAGAAAATAAATCGCTCCTTAGACTCATTCAGAAGGTAAGACGTCAATTTTGACAGTTGTATGCTTTGAAAGTGTATCAGTTTTCCTTACCATTACGAAAACACGCCTATTCAAATATACTGAAAATTTTACAACCAAGAAAGGAAAATTTTCAGATAAAAACTTCTGATATTGTTCTTATTTTTGCTCAAAACATAAATTGTGGGTACTCGTTAGAACCGCCTCGGCGAGGCGGTTCTAACGAGTACCCACAATCTATGTTTTAGAGCAGAAATAAGAAAAATAATGGATACCCCTGTAAACCCCAGTTTTACTATATAAAAGTGGGGTTTAAGGGGGTCAACATTATAAGGCAAGTTTTCGTGATGCCCCATTGCATTCTTAGAAATATTATTAGCAGGCAGCAGTTAGGGTTTTCATTGTTTTGTCACAAAGTAATGGGCACAACACTGCATGTTAATTGTCAATTTTGAAGTAATGCAATGCAATGAACATGCAATGTTGAGACCTCTACCTTTTGATAAATAACAAAGATATTTCAAAAGAACGTCATCTTAATACATTTTCCATTTTCTGATTGGTTAAATATTTCCGAAAATTCAACTGTTAGTGTTTATTTGTGGACAAATTAAGTGTTTATATGTAGAACAATTATGTTATTTTAGAAACGTGAATGTTGGAAATAAGTTCTGTTTTAGCTGTTTAATGATTATGTTCCTATAAATACCAATAGACAACTGAAGCTTAAATGACCGCCTCCATTTGCCAGAATCAAAACCATATACTTTACAAATAGAGTCTATCGTATGTACCCTAATTATTCGAGGAACTCCTTACCAAAGTTGTCATAAAAGTTGAAATAAGATATAAGTGAAAATATCCAGGACAAGCCACAGCTACGTACTGACTATTTATAACTCTTTTACATGTATTGTCGAAAATTTTAATTACTGCCCACTAGCATGGCATTTTTGTGGTAAATCAAGTACAAATAAGTTCGAGAAAGTCCAGGAAAGGGCATTACGGTTCATCAACAATGATTTTACGTCATCTATCCAGGCTCTTCTAGCTTCAGCAAATACGGAACCATTACACGTAAAAAGGCTGAAGCAAATGGCTACCAAGGTGTTCTAAATTGTCTTTATATGGCACCAGAGTATATAAAAGATCTCATTTGTATACAGAATTCCTCTTATAATTTCAGGAATGAAACTAAGGCGAGTCTACCTCGAGTAAACAGCACAAGATATGGGTTAAGGTAATTTCGTTATGAGGCTGCCTGAATCTGGAACAGTCTCCGGAATGAGTTGAGAAAGACTGAATCGCTTCCTCAGTTCAAGAGACTTATCCACGCTTGGGGTGGACCCATATGTAAGTGTCCTTCTTGTTCTGTTTAGTTTTGCTTTTAAATGTTTATGCAGCTTTCGTTTACCCTATTACTCCCTTTGTTAGTTTTCGGTTTCGCTCCTTAGAGGGCTCGGTGGGCCATGGCTAACCAATCCTTTTTTTTTTTTTTTTTTTTTTTTTTTTGCCGCTCAAAGGTTGTATACATCGGGTTCTTTCGCTGCATTCAATTTAATTATATAATTTGAGTTCCTCCGAGGGTGTTTCGTTGGCAACGGCCTAAGTGGCTCCCTCAGCAATCAGACAGTTTGTCAGCGCGCACTCTGGGAGAGAACGTAGTATGCACTACAGATTGTACTTTTTAGATTAGTTTTTAAGTAAATTTCTGTTCTAAATGACCCTTTTCATAGTGTCTATTAAAACCTTTTATGCACAATATTTTACTGCTTCTTAAATGTCATAAAGTAAAGTAATGATATCTATTTCTTGTGCTAAATTTTCTGTGATATGGGTTCTTAACGTGTACGTGTATAAATAATATGTATATATTGATTTTTGTTTATATTTCTCTTTTATATTACATAATGTTTGTCGAAGTAAAAGCCCTACCGGGCTTATGTTAATGTTAACCATAACGAAAACACACCTATTCAAATAAATAGAAAATTTCACCTCCAAAAAAAACTGATTTTTTTTTTTCAGATAAAAATCTCTGATATATTTCATATTTCTGCTCAAAACATAGATTGTGGGTACTCGTTAGAACCGCCACGGCGAGGCGGTTCTAACGAGTACCACAATCTATGTTTTGAGCAGAAATAAGAAAAATAATGTATACCCCTGTAAACCCCATTTTTACTATATAGAAGTGGGATTTAAGGGGGTCAAAATTATATAGGTATGTTTTCGTGATGAATATTCGACGTAAAATAAAATTTCTATGTTTATGTCTGTCTACGAAACACGGCCCTCACGAGGCACCAAAGAAGGAAACATGAAGAACAAACGATGAAAAAACAAACGCCACGTATGAAACATTTTTTTAGAAACAAATTGTCCAGGAAAAGCTACTCACAGAAGATAGCCTTTCAATGACATCAAGAGGAAGAGACAGTACACAAAAAAAGGTAAGAGAAAAGCCCAGGAAACGCCAAAATCACGATTCAGCCCCTCCCAGACAACAAGACGAAGAGGAAACCGACAAAACCAAATAAGCACAAATCGAACAAACGTACGAAAAGCACGAAAATTAGATCTCTCTTCCCAAACCACAAACCAAAGAAAAGAAAGCATTACGAAATCATACCTATATAATTTTGACCCATTTAAACCCCACTTTTATATAGTAAAACTGGAGATTACATGGGTATACATTATTTTTCTTGTTTCTGCTGAAAAACACAGACTGTGGGTACTCGTTAGAACCGCCTCTGCGAGGCGGTTCTAACGGGTACCCACAATCTATGTTTTGAGCAGAAGTATAAAAAAAATTAGAGTTTTCAGTCTGAAAATTTTCAGTTTTTGGAGATGACATATATATTTGAATAGGCGTGTTTTCGTAATGGCAACCGGCTCCCTCTTCCCCAACAAGGTGATTACAATGCCAGACAGAATAGAATCCACCAAACACAACATTAAAACAACAAACAGGATAAAACACGAAAACGCCCCGTGGCTAGCAACCACAAGGCCAAACAAAGATCAAACAACAACATAACCACCGCCTTAGAAAGGTTAGGAGTAAAAACTGCCGAGGGTTGGGTGAGTTAAATCGAGTTACTGACACCAAATCTTCGCTCTAGCTTCAATTGTTGTAAACAATAAAACGATTGTTTGGCTAGCATAGAGGCCCCCGAGCAATCAGTGAACTGTCTCAGAAAAAAAAACAAAAACAAAAAAAAAACTAAAAAAAAAAAAACAAAAAAAAACGTGTAAATCAAATTAAATCATTGTCAAAAAGAACGACGGCTCATGGCAATAACCAGTTCACCACAGACATTATCAGAAAGAGCTAACTAGTCGACTGAACAAAGGCATAACATAGGACATCATCCTTCTTATGAAAGGTTTAGGTCGGCACCTTCATATAGTCTAACCCAACCCATCGCCGGAAAACATAGCTACGAGTCAATCATGACTAGGTTAAAACTAAGCATGCAGTTTATCGCATAAATATCTCATCACAAAAACCTCCCCCCCCCCCCCAACCCACACAAACACCCCAGCTAGCATTCTACATAAATCTACAGCGGTCCGTTGTCAAGTTGCCTGAGCCAGATTAGCTAGTTTCGGCCAATTAAGCCTCATCAGTGACCCACACTTATTTTTTTTTTAAATCCCGCTCAATGATGACAAAGGACCAGAAAATATTAGCTACACTAAAGTGAAGTATGGAGAGATAATTTAATTGTCAACGTTATTCACACTGCAGTCATCATTACGAAAACAAGCCTATTTAAATATACTGAAAATTTTACCACCAAAAAATGAAAATTTTCAGATAAAAACATAGATTGTGGGTACTCGTTAGAACCGCCTCGGCCTCGGCGAGGCGGTTCTAACGAGTACCCACAATCTATGGTTTCAAGCAGAAATAAGAAAAATAATGTATACCCCTGTCAGCCCAAGTTTTACTATATAAAAGTGGGGTTTAAGGGGGTCAAAATTATATAGGCATGTTTTCGTGATGAAAAGTAGCACACATTTTCCTTTGGATGCAAACGTACATCGAATAAGCGAAAATGCAGAATCCCCAGCTTCAAAATGACATTTCACCTGTTTCAGTTGTCTGAGCGTGCCCGTTACTCTGAATGATCAGTCCTTTTAGAATCACTTCCTTGAATCTGTTCGTGAGCAGAAAGAAATGTAATATGTGACACGGCTTGGACAGCCTCCTACTAGTCTATGGTTGAGCGAAATTCTATTTTCAAATACATCCAGTAAAACTCAGTGACCTCAAAGGACCAAAACAGTCATTCAGTTTCTTATTTACTGTCCGCATACCTTAACCCATTTAAGCCTAGCATTCCATAAAATGGACATTGGCAAACAGTGTAGACCCAGATCAGACGCCGCAGAACGCGGCGTCTGATCCGGGTCTACACCGTTTGCATTGTTCAGAAATTTCTATAAACCATGATAATAATAAAATCTAACCAGGCATCCCTTATATAGAAAATGGACCTGTCCAAAGAGATAAAGTAGAAGAGTCGATTCGGCATAAATGGGTTAAGTTTGGCACATAGGGTCATTACATTGAAGTTTCGTCTTTGTAAACATTTGAGCCGGTGCACAGTACTTTCTACAAGATCACACGAGCGCCCAGCGAAGGCTCAGATCAGTCAGTGCATCTGCGCAGTCTGATCAGAGTCTTCGAAGGGCACTCTGTGGGTAGCCAAGGACCCAAAGCGTCTTCAGACGGACGGCGAAGATTCTTATCAGCCTGTGCGGATGCGCAGGCTGATCTGAGTCTTTATTGTACGCACATGTATTATTACAGGAAATGCTGTAAACGCTTAAACTCTTTCGTTGCCAAATTTCAGACGACATTTGCTTTTTTTTTTTTTTTTTTTTTTTTTTTTATTTTAACAAACCATCGCTTGGAAAGACGTTTATATGTAAAGTTGAAAGATTGAATGTCAAACAGCGTAGATCCAGATGAGACGGCTCATTGAGCCGTCTCATCTGGATCTACGCTGTTTGCAAAAGCCTATTATTATTGCATGTGACAGTGAAAGAGTTAACGGACGTTTTGTATCTTATTCGTTCTTATTCGGGATCAGATGAAACTTTTATTCAGTGCGTTCAGTCAATTTCGACAGACAAAATAAATTGTTAAATCGTTTTTTCGAGGTACTTTAGCAAAATGCATGACACATTATTTGCTACGTGAAAAAAATGAACCATACAATAAAAACTGAGTGTAAAATTTGATGAATGTACATGTACATTAACTATTTTCAATTTAATAGCTACTTCTGATAAATTCATAAATACTAATGATGTTTACATTACAATATCATATTAAAAATTTCACTTCATCATTCTTAATTTGATATGAATATTACACCCAGTGGCACGCAGTGATGAATGCGCGTCCGACTGGTAATCAGGAGATTGCGGGTACGACCCCCGCCAGGTCGGCAACATTCTTTCGTGGAGATTTGATCATGAAATATTTTCTACGGTCATTCTCTCCCTTCCGCTGATTCAAGAAGGGCAGTTGTCAGTTTCTGGCGAAAGAATGTCCACAATACTGGTTAACCGCTTAGAGGACTAAGCCTGCCCAGTAAAAATGTGGCTAGGTAAAATGACCGCGCTCGACATGACCCTATTGGGTTGATTGGGCCGTAAAACCTCAAAACAAACAAACGCAATGATGAGACAACGCCGTATCAACGCCGTTGCAACGTCATGACTTTGAATCGACGTTGGTGCGACGTTGTATAAACGTCGTGTCCCCGCTGAGTAGGTTTGCATGAGGCAAACATAGAGTAATGGTTAATCAAAGATACCCACTGTCTTATTTCTGGACATCACTCGTTATACTCGTATAAACGAAGCTATATAAAAAAAAATCAAGACACAATTATGAAGCACAGCCTTCCCGATGCACTTAAAGTGAAGAGATGATAAAAATAATGACAAAACAAACCCCAGCAGACATATGACGTCTATACAACGTTGCCTCAACGTCGATGTAACGTCATGACGTTACATCGACGTTGATGCGACGTTGTTAAGACGTCATATGCCCGCTGGGACGCCTCAAGTGAAACAACCAATACACAAAGAAAGAAGTAAACCAAGGAAAACAACTCTTCCCGAGATGCTATTATTTTATCGTTAGAGTATTGTGCCTTTGCAAACATTTCACTATAAACCAATTACCATTGAACAAGCGCTTATCTGCACGGTGCAGTCATTAAAAAGACATAGGGCACCCAAGAAAGGGCACAAACGAGGAACTCAGCCCTCCTTCGGCACCGGACAAAGGCCTAGTGACATGTAATGGCAGCACTGAAATCGCTTTCTTGAAAACAGAATGATCAAACGAAACTGCTCTGCGATAGATACCGCCTTAGAAAGGTATATAGGAAAAACTGGTGAAGGCTTTAAAGGCTCCATTTTCCTCAAAAAAGACATTTTCATCCAAGAAAGATTTAATAAATTGATAAATAGTGTTAATACGATAATAAAATGTGACATCTCTCGTTTTTGAACTAGATCAAAAAAGAAATTCTGAATTAATGTTGGCAATATTAATTCAACGATACGATAAAAAAAAAAAAAAAAAAAAAAAAAAAAAACTATTTCATTTCAAGAACGAGAGACTAACTGAAATTTTATAGGCTGTCAGGTGCCACATTTTATGATTGTATTAGTACCATATATCAATTTATTAGACCTTTCTTGGATAATAAAATGACTGTTTTTGAGGAATATGGAACCTTTAAACTTTGGTTATTAACACCACAAAATAGATTTGAGCCGCAACGTGACGTCAGAAAACGTTGGCGCAGTCACATCAGAATCTTCAATGAGCGCATTATAGATGCGGTAGTCAAGGATACAAAGTTTCTTCATGCGGACAACTAAGACCTTGATCAGACTGAGTGAAAGCGTAGGCTGAATTGAGTCTTCGTTGGGCGCACATGTCAGAAGGTACGTTTCTCATAGATTTATGATATGCAAAACACTCATCACGAAAACATGCCTAAATACATTTGACCCCCTTAAACCTCACTTTTATATAGTAAAACTGGGGTTTACAGGGGTATACATTATTTTTCTTATTTTGGCTCAAAACATACATTGTGGGTAATCGTTAGAACCGCCTCGTCGAGGCGGTTCTAACGAGTACCCACAATCTATGTTTTGAGCAGAAATATGAAAAATATCGGAATTTTTTATCTGAAAATTTTCATTTTTTGGTGGTAAAATTTTCAATATATTTAAATAGGCGTGTTTTCGTAATGTCAAAATTACACAAACAAAAATAATATAGAAGCTGCCCAGGATTGGCCACAATCACAGATCATAGACAACCAATGACGCAAAAGAAATAGTCTCACTGAGGCGATTCTAACAAATATCCAAAAGATGTGTTCTTTGAGGAAATAAGGACAAACCAAGCCCTTTCTTACATATCAATCTGTTCATTTAGTAGTTTGTACAACAGCAAATTCACTTTAATAGCAGCATCTTTGGGAACAAGTACTATCGTTGTAACGATGGTTCACTGTACATGAAGTATCGAAAGAAAGAAAGCAAAATGGGCAACTATTCAAAGCGACCACAAAGCTAACTATAGATACAGTAAAACTTCAATCACTCGAACACCGATGGCTCGTTTACCGTGGCTGATTCGAACTCATTTTTTGAGTCCCTAGGAAATTCTTCTGAAAGTTCAAGAAAACAATACTATGTATTTTGGGATACTTTAGGAAAAAAAAATCTTATTTTATGACGGAATTGTATGTTCCGTGTATTCGATGAGGCGATTCGAATAAAACCACTCAATATAACATTTTTATAGAAGATCGAAAAAAAAAAAAAAAAAAATAAAACATCAAACCAAAAAATTATTTAAAAATAATCTCTATGGTTCTTAGAATGTTCCAGCCGTTGAAGTTCAACTGTATATGACAATAACGTACACGAAAATAGACAAAACGTTTCCACGATTCCAATGAATTTATCCCGCCAGTCTTCTGTCCATTGATTTAGTACATAACCACTTCGCAAAAACGATTAGAATAATTGATATACAGTGTACCCTCTTTATACCTACGCTCGATAGAACGACAAAAAGTCCTTATTATGACAGCTTGAATAGCACGAAACCTGGCTCTAGAGGTGATAGTTAATTGGAAATTATACAAGAATATTGTCTTTGTCTTTGATACTTCGAGAAACGTATGTTTTGGATACTTGTTAGAGGCGATTTTTATAGCTATCCGAAACATTTGTTCTATTAGTAAATAAATAAATAATCAAGAATAAAACAAGACCTTTCTTACATATAATTCTGCTCATTAAAAGCTCCATATTCCTCAAAAATAGACATTTTATTATCCAAGAAAAGTTTATCATGATATAATATTATGGTATTAATACAATCATAAAATGTGGCACAAGACCGCCTGTAAAATTTCAGTTAGTCTCTTGTTCCTGAACCGGATCAAAAATGAAATGTTTTTTTTTTTTTTTTTTTTTTTATCCTATCTCTGATTTTAATGTGCCAATATTAATTCAGAGTTGCAATTAAAAATCATTTCATTTTTGATCCAGATCAAAATCGAGAGACTAACTGAAATTTTACAGGCTGTCAGATGCCAAATTCTATGGTTGTATTAATACCATAAATCAATTTATTAAAACCTTTCTTGGATAAAAAATGTCTATTTGTGAGGAATATGGAGCTTTAACGATTCTTGACAACAGTTAATTAATTTTAATGGCAACATCTTTGGGAACAAATGCTATCATTGTAATGAGAGTTCACTGTATATTTTGTTGCCTGCTAAATTCAGTTTCATTAAATTTGTAACAGGTGAATAAACTCTAATCACCGATGCCGCAGCCGAGGATCGAACACGGGCCACCTGCGTGACAGGCCAACACTCTACCACGCCGCTTGTACCGCAAGGCAGTACAAGTGTATAATATACCTATCACTACTACATATTCTCCCTCAATTTTTAGATTCGCGTCCGCGAATCTCAATTTGAGCAGCCACTCAATGCCAGGCCTCCAAGCCTCTCGGTCCACCAAGGCCCATCAGATGGGGCGCCAGTTGTAACAGGTGAAAAAATTCTAATCGCCAATGCCGTGGCCGGGGTTCGAACCCGGTCCGTTTGCGTGACAGGCTAACACTCTAGCACGTCGCTATAGAGCCGGCTTATACCGCAAGGCAGTACAAGTGTATCATATGTTTGTATTCAGTATGTATATATTTTGCTACAGGGACGGATCCAGTATGATTTCTGAGGGGATTCGATTTAATCAAATTACCGTACTTTACGTATTTGGAAAGACATGCATTAGCAAACAGTGTAGACCCAGATCAGAGATAAAATAGACTTGTTGGAAGAGAAGTATATGGTATAGAGTAAGGAGTGCGAATATTCAGGGTAAATACGGTATCCCAAATTTCTCAAATTTAACCAAAAGAACCCATGAAAAAAGAATTGCGTTAAAAGCCGAAGTCCGGAAGGAAGAAAACTTAAGCTTCTCATATTACAATTTTCTAGTCTGCTAGATACACCTGGAGTATAGAAACGGCACACTCAATCTTACATTTTAACAGACCTCTGTCTTTCCCTGCCATTTTAGCTCAATATGTGAAAGCTGTAAAGTCTATTATCTTCGATTAAATCAGAATCAGAATATTTTACTGGCGCCACATCAAAACACATTCATTCACCACGGCCAACAACCCAGTCAGCATTCTACGTAAATCTATATCGGGCCGTCATCGGCCGGTCAGGGTAGCTGACGGGCCGATGACGGCCCGATGTAGATTTACGTAGAATACTAGCTGGGAAGGTACTACCCAGTCAGCATTCTACGTAAATCTATATCGGGCCGTCATCGGCCCGTCAGGGTAGCTGACGGGCCGATGACGGCCCGATGTAGATTTACGTAATATGCTAGC
Source organism: Anodontia alba (assembly GCA_964016985.1). Taxonomy (NCBI): domain Eukaryota; kingdom Metazoa; phylum Mollusca; class Bivalvia; order Lucinida; family Lucinidae; genus Anodontia; species Anodontia alba. The sequence goes on from OZ024832.1 coordinate 83,790,049, forward strand.
TGGGAATTGAGTAGAGTAGTCCCTAGATCTCACAAGTGATGTAGAGTAGTCTCTAGATCTCACAAGTGATGTGAATCCAGCGACAGTCCTCAGAACTTTCAGCAGAGGATATTATAGATGCAGGGAGTGTATTCCAACCCCAAATGGTGTCTGGGAAGAAACTGTACTTGTAAATGTTAGTTCTAGCATATGGCACTTGACCTGCCAGAGGATGCGGACTCCTGATGCGCCTATTTCGTAGGTCGAATGGCATTACAAGGTACGGTAGCTCTATCAGGCTTAACCAAAACGTTTGTTGCAATTTACAACGTTTTTAAAAGCCTTAACATGTCTTGTTTTCTTCATGACAAACGTAAAATTACACTCCAGCGCACTTTGTGTTTCGATGCCAAGTATGTTCGTTCCAACTGGATAACTCCGGATACCTCTTGCTGTGCAGTCTTAGCTGAAAAACATCAAAGTCAGCATTGGCACACTCCGTTGTCCGCGTGAAGAATCCTTGCATCCATGGCTATCCAAAATTCACCCAGTGAAGATTCTGATCAGACTGCGCGAATTATCGGAATCTTCCTTGGGCGCGAATATCCGAAGGTTTATTTTCTGACGTTGAATGCATAACAGGAGGTTGATAAATTGCTAATGAAAAACATGTATATTGGTGTCATCTGGGATGATATACTGTTGTGAGAATTTCCGAAATAATTTTACAAATGTGAACAGTATGCCATCTTCGTTCGTTCGGACGAGTTCTGGGAAGCTGTTCCTGAAGTGGACTGTAGCCTCTTCTAAATGATAATGAGGAATCTTCGAGAAAAGATGATGGATCTGATGTGTTCCGATATTGTGAGTCAGCGCATGCGCCCAGCCATAGTTCCTGTCGATTGAACTTAGTTGACCTTTGACAAAAGTCCAATTGTCATCTGAAAAGAGTAAATTAATTATACAACAAACACGAAACTTGCTGCAAATTAGATGTGCCAAAATATGTATTAAATGGTCCAGGTCACATGCCAAGATTACTATGTTAATTTGTGGTAAAGACCTTAAACATCCTCTTAATCAGATGCCTTGAAACTTGATGTGTAGCATCAGGTACTTGAGCAGTATCAAGCTACAGTCGACTCTCGTTATCTCGAATTCCAAGGGACTCACGGAAACACTTCGAGATATCCGTATCTCGACATATCAGAGTTGAGAGAGTGAGGAAAACAATAAATTGAACAACCACATTTAACAAATGAATATGTAATTTGACTCCTGAAATTAGAAATATATATATGAAATAATGTGGAAAAGAGGAGAAATTGCTCCTCTTTTCCACATTATTTTATTACCTGTTGTCATAGTTTTATGTTAATACAGGGTCCAGATTTTCACTTCGAGATAAGCGGTAATTCGAAATAAGCGAGTTCGAGATAACGAGGTTCGGCTGTATTTGCATAGATGGCTTGGTTGACCTTGACAGATTTTATATAATAAATGGTAAGACACTGCATTTTTTAAAGTTCGTGTATTGATGCGGCTATCTGAACAGACCATCAGCCTCTATGAATGTCAGAGGTCAAGGTCATTCAGTGAACACGGAACGAGGTCACTCATATTGAATAGTTTCATGTTCTTTTTTCTGAGAGGCTGCTGGGCTGATTGAAGTCATATTACACACTAAACCTCAAAGGAATAGGAAGATTAAAGTTTGTTCAAATAGACTAAGGTGACATAATTGCCAATAAATGGAACAATGATTCTGTCGAAGCCTATGTTGCGCCCGAAGGGGCCAAAGCTGACTTGAAAGTCGACACCAGAGTTGGTGCAAATATTGACGCTGGACGAACAAACGAATCAACAAACAGACAAACCAAAGAATGGAAAAACGGATCCCTAGATCGCGCGCCATTTTAAAAGCAGATATGACAAAAACGTTTGTCTTCTTTTGAACCAGTGGGCAAACCAGTATTCTTTCGTATGTATGTATGTATGTATGTATGTATGTATGTATGTATGTATGTATGTATTTAGAAAAAGTTCTAAGTAGTATACACAAAAAATCTGTCTTCGGGGTTTGCAACCAGGTAAGACAGAAACCGGCCCGCTCAGCTATACAGACTAGGAAGAGATGACATTTAAGATATAGAAAGTACCAAGCAGCGAACACGAAGAATCTACCTGCGACTAGTAAGCATATAAGTATAGATACCCAGGGACAGCCACAACCAAGACGCACAGCCACCCCGCGTCCCAAAATGAAGACGAGATGAGGAACAGCCCAGCTAGTATTCTTTATGAATCTATAGCGGGTAGCTGACGGGCCGATAACGGCCCGCTATAGATTTATAAAGAATGCTTATATAATGAGAGATAATGAAAAAAAAAACTAACCCCACTTATAAAACCAACGACGCACCAACAATCTCGAACTGCAATAGAGGTCATTAGAAAACTGCTTCGTAGGAGGATCCCAATAAACATTCTACATAAATCTATAGCGGCCGGTTGTCGGGGTGTGGGCTTAAATCAGATTACTCGCGCGAAACCTCACCTGCAATTCTGATGCAGCACTAAATTATAAACATAGGTTCGGTCAGCACAGGAAACAGTTACATAGCGTCAGTTATATAGCATCATATACAAGAAAGCTATATATTACATGGCATCATCATATCACAAGTAAGCTATATGGTTCATAGCATCATGTCACAGAAAAGTTATCTGTTACATAGCATCATATCACAGAAAAGCTATCTGTTACATAGCATCATATCACAGGAAAGCGATCTGTCACAAAGTATCATATCACAAGAAAGCTATCTATGACAGGATATGATTATATCACAATTAAGCTATTTGTTTATAGCATCATATCCCAGGAGAGATATCTGTTACATAGCATCATACTACCGGAAAGCTATGTTACGTAGCACCATATCGCAGAAAAAAGAAAACTAATGTTTAGGCTATACTCACCAGAATACCATGGAACGTTAACGTCAGTATGATGCAAGAACGTCACAATCAATAACCATGTGGCAAATATTATCTCTGGCATGACGTAATATTTAACAAGATTTAAACCGCCATAAACGCCTGCATAGGATAGTAAAACCCCTGACCAGACAAATAGAGAAATAATAGAAATGTAGCATCCTGTCACGTGGTTTACAAACATGGAATTATATGGGTTAAAATGACACAAGCTTCTTGGATTGTAGCCTTTAGCTAGATAAATAAACCATCCAAAACCTAACCCGAACATTTGTAAAAGTCCTTTTCCGTCGTGGTCGGATTCCCTGACTGGATAAAATACCTCATCCTTGTCTATATTACCGGTATATTTATGATGATTTCTGTGTGACAGTTTCCAAGGATAAAATGGCGTTAAAACAAATGTATGAAGACAGGTACCAACTATATCATTTATAACGTCATATCTTGAAAAGGAACCATGACCACAATCATGTCCTATCACAAATATAGCCCAAAACATAGTCCCTTGAAATAGCCAATACACCGGAAACAAAACGGCGAGAAAGAACCATGGCAAGATGATTTCTAAGCATCGCATGGTTATGTAAAGCGAAATTAAAATTATGGCGTCTTTGGCGACATAGAAGAATGAAGTGATCAGGTCAGACTTAAAGAAACGGCCTGGAATAGCCGACTTTATCTGGATAGCAGTTGGATAAGTTTCAGGAGTAACGCACCCGTCATGTGTGGTTCTGACTGCCATAATTCACTTCTGAAAAAAGAATAATAATAATTTAACATTTTAATCTCATGAACTATTAACATTCAGGATCGAATATGATCAATAACATCTAAAGATAAAGAAACGAGAATATGTAAAGATGCGATGGTTTTCAGAACTAAACTATTTGCATGACATGGAAAATCTACTCTTTTGATATCGGTTGGGCCTTTTAAAATTCCGCTCACAAAGAACATTGTATTTGCCCGCCCAAACGCTGATTTACAGGACACCAGTTTCAACTGCATCCATCCGATTCCATACAGGACTCTATGACCCCACGTGCAAAACTCAAACCCCGCTAGTACGTTGCTGTTACGTGCCATTTGACACAAAATGCAAAACTTCAAACTCAACCAGTACTTTGGTATTTACAGGACATTTGACACAACGTGTAAAGCTTCAAACTCCGCTCACCAAACGTCGGTACAGGATATTTGATATCTCCTAAAAAGTTCAAACCTATCATTGGTAATAAATGACGCACAGGCTACAGCACAGATGTAAAAGTTACTGCTTTGGACGCACAGGCTATAGTTAAAATTGGCGGAATCGGACAGGTTTGTATTAATTGTCAGTATAATGACTAATCTTTTTCCAGAAAAAAAATGCAAGTCGTATCCTTTGTGTTAAACTTATTGGCCATGTGCGTTGTAATGAAAACGAAAGAAGAATTAATCATTGCGCCTTTCGAATTTCAAACTTTCAGCAGGTCGTATTTCCAAAGTTTTTAGTTGAAAATGTACATGTGTCCAAATGAAAAAAAAAGTTAAATTGTCTTGTGTCGAAGTACATAATCACATAAAACAGCATTCATTCGAAATTGGTCTACTGTTGCGGAAAATAAGTCTTATTTCTTTTTGAGTGTCTGGCCATAGTAATAAAATTTGTGAATGATTGATTCTTTCCAAGAGGCCAATTTCAGCCACTGAAATCATTATACAGCGAACCCTCGTTACAACGAAAGGATTTGTTCCTAAAGATGTTGGCATTAAAATGAATTTGCTGTTGTAAAGATTCCTTTATGAGTAGAATGATATGTACGAAATGCGTTGTTTTATGCTTTCCTCGTAGAATATATATTTTGGATATTTGTTAGAATCGCCTCATCCAAAACATATGTTTCTTAAAGTATTAAATACAATGTTCTTGCATAATTTCTGTCACCTCTTCAGCGAAAGTTTCGTACCAGCCAAATTGTCATTGTTTTTAGTTTTGGTACAAAGGCTGACTGTGATATCTGGTGAAAAATCCCCAGATGCCACAACCCTGCCCAATTAAATCAATTTGGGCTGCAGCCTGTGCGTCCAATAACCTGCGCGTTAGTACTATGTCTTCTGTGCCCTCTGTTACCAGTATGCCTTGTCTAGCTAGTGGTGGCCTATGGCCTTAGAAACTTAAAGGGTAAGACAAACTATGGTGAAGAGTTTATTTGTGTTAAAAGATCTTGACCAACCATGAATTCTGATGTAAATTTGATCAGAATCAGATAAAAACTAAGGAAGTCAATGACGTTTAAAGACTTCAAAATCGTCCCCAAGGGCTGCGGCATTTAGAACATTAAAAAATAAACAGAATACCAAATAAAATCTTTTCTGACAGAAAACAGTGGTTTTCAAACAAAATCAATGAACTTCAAGAGAAGAATCTACAGTCGACTCTCGTTATCTCGAATTCCAAGGGACTCACTGGAACACTTCGAGATATCCGTACTTCGACATATCAGAGTTGAGAGAGTGAGGAAAACAATAAATTGAACAGCCACATTTAACAAATGAATATGTATTTTGACTCCTGAAGTTAGAAATATATATAAAATAATGTGGAAAAGAGGAGAAATTGCTCCCCTCTTTTCCACATTATTTTGTTACCTGTTGTCCTAGTTTCATGTTAAAACAGGGACCAGATTTTCACTTCGAGATAAGCGGTAATTCGAAATAAGCGAGTTCGAGATAACGAGGTTCGACTGTATCATCTAGTCCCTGTTTTAACATGGACATCTAACAACAGGTAACAAAATATTGTGGAACAGGAGAGAAATTGCTAAGGAGCAATTTTTCCTCTTTTCCACAATCTTTTCACTATATCTATAACCTCAGGAGTCATATTCCATATGCATTTATGAAATGTGATTTTTTTTCTCTCAATTCTGCAAATCTGCTTTGTCGATGTACGGATATCTCGAAGTATTTTAGAGAGTCTTTTGGACTTCGAGATAACGAGAGTCGACTGTGTATGTACAAAAAGGTAAAATATCGTTGGATATATTATTTATTTATGTTTGGCATATTTAATTAGAGTTTTATGACGTCATAGGTTCTCATTACATATTTAAAATGGCCGCGCCCATAAAAGCAATTTTCAATCTTCAAATCCCGTTAACTTTCTTACTATTCGTCCGATTTTGATCAAAAATATTGGTTTGGTAAGGTCTTTCATTACTAAAACAACGTTTATCAATGTCGCCTTTCCCTTTAACTCTTTCGGCGCCAAATTTCAGACGACATTTGTCGTCTGCATTGTTTTTTTAACAAACTATCAATTGGAAATAAGTTTATACATAAAGTTGAAAGACTAAATGTCAAACAGCATAGATCCTGATGAGACGGCTCATGAGTTAATGTTGCCTTTCCTTTCATTGCAATGTATCCATGTCTTCGCTCAACTTAATCGGGATTTTTAGTTGCACTGGAACACATTTCGCATTTCTATCTTTTTGTAGTCGTGACGAACATTCAAGAGCTGTTATACAGTGTTCAGCCGATGAGATGCAACTCAGGTAGCATTCTGCTTAAATCAATGTCGGCACGTTATCGGCCCGATTGGATTCCGTTCGGACAGGTAACAGGTCGATATAGATTTGCTATCTCGGGAAGTTTGTCAGTGCTTTACTGTTTGTAATCAATATTTTGTCATAATGCAACAAGTTCAAATAAAGTAAGAAAGAACATTTGTTCAGATTGTTGTTGTGACCGTTGCAATACAGTCAAGTCAAAATTTTCCAGTGATAATATAATGTGGCAGTTTCACATTTTTACCTTTACATATCCTAAGAAAACGTGGAAACAAAGAGCAATTATTTAGGTGTTGCTTTAATACTTCTGTTTTTTTTTTTTTCTTTTTTTTTTTTTTTTTTTTTTTTTTTTGTTGTTGTTGTTGTTGTTGTTTTTTTTTTTTTTTTTTTTTTTTTTTCGCAAGAAGCTATGCACTGTAGGTGCCAAATGTCACGAAACAAGTATTTGTATACCAATCAATTGCCTTTACTTCTACTTAACCTCGGATTTTCGGCTATTCCTTTGGCTAGCTCTTGTCAATATTAAAGGCTCCATATTCCTCAAAAAATAGACATCTTTTATCCAAGAAAATTTTAATAAATTGATATATAGTATTAATACGATCATAAAATGTGGCATCTGACAGCCTGTAAAATTTCAGTTAGTCTCTGGTTTTTGAACTGGATCAACTGTTAGCAACATAAATTCAGAGATAGGATAAAAATCCTTTCTTTTCAAGAAGAAGAGACTAGCTGAAATTTTAGAGGCTGTCAGGTCGAGGGTTGAGCGCAAGACTATGGTAACTCAAACATATTTTTGAAACCCTTGTTTAGGGGCAACTTGGACCCCTTTGTAAACAATGCAAATTTAGGTGCCATTGCTCGTATGAGCAATGGCACCTAAATTTTCATTGTTTACAGAAAGAAATGTTGTAATCTTCATAACGCCTTCATGGTGAGGAGATTAGGTTTGGGGAAAAACAACCATCTGACTTACGCTAGTCTTGCGCTCAACCCTCGAGGTGTCACATTTTATGATTGTATTAATACAATATATTTTCCGCTGATTCAAGAAGGGCAGTTGTCAGTTTCTGGCGAAAGTATATGCACAGTACTGGTTAACCGCTTAGAGGACTAAGCCTGCTCAGTAAACGTGTGGTTAGATAAACTGACCGCGCTCGACATGACCCCACTGGGTTAACTGGGCCGTAAAACCTCAACACAAACAAACAAATACAATATATCAATTTATTAACCTTTTCTTGTACAATAAAATGTCTATTTTTGAGGAATATGGAGCCTTTAATGTGTATACAACATTTTATCAAAATATTCCATATTGTTGAAGACCTATGGCTATTCCATATTTTGGCCTCGGCGTTGCCTCGGTCAGTGAAAATTGGTATTTGGCAAGATTTTATAGGTATTAATCTGTATTCGAAAAACACAAAGTATACCTAAGATTTCAAGAGTTATGAGTATTTACGCTAACAATCACATTTGGTCTCTCCATTGCATTGGTCAAGGAAAAGAGACATTTGGCAATTCCTTAGTCTGGATATTATCAATATTAATTTCTATACAAAACGTTATCATCAGTATATCTCATATGATTGAAAACCTACGGCGATTTCCATAATTTCACATTGTTTGCTTCGGCGCTGCTTTGGTTAAGAAAAGTGGCAGTTGGCAAGCACATTGGTTAGATCTTATCGGCATCCATCAGTATGCCAAATACAGTAGAATTTCAATGGCTCGAACCCCGATGGCTCGTTTACCATGGATGAGTCGAACACGTTCTTGGGTCCGCAGGGATTTCCTCCAAATACGATATACGGATAATTTAGGGAGATTTTCTTCTTTTATCTTGCAAATGTACGCTGTGTGCACTCATTAGAATCGCCTCAATGAGGGGATTCTAATGAGTACACACAACATACATTTATAATATAGAATACCTAAAAGATATCCTACAATTATCTCCATTATGTCTCTTGGTATGGCACTAATAGTAACCCTCCGTGGCTCGAACTACCGCTGTCTCAAACAAGTTTTCAAGGTCCTAAAGTTGTTCGAGCCATCGAAGTTCGACTGTATTATCAAACTATTCCTCATGGTTTAAGCGCTATTGCCATTTTCGCTAACTTACCACGGACGGACAGACGATCGGACGGCCGGACCCACGGACAGACGGACTAACAATGTGATTATAGGGCACTCCTTTCTACGAATAGTGCAATTTCAAAACAAGCAGATATACGCTCGTATTTTAAACTCAATAATTTCTAGGTTGCATTACCAGACAAACAGACGGGAGAGCGAGCGGGTGGACGAATTGGTGGATTAATGGACCGACGGACAGACAGACAGACGGGCAGACAGGTAGGAACCTGCAAATAGACATATCGACCGATAGATAGATAGATAGATAGATAGATAGATACGATTATGATAATGTGTTATAAGATCTTACCTTTTGACGCAGCATCAGCCCAACTGATTGTTATCGAAGAAAAACTCGTCTTTTGCCTTTAGCGTTTAATCGAATAGTCAGCTGTACTACGATTCCGTTTTGGGATAAGATTATAGACCTTCATATACTGACAATTTAGTATTATAATCATTGACATAAGTAACTCCACGCGTAACGTTTTTACTTTGTGTGTGTGTGTGTGTGTGTGTGTGTGTGTGTGTGTGTGTTTTGTTGTTTTTGTTTTTGGGATTTTTTTTAACAAACTACAGTGAGCCCACGCTACAACAACAGCATTTGTGCCCAGAAAGTTGCCATTAACATGAATTTGCCATTAAAATGAATTTGCTGTCTTTAATAAGCAAAATGATATGTAAGAAATGTCTTGTTTTATTTTTATTTTCTCATAGAACATATGTTTGAATATTTAATTAATATAAGTATTAAATGCAATATTCTTGCAAAATTTCTTTTAACTCTCTTCTCTTAATCGAACGTTTCGTGCCAATTAAATTATCATTGTAACAAATTTTGTCGTTGAATCGAGTATCGATGTAAAGAGGGTTCCCATTGCTGTCAGATAAAACCGAGACTATGTGTTCTATCTTTATGTGTTCTTTGTTTTCATGGGAACCTTATGATAAATTTATTTTTTTTCTGAAGGGACACCTTTATAGATCTTACTTCACTTTATTGCAGCTGGTGTTAATGGCCGTATGAAGGCCGTAAAGTCTCACCGTACTTCATCGTCATCACGAAAACATTCCTATATAATTTTGACTCCCTTAAATCCCACTTTTATATAGTAAAACTGTGGTTTACAGGGGTATACATTATTTTTCTTATTTTTGCTCGAAAACGTAGATTGTGTGTACTCGTTAGACCCGCCTGGCCGAGGCGGTTCTAACGAGTACCCACAATCTATGTTTTCTATGTTTTGAGCAGAAATGAGAAAAATAACAGAATTTTGATCTGACAATTTTTCAGTTTTTGGAGGTGAAATTTTCGATATATTTGAATAGGCGTGTTTTCGTAGTGGTGGTGCATTTTTTGTTTTCTTACTTTTATTTTCCTTGATATTGTTGAACCTATTCTGGTATCTTGGAAACTCGAGTTCCGCTAAAGCCGGGGCTATGGGGTTTAGGAACCCATATGAAGAGGCTTAATAAAACTGAGACTCTTATTTTTTTTTTTTTTTTTTTTGTTTTGTTTTAAATGAAAACCGTTATAAATTTTACTCCTGTGGTATAACATAAAGATCACAATGTAAAACGATTCCTTATGTTCAGGTATTATCCATTCAAGACTTTTTCTAAGCCGATGGTTCATTTGTTGGTTGTTCTTTATTTTGCCTTGTGGATGTTCGCTGCGGGTCCTTTCCATGTTTTGTTCTGTTCGTTGTTTTATTGTCATGCTTGTTGGTTCCTTCTAGCATTGCGATTACCTTGTTGGGGATAATGGGAGCTGGTTATTTGCTTTTCTTTGGTCTTGTGTACTATCTGTCGTGGTTTGTTTCCTCTTCCTCTTAGTACCCAGCTAGCATTCTACATAAATCTACAGCGGGCCGTTATCGGCCCGTCAGCTACCCTGACGGGCCGATAACGGCCCGCTGTAGATTTATGTAGAGTGCTGACTGGGTATGATCTGTTATTGTGGATATTCTTGGACATCTTCTGTACTATTTTTATTCAGTATAATACAAAACTATCAGTCTAAAGAGATTTGATTTGTTCTGTTCTTGTTATATAAACAGCCCAGTAAACATTCTATATAAATCTATAGCGGGCCGTTATCGGCCCGTCAGGGTAGCTGACGGGCCGATAACGGCCCGGTATAGATTTATGTAGAATGCTAGCTGGGAGATCACACGAAACGCTGTGAAATGCTTAGTTTTGATATATTAAAATATATAACGTGGAATGATTTGTTCTAACATTTAAAGGTACAAGAGAAAAATAATTACCAATGTCATGAGAAAACTGTTTCTCTAGTTCGCGTGTAAAACTGATTAAAGCCCCTAAGTGGTTTTCCTGATCACCTTTCCAATGCGTTTCATCTGTTGCACTTCGTCTTTCTTTGTGCGTCTGAAGTTTCATATATGACGTTTGTTTTGTCATTATCTATTCCTCAACTTCTTCTTTTAATGTCTCGGGATAGCTGTGTTCCGTGATTGTGGCATTTCCTGGGTAGCTTCCCAGTAAGCATTCTTTATAAATCCATAGCCGGCCCTTATCGGCCCGTCAGGGTAGCTGACGGGCCGATAACGTCCCGCTATGGATTAATAAAGAATGCTAGCTGGGTTCATATAAATGGTCCTAAATAAGTGGAAACTGTTTGTTTCACATTGTGACCTTTTCTATTTAAAGGCTCCATATTCCACAAAAGTAGACATTTTATTATTCAAGAAAGTTTTAATAAAGTGATATATGGTATTACTACAATCAGAAATGTGGCACCTGACAGCCCGTAAATTTTTAGCTACTCTCTCGTTCTTGAAATTAAATGATTTTTTTTTTATCGTATTTTGAATTAATATTGTCGACATTAATTCGGAGCAGAGATACGATAAAAAAATCATTTCATTTTTGATTCAGTTCAAAAACAGAGAGACCAACTGAAATTTACAGGCTGTCAGATGCCACATTTTATGATCGTATTAATACTATATATCTATTTATTAAACCTTTCTTGGATAAGAAATGTCTATTTTTGAGGAATAAGGAGATTTTAACAGAAGAACAAACACGTCACAGTGTGAAAGAGACGCTTCCTTTTACAGGGAAATGATATATTTTCATGAGTGACAAAGGTGACTAGCACCATTCTCAAAAGGTATAAACTTTGAAAGTAAAGAGTTGCTCCCAAGGAGAGCGAATTCGTTCCTTTCAGAGTGGAACCTTTTTAGAAGAGGGTTCATGTGCAGGAAAGCAAACATGAAGTCACAAAAATGTCTCCCTTGTAAAACATAGCAGAAAACCGATCAAGTGTGCACATTCTCCTTAGCTATAGGGAATTCCAGTTCGCAGTATTGAGTAAAAGACAGAAGCCGGTGTTATCACAGTGAACTCTTATTACAGCGACAGCGATAGCATTTGTTCTCAAAGATGTTGCCATTAAAATGAATTTGCTGTTGTAAAGAAACCTTAATGAGTAGAATGATATGTAAGAATGGCTTTTTTGTATTCTTATTACCTCATAGAACATGTGTTTTAAATATTTGTTAGAATCGCCTCAGTGAGGCTATTCTTACAATTATCCGAAACATATGTTTCTTGAAGCATTAAATATAATATTCTTGCATACTTTCTGATTAATTATCACCTCTATCGCTACAACGAATTTAGAATGTCGGCATAAAGAGGGTTGACTGTATGTTATACCATGGTTCGTGCGCATGTGCGATGCGATAATGCACGAGCGTGAGCAGAACCATGGTATAACTGATCTATCACATTTTCATGCATGTAGATCATCTACATCGCGAGATATTTCATGTTGAATATTGGAAATTTGGCTACTGTGTGATAATTTTGTTTATTCCCATTGCGTCTGTTCCCATTTCATCAATTTATAAGTTTTCCCATTTCGTCCACTCACATACTCACATTTCGTCTAATGGGGGCGGGGGCGAGGGGTATTTTCACACCTATGCAGCCTTGCAGAATTGTGATATAATCCTATATTAAATATTCTGTATGGAAAACATCACAATGAGGCAAAATAACAAGGGTAGACCCAAATCAAACGAGAACGTAAGTCCATCTGGTTCAACACTGGATGTGCTAGACTCTCTTGGTTTTTATTGGTTTAGTTATTTCAGGGAAAAGTAAAAGAACAATAGAATAAAAGTACATTTATATCTGAAACAAATATATTTATTTCATGTATATATGATCAGTAATTAGCAATATTTTTTCTCCTAATCATCAGTCAGTATTTTTAAGATCAATATTAATCATATTAAGTATATCTGAGCAGTTTTGGTCCAGATCTTGGTTGTTATATATATAAAAATTAAAAGGTCGACGAAATGAAAATTACGATCAGGAATAAAAACGGTAGGCCATTACGAAAACACGGCACGCCTATTCAAATATATAGAAAATCTCGCATCCAAAAACTGAAAAAATTTTAGGTAAAAACAAAACTCTAATATTTTTCACATTTCTGCTCAAAACATAGATTGTGGGTACCCTTTAGAACCACATCGGCGAGGCGGTTCTAATGAGCACCCACAATCTATGTTTTTGAGCAAAAATAAGACAAATAATGTATACCCCTGTAAACCCCAGTTTTACTATATAAAAGTGGTGTTTATGGGAGTAAAAATTATATAGGCATGTTTTCGTGAGGAAATAATGAGAAGTTATCGTTAGTTTTAGCTTACAGTATAGGCGACTTCTAGTTTAGTTCAGTTCAATATGACAAGGAAAAGGAAGAGCGCATATGCCCAGTAGCAAAAAAAAAAAATAAATAAAAACGGGTCACACTGTAGGAAAAGGTGATTTCTTGCTAATTGTAAACAGTAAAGACTCAGATCAGCCAGCGACGACACACTGTCTGATCAGGACCTTTGCTATACATCGGCCTGTTCCACGGTATACAACAATGCTGTAATAGCACAGTAAATGACCTGATCAGGCTGTGTCGATGTGCAGGCTGATCTGTGTCATCGCTGTCCGCATATGCGATAAATATATATTAGCCCTAACACGAGAAAATGTACCTTCTGAAATGAGCGCCCAACGAAGACTCAGATCAGCCTGCGCATCCGCGCAGGCTGATCTGTCTTTGTTGTACGCGTGAAGAAACTTTGCAACTTTGGCTATCCAAAATGCGCCCCGGGAAGAGTCTGATCAGACTGCGCGAATGCTGAGGCTGATCTGATTATTCGCTTGGCGTGAATTTCCGGAGATACGTTTTTTGACGCCGTGGCTCATATGATTATTGCGGTGATCTGGGCCCAGTTGTTCAAAGCGTCGTTAGCTTAACGAGCTCGTTAGTGGTTGAAATACATGTATTAACTGTTCTAGTGAGTACAGTATCTAATTCACAAGTATTTTTGCTGAAAAGAAAATGTGAGAAGCTTTTGCAAATGCAAAAGCAACTCACTTTTGTTCAGCAAAAATAATAGCATATATGCCATTATAAATGGTCAAAGTTTTAACGCTACGTTAATTAATGACATTATTAGGTTTGAGCAACTTGGCCCTGAAGTTTTGTATCCAGTTGCAAGGGTTGTGCCTGTTATGGTTTCGTACCCTGGGACCCCTCCTACACTGAAGAAATAACCGAACAACAACAACAAGTTTTTTGTATCACATCTAATGGATGTTTCCAGATCAGAGGATCACACGAGACGTTTGCATCAATTTGGTCCAAAAATCTGACCCAGTAAGCATTCTACATAAATCTATAGCGGGCCATTATCGGTCCGTCAGAGTAGCTGACGGGCCGATAATGACCCCGCTGTAAATTTATAAAGAATCCTAGCTGGGGAGAACGTCGACGAAACGTTATACAGATCAAGTTACTGTAGTAATAATGTATTCACTATATACATTGAAATATTGTTTTTTGTTTATTTTCTATTTTATTTGTTTTTCAATTAACAAGAAAATAAGGCTTAAAATTTCTGTTGAATTATCTGCTTTTTTTTTCGAGAAAAAAAAAAGATAAATTTTCCGCGAAAATAGTGTGTTCATTGCTCACAATGATCATTTCTTTTAGAATATATTGTGATATTTTTCGAATCATCTGCTATGCTGACCTCTCTCTCTCTCTCTCTCTCTCTCTCTCTCTCTCTCTCTCTCTCTCTCTCTCTGTCAGGGACTGATCGGCCTACCGAACTCAAATAGAGACAATTTGCATGAAATGTCAAATTCTGGTGTTTATTTTTGTTTGCTTTTTTTATGCGTGGGGTGGGGGGGGGGGGGGGGGAGAGAGAGAGAGAGAGAGAGAGAGAGAGAGAGAAGAAGAAGAAAAAAAAACAAAACATTTCAATATGTCGTCTGCTGAAAATTTTACCCAGAGTGCTAAGCGTTAAATACCAAAATTCAGAAAATACTGAATATAGGTGTAATAACGTAATAGCTATACAAGTGTGCATCAATAATTCAGTTTTCACACGCCAAGACCCATCTGCGAAGTCGCAAGACTCTAACATGGATCAATACGGATACTGCATGGTTTTCTTTAACGCTTAGCATTCTGGGTAAAAACATTCAGCAGACGACATTTTGAAATACTTTTTCTATTTATTTTCAATAGCCTTTGACATTGCATGCAAATTGTCTCCAGTGGAGACAATTTGCATGAAATGTCAAAGCCTATTTTCTGGGGGAAATAAGAAAAATATCACCAATTTGTCGTCTGTTGAATTTGAACAGAGAGTGGTAAAGGTTAACTTCCACCAATTATTCCCTATTTTACTCACGAGACTACCTCTCTGACGTCAAAGGTTTGTTGAAAAATGAGAGTTTTACAGAAATAATACTACAGAGATACGAACTGCATTAATCTTGATACTACATGTACCATAAGTGCGTGTATTCGGACAGACAGACAGATCGCAGCAAACAGTGAAGATCCCGATCAGATGTGCGTTCAATGATAGCTAAGATCAGACTGCAGTGACCGATCCAGGATTATTTAATAGGGTTTCAAAAATTTCTGAGGGTTCGGATCAAATTACCGTACTTACCCTTAGTGTTTGGACAGACAGGTCTAAGCAAATAGTGTAGACCCAGATCAGATGCCGCAGAATGCGGCATCTGATCAGGGTCTACACTGTTTGCACTTATCAAGCACTTTTAGACACATTCAGAGGTAGCAACACGGACTTTTGAATTTTATTAGAAGTACAATTCGAGGGTTGAGCGCAAGACTATGGCAACTCAAACATATTTTTGAAACCCTTGTTTAGGGGCAACTTGGACCCCTTTGTAAACAATGCAAATTTAAGTGCCATTGCTCATACGAGCAATGGCACCTAAATTTAAGAAACGTTGTAATCTTCATAACGCCTTCATGGTGAGGAGATTAGGTTTGGGGGAAAAACAACCATCTGACTTACGCCAGTCTTGCGCTCAACCCTCGAATTATTCTAGGTAAATACAGTGTCCAAAATTTATCATCCAAAATTTCCCATGAAAATAAAATATTAGCCAAAGAGGGGTTTGACTAAACCTCCCGAACCTCTCTAGATCCACTCCTGGCTCGATCTCCTCAGTCTTCGCTGGACTCGTTGTCGATAGCCATGGATCCAAAGTTTATTCAGGCAGACAGCTATGTCTGATCTCGAGGTGTGGCGGGGTGGGTGTGGGAGGTTGGGCGGGTAACTTGGGGGTAATTGCGGTACGGGTGTGCGAGCCAGTTTTTCGAAACCTAACCTATTCATATACCTGACCTTTGAAGAAACGGACCCATTCATACGAGGGTCGTGCAAAAAAAGTTCTGTCACTAATGGGCTTCTTTAGTTTTATCCCAGGTATATTTTAAAATGCTTCACTGCACTTGAATGGTGTGTTGAATAGCTAACGATACCCGTTTATTTCGTGCAAATCGCTTTCCAACTGACCGAGTTATTTCAAATTGAAATAGATGCAGTCATATACACTGACCAATTTAAAGTTACATTGGAACATGGACCAGAAGACTGAAATTCGTAGCTATATTAAATGCCTCATTAGGCTTAATATAGATTCAAAGCAGATATTTAATGAATTGTGTGGTAAATATGGACCTCAGACCATTTCAATGCGTACAGTTTTAGGTAGGTTAAAGCTTTTAAAGGTGGGAAATTTTCTGTTGAAGATGATACCCATCCTTGAAGGCCTAAAACCTCTGTTACCAAGGCTAACATCGCTGCTGTAAAGATTGTGGTCGAACAGGATGCGCGATTGTCTGTCAAAGATATAACTAGTTGTACTGGCATATCAGAAGGCAGTGTGCAAACAATTCTGAAAAAGCGTTTGGACCTGAGAAAAGTTTGCGCTAGATTGGTACCTCATTTGCTCACTGAGGAGCAAAAGACACAACGCCTTAAGTGTGCTCGGGAACTTTTGACAGCTATGTCTGATCTCGAGATGTGGCGTTGCGGGGTGGGGGTGCGGGGGAGGGGGGGGGGGTAACCTCGGGGTAATTGTTTTATGGGTGTGCGAGCCAGTATTTCGAAACCTACGCTACTCATATACCTGACCCTTGAAAAAACGGACCCATTCATATACTTGATCGTCCAAAATGTTGACCTATTCATATACTACCCTTTGATTTTTAGACCATTTATTGCTGGTAGTTAGACAAATATCGCAGTCAATTCATTGAATACCAAGAGAACAAGAAGCTTCGAAAAATCTTTGAGCGAAAAATATACGCATATAACGGGATATCAGAAAAGTGGGGCATAAATGGGTTAAAGTGGCAGAGGGGGACATTTAAAAGTTATAAGAAGAGACCCAGGTATATCTGCAGTGAAAACTCCAAATCACCTCTGGTTCTTGGCTCAAGTCGAAGATGCCTCAAAAGCAATAGACTTTCGTTGGCAAAAGTTTCCTGAAAATTGAAAGAGACAAAGGGAGTTCTGCATGCAAAAATAAATTATATGAAGATACGAAAGAATATATTTTGTACAAATTCGTAATCTATTTTGAAGCTTGACTTACACAGAAGCTCCCTGCGCCTCAATGACTTTATGCTCAGATTTGACCTCTGTCTGCAACGATTCAGTTAATAAAATGTCACCAAAATTAAACAAAGCTAAGAGGGTAGTATAAGAAGTTTAAAGAGAGGTTTAAACATATCTGCAGTGACAAAAAAAAAAAAAAAAAAAAAAAAAACGGATCGGACTTTTGCTTATGTCGAAGACGTGTGTATCCCTCAATCCCACTGTCCTGTTGCCATTCTAATTTTTGTGCAGCCTACCTCCACGAAAAAGGATATGCAAACACCGGCGGAGGCCAAAGAGAAGCAAGGCAATGGCAAAACCAATACCGTATTGAACTCAGTGGAAGCCTTCGCGGCTTCAGTCGGGTTAAATGCGACACATGTAGCCATGGATCGCGACCACTGCTTCTCACACGAGAACTTCCAGGTACGTGGCAGCCAAGATCTTAGCTTCAAAGTCTTGTAAATATCTCTGGATCTTGAAAACGTGTTGAGAGTCTAGGGCTGGCTTATCAGGGCTGAAAAGTTAATCGATTATGAGTCCTGCCATTTTGATCCATAATCGATTAGTAATCAGTGAAGATTTCGTCATAATCTTATCTTAGTTGCTTACTGTCTGAGCATGACTCTTACCATATGTTATACTTTACCGTATGTATTTGAACCGACAGGCCTGAGCAAACTGTGTAGACTACGGCGTCTCGTCAGTGTTTACACTGTTTGCCACTCATCCACCTACTTTTAGACACAATATTGGGTAGTAAATCGTACTTGCTTAAATTTTAGAACAAGTATGGTAAACAGTTGAGGTGTCCGATTCATTAGGATAAATACGTTAATGTAACAGAAACAGATTCAAGTAATCGATTATTAGGAAATCAGTAATGATAATCATGTTTGTGGAATTTATCGATGGGTTAAGCGATTATCCGATTAATTGTGCCAGCCTTAGTTGAGACCATATCATGAACTGTCGGAATTGAATACATTGAATACTGATTAAAAGCCGCCCAACAGCCTTGCAAAATATAAGTTCCAGTCAGTAATTTACAATTTAGTTGAGCTCTTCTACCGTCAGGAACATTACTTCTAACAGCTGACCAAATTGAATTACGCTGGCCTACTTTTCAGTATGTCTGTATTGAAATGTTTCAAAGATGATTTGTCCTGAATTTCCGATCTCCAGTTTCTCTTGACAACATAATTAACAGCATGGTTAACAGTTTCTTCCATTCAATTATAGATACAGGATTTCAAACGGTAGGTAGATTATAAGTCTCTAAAATTCTCTTTCACATAATTAAACCATCTTTTTTTCGTTATCCTGTTCCATTATCAGCTGACGTTCAGCTGTTTCATACACTGTAGAATCAGCGGCCCTTACAATAAGGATATATAAGTTTATTTATGTCCAAGGAGAATTATTTCTTCAACATTCACTTTTCCCAAAATATTCCTGTAAACATTGTTTCAACATTTTGTGCTTGCTGGGTCTCTGTTAATGCCTAAATAAATACTCTGTACTCTTTTCTGAACTAATCCTTTGACCAGATAGATTTTTGTTTTATTATTATTATATATATCCACTACTGTCAGTATAAATGATACTGCTACACTCTATAGGGTGTATACGGTAGTGCTCCCTGTCAGCGTTATTAGCTCACCTGGAGTTTTGCTCCAGGTCAGCTTATGCAATGGCCTGTTGTCTGTCCGTCCGTCCGTCCGTCGTCCGTCGTCTGTCGTCCGTCCGTCCGTCCGTCGTTAACTTTTCACTTTTTCGACATCTCCTCCAGAACCATAAGTTGGATTGAGCTGAAACCTAGTGGGAGGCATTGTGGCAACATGGAGATTCGGAATTGCTAAAATCGTTCCGTTCCGATATCTAAGATGGCGGCCATCTTGAAATTCTTCAAACGACATCTCCTCCCAAACCGTTAATCCGATTGAGCTGAAACTTAATGGGAGGCATCACAGTGACACAGAGATTCAAAATTGCTAAAATCGTTCCGATCCGATATCCAAGGTGGCGGTCATCTTAAAATTCTTCAAACGACATCTCCTCCCAAACCGTAAGTCGGATTGAGCCAAAACTTGATGGGAGGCATCACAGTGACACAGAGATTCAGAATTGCTAAAATTATTCTGTTCCGATATCCAAGGTGGTCATCTTGAAATTCTTCAAACGACATCTCCTCCCAAATCGTAAGTCGGATTGAATTGAAACTTGATGTTAGGCATTACAGTGATACAGAAATTCAGAATTGCTAAAATCGTTCCGTTCTGATATCCAAGATAGCCATCTTGAAATTCTTCAAACGACATCTCCTCCCAACCATAAGTCAGATTGAGCCGAAACTTGATGGGCGGCATTGGAGCAACATGGAGATTCAGAATTGCTAAAATCGGTCCGTTCCGATATTCAAGATGGCTGCCATGGCGGCCATCTTGAAATTCTTCAAACGACATCATTCTTATCCCAAACCGTAAGTCCGATTGAGCTGAAACTTGATGGGAGGTATCACAGTGACACAGATATTCAAAATTGCTAAAACGTTCCGTTCCGATATCCAAGATATTCAAACGACATCTCCTCCCAAACCATATGTCGGATTGAGCCAAAACTTGATGGGAAGCATCACAGTGACACAGTGTTTCAGAAATACTAAACTCGTTCCGTTCCGGACATTTCCTCCCAAACCTTAAGTTGGATTGTGCCAAAACTTGATGGGAGGCATTGGAGCAACATAGAGATTCAGAATTGCTAAAATCGGTCCGTTCCGACATACAAGACGGTTGCCATGGCGGCCATATTGAAGTTCTTCAAACGACATCTCCTCCCAAACCTTAAGTTGGATTGAGCCAAAACTTGATGGGAAGCATCACAGTGACACAGAGATTCAGAATTGCTAAAATCGTTTCGTTCCGATATCCAAGATACCCATAACGGCGGCCATCTTGAAATTCTTCAAATGACATCTCCTCCAAAACCTTTAGTTGGATTGAGCCAAAACTTGATGGGAGACATTGGAGCAACATAGAGATTCGGAATTGCTAAAATCATTCCGTTCCGACATACAAGATGGCTACCATGGCGGCTACATTGAAATTCTTCAAACGACATCTCCTCCCAAACCTTAAGTTGGATTGAGCCAAACCTTGATGGGAGGCATCACAATGACACAGTGATTCAGAATTGCTAAAATCGTTCCGTTCTGATATCCAAGATGCCGATCACGGCGGCCATCTTGAAATTCTTCAAATGACATCTCCTCCAAAACCTTTTGTTGGATTGAGCCAAAACTTGATGGGAGACATTGGAGCAACAAAGAGATTCGGAATTGCTAAAATCATTCCGTTCCGACATACAAAATGGCTGCCATGGCGGCCGTATTGAAATTATTCAAACGACGTCTCCTCCCAAACCTTAAGTTGGATTGAGCCAAAATTTGATGGGAGGCATCACAATGACACAGTGATTCAGAATTGCTAAAATCGTTCCGTTCTGATATCCAAGATAGCCGCCAAGGGAGCCATCTTGAAATTCTTCAAAAGACATCTCCTCCAAAACCATGTCAGATTGAGCCCCAAATTTATGGGAGACATTGGAGCATTATAGAGATTCAGAATTGCTAAAATAGTTCCATTCCGATATCCAAGGTGGCCGCCATGGTTGCCATCTTGAAACTCTTCAAACGACATCTCCTCCCAAACCGTAGGTCCGATTGAGTCAAAACCTGATGGAGGCATCGGAGCAACATATAGATTCAATATTGCTTAAACATTCCGTTGGCTATCCATGATGGCCGCCTCGGCGGCCATCTTGAAAATCTTGAAACCACATCTGCTCGCGAACCCTTAGTCAGTTTGAGTCCAAATCTGGGGGAGGCATTGGGGCCACATGGAGATTTAGAATTGCTAAAATCATTCAGTTTCAATATCCAAGATGGCCGCCTTGTCAGCCATCTTGAAAATCTTCAAACAACATCTCCTCCGGCCATCTTGAAAGTCTTCAATTGTTATCTGCTCCCGAACAGTAAGTCGGATTGAGCGGAATCGATGGAAGGCATCGGGGCAGCATGGAGATTTAGAATTGCGAAAATGGTTCCGTTCTGATATCAAAGATGGCCACCATGGCAGCCATCTTGAAAATCTTCAAAGCACATCTGCTACCGAACGGTAAGTCTGATTGAGCTTTAACATGATGGGAGGCATTGGGGTGTTATGGAAATTCAGAATTGCTAAAATCCTTCTGTTCCAATGTCCAAGATGGCCGCCATCTTGAAATTCTTCAAATCACATCTCCTCCCAAATAGTAAGTCAAGTTGGGCCGAAACTTAATGGGAGGTATCGGGGTGACATGGAGATTCAGAATTGCTGAATCGTTCAGTTCCAATATCCAAGATGGCGGCCATGTTGGCAATCTTGAACTTCTCCAAACAACATCAGATTCTAAATTGCTAAAGTCAATCGGATCTGATAGCCAAGATTGCCACCATGGCACAATGTAACATCATGATTAGCCTTATCCAGGTGAGCGATTTCTGGCCCACTTGGGCCTCTAGTTCTCTATATCCCATATCATGACCTGCATAGCGGGTCTACACTGTGCTAAAAGTGAAAGATCATCCGTGAGTACCAGGTATGCTCACAGAACCAATTTTAATTTCAGAATGTCGGTTTTCAAGCTGCAGCAGTAAATGATTGTTGTATTGATTCTAACGAGAGGTTGATCGTATTCCTATCTTGCCATCAGAGAGTTGACCGGCCCACTTTACCCTTGATGAACAGTTTAAATAAATCATCCAATCATCACCTCTTAGCCCGTTCAGGTATAACTTCTTCGGCAGAGACTTATGATCAACAACATCAATTAAACGCCTAAGTATCTAAGCTAGAGGATATTCTAGGCATGTTGTACTGTCGAGTAAATCCAAGTATATTAATAGGAACATATAAAAAGTAAAGGTATGACATTAACTGATAAAGTATGACAGAGAAGGAGATGACAGGTTGGTTAAGAGAATTAAGAATTGCTAAAATCAGGTTAAAACCTACTATACTTGGGTGTTTAGGGCTTTACATGATGCAACTTGCCGATTTCATCATTGAATATGTCAAGGCTAGGCAAGCTGACAGCATATTAAGATAAGATACGATAAAACAAGATAAGATAAAATAAGATAAGATAAGATAAGATAAGATAAGATAAGATAAGAAGATAAGATTCAAAATATTTATTACCCTTCAAAAGCCTCCTAGATAAGTCAAGAGTTTTCTGATCCATTTCCTGTGACAAATGGAGTTAAGCAAGGCTGAGTTTTCTGATCCATTTCCTGTGACAAATGGAGTTAAGCAAGGCTGTGTACTAGCTTCAACATTGTTCAGCATGATGTTTTCTGCCATGCTTACCAGGATGGTGACAATGGTATACCAGGATGATGACAATAGTATACCTATTAGATATCGCTTTGATGGGAAACTTTTCAACCTAAGAAGGTTGCAAGCTAAATCTAAGGTGCAGACAGAGGTGCTAGACGAGTTCCTCTTTGCTAATGACATGGCAAAGGGTGCTCCAACAGAAGAGAAAAAGCAAAAAGGTGTGGATCAAGTATCTGATTCATGTGACAGCTATGATCTCACAATCAGCATCAAAAAGACTGAGGTAGTATATCAGCCATCACCTGGAAAGCCTTACAAGGAGCCTACCACTACAGTGAAAGGTCAACGACTGCAAGTGGTAGACAAGTTCATCTACCTTGGAAGCACAGTTGTGCACATTGATGAAGTCAATGCTAGCATTGTCAAAGCTAGTGCAGCATTTGGCCGGCTACGTGGAAGTATTTGGGACCGAAGTGGAATCAGACTTGACACAAAGCTGAAAGTATATAGATCGGTAGTGCTGCCAACACTATTATACGCATGCGAAACTTGAACAGTTTACCAACGGCATGCCAAAAGATTGAACCAGTTCCATACTAGCTGTCTTAGAAAACTTCTAAAGATCAAGTGGCAAGATAGGATTCCAGACACAGAAGTCCTGAAAAGGGCAGGGATGCAGAGTGTACATACTCTTCTGAAATTGGCACAGTTAAGATGGACAGGCCATGTTACCAGAATGCCTGATGAACCAAAGTTTGCCAAAGAAAATCCTCTATGGAGAACTTCAAGTAAGAAAACGCTCCCATGGTGGTCAGAAGAAGCGATACAAGGACACCCTCAAAGCCTCCCTTAAAGACTTCAACATACCAACAGAGTCATGGGAACAGATTGCACAGGATCGTACAAAGTGGCGAGGCCTCATAAAAAGGGGAGCTGGTGAATACGAAACAAAAAGAATCAGCGATGCCGAGCAGAAACGTGCACAGCGGAAAGCCAGAGCTAAGGCATCACCAACAGAGCTTTCTTCCTCAGACATCTCTTGTTCTATCTGCAACAGGCAGTTTAGAGCTAAGATTGGTCTCATCAGCCATCTTAGAACACACTAATAATAACACAGTTGATTAGGATTGGTCATTGTCAGTAATGACAGACGTACGAACAGATAAATCAATAAAAATCAAAGAAATAAAATTAAATTAATATTTTAAGCGCCTAAGCAGTGGCAATAGGGGTACCACTTTTGACCTCATTTTAGCTATGTCTTTAACCACCAAGCCTCACTGTCAGTGGGTACCGTGATTTGTTTTTAATAAAATACTGTTCTGTTCTCTACCGTTCATCCGTTTTCGTAAATTTCCGTGACATCTCGCCTTCGCCGAGAGATCCCGAGATTTTTTCAATGGCTTGTTTTGCATTGCAAATTAGAGATTTCTTGTAATTCTAGCAGTTAGCTTATTTTAATGCTATGTCAAAATGTTGTCAGAGTCAGGAAAATTAGCTCTCTCTACGGAAGAGAGAAAAGAGCTGGCCAAATACGACAGGTAATTGTGAAATACATGTTTGTCATGTATTTTCGCGACAGCTGTTTCCCCTTCTCTGCTTATCTGAATTACAGGAGCTTGACGTTGGATAATTTCTACTTAAAGGGCTTGTCCGTACGATTATGAAATAATCGAAGGACAGACACTTCAAGGCTGTCGATATTGTATTCAGGTGATACCATTGTAACCTTTTATTGTTCAATGATTTTCTTATGCTCTTTCGGTTTGTATTTTTACCATAAATCTTCTGCAGCAACTTGCTGTTTAGAAATATTTGCTAATACAGAGGGAAATCCGTTGATGCATCAAAAAGCTGTTTACACAGTTGTTGGATATGCCTCAATTTTTTTTTTTCCACAGCCTAATACTCATTGCGCAATCTCATTGGTCAAAAATATGGTCGTCACTGATGGGTTTAAAAAAAAAAAATGATAATTAAAAAAAAACAAAACAAAGATTTGACAGCTGAGCACACATATTTGTCATTTTCGGCCGTTGATATCACTAGAATAGGACACTCAGAATTTGAAAACATGTAAAATTCAATGAAACATGAAAAAATCAGCTGTCGGATGTTTACATTCTAGGGTTTTGTCCAATAGAACGGTAGCCTTCATGGAGACCAATCAAATGGCTAGAAAAATTCGGCCCGAGTTAGTACACGGAAACAATAATGGCGGATGTATCCAGCAACTGTGTAAGAAAAAATTTAAACAAAATACCGGTTTACAGTGCAATAAACAGTTCTTTTCATCTATCATCGGTGACGGAAGATAAATGGTAAATTTATTGATTTTGACAGCGAAGCATTAAACCTAAACGCCGAATTCTTATTGAAAATTACATAAAAAGTATATCGAGTTTAGCGAAGAGTGTCCGTCCTTCGATTATTTCATAGTCGTAGGGACAAGCCCTATAAGTAGAAATTATCCAATGTCAAGCTCCTGTGATCTGAATCTGCCAGGTACCCTAAAAACATCATGCAGAGTATTGGATAGAGTGAATGCACAAATGAATGGAATCAAAATTAAAGAAAATATACATGTAGTTACTGCATTCTTAGCCCAGATGTAACGATAATATGAAAATAGGCTTAATTTAAATTCGAGCACGCCGGCCTCGTTGGCTCAGTTTGATGCGCCGTCCGACTGGATAACAGGAGGTCGCGGGTTCAACCCTTGCGAAGTCAGCAACATTCTTACGTGGAGATTGATCATGAAATATTTTCTACGGTCATTCTCACCCTTCTGCTGATTCAAGAAGGACAGCTGTCAGTTTCTGGCGAAAGAAGGTGCACAATACTGGTTAACCACTTAGAGGACTAAGCCTGCCCAGTAAACGTTAGCAGTCAGCATATTTTTTTTTGTCGAACTCGATCAGCTGGTCTACCTGAAAGTGTATTTGGGTCAATACACATTCTCACGTGTCCGACATTTTTTGTCCTATACTTGCTGTGTATTCAACACACAACAGTACCATTATAAGTAGTTTTTGTGCATAAATGCGCTAACTTCTATGTTACTAAATTTACATTGCGTATGTTGGGGATGCCCTGGAGAACACGCTGATGTACGTGTAGGTGTGTATTGATGCAAATCATCCGTTACAGAGAAATATGAAGCCAAATTTGACCAATCTTCAAGGGCAATTCATTTCTATATTTATCCTCTTTTATTTCCATAAAAGATAATGGCACTAGTTTGATTGGTTGATTTTTAATGAGTAAGTAAATAAGGGCACCCTCTGAAGGTCAGCCAAAACCAACTGCCATGGCGGCACGCTCGCAAGCAAACTTGCTCATTTCAAATTGATTTTTTAAATTCTAACTTGCAGTTCTGATTAAATTCACACTAGAGATAATCAGTTCAGTTATTATATTTTTAAAGTTTATTAAACAAAAATTAAATTTATTTGCCAGTTGAATACAATATGCTATTTTCTTGAGCACCGTTTGTATGGTGACAGATAGGAAATGCAATTCTGTTGATATCATTACCAGATGGCACAAACCATGTCGATTCAACGTTGAATCTGCGTAGTTTCAAGTTTGTGTGCCCACATGTAACTCCTGCAGTGATTAATCTACCTCTCTGTCATGCATATATTGGGTAAGAAATATGGCATGATGCAAAACAATTTCTGATGAGCGTAGTAATCACATTGGTTTTTCAGTACAGGCGATGTTAAAAGTCATTTTGGTTTTGTTTACAGTTTTGTGTATACCGGTACATGTTTGTTATGGCAACTCCCGACTGCCAGCAGGCAAAGTCTGTAATGCATCTATAAATAGATAGACAGCCCGATCAGTAGCTCATTTTCATCTGCAGTATGTCTATCAGTAGACCAGGGGCTCATATATATACATGGCTTTTGATCCGCATCTATAGTGTCTACATTCATCCAGCAATATAAAAGATGTAGTAAAATAGATTTGTTAAAATTTTAGGACCAGTATGGTGAAGCGTTAAGGTTTACCCGTATGTAGGATATATATGGTAACAGCTAGTATTGATTTTTGTTACGCGTCAATTAGATGGACAGTTATTTATTTTTGACACACGGATCAAGGGGCGTTGCACAAAAGAAGATCGCTCAAGGCGATTTCCGCGTACATGTACTTAGTGTTATGTGTTGACAAAAGATTTGGTTTGTTTTTATAGCTCCGGATAAGGTGTAAATCTTAAAATTCAATATTAGAAAACATGGATTATTATGGACCGATTTTGTAATGTCCTTTGAAGTGAAAATCGGTTTGGCGCTTCAAAAACCTGTCTCAGACCAATGAACTGGCATTTTCTCAAGCCCCGGTGCATGTATATTATGAAATGTTTGTTTGGATTGAAGGTTATCAGCAACAAGTTGCATCCTTCAAAAAATGGAGTGAAAATGGCACTGACTCCACAACAGCAAACAAATAAAAGGCAGTTTGAGATGAATACCAACAGCAATTTGTTCATTTGCCAAGAAAAGCAAGCGAAACCGTCGCAAATCGCCTTCATTTAGGCTTACTCTGCATCTTTTCCGCGCTGGTAAATAGCACAACTGGAGCAAGACTGTGCAAACGCGTTTTCAGAAATTTTTTATGAAAATATGTTTTCTTTTCACTTGAAAAATGGTTTTGTTGTCATAGCATCATAGGAAAGACAAACATAAGTTTCTAAGATAGAATAGATTTTAATTTGCGCTCTGTGATTGTTATTTATTTATAGAGAAGTTCACTCGTAACTTCCGGAAGTATTGAGGTGTTTTCAGATGACGCACGTTTCTTAGCAAAAACATAATTCAAGATTTAAAGACCTTAATATTTAAATAGTAATGACTTCATATACTTTTATTATCATAGATCATTTGTGTCAATGCTTTTTTGATGTTTATTTCTGGTTTTGAATTCATCTATTTCTAGAGAAGGAAAATCCGCTTTCTAAATTCAGTTCATTAGTACTTCTGGTCTTTGTTTAATAAAAATAATCAGTTAAATGCATCTTACTGCTAAAATGATATGCTGGATGTATTATTTGTTTTATTTCTTATGCATTCTTTGTGTATTTGTTAGGTTTTGGAACTGATAAGGTTGCCAGGACAGGGCTTCCGTTAAGCGGACGTACGGCGTATATTACGCCCTGAGATTGCCACCGGACGTCCAAACTGAACTTCAAAGACGTACCGCGGACTTCCGAAATTTCTTTTGTTCGTCCAAAATCGATACCCGAGACGTCCAAAACTGTCAAAAACCCCGCCCACTTTTAACCAGTTGTATGATGTTTGCCCCGCCTACTTATCGGAAATTCACTACCTGTGTTCACTGAGCTTCTAAGGACGTCCCACTTTCCGCTTGCGGGAGTTTTACTGACAGCCGTCTCACGTGTCGCGGCACCCTTTTGATAGCTGTGTGATCACTGCATGTATTTGTCAAGCGTGATGAGCTGATTAATTGATGTTTGTATAATTTAACTTTCTCCTGCGACACCCGAAATATTCGTTCACGCCCGTTCAAAACGTTGACCAATGAACCCGAAAATTTTCGGTCGGGAGGAATTTTCCAGGTTGCGCTTTATATTCTAAAACTTCCTGGCAGCCTTATCAGTTCCAAAACCTAATAAATACACAAAGAATGCATGAGAAATAAATAAATCTTTCCAGCGCACCAGTTTAGCAGGAAGACGTGTTCAACAGATTATGCAAGTTAAACAAAGACAAGAAGCACTAATAAATTGAATTTAGACGAGCGGATTTTCCTTATCTGGAAATAGATAAATTCAGAACCAGAAATAAACATAAAAAATGCGTTGACACAAGTGATCTTTGGAAGAAAATAATGAAATTATATGAAGTCATTAATTGTTTTAATAGTCAGGTCTATTAATTTGCTAAGAAGGTGTGTCGTCTGAAAAACCTCAACACTTCCGGGAGTTACCGAGGGAAATTCTATAAATAAATAATTATGCGCAAAACGCAAATTGAAATCTATTCAAATTTAGAAGCTTATGCTTGTCTTTCCTACAATGCTATGACAATAAAAGCAATTTTTCAAATGAAAATAAAACATATTTTTCGTCAACGTTTCCGGAAAACCCGTTTCTAAATGCGTAGCCTCGTTCCGGTTGCGCAGTTTACCAGCGCGGAAAAGACGCAAAGTAAGTCTAAATTTAGGAGATTTGTGATGGTTTTGCTTGCTTTTCTCCTCTAATGACCGTTATTGCTGTTGGTATTTCATCAAGAGCTGCATTTTATTTATTTGTTGTTACACACGAGTCGGCGCCGTTTTCCCGCAAATTTGTGAAGGACGCAACTCGTTCGCTCGTGTCGATCAGCTTCTGTCCGAACAAATATTTCATTATAAACATGTCTGCGAAGTAATTTCAGCATACCGGGTAGTTTATTTTTAAGAAAACGTGTTTTGGAGCTTTTCTCTCACGTATTTTATTTTATTTTTCCCCTTCTCTGGGCTTTGAAACGAATGCGAAGTTTTACCAATGTTGATGCTTTCTCTAAGGTCCGACATACAAGTTCAGGCTTTCCAAAAAGATGCGATCGAATTTTAAGCGATAAGGACGTTTTTAAGACACATCTGAAAGAATTATAGATCATGATGATTCTGTGTGACACTGAAATGAGAACCTATGTTTTGCGAAACAAAGGGCAGCCTGTTGCAGCACGGAAAAAGTGGGACTTCCTAGATTTTCCTGTGGGACTTCCAAATCTGAGGTGTAGGAAGTCTGGGACTTCCTGAGTCTGAAAGTTAATGGAAGCCCTGCAGGATGTTTTAGAAAATATAGTGCAACCTGGAAAATTCCCCCAGACCGAAAATTTTCTGGTTCAGTGGTCAACATTTTCAATGTGCAACCAAATACTTTCAGGTGCTGCAGGAGAAAGGCTAATTGTACAAACATCAATTTATCAACTCAAAAGGTTTGACAAATACACACAGTAATACACAGCCATCAAAAGGGGGCCGCGATATGTGTCACGGCTATCAATAAAACTCCCGCAAGTGGAAAGTGGGACATCCTTTACGCTCAGTCAACACAGGTATCAACTTTCCGATAAATAGGCGGGGCAAACTTCATACAACTCAATAAAAGTGGGCGGGCTTTTTGACAGTTGTAACTTCTTGGGTATTAATTTCAGACAGACAAAAGAAATTTCGGAAGTCCGTGATATGTCTTTGAAGTTCAGTTTGGCAGTCCGGTGGCAATCTCAGGGCTTTTTTAGGTCATACGTCCACTTAACGGTAGCCCTGCAGTATCCACATAATATTTTTCTTATTTCTCAATGAAAATATATGTTGTGGGTACTCATTAGAAGTGCCTCATATGTTTTTGTGGAGAAATCAGGGCCCAGTTGTTCAAAGCTAACGATGTCGTTAGTTAACGATTCGTTAAAATTTACATCGTGATACGCAAATATGCTGTAATTTTTTGCTGAAAAAAATGTGAGTAGCTTTTGCAGTGCAAAAGCTACTCACATTTTTTCAGCAAAAAATATCAGCATATTGTATTGAATCCGTTAAAACAGTTAACGAAATGACCCTTAACAAGCTCGTTAAACTAACGATGCTTTGAACAACAGGACCCAGAAAACTATGGATCTGGAACTGTGTATCAAGTTTAGGATAATACAGTAAAACCTGTATAAGACAGCCACCTTTGAAATTGACCTTAGTGGTTGATGTGGAAAGGTGGTTGTCTTATAAAGGTACATGTCATGTAATTTTGCTAGCAAAATTACATGACATGTACCTTTATAAGACAGACAAGTTTTTCCACATCAACCACTATATAAAGTCAGTCTTGAAGGTGGCTCTCTTACACAGGTTTTACTGTATGACTATAGATATTGACAGATTCTAAAGCAGATGAAAAGACCCTCTCGTACAGGCAAGCTAAAAATGAGAATTTGACAGTATGAGAATGTCATTTCTTTTCTTTGCAGTTGTATCTTTGGTTTCCTGAAAGTGGAGAAAGAAGAAGCCATCAAAGCTCTTTTGGAAAAGGTAAATATTGTGAGCTCAAGACAAGGTTATTCAGAAAATATGTTTCTTCTTTTGCCAGGTGTTGTGCCATCATGTTTTTTATGGAGAAAAAAGAGAAAAACTACATGTACTATTTTTAGTTGAGAAAAGCTGTAAAGCATTTCACTTTTGTCAGCTTAGAAAAATTATTAACTCTGGTCCTGTTGAACCCAGATATATCCTGACTTTCTAACAGTGTAGATCCAGATCAGTTGGCTTCTGAAGAAGCCAACTGATCTGGATCTACTCTGTTTGCCATTAAATATGTGAATTTGTACCAACAACCTGGATCAAGTAATCAGATTGGCTGAAAACTAGAAGTTGGCATGGCATCTTAATTTATTCAGCATGGCAAGGGTTAAGCATATTAATTTTATACATGTACAATCAGTGTCAGCATGAACTCCTCCTGTAATTGTATTTACCCTAAGTATGTGGACAAAACTGCCTGGGCAATTCATAGGCTCATAACTCCAGATAAGGTGGGTATCCATATCATATTTTTCTTATTTCTCCTGAAATGAACCTATGTTGTGGTGCTCATAAGAAGCACCTTATCCAGTCTTTTTTTAATGAGCGCTGAAACATATGTTTAATAGAGAAACAAAACAAAAAAATTGATACTTTTTGGTTGAAAAAAGGGCATTATCAGGAGGTGTGACAAATAATGTACATGTAGACCCAAATCAGATACTGCAGAATGCAGCTGTTACAAATGAGAAGATAAGGCATGTCACATTTATTGCCCTAGGCTTGAAGGCACATTTTTTATATTGTAAACATCAATATTTTTTGTCTGATTTTCATGAAACTTGCACTTAATGTATCTGAGGTTGTTCTGTAAGGAATGAAGTTTGCCACAAAAGGTACAAGGTTGGCAGAAGAGATGATCCTTTTAGACTAGCCCTTTTTCAGAAGGGAGGCAAAAACAGTTTGACAGAGTTGCCTTCCCATAAAAGTTTATCCATTCCCCTAAATAGCCAGAAATTGAGAAAAAAATCAGTACTGTTTGGCTGAGAAAAAAACCCCCACCTTATCTAGAGCTCTGAGTATAATGTTTTTATTTTCCTATATTGAAGGGGGTCCAGTATTATGAGTCGGTGATAACAGCTGCTGGTAAAGAAGAGTCTAGTGAGAAAAATGACCTTGACCCAAATATATACTGTCGCTTAGGTCACATTCTTCTGTTGCTGAACCACTTTGGAAAAGGTAAATGTTAACTTTTGTTCAGAGTTAAAATCGTTTATCACATTTACTATACAGAGGAATTGTTAAGGAGGAGTATTTCGTGATACACATGTAATTATGGGATAATTTTATCCAGTTCTCCATGAAAATATATGTTGTGGGTATTCATTAGAAGCACCTCGTCGAGGCGCTTCTAATGAGTACCACAACATACGTTTTCATGGAGAAATAAGAAAAATTATCCAGAATTATCACCAAATACTCCTCCTTAACAATTCCTCTGCTATAACTGTTGGGATGATCTGCAGGGGTCATCCTACAGGGCAGTTTGGGAGAAAAAGTCATCCTAGAGCTTTCAGAGAGGGTGAAGTTTTGTGACAATTTCAGGATTTCAGGGAGGAGTTTTGGTCCAAATTATGGATCTCCCTATACATTCTATACATTTTCACTTCTCCCTCAATTCAAGATAAGGAGAAGTCAGTCAGATTAGGGAGATTTTTTCTCCCAAATCACCCTCTAGGATGACCCCTGTATGTCTTCTTACCATACTTGTCCTAAAATGTGAACAAATCTATTTTACTGTCTATTTGTATCTATATGAGTGACATACATTGTAGTCCCAGATCAGATGCTGCATTCTGCTGTGTCTCATCTGGATCTACACTGTTTGCTCCATCCTGTCTGCCCCAGTACTTATAGTTGTTATGGTACATGCACCATATCTAATAAATTTGTTTTTAAGGATTCATTTGCCTGTGTGGAAAAAGACATTGTTTGTTAGCGGAAAAATAATAAACATGTTAGGAAATAATAAAAAAATACACCAATTAAATTAAGCAGTTTGATGAAAAATTTAGGAACATTGATTGGGAAAGTTATTGGGCTATAAGATATAGAAAATGGTGTCATGCCAGCCACTATTCTGCCTTTTCAGAGAGTCTGATGTTGCAGATTGCTAAACGGTGACTGTTATTCTTCCATGTTATCGGGTGAAAACAAACGACAGTTAAATGTTTCTCTGTTTATTTGTCCCAATGTACGTGTCAAGAATGTAGTCGCATGGTAAAAAGCTGAAATTAAGACAAAAAAGGACTTTACTATGATATTCATGTAAAAAAAGGTCATGACTTGAAATAAAGACTATTAATTAGACTGACAGCAGTGAAGCAGGATTTCATAAAAAAAAAAGAAAAGAGTTTCTGTTCACTCATATATTGAATCTAGAGTAAATTCAGTCAATAAAAACAATAAGCAACTGCATAGAAAAACATGCTGTAATATATTCAATTCTCTTAGAAAAATAAAATGTTAGAAAAAGGGTGATGCTAAAATAGGTAAACAAGCCATTGAAAATATGTATAAACCTTGCTGTGTCGACAAAATCTTCAGGTCACATAGCTGACAGAATCGACTTACACTGTGGGGGCTCAAAAGTGGACTTTATTGGCAAGTTTGAAACTTCCTTTGTTCTCACAAAAACGTGTAGCGGTAAGGGAAGTGGGTAAAACCCATACAAAGATTGGCTGAAGTACCTGTAACGAATACGAAGTCAGCGATGATAAAAACCGGTATGTTTTGACGGAGTGACATGGAGAAAAGATCAATAACAAAATAACTTAAGTCCGGAAGTGGCACAGCCACCATTTTTGTGAGTGTGTGATATCTTAACAATATGCACAAATTAAATAAATCACATCCAAAACAATATTGTGTTGCTATATATCTGTAAATATATATTTGCATATAAATTACATGTATCAACTAGCTAACAGAAGTAGCAGATTCCAGCCAACAGGCAGCTTTTATTTGTGCCTTACATAAATTAATTATCAAATTAAATATTGAAAGTGGTGGACACTTGCTCACCATTATAATAAATGTAACTAGAATATACCCAATTTTGATCAAATTTGTGCCAGAATCCTTGTTTTCTAAAGCTGAATACTTTAGTGTGTCTTTCCCTTTTAATATATATGATAAAAAAGTGGTAAGTGTTTGATTACAATGATTGGCATCTATAACAAGTTGCAGTGGTTGCTTGTAGTGATGTACATGTATTTTTGATAACAGTCGAACCAAAGTGAATGGGTTTCATTTAGACTGGCATCAGTCTGTTGAATTAAACACTGATCCGGAAAAAATATGCACACACAGACACAGACAGATACACACACACACACCCAGAGAGAGAGAGGAGAGAGAGAGAGAGAGAGAGAGAGAGAGGACAAAACAGTAAACAGTATCATTGTATAGTGATAGTAGAAGAATTAGAAAAACTTCCACCTACTGATGATTAATTTAGTAGTGACCAGTGCTTATAATCATAGTATTGTTAGTGTTGTCTTTGTTTTATTTTAGTGTCTGTATCAAAGAGGTTTACAGTAATTCATAAATTTTGTTAGCATAAACTTGAGCCAGTCTAGGTTTGTTTATAGTGAGGTATTAAAAGTAAATAAATTAACTGTTTATAGTAAATAAAGTAACTATTTATAGTGAATAATTAAAAGTAAATAAAATAACTGTTTATAGTGAAGGATTAAAAGTGTTTGATTAGTGATGGATGCTGCTATAACTTTAAAAACTGTCATGAAGGTGTTTGATTACAGTTGAATGCTTAACCCTTGCCATGCTGAATAAATTAAGATGCCATGCCCACTTCTAATTTTTAGCCAATCAGATTCCCTGATCTAAGTTGTTGATACAAATTCACATGTTAAATGATAAATATTGTAGATGCAGATCAGTTGGCTTCTGAAGAAGCCAACTGATCTGGATCTACAATGTTTGCAAAGGCAGGGTTCAGCAGGACAAGGGTTAAAATATGGTAAATTCCTTCTTTTGTATTTCAGCATTGTCAGCATATCAGAAGTTTTTCCAGCTTCAGACAGATCATTGGAAGGTTAGTAGAATTCTACTATGTCAATATGAGACCATAGCTCCATACATAGTAATTTTAATTGTAGTATTATGCAAAAATATGTAATATGATAATATGTAATAAAAAATATGTAATAAAAATAGGATAAAACTTTGAACACAGCCAATCGCAGACTTTGACAGTTTAAGACACCATTGTTGTTGTTGTTCTGTAATGTCCCACCATTGACTGTTTTGGGCCACCGGGTAAATTATTGGATGCTTAAAAAAAAAGTCCAGTTGACCTCGAATTGCGGCAGATAAAAATTTTTATTTTTATTTTTTTTGTTTTTAATAATCATGTGTATGTATTTTTTAAAATACAGGGTCAGTTTACAGAATCACAATTCTTCCATGGCAGGCTAAGTCCTCTAAGCGGTTAACCAGTACTTGTGCACATCCTGACAAAATGCCCTTCTTGAATCAGCAGAAGAAAGAGAATGACCATAGAAATTATTCAAATATTTCATGACAAATCTCCATGAAAGAGTGTTGTTGAACCGGTAGGGATCGAACCCATGAACTGATCACCATCGGACATGCATCTGATTGAGCCACCAAGGTCGTCTTGTCACAATTTTCTGTGAGTCAACAACTTAGTGTCAGGATAGGCACGCAAAACTAGTACTGGAACTAACTGCAATTAGTTCTTTTTTTTTCTCTTTTTTTTTCAAGCTACAATGTAGTAACAACAACAAACATTTCTAAATTTGAATTTTTATGCTAGTGGAAAATTTGGTATCTTGGCCAATGTGGGATGTACTGGATTTTGCAAAATAACAGATTGCAATGGATCTGCAGTGTAATTTGAATGTTTTGATGGTAATCTATAAGATTATTTCATTTACCCTAAATATTCAGACAGGCAGACTTGAGCAAACAGGACAGACCCAGATGCCACAGAATGCGACACGTGATCAGGCCGTCACTGTTTGCCACATCTGCAGCAATTTTTAGACTCATGAAGGAGTAATAAAACAGATTTGTAGAAGTTAAAGGAAATGTATGGTAAGGTATCTGCATAATTACAGATAAGAGGGAGTATCTACATAATATATTTCTTATTTCTCTACAAAAAACATATGTTGTGGGTACTCATTAGAAGCGCCTCGCCGAGGCGCTTCTAATGAGTACCCACAAAATATGTTTTTCTAGAGAAATAAGAAAGATATCAGCATTTTTCAGATGCAAAAAGCGTCTTATCTGTTGCTATGTATCTGAATACTTAGGGTATATATGGTAAAAATAGGTCAAGATGCTGTGTAAATTATAAAGGTGTTACCATGGTTTCTCAATTCATCGATTTGTTGTCTACTTAATTTGCCCATTGATTGGTAAAGGTTAAATGGAGTCAGAAAAGGAAGAAAATACATTTGGGCTTCAAATTTTCATAGTTCTGGATGAGTTGGCGGTTTCTGTCAACTGAAACTTATTTAATATTTTTCTCAGTTCTTCTGCAAAT
Organism: Anodontia alba; assembly: GCA_964016985.1. Lineage (NCBI taxonomy): Eukaryota > Metazoa > Mollusca > Bivalvia > Lucinida > Lucinidae > Anodontia > Anodontia alba. Next base: position 83,826,695 of record OZ024832.1, read on the forward strand.
GTTTGTTGTGGGTACTGTTTTCGAAATGCTTCAAATAAACTCTTTTTATATATTATGAGTACTCATAGCATACATTTTTAAGGCAAAGTGAGAAAAATATGTATCTCGGTACCTCTCGTATTCTGAGCTATGTTCTTCAGCCTGTTAAAGGGGGTGGTCAGGTATGGCGAAGGTGTTGTGTATCTTACATCACCGGGGTGTCCAATTGATATTGGCTTACAATTGGGCAAGGCTTGGTATCCTTGTAGCAGGTAAGGGTAGAGGGGGATTTTTTTAATTTCTGTTTCTTTACTGTCATTCCTTTTCCTCTTTCTTCTCTGTCCCTCTGTTAGCTCCTCTACTATCTCTTCTCTTTTCTCCCTTTCTCTGGGAGACGACACAGAATGACCCATAAGGGTTGATGTGTCGTTGAACCCCAACACAATCAAAAAATCAGCCAGTTAAAGGCTTAGTAATAAAAGAAAGAAATAATACTGGAAAAAAAACTCAAAGAACTGACAGCACTGGTGGTTTGATTGTCTCTGAGACTCTGAGTGTAGACTGGCAAAAAGGTCTTGAATGGGGACTTAAGACTGTTTCATTTGTCAGTGATAATTACATGGACAACCACCTTAAGGGAATTTTGGGGTTTGTATACTACGGCTCAGTTGTAAACAATTAACCCATTGTAGTCGGGAAATCGTAAAAGGGTACTTGGTAAACAGTGCAGACCCAGATCAGACGCCACAGAACGCCGCATCTGATCAGGGTCTCCACTGTTTGCGAATATTTTAGCCATTTTTCTCTAAGAATATGTAAATCTCATAGCCGGACATACCTAAAAAATATGTAAATTTGTATCCACAACCTGGATCAAATAATCTGATTGGCTGAAAACTAGAAGAGGGTGTGGTATCTTAATTTATTTAGCATGGCAAGGGTTAATACACATATTAATCTTGTCCATACAGCAAAAGATATTATTGAAAAAGGTCACAGTTGAAAATAAAGGCAAAATGCAGTATACTACTTTACCACACATCAGTTTAGGATAAGTAACCTTGTTTATTTCTGTTAATGTCAGGTGTAAGATTGATCTCTCTTGAATTATCTTTTTATTTTCAGAATTCTCCCTTCTTGTATGGACTGGGGATGGTTTACTTCCATTTTAATGCCTACCAACTGTAAGTACTGTTTTGTATTGGGACAAGGCTAGAAAAAATTAAATGGGGACCAGAGATTTTTTCAAAGGGAGACAACTCTGCACTGAGGATTTTGTTACCTTAATAACATTTCCATGTCAGTTGCGGTAAAACTTCAATGACTCCAACACTGCTTGCTTGTTTATCTTGGCTGAATCAAATTTGTGTTTTGAGTCTTTAGGAAATTCTTCCAATAGCTCAAGAAAACAAATATTAAGGGATGTTTTAGGGATTTTTTTTTTTTTGTATTTTTCACAAAAATATACATGTATATTGTTTGTGTACTCATTACAATTCTCTTATCTGGAAAATTCTAATGTGTACACTGAACATACCATTATTTAATAGAAAATTGAAAAGACATCCATGAATTATTCCCTCCTGATATGGCATTGTGATGATCCCTAGGTGGCTCGAACTACAGATGTCTTGAGTCTTCAGGAATTTTAAGAACAACCCTTGTCCTGCTGAACCCGGATTTACCCTGCATTTGCAAACAGTGTAGATCCAGATCAGTGAAGAAGCCAACTGATCTGGATCTGCACTGTTTGCCATTAAGTATCTGGATCTGCACTGTTTGCCATTAAGTATCTGGATCTGCACTGTTTGCCATTAAGTATCTGGATCTGCACTGTTTGCCATTAAGTATGTAAATTTATATCAACAATCTGAATCAAGTAAACTGATTGGCTGAAAATTAGAAATGAGTGTCACATGTTAATTTATTCGGCAGGACAAGGGTTAAGGACAAAGTTCTGTGGCCCCAAAGATGTTTGAGCTATTACAGTTCTGCTGTATTTCCTGAAGGTGTATCCATTTCTCTGTTTTATTTACATGTTCAGTAAATAATTTCAGTATAAGAAACTTACCATCTTGTATTATTGTGTAACAACTATGTAGACTGGTAGTTTTACATAACAAGGTTTCACCTAGTTTGGTGATGCTAGGGGAGGGATTTTTTTCAGCCCTGCTTGGAATTTATTGTCCCCCGATGTTAGTTGAAGGAGACAAATAAAATGGGTTTGTCTGTCCATCCGAGATTCTGTCTGTATGTAGACACCATGAGATAGGAAGCGTATGAAGGCAGTGCCTCTTACAGTTTTTAGCTCGCCTGAACAACGTTTACGGAAGGCTATTGTACTACCCTCGGCATTGGCATCGGTGTCCACAAATGTTAAAGTTTTCATTAAAGTTTATAAGACCTCATTATTTCCTAACCTTATCACCGATTTGATTCATCTTTGGTATGATGATACATATTGGTCCAAAATTTTGCGCAGTACCATCCCCACCACTCCAGGTCATGTCAAGGTCTAAGTCACAGACTTATAATTTTCATGTTGAAATTTTATGTCTAAGTTTTTAGGATCTCATTACTTCTAAACTAAATGATGGATTTAGTTCCTTTTTGGTATCATGAAAGATACTGGTCAAAAGTTTTTATCAGCACCATCAGCACTCATGACCATGACCTTGAGGTCAAGATAACAGACTTAGGATTTAAATGTTAAAGTTTTCGTTAAAGTTTTTAAGACCTCATTATTTCCTTACTTTATCACCGATTTAATTCATCTTTGGTATGATGATACATATTGGTCCAAAATTTTGCGCAGTGCCATTCCCGCTGATTCAAGAAGGGCAGTTGTCAGTTTCTGGCGAAAGAATGTGCACAATACTGGTTAACTGCTTAGAGGACTAAGCCTGCCCAGTAAATGTGTGGTTAGGTAAACTGACTGCGCTCGACATGACCCCATTGGGTTGACTGGGCCATAAAACCTCAACAGAAACAAAAATAGGTCATGTAAAGGTCCAGGTCACAGACTTAGAATTTTCAAGTATAAGATTTTAGGATCTTATTACTTCTAAACTAAATGATGGATTTAGTTCCTGTTTGGTATCATGAAAGATACTGGTCAAAAGTTTTTATCAGCACCACCAGCACTCATGACCATGACCTTGAGGTCAAGGTAACAGACTCAGGATTTAAATGTTAAAGTTTTCTTTAAAGTTTTTAAGACCTCATTATTTCCTAACCTTATCACCGATTCAATTCATCTTTGGTATGGTGATACATATTGGTCCAAAATTTTGCACAGTGCCATCCCCACCACCCTAGGTCATATCAAGGTCAAAGCCACAGACTTAGAATTTTCATGTTGAAATTTTACGTCAAAGTTTTTAGGATCTCATTACTTCTAAACTAAATGATGGATTAATTCGTATTTGGTATCATGATAGATACTGGTCAAAAGTTTTTATCAGCACCATCAGCGCTCATGACCATGACCTTGTGGTCGAGGTCACAGACTTACAGTACGGCTCAGGTAAAAGAACCAATTTTTTTTTTCATTTCGCGGACCAATTTTACAATCCGCGATTTTCCGCCGAGTGGTTTGGAGTAAACCATTCCGAGTGAAAAAAATTTACTCGAAGTTATGCGCTCGATATTCCGAGGACATTCAGCGGACCTCAGTGTACCCATGATTTTCGGAGTGTTTGCGAGTATTTGCGAGTGGCGACAGATTATTCTGTACAGGTAAGTTTGACCACTCAGATCATTCTCTCACACGACGATAATCAAACAAAAATTGTTACAACTGCGATTATAATACTTACCCTCGTTTACTTGTGCTGGCGGCAGCAGGATCAGACTGCAATATCCACTTACATAAAATGCTTCCGACAACCGACTCTGCGACTGATTTTTTTATGTTTCAGCTGCGGAATGTCAAAGGGTATGGCCGAACAACAGCTGGTAGCCCCAATGCGCAAGGCCGGCGACGTATTTGGCCCAAAGCCTCGGATGATTTCTAATCGCCCAGTTTTAGTTTTGGATTAAGGGTGGTGGTCGCCTGAATCTTCCTACATTCATTTTCATGTGACAAGCACTTTTATCCAGGCTGGCCCATTTTTCCCGTGTCACTTTGCACGTGCTGCGGCTGCCAAGAAAATAGTTTGAACCCCTGAAGCACTGCTGAATATTCTAGAGGAGACGTCGATCTAACTGTTTTAGTATTTTACAGTGAAAATAAGGCTGAACATTTCATGTGAATCGTCTGTCTAGCACACGATTCACATGTTACGCCAGGCTTAATTTACACAGGAAAATAAGAAGAAAAAGAAAATGAAAATGCCGTCTGCTGAATATGCTAAGCGCTTCGAGGGTTAAAGTAGGGATACATTTCATTTGACAAGGGAGACAGAAACGAACACGCTGGAATGTATCTACACTGCTCGGATCGAGGCCTGGACGGTTGATGACTGGACCAGTCTTAAGGCTGTCCATTCAAATCACCACTTAATGATGACGGTGACTTGATGTCTTATGTCTCTTTCAACAATAACAAAAAATAAAATAAAAGAAATTCTTTGTCATATTGAGATGATAGAACGCGGCGTCTGGTCAGGGTATTCACTGTTTGCAAAAACAGTTTAGCCGTTTTTCTCTAGGAATATCTAACTCTCATAGCCGGATGTACCTAAAATGGACGAGCCAGAATCTTACAAGTTTCTCTCTCTCTCTCTCTCTCTCTCTCTCTCTCTCTCTCTCTCTCTCTGGAAAGCTCTTTCTTTTGCTTTCTTTTACCCTCTTGCAAATATGACATGTCTCCTTTCGAGGTAGAAGTTGTTTGCACTGACTTTATTGGAAAAATGATATCGCACCGGCGGGAATCGAACGCGATTCGATCCCCACTTATCATGAAACACATGTATTTGCTACGGTCATTCGCTCCTTCCACTGCTTCAAGATTGGCAGTTTCAAGTTTCTGGCGGAATGGGGTTCAGTGTACTGGTTAACCGCTTATTGTATAAGCATGCCCCCCTCTTTACTGGCGCGATTCATAGAAATATGCTGTTCCCAATCCCATTTCGCATGGTCCATACTAGTAAAGCAATTGCAGTTAACTCCCTTCTGATAGTCAGTTGCAGTTAGCTCCCTTAAAAGAGTAAAAACCTGCGGTGTGAAGACATTACCCCGCATTTATCAGAGTACAAATGATTATTATGTTATGTTATTCTCTTACAGTATATACATTAATAACATTATCTTTATTGGTTTATAGAGCAATCTTCAAAACTTTTGTTTCCATTTAAAGTGTTCAGTTTTTGTGTCTTCAACATGCGATATGCAAAACCAAGGCCTTAATTTAAACGACTAAAAGAGACGCATGTATAAACCTAGCATCGGCGGGAAATAATCTTCAAAATGACATTTGTCCATAATATTTTCATATGCCCTCGCGGACATTCTAGGCAGAGTCTTCCTGGTTATAAACCAATCTTAAGTTATTTCACTTGGTGCTCGCGGGCATCGAATTACCACTATCTGGGCTATTTCAGCAGACGACAAAAAAAAAAAAAAAAAAAAAAAAAAAAATTTTTTTTTTTTTTTTATTACCAAGAAAACAGGGTTTGACAGTCATGCAATGGAGACAATTTGCATGAAATGCAAATCCTGTTTTCTTGGAAGAATGAGAAAAATGTTTCAAAATGTCGTCAGCTGAAAATTTTACCCAGAGTGTTAGGCGTTATGGTCGCGCATTGATCTGTACATGGCAAAACCTACAATAAAACTTGTACGAAGAGACGGATCAGCCCACACACTCTGAGCCTGCACATCAGTAGTCTGATCTGAGCCTTCGCTAATCGTATGTACCTCCTACAATCTCTAGGTTTAACAAAACGTCTTGTGCGACGAGCGAAGACTCGTGTCAACCTGCCAACCGCACATTCTGATAAAAGCATTCACTGGTCGTATTTACCTCCGATAGCCGGGCTATCCAAAGCGGGATAAACAGTGCGACTGCAACAGCACATTCTGATCAGACCCTTCGTTGATCGTACAGTATGCACCTTCTTTGGACTCCGAGCAATCCAAGAAGCTTGTTTTATCTAGTGGGTCGATGCAGAGACCGACCCGAGTCTTTGCTGGTCGCACGTACATTGTAGTATTGTACGGTGAAAGTACATTGTAAATCATACTTCAGACATGAGAACTTAGTACCGACGTGATTTTGGTTTGAACTGCAGTTAAACGGCCCAGTCTACACTATTTCGGTCTTGTCGAGCACGCACACTTTTCCAGGGTTGGCTTATTCATAAGCTGTTAATCATTTCAGCAGAAACTGATAACGGCCCTTCTTTTCTTTCATTTTGACGATAGAGCTTATTTTGGAGTTATGGCCCTTTGAAAAGGGAAACTATTTTAGTGGTTTCTGTAATATTTCTTTTCTTTCTTTCTTTTTTCTTTTTTTTTTTTTTGTCCGCTCTGTAACTTGAAAACTATTTGAGATATTTTCTTGAAACGTTATTAGTTTATTAACAGAGTCATGGCACTTGCTTGATTTAAGTGCAGTGGCGGGGCATGGTGAAATGTCTGCAGCCCTTTTATTAGATATTTATTAGTATGAAATATTGGGAAATTGTGCCTCGGTGGTGTAGTGTGAAGCTTCTCGTCTTGTCACCCAGGGGTCATGAGTTCGATCCCAGGCTTCTCAAGCCTTTCATATTGGACTTTAAATCAAGATCCACATCTCCGTATGACCTAGCTGTTAGTAGGACGTAATAAACTCACTCACTCGTTTGAATTGTCATTAGCCTCGTGTGCGTAAAGTGTGTTTTTGTGTGACAGACACTCTTTTCACATGTGCTGTCTTGTTGATTCAATGCCTAGCAGAAGCGCCCCTTTAAGTAAATTCATATTGACATGTGCGGTTGCTGCACGCGAGTGAGAATTTCCCGGTCTTTTTCCACAGTACGTCATTTATATTGAGCGCGTGCGGTTGTTGTATGGGAAAAGGTCGTTACAGGAATACCAAATATAAATACGTAATTCGTCGATTGGGGGAAGATGTTTGATTCTCTTTGTGATTTTTGTGTGTTTGTTTTGTTTTCTACGGCACATTAAATAAAAATGACCATGCCGGACCCACTTGTGTGGCCGGACTAGACTAAGCCAAAGAATCCGGTACTTTTTCATATGGAGCTTTGTTGAGGCCCATGTTACGTGCTCGAACAATGAAGGGGGCTACCGGGGTTATCTTTGGACCTAGGGAGCACCCAAATATATTAGGGAACAAGGCAGCATTGGTTGATATTTTAAGAAAACAAGGGAATGGACCTAATTTTGGGGGATCGGAATGCGGAAATTTGGAAAACACTTTTGGGACAATAAGACCTTTGTGATCAGTGCACACTCAGATCAACCTGCGCATCCGCATGAGCACGGACAATATAACCTTCACGCAGACTGTACTATATGATGGAAAAATAAAGATAAAAATAAATAAAAAATATTTTTATTAAAGAAATATCTAAATAACTTTATTAAATAAATAAATAAATATATAAAAATCGGACAGGTATTTAGTCAAATTACTCCGAGGAATTTCGCATCGCTTCGCGAGAAATATTGCCTCCGGGGTATAATATTTCCATTCCGAGTAACTTCGCATAACTTCGCATAAGGCATACATTCGGCGGACTTGCGAGTGGTGTCCGCCGAATATAACGTTTACTCGGTTTGATTCCGAGTGTTTTTGGCAAGTTCGCGAAACGCCGATATTCGGAATAAAGAGTTTTTTGGTTCTTTTACCTGAGCTGTACTGTAGGATTTAAATGTTAAAGTTTTCATTAAAGTTTTTAAGACCTCATTATTTCCTAACCTTATCACCGATTTGATTCATCCTTGGTATGATGATTCATATTGGTCCAAAATTTTGCGCAGTACCATCCCCACAACCCTAGGTCATGTCATCTCCCTTCCACTGATTCAAGAAGGGCAGTTGTCAGTTTCTGGTGAAAGAATGTGCACAGTACTGGTTAACGGCTTAGAGGACTAAGCCTGCCCAGTAAATGTGTGGTTTGGTAAACTGACCACGCTCGACATGACCCCATTGGGTTGACTGGGTCGTAAAACCTCAACACAAACAAAACTAGGTCATGTCAAGGTCCGGGTCACAGACTTAGAATTTTCAAGTATAAGTTTTTAGGATCTTATTACTTCTAAACTAAATGATGGATTTAGTTCCTGTTTGGTATCATGAAAGATACTGGTCAAAAGTTTTTATCAGCACCACCAGCACTCATGACCGTGACCTTGAGGCCAAGGTAACAGACTTAGGATTTAAATGTTAGTTTTCTTTAAAGTTTTTAAGACCTCATTATTTCCTAACCTTACCAAGGATTCAGTTCATCTTTGGTATGGTGATACATATTGGTCCAAAATTTTGCACAGTGCCATCCCCACTACCCTAGGTCATATCAAGGTCAAGGCCACAGACTTAGAATTTTCATGTTGAAATTTTACGTCAAAGTTTTTAGGATCTCATTACTTCTAAACTAAATGATGGATTAGTTTGTATTTGGTATCATGATAGATACTGGTCAAAAGTTTTTATCAGCACCATCAGCGCTCATGACCATGACCTTGTGGTCGAGGTCACAGACTTAGGATTTAAATGTTAAAGCTTTTGTTAAAGTTTTTAAGACCTCATTATTTCCTAACCTTATCATCGATTTGATTCATCTTTGGTATGATGATACATATTGGTCTAAAATTTTGCGCAATACCATCTCTGCCACCCTAGGTCATGTCAAGGTCAAGGTCACAGACTTAGAATTTTCTTGTTCAAATTTTACGTCAGTTTTTAGGCTCTCATTACTTTTAAATTACACGATGGATTTAGTTCCTGTTGGGTATCATGATAGATACTGGTCAAAAGTTTCTATCAGCACCATCAGCACTCATGACAGTGACCTTGAGGTCGAGGTCACAGACTTGGAATTTAAATGTTAAAGTTTTGGTAAAAGTTTTTAAGACTTCATTAATTCCTAAACTTACCAATGACTTGATTGTTGTTTGGTATAGTTATAACTATTGGTCCAATATTGTGCCCAGTTCCATCCTCATACCCCTAAGTTCAAGGTCACAGTCCTGGTAAAACTTTCATATTAAAATTTTACGTCAAAGGTTTTAGGACCTCACAACTTCTAAACCAAATGATGGATTTAATTTACATTTCATATCATGATATATACTGGTCCAAAGTTTTTACCAGCACCATCAGCATTCATGACCGTGGCCTTGGGGTCGGGGTCACAGACTTAGAACTTTAAAAAATGTTAAAGTTTTGGTTAAGACATTATTATTTTCTAACCTTATCACCGATTTGATTCATCTTTGGTTTGACGAAAATTTTGCCCAGCGCAATCCCCCCTACCTCCCCCCCCCTCCCTCCACCCCGCACACACACCCAGGTCATGTCAAAATCAAGGTCACAGACTGAGAATTTTTCCAGAAACAAAATGTGCAATATCAGGCGAGCTATTCTGTCTGGCAACAGGTCTTGTTAATGTTAACCAATCTTTTTGAAACTTTACTGGTGTTTTTGTCATCTTCTGAAGGTGTGCATGTGGTTTTGGGGTTATCCTACCATTATTTTTTTTAACAACTTTTTCGACTTATTTTTTTCCAGGTCAGATTACTATTAGAATAGATACCTTGTGGTGCAACTCCTTTTTGAGTTATCCACCAATCATTTTGAAACTATGCCTACTTATTTTACATGGTCTGTAAATATGCATGTGGTTTATGGGTTATTCTCCCATTATTTTTTATCACCTTTTTCTGCTTTTTTGACTTATTTTTTTCCAGGTCCGATTAGTATTAGAATAGATGTGGGTGCTACTCCTCCTAGGCTTTTCTTTTTCACTGATCATTTGGAAACTATGCGTACTTGTTCTACATGGTCTGAAGATGTGCATGTAGTTTTGGGATTATCCTGCCATTCTTTTTTTTTCAACTATTTGCACTTTTTCAACTTTTTTTTTTCAAATTTTTTTTTTTTTTAGTTGTGACACAATGATGTTGGTAGCTTGTGGGCGGAACTCCTCTTACAGTTTTATACCAAACTTTTTGAAACTTTGCAGGTGTTTTTGCATGGTCTGAAGATGTGCATGTGGTTTTAGGGTTCATCATATCATCATAATCAGATTTTTGATTAACATGCAGGTACAGGGGCAACATCCACACCAGTGGGCCCCCTTCCAGATAGCTGGCTTGCTGCATGCATGGCAGATCTCACACCAGATATCCAGGTATGTCTATCATGAGGGTTGATGGCCGAGAGCTTGCACTCTCTGCAATCCCACTCTGTCAGCTGTTTCCATGTCATCTTGGGCCTCCCAGGCCCAAGCTTTCCATCAACCTGTATGTCAAAGGCAGTCTTGACTGCACCAATGGAACGTTCCACATGTCCATACCTTCGGAGTCTTCTCTCCTTCAGAATGAGGTCCAGATCCTCAATGCCAAGCTGCACAAGTAGCTCATTGGACCTGGTGGTGACAATGTCTTGCGGTCTGACATTACAGTTCTGTCTGATCATTGGCCTGTCGTTTCGCTGCAGACGCTGGAGGTTTGGCTTTGTCAATGGCCAAGTCTCGCTGGCATGGAGCATTGCACTCCGCACACAAGAGCTGTCCATACGGCCACGTGTTTTGAAAGAGAGGTGGCGTGAAGAGAGAACTGGTAGCAGATCCTTGAACTTCTTCCAGGTGGTTTTCACAGGGGTTGTGGTTGAAAGTTCACAGCCACCTGCTGCTGAGAGCATGTCTCCTAAGTAGCAAAAAGGAAGCTACCACCACAAGCTTGTCAGGTCCGACCTGGACTTCCTTCTGTGGTCTGCCATCCAAGGGGCATGCAGTTCCCTGGCACCGTGTACATCTGTAGTCAGGGTCTTTTTTCAAGCGCTTGAGCCCACTGCATTTCTTGTGCACCCAGTGCTTGCAGCCATTGCAGAAGATGCTGTTGCTGCCCACTCCAGTGCGACAGACCGCGCATGGAAACTCGCCTGAACTCTGCAGGAGGTCCAGTCCCGTACCACAGATTATCTTTGTCTTTCAAGCATTTACTCTCAGTCCTTTCTTCTCCTTGCTTCTTTCCATGTCAAGAGCCTCCTGACACATTCCTCAAGTGATTCAGCGATGATAACAAAGTCATCAGCATAGAGGTCTTCCCAGGGGACCCCAGAGCGGAACTCTCATGATAAGGCTTCAAGCACAATGATGAAGAGCAGTGGGCTGAGTACTAATCCTTGGTGAACACCAACCTTCACTTCAAACTCTTCACTGTACCCCTCACCAACATGGACACAGCTCCGCTCATTTGCATACATCCCCTGCACCATACAATCCACTCTTCCACACCAAGTTTTCTCAGCGCCCACCAGATGACCTTTCAAGGTATTCGATCAAACGCCTTCTCCAGGTCTACAAAAGCCTTGTTGAGTCTCTTGTTGGCAGCTAGATACTTCTCTTGCAGCTGCCTGACAACAAAGATTGCGTCTGTAGTGCCTCTGCCTGGGACTCAGCCAAACTGGGAATCGTCGATTGACACCATCTGTCTAATGAGGTTATCCTACCATTATTTTTTTTATCAACTTTTTCCACTTTTTTGACTGTTTTTTCCAGGTCAAATTACTATTAGAATACATACCTTGTGGGTGCAACTCCTCCTTGAGTTATCCACCAATCATTTTGAAACTATGCAGACTTGTTCTACATGGTCTGTTGATGTGCATGTAGTTTTGGAGTTATCCTCTGATTATTTTTTATCAACTTTTTCTTCTTTTTATAGCCCCGGCATACAAAGTATGCAATGGGGGTATATAGTTTTTGTCTCCTGTGTATCTGTGTGTCAGTCTGTCTGTTAACATTTATTTTGTGTCAAAGATATCTCAGGAACTACTTTACCTAGAAACTTGAAATTTTGTACACATGACAAGTATGACTAGTTGTATTGTGGGAAAGAAAATAAGGGCCATGGGGCCAGATCCCTTAGAGTTATTTCCCTTTGTGGTTCTGGCTATACTGATGGCCATTTATTTTGTGTCAAAGATATCTCAGGAACTACTTTACCTAGAAACTTGAAATTTTGTACACATGACAAGTGTGACTAGTTGTATTGTGGGAAAGAAAATAAAGGCCATGGGGCCAGGTCCCTTAGAATTATTTCCCTTTGTTGTTCTGACCATACTGATGGCCATGGCCAGGGGTATTAGTGAGCATATGCTCACTTCATGGACTAGTTTGACTTAGTTTTTTTTCCAGGTTTGAATACTATTAAAATAGATACCATGTGAGCTCAACTCCTCCAAGAGTTTTCCACTGATCATTTTGAATTATGCATACTTGTTCTACATGGTCTGTAGATGTGCATGTGGTTTTGGGGTTATTCTCCTATTATTTTTTATCAACTTTTTCCGGGGTGGTCGGGTGGTGCGAAGGTGCTGTGTATCTTACATCACTGGGGCGTCCAACTGATATTGGCTTACAGTTGGGCAAGGCCTGCTATCCTTGTAGTGGGTAAGGGTAGAGGGGGAATGTTTTTATTTCTTCTGTTTCTTCACTTTCTTTCCTGTTCCTCTTTCTTCCCTGTCCCTCTCTTTCATCTCCTCTACTCTCTCTTCTATCTCTTTTCTCCCTTTCTCTGGGAGACGACACAAAATGACCCTCAAGGGTTGACGTGTCGTTAAACCCCAACACAATCAAAAATCTACTTTTTGGACTAATTTTATCAAGGTCGGATTAGTATTAGAATAGATATTTTGTGGGTGCTACTCCTCCTAGACTTTTCTTTTCCACTGATCATTTGGAAACTATGCATACTTGTTCTACATGGTCTTTAGATGAGCATGTAGTTTTGGGATTATCCTGCCATTCTTTTTTCTACTTTTTGCTTTTTTTCAACATAGTGTTTTTTTTTAGTTGTTACACGATGACATTGGTAGCTTGTGGGCGCAACTCCTCTTACCATTGTATACCAAACATTTTGAAACTTTGTAGGTGTTTTTGTCATGGTCTGAAGATGTGCATATGCTTTTAGAGTTATCCTCACACCATTTTTTTATCATCTTTTCCACATTTTCGACATTGTTTTTCAGGTCTGATTGGTATTAGAATAGATACTTGTAGGCGCAACTCATCCTATAGGTTTCCACCTATCAGTGTTCTGCATGGTCTGAAGATGTGTGTGGGGTTTCAGGGTTATCCTCCCATTATTTTTTATCAACTTTTTCCACTTTTTTGACTTAGTTTTTTTCCAGCTCCAATTAATTTTGGAATAGATACCTAGTGGGCACTACTCCTCCTAGATCCTTTTCTAGCGATTATTTTGAAACTATGCATACTTGTTGCACATGGTCTAAGATGTGCTCGTGGTTTGGGGCTATCCTCCGATTACACTATAGATCCAATACATCGCAGTCCATTATTTCGCGAAATCCAGTATATCCTGAATCGGCCATGGAGCCCAAATTTTCTTGAACATGAAATATTTTCTACGGTCATTCTCTCCCTTCCGCTGATTCAAGAAGGGCAGTTGCCAGTTTCTGACAAAAGAATGTGCACAATACTGGTCTATTGCTTAGAGGACTAAGCCTGCCCAGTAAATGTGTGGTTAGGTAAATGACCGCGCTCAACATGACCCCATTGGGTTGACTGGGCCGTAAAACCTCAATACAAACAAAAGCCCAAATTTTCCATAAGCAAAAACTTTCAAGCCTTTGAAATGTTTGTCGTTTTATTTAACTCAGAAAAAAAATAATGCATTCTGGTAGTTGAATTTTTGCGCCTATCCTGACTATGTCGCGTCGTGTATTGTGACAAACAATTCACTTAGCTTCATTCAGCACACGCATTGATTAAAATTGGCAAACAGTAAATTATAATCACCATTATTGTCATAATCAATGTCATTTTTGAGTACATAGATCTATTCGATGCTCAATCAGTCAATGATGCCCACGAACTAATTCTGCTCAACAGGTGAAAATGGTCCTTTTCAAAACCAGCAAATTTTACAAGACAGTAGTCTTACGATGTTTCTGTCCCATACACAGATCTTTGTCCACTCATTTTACACTTCTCTAGCTATAAATATTTTAAAAGAAATCAACAACATAAAAAAAAAAAATAATAAAAATAAAAGAATTTAACTTTTATAAAAAATAAAAGAATTTAACTATGATATTTTTTTTGCGGATGCTACACATTAAGGTAAGGGAAGCAACTCAAAATATCTAAGCACATCTTAGTCAATTGTAGTTGCTTCCCTTCGCAGTTCTAGGACACCAGAGCATCCAATTGTCAATCCAGCGATTTGTTGTTTTTAAATGTAGTTTATCATCTGGTCTCGATTAAAATTACTTATTATTAAACTTAGCGCACCATTGTATATACTGCCATTGAGCAGTTTGTATCCTATTTTAATTGGGAAATATAGCTGATAGCTTGACTGAATGCAATTTATCAGCGATGTCTCAGCAAACTACCACAGTAACAAAACAAGTGAGTGTTATGCCGTTATACATGCATGGTACATGTCTTGATTTATATCGCGATCCATTTATACCCCGGGGACCTCGATATTTTGGATCTACAGTGTATTTAAAACTTACAGCCCTTTACTAAAAAAGCCATGATGTTGGGGGACGCTTGCCCGCAACAGGCTTTATTTTAGACTATCTTTAAACTGCTGCTAAAGTGCTTTGAGACAATGGGGATATACTGGATTTTCCATGTAATTCTATTATTCTGTTCTGACTGTTCTGAATCTGTGTCTCAGTGGTGTAGTGACAGATTCTTACATGTGACAGTTCTAGTTAACACTTCTCATGCTGAATGAATTAAGATGCCACACATATTTCTAATTGTCAGTCAATCAGATTACTGAATCCTGACTTTTGATATAAATTCACTTAATGAATGACAACAGTGTACATCCAGATCAGTTGGCTTCTTCAGAAGCCAACTGATCTGGATCTGCACTGTTTGCAAAGGCAGGACATACACTTCAACCTCTTTATAACATAGTTTGTTATAACACCATTTTGGATATAACATGGTTCAAAGATCGATCCCAAAAATGTATAGATTATATTGAAAAATGACCATAAATGGTCATTTTAACTTCGTAATACATTAACCTATAGATAATGTGCTATTCTCTTCTGTTATTCACCCCCTCCACAGAAAAAACGACCTTTCAGTCGTTATAAAGTCTTAATTCAGAAGGTCCCTTTAACAGTTACCTGTATGACGTAGTTCCTCCCGCTCAAATGATCACGTGTCAGTTTCTTTTCTGTGGACTTTGAATGTTCAAGGATTATTATTCTGTGTTAGAAAAAATGGATTAAAATTATTCTACACGGTTAAAATTTTTATATCCTTGACTTTCTCTGGTTCTATATTCACTCCTTCTACTATCTATGTACTTATTTTCGAAATATCGATCTTAGATTTCTTGTTTTCTCAATGTTAAATTTCTTCCTTTGTTTCCGCGTCAGTCGATGCATTTCGCCCGCGGCAACTGTGGCCATTTAAAAGCTAAATGGGATACACATTTATCTTGTCTAACTTGTAATTCTTGCACATGTATCTCTCCGTGTTATATTTGTAGTTCCTGGACAGAAAAAGTTTGGAACCTAGCAGAAAGAAGACGCCTTCATGCTACTAGAAAATCAGTTATGACGCAGAAGAGAAAACAGAAGAAATCAAAGAAATCCAAGAAGTCCCAGTCAGACATGTCTGACAACGGGACAGTTGATGGGAGCACCGCCCCTCATAGCTTTACTGCTCGGGGCAGGACCCATCAAGGTGGCAGCCTGGCGGACTTAGAGTCTGACCGGGCACTAAGCCCACCAGTCACCAGTCACCAGTCAACCAGTCAACCAGTCACCAGTCAACCAGTCACCAGTCATCCAGTCACTGGGCAACTTATCTCCGTTCATCCAGTCGCCAGTCAACCAGTCACCAGTCAACCAGTCACCAGTCAGCCAGGCACCAGTCAACTAGGCTCCAGTCAACCAGGCATGGGTTTACAGTCATTCCCGTATGACCTACAAACACAAATTCCGCCTGGTTATATTCCTATAAATGTGCCTGTACAAAGCTACGCTCCGTCCATAAGTAGCCATATTTCACAGGGTAGTGTCCACAGACTATCCAATGTCTGTATTCCTGGTTACGAACGTTCTAATAGACTAGAACTTCCTAATCCAGCTTCTTCCTCTAGACAGATTATTCCACTCGAACCTGATTTTTCGCAGGTCTCAGATCCGAGTGTAATGATTGAGCCTCCAAATTCAAATGATTTATCTATCTCCAGACCTTCAAGGAAGGATCAGTCTAAAAGAGAGCATAAATCTAAAAAGAGAAGAAGACATCGATCGTCCTCTTCTTCTATCTCTACTTCCAGATCAGACTCTTTGAGATCTAAGCACTCTCATAAAAAGAGAAGAAGACGATCGATGACGCCTTCTTCTTCATCAAATTCCTCCCAATCTCAACTTGACATTGGTAGATATACAAGGGCTCATAAATCTCCCCAGGTTGTTCAAACGCCAACTCCAATACAACCTGAGGAGGCTAATTTTAGTCAATTCACAAATCAACCTATTAATTACGATCAGATTCAGCCGAATCTCACTCAACAGAATAAGGAGTCAGATTCGGAAACTGAATCCGAAGTCTGGTCATTTGATCGTGCGATTAACGAGGTCTTCCGGCTTCTTCCTCCTGAGTTATGCCCCAAAACTCAGCAGGATCAAGCTCCATTAAAACCTCTCTCTGGGATTGAACAATTAATGGAGTCTCGTTCCACTCCATTACTTGTCCTCCCACAATCCAAATTAGTACAAAATACAACAAAATATATTCAAAATAGACTAGAATCGGACAAATGTTCAAGAGATTGGATTTGTCCGCAAAGCTTGGTTTCGGCTCTTGCTCCGACTAAATTCTACAAGAGCCAAAACCAATATTTGCCAACTGATAATATCCCTCAATTAGAAGCGGATGCGTCGCTCCTAGACATTTCTAATAAAGGAAGAGCTTCTATTCCGCTCAAGAATCTAGAAGCATGGGAAAGGAAGGCTAGAAAACTAGTCGCTATTAATTCTCATGCTGATCTATTTTCTTCAGCTGCCTTCCTTTCATTACAACAGGAATCGATGTCGGTTGCGGCCCTTTCCAGACTTCTGGAGGCCGTAGCCAAATCGATTAAACATGCTACTGCCATGTCTACACTTTTAACTACTGAATTATTCCAAGCTAGGAGGGACGCAGCCCTAGCTTCGTCTAAACTACTACTCGACAATTCCACATACGAGTTAAGGAACGCTCCTATTAACTCAAAATCCTTATTTGACGGCAGGATAAAAGAAATAGCTAAATCAAACTTCGAAGCTCAACAGCAAAGGTTTCTAGCTTCTACATCCATTCAGTCACAATCTCATTCTTATAAGCCTCCTTCGCAGAGCAGAGCTTTCAAGATACCTAAATATCCTGCTAAACAAACAACATCCAGACCTAAACCTACGCAGTCGTATAGGTCCAAAAATATTCCTCAAAGCTCATCTTCTCACATTAAGAAAGATAATATCAAGAGGACTGGTAACATCCGTCAGTTCCCCTCCTCTAAACCTGCCTCTTCCTCCGCAAGATTATGAAGGCCCGCCCTTTCCACTGCCTGCTCTTCCGATCGCGGACATTCCAGTGGGAGGACGATTGGCCCATTTTGCGGAAAAATGGGAGGAAATAACAGACAACAAATGGGTCCTCTCTATCGTACGAAACGGATTCAGGATACCATTCATCAAAATTCCTCCTTTGTCATCTGTTCCGATCAGAATGAGTCAATCCTCCTCCCCATTTCTCAGAGAAGAGATCGAAAATCTTCTCAACAAACGGGCAGTGGAAAGGGTACAGAATCCGGAAACTCCCGGCTTTTATTCCCAGATATTCCTTGTGCCAAAAAAGAACGGAAAGTTTCGTTTAATATTAGACCTGTCTTTATTAAACCGTTACATAGAGAAACAAGCATTCAAAATGGAGACAGTCAAATCGGTAAGACAAGCGATGAGACTCAACGATTGGGCTGTCTCCATAGATTTAACAGATGCATATCTACATGTGCCGATACATCGTCAATCCAGGAAGTATCTTCGTTTCGTACACGAAGATCAAGTATATCACTTTTCGGCCCTACCGTTCGGAATGTCTCTAAGTCCGTTAATTTTCTCGAAACTGATGGACGTTATTGCAGCTTTTCTACGCCAACGTGCCATATCAGTTTTTCCATACCTAGACGATTGGCTGATAAAAAATCTGATTCACAACCGTCTGATTACTCAGACAAAGATTTGCATTCAAACTATTCAAAGCCTAGGTTTTCTGCCAAATCTCAAGAAGTCAGACCTCTTTCCTGCTCAGAAATTCACCTTCATAGGTATGGAATTTCTGACGCAACAAAATTTAGTCAGGGTTCCAGCGGATCGTGTACAGAACCTAATTCTAACAATCAAGAAAATAATGTCAGCAAAACATGTATCGGCACGAACTTTCCTTTCTCTTTTGGGCAAACTCAGTGCTGCAGCAGACCTTGTTCTCCTGGGCAGACTGCACTTACGTCCTCTTCAGATGTGCCTGCTGTCAGTCTGGAAACCTCATATTCTTCCTCTCGATCACCCGATCTCGATAAACGGCATGATTCGATCTCACTTACAATGGTGGATAAACCCCATTCGATTCGAGACAGGGACTTCAATCCATCCTCCAGACCCCAAATTCTTCCTTTATACGGATGCCAGTCATTACGGATGGGGAGCTCATTTAGAGCCGACAACACTGTCCTTTCATGGTCGCTGGACAGAAAACCAATCCCAGCTCCATATCAATATGTTAGAAATGATGGCCATACAATTAGCACTGAAACAAGCCAAAACATTTATTCACCATTCTTGCATCATGATATCCACAGACAACACAACGGTGGTCTCATATATCAACAAACAGGGTGGCACTCATTCCCCCAATCTTTGCGTAGAAGTTTGGAAAATACTCAATTGGTGCCTGGAACAAGACATAGTTATCAGAGTACGTCACATCCCAGGCAAATTCAACATTCTTGCAGACCGCCTCTCAAGACTAGACAAACCTATCAAGACAGAATGGGCTCTGGATCAAACAGTTGCGAATTCAGTATTCCAGATGCTCAACTTCCCAAATGTGGATCTGTTTGCGACAAGATTCAACCACAGACTCCCATTATATGTCTCTCCAGTACAAGACTACAAAGCACTAGCGATAGATGCCCTGTCCATGGACTGGAATCATCTTCATGCATATGCTTTTCCTCCTTTTATTCTGATACCTGCTGTTCTAGAGAAAATCCGACAACATCAGTGCAGAATAGTTCTCATAGCTCCGTTCTGGCCACAGCAACAGTGGTTCTCAGAGCTTCTTCTTCTATTAGTGTCAGCTCCGATTCGTCTGCCACTAATTCCAAGACTACTGACTCAATCCAAAGGAAGATTTGTACATCAAAACCTCCCAATTCTCGACCTTCACGCTTGGGAGTTATCAAACAATCAATCAGAGATAAGAAATTTTCACAAAACGTTGCAGATTTTGTCTCCAGATCAAGAAGAGCATCTACACAAAAAGTCTACGATGCAAAATGGACCATCTTCTCTAATTGGTGTCATACAAAAAAGGTTAATCCGATCTCGGCCCCTATTACAGTTATAGCCGATTTCTTAATCTTTCTTTTTTCGGAAAAGAAATGTCAGATTAGTACTATTAAAGGTTATAGATCTATGATCTCTAACACTTTAAAATTCAAAACTGGTAATAGAATCGGATCTAATCCAGTTTTATCTGAACTTATCAGATCCTTTGAACTTCAACGACCAGTACAAAGATCTCTTACACCTAAATGGGATTTATCATGGGTTTTAGTATGTCTACAAAAACCACCTTTTGAACCTCTTGATAAGGCTTCTAAATTTCACGTTACTATTAAGACAGCCTTTCTCTTAGCTCTTGCCACTGCTAAAAGGTGTAGTGAAATACATGCTCTAGCTATGGATTCACAACATTTAAGATTTAATCAATCTGATGGTTCAGTTTCCTTGATTCTTAAATCTGGTTTTTTAGCAAAAAACCAGCTTCCTTCTGTTAAACCAGATCCTATTGTTGTTCCTAGTCTTGCTCGAATATGTAAATGGGAACATACTGACAGACTTCTTTGCCCCGTTAGGGCTCTGAAATTCTATCTCAAAATGACTAGCTCTTATCGCCAAAATAGAACTAGACTTTTTCTTCCTATTAAAGGCAATAAGGATATCTCTAAAGATACTATCTCGAGATGGATATCTTACACTGTTAAACTTGCCTATAGGAAACTCACTAAACGAGATATCTCTTTCCTTAAAATCAAAGCTCATGAAGTTAGAGCTCTTTCCTCTTCTTGGGCTTTCTTCGACAAAGTTCCTCTCAATGATATACTTCAAGCAGCGGTTTGGAATAGTTCATCAACTTTTGCCAAATTCTATCTCAGAGACATGTCTCAACAAGCACAGAATCTCCAAAGTTTGGGCCCCATTGTAGTGGCCCAAAAAGTGGTGGGGGGCCAACAGCAATCAGCTATGGATGTGTAGACAACGTCAACAGCCCCCCTAGACCTGATGCTATACTAGAGAGGTACTAATTATATCTTTATTATATATATATGTTAACCCTGGATTACTTTATCCTTGGTTAAAGGATCTTATTATTGCCTTAAGCACTAATTATGTCCTCATTATATATATATATATAAAAAATAAATCCTTTTATTAAGCCTTAATTCAGAAGTTGGGACTAACTTATTAGGAGAAATCCTCCCTCCTATTCTACAAATTCTAGCACATTATCTATAGGTTAATGTATTACCAAGTTAAAATGAAGTTTTTTAAAAGTAAAACATATTTTAACGAGTAATACTTAACCTATAGATAAGTATTTATCGTCCCACCTCCCTTCCCTCGCTCCTTTCTCCTAATTGTGTATTGTTATACACATAAAATAAACTGACACGTGATCATTTGAGCGGGAGGAACTACGTCATACAGGTAACTGTTAAAGGGACCTTCTGAATTAAGACTTTATAACGACTGAAAGGTCGTTTTTTCTGTGGAGGGGGTGAATAACAGAATAGAATAGCACATTATCTATAGGTTAAGTATTACTCGTTAAAATATGTTTTACTTTTAAAAAACTTCATTTTTCAATATAATCTATACATTTTTGTTTGGATATAACACGTTGTTTAACTAACACGGTTTATGCTATGGACTCCAACAAGAGTGTTTTAAAGAGGTTGTGGTGTATCTGGATTCAGCAGGACAAGGGTTAACATTTGCTGTCAAATTGCTGAGCACCATAATTGTCCTATACCTTTCCTGACAAAATGGTATATTTAAATAATGCCAATCCAGATCAGACTGTTCCAGAAGGAGCATTCTGATGGGGAAGTCCATTTTTTTGTCATTCCACCAAACATTTTTGATACAAATCGGTTCGACAATTTTGTGAAGTGGTAAAAAAACTGCTACTTGAATGGTTAACAGCAAACCCAGGTCAAACACTTAAAAGGGCTATTTGTTCTGGGTCTGTTCTGTTTGCTTGGACATATTCTGTTGAGGTTAATATGGGAGTAAACTACAGTATAACCTCAATGGCTCGAATCCGGATGGCTCGTTTACCGTGGATGATTCAAACTCTTTTTTTCAGTCCCTACAAAATCCTTCCAATAGCTCAAGAATTTGGCATTATCACTGATCAGGTTAAAGTCTCATAAATTCAGAGGCAATATCCCATATGACTGAAATATTGATGACTACTGTGCTTTCGACATCTTTCAGAAAGTCGTTTTTTGCTTGATGCTTTACACAGAAGTAAATTTGCAAATTTTTGTCATGATTTAATGCAAAACCATTTGTCGTAAGTAACTACCTGTGTACAAAAAGTTTTATTCTAGTTATTGGTTTTTAGCTCGCCTGTACGAAGTACAAGGAGAGCTATTGTAGTCACCCCGGTCGTCCACGTTTGCGTTTGCGTTTGCGTTTGCGTTCCCGTTCCCGTCACACTGTGTTAAAGTTTTTCAAATGCTTATATCTCAACAGTCACTCCTCACAGAGGCATCAAATTTGGAACTTAGGTACCTTGGAGGGTCTTCTGAGATTCCAAGAGAATAAACCCCTGGGTTCATGCCCCTGGGTGGGGCTAGGGGTCAGAATCTAGGACACCTTTGTAATACTGTGTTAAAGTTTTTCAAATTCTTATATCTTGACTTTCACTCCTCATAGAGCATTCATATTTAGAATTTGGGTACCTGGACGAGTCTTCTGAGATTCCAAAAGAACATACCCGTGGGTTCATACCTCAGGGTGGGCCTTGGGGTGGGGCTAGGGGTCAAAATCTAGGACACATTTGTAAAATCTTATATGCCTACAGGTTATAGACACAACTGGTTATACATCAGCTAACTATGTGACATCAGTTTAAGTGTAAGAGAGTGAAGGTCATGGTGACCTACATTTTACGGTCAAGGTCACCTAGATTTCACGGTCCAGTGATTTTGTCTTATATCTTGAATACTATTTGTTGGATAAATGTCACACCTGGGATATTAATTCCATGTGACCCAATGAATGACCACTTACTATATCTAGGTCATTGTGACCTATATTTCATGGTTCAGTGATTTTGCCTTATATCTTGAATACTTTTTGTTGGTTAAATGTCACACCTGGGATATTACTTCCATGTGACCCAATGAATGACCACTTACTATATCTAGGTCATTGTGACCTATATTTCATGGTTCAGTGATTTTGCCTTATATATTGAATACTATTTGTTGGATAAATGTCACACCTGGCATATTAGTTCCATGTGACCCAATGAATGACCACTTACTATATCTAGGTCATTGTGACCTATATTTCATGGTTCAGTGCTTTTGCCTTATATCTTGAATACTATTTGTTGGATAAATGTCACACCTGGGATATTAATTCCATGTGACCCAATGAATGACCACTTACTATATCTAGGTCATTGTGACCTATATTTCATGGTTCAGTGATTTTGCCTTATATCTTGAATACTATTTGTTGGATAAATGTCACACCTGGGATATTAGTTCCATGTGACCCAATGAATGACCACTTACTATATCTAGGTCATTGTGACCTATATTTCATGGTTCAGTGATTTTGCCTTATAGCTTGAATACTATTTGTTGGATAAATGTCACACCTGGGATATTAGTTCCTTGTGACCCGATTATTGACGTCAAAATATATCTCTGTTGGTGTGACCTATATTTCATGGTTCAGTGATTTTGCCTTATATCTTGAATACTATTTGTTGGATAAATGTCACACCTGGGATATTACTTCCATGTGACCCAATGAATGACCACTTACTATATCTAGGTCATTGTGACCTATATTTCATGGTTCAGTGATTTTGCCTTATATCTTGAATACTATTTGTTGGATAAATGTCACACCTGGGATATTAGTTCCTTGTGACCCGATTATTGACGTCAAAATATATCTCTGTTGGCGTGACCTATATTTCATGGTTCAGTGATTTTGCCTTATATCTTGAATACTATTTGTTGGATAAATGTCACACCTGGGATATTACTTCCATGTGACCCAATGAATGACCACTTACTATATCTAGGTCATTGTGACCTATATTTCATGGTTCAGTGATTTTGCCTTATATCTTGAATACTATTTGTTGGATAAATGTCACACCTGGGATATTAGTTCCATGTGACCCAATGAATGACCACTTACTATATCTAGGTCATTGTGACCTATATTTCATGGTTCAGTGCTTTTGCCTTATATCTTGAATACTATTTGTTGGATAAATGTCACACCTGGGATATTAATTCCTTTAGACCCGATTATTGACGTCAAAATATATCTCTGTTGGTGTGACCTATATTTCATGGTTCAGTGATTTTGCCTTATATCTTGAATACTGTTTGTTGGATAAATGTCACACCTGGGATATTACTTCCATGTGACCCAATGAATGACCACTTACTATATCTAGGTCATTGTGACCTATATTTCATGGTTCAGTGATTTTGCCTTATATCTTGAATACTATTTGTTGGATAAATGTCACACCTGGGATATTAGTTCCTTGTGACCCGATTATTGACGTCAAAATATATCTCTGTTGGTGTGACCTATATTTCATGGTTCAGTGATTTTGCCTTATATCTTGAATATTTGTTGGATAAATGTCACACCTGGGATATTAGTTCCATGTGACCCAATGAATGACCACTTACTATATCTAGGTCATTGTGACCTATATTTCATGCTTCAGTGATTTTGCCTTTTAGTTTTATTACTATTTCATGGAGAATTGTCATACCTGGATTATTATATCTAAGTGACAAAATGATTTACATACAAATACATCTAGGTCAGTGTGACCTATATTATATGGCTTAATGATAAAAATGTTACAATATAAAATGTACCCAGCAGGCGAGCTTGCTGTCCTCCGACAGCTCTTGTTAAAAAATAAAATAGTTTCACTTTTTCCCATAGTGAAAATGAAGCCAAATCATGCAGAAATCTGTAGGGTAGGTAACTTGGAGCTAAATTTTCAACAAGTTTCACTTATTCAATCTTTCTGAAATTTCACAATATTGTTGTAAAACGTCAATAATTCAAATTCAGCAAAGAAAAGTAAAAAATATTTTCTTAGACAAAAAATAAAAAAAAATCACTTTACTATAGAAATTGCTTAGGTCAGACCAACTTTTGGCCGTAACTTTAATTTTTGTGTAAATATTTGAGAACAAAACACAGAAGCATAAAAGACAAATGGTTTCTGACAAGATATGGCCAACCAGAATGAAATATTTTCATTTGAAATAAAACGCCAAGCAAAAAACGTCTTTCCAAGAGATGTCAAAAGGACAGAAGGTAATTAAACCGCAACTCAACCGCAACATGATCCATAGCTAAGATAAGGTATAGGTATTCAACCAAGAAATTCTTATTTTTTACTCCTATATGTTCCTAATTTCTCAACAAAAACACGTCTCTTATTTCTCTCCTGATTTTAAGCCTCTTTGCAAGGAGAATTAACCCTAGTCCTGCTGAGCCTAGATATGTCCTGCCTTTGCAAACAGTGTAGATCCAGATCAGTTGGCTTCTGGAGAAGCCAACTGATCTGGATATGCACTGTTTGCCATAAAGTATATGAATATTTATCAACAAACTGGATCAAGTAATCTGATTGGCTGAAAATTAGAAATGCGCATGGCATCAATTTATTCAGCAGGACAAGGGTTAAGGAAAACACCTGGGTACTCTTCTTATCCTGAGCTGTGGACTAAATAACAACATTGTATTTCTTAGGCTAAAAAAGCTATTTGATTCTCAGCATTGTATTTCTTAGGCCAAAAAAAAAAAAGTATTAGATTCTCAGACACCATCTGTCCAAAAGGTCCCGCATATATGATATTTTTCAGTGGTAAGTTTTTTCTGACCCATGAAAATACGTGGCACAGGATTTTACTCACTTATCTGAGAATCATTTCTTACCAAATTGCAATCTAGACCACAAACATATGGCATTCTTACTTACTTGCAAAGGAAATTGGTAAATTACGATCTGTTTATGTTGTTTGAGACTTTAAACTTGCTGTTGTTGCAGATAGATAGATTATAGATACTTCTGGTCTCCATTTTGTTTAACCAAACAAACCCAAATGTCCAAGAATGTACCCAACTAGAAAATAAAAATAAAAAGCCACCCGCATGCATCTGTTTTTTGAAAAGTGTCTGAGAATCTAAAAACTTTTTTTTTTGTGGCCTTAGATAAGTACCCACATGTACTGTCTGTTAATGACCTTCACTGTCTTTTCTGCAATGTTAATTCGCAACCATACTTTACCTTTAACCATGCTCTTGCTGAAGTCAGATATGCCCTGCCTTTGCAAACAGTGTAGATCTAGATCAGTTGGCTTCTGAAGAAGCCAACTGATCTGGATCTGCACTGTTTGTCACTGAGCTGTGGACTAAATAACTATATACATTGTATTTCTTAGATAAATACCCACATGTACTGTCCGTTAATGACCTTCACCGTCTTTTCTGCAATGTTAATTCGCAACCATACTATATCTTTAACCATGCTCTTGCTGAAGCCAGATATGCCCTGCCTTTACAAACAGTGTAGATCTAGATCAGTTGGCTTCTGAATTTATTCAGCATGACAAGGGTTAATATTTGGGCAGACACATGCTTGAGCAAGTAGCATAAAAAATCAAGACTGCAGTTTGATCAAGATAAGCCATGTTTGCTATTCAGCCACCGTTTTTAGACACAGCCTTTGTTGGACCATAATCATGTGTTTGAATATTTAGGCACCTTATCTCCGTACTTTACTTACCTTGAATTCTGAACAAGTCCATTTGATTATCTGTTGATGTATCTAAAACCTGCTTGATGTTCAGCACACAGTGTAGAGCCGGCCTCTGTGGCTCAGTTGGATGGGTGTCCTACTGGTGATCAGGAGGTTGTGGGTTTGACCCCTGCCAGGTTGGGAACATTCTGTCGCGGAGATTGATCAGGAAATATTTTCTATGGTCGTTCTCTCCCTTCCGCTGATTCAAGAAGGGCAGTTGTCAGTTTCTGGCGAAAGAATGTGCACAATACTGGTTAACCTCTTAGAGGACTAAGCCTACCCAGTAAAAGTGTAATAAGGTAAATTGACCTTGCTCAACATGACCTCTTTGGGTTGACTGGGCCGTAAATCCCCAACACAAAGACCCAGATCAACAGCATCACAAGAATAAATGAAAAAAAAAAAAATATTGCTCATACCTCATCTGCAAATTTAGTCAGTGATAAAATGGGTAAATTTTCTGCAGATATTTATGATCATTTAATTTTATTTTTTTTTTTGCAGAGAACAGGGTTTGACATTTCATGCAAGTTGTCTACTTTGACATAAATGGTCTCCTAAGGAGACTGTTTATACGAAATGAGACATTGAATTTCTGGGAAAAATGAAAAAAAAATATCAGTTTGTCTTCAGCTAAATTTGCCCAGAGAGTACATACCTAAATGGTTAGCACATCTTACTTTTGACCAGAATGTTCTAGGTTTGAATTCCCGCAGAAAGGTATAAGTGGAATACTATCAGTTTTGTCAACAGGTTGTAATAAGGGAGTTAATTCATATGCACCTTCATAATACTTTGTAGCATATTAGAGTTCATTGATGCAATCATATCCAGTATTTACCCAGTGTATTTGGCAAAGATCATGATCTGTGGTACAGGCCTGGACCTTCTGCAGAGTTCAGGCAAGTTTCCATGCGCCGTCTGTCGCACTGGAGTCGGCAGGAACAGGATCTTCGGCAGCGGCTGCAAGCACTGGGTGCACAAAAAATGCAGTGGGCTCAAGCGCTTAACAAAGGACCCTGATTACAGATGTACACGGTGCCAGGGAACTGCACGCCCCTTGGATGGCAGACCACAGAGGGAAGCCTAAGTTGGACCTGACAACCTGGAGATGGTAATTTCCTTTTTGCTACGAAGGAGACATGCTTTCAGCAGCCAGTGGCTGTGAACTTTCAACCACAACATGTGTGAAAATTGCCTGGAAGAAGTTCAAGGAGTTGCTACCAGTTTTCTCTTCCCATCACATCTCTTTCAAGACAGGTGGCCATGTGTATAGCTCTTTTGTGCAGAGCGCAATGCTCCATGCCAGTGAAACTTTTGCCATTGACAAAGCCAAACCTCCAATGTCTGCAGCGAAATGACAGGGCAATGATCAGACAGATCTGCAATGTCAAACCGCAAGGTATTGTCACCTCCAGATCCAATGAGCTACTTGTGCGTCTTGGCATTGAGGACCTGGACCTCATTCTGAAGGAGAAAAGGCTCCATTGGTATGGACATGTGGAACGCTCCAATGGTGCAGTCAAGACAGCCTTTGACCTATAGGTTGATGGAAAGCGTTGACCTGGAAGGCCCAAGATGACATGGAAGCAGCTGACAGAGAGGGGTTGCAGAGAGTGGAAGCTCTCGGCTAACGACATTCATGATAGACATACCTGGAAATCTGGTGTGAGATCTGCCATGCATGTGGCAAGCCAGCTACCAGGAAGGGGCCCATTGATGTGGATGTGGCCCCTGTACCTGCACATTAATCAAAAATATGATGATGATGATGATGATGATGATGATGATGTTGGTGACATAAGACACTAGATCATCATCATCTCAGTATTAAGGGTAAATAGTGTATTCATACATCTTCCCAGTCACTAGATTGAATTTAGCCTGGCACCATGCTATGAGTTTTACATTTCTAATCTATCAAAGGTAAACTACTCCTCCTTGACTATTTTTCTGCACATATTAGCTCCCTTACCAGTCACAAACTCATAACTTATCAGCCAAATTAGAGAGAAGGACAATCCAAAAGTTAGGATTTTTGTAATATATACAATGTATATAGTTTTTTTGCTGATTCATATATCAGTTAGACGGGAGCCAGTCTAGATTGAATTGTGCCATGTCATGTACAAAGGGAACTCAACTTTTGCAGCATTGAAGGCAAGGGCTGGTCAATCGGAATTGGTAATCAATTATCAGTCATGTTTTTGTGATCGATAATTGCTTAGAAATCTCTAGAGATATGGTCATAATTTTACATTTCTGACTTAACCCTTCTCTTGGTGAACACGACATGCCCTATCTTAGCAAACAGTGTACATCCAGATCAGTTGGCTTCTGAAGAAGCCAACTGATCTGGATCTGCACTGTTCGCCATTAAGTATGTGAATTTATAACAACAATTTGGATCAAGTAATCTGATTGGCTGAAAATTAGAAGTGGGCATGGCATCTTAATTTATTCAGCATGACAAGGGTTAATTATTGTCTGAAAATGACTCTTATTGTATTTTATACTTTTACCATTATTGTGAGCTCAAAACCATTCAATGCATAGCCTGTTATACTTTGGATAACTTATTATAACAGAACTACAAAGCAAAATGCACAAGACAGAAAGAATATGCCACTTTTGATATGAAAATAATGTAATATATAGACAGAGAGATCAAATAATCAATTATTGGGAAAACAGCATTGACAATCATTCTCTGCAGATAATTGATCAGTTAATTGATTATCTGATTAATTTTGCCAGCTTTATTTAAGGCCCAGATCAGCCAGTACATCCTTTGAGTCTGATCAGGGTCTTTAAGTTTAGGTAATATTATATTCTAATCAATTAAGTTGATCAAATTGTGCCTGTATACTTGGGCTGATTGATTGAGATTGATTGGTTCTGTTGTCAGAGGAGTTGTTAAGGAGGAGTATTTGGTGATAATTTGGGGGAAATTTCTCTTATTTTTCCATAAAAACATATGTTGTGGATACTCATTAGATGTTCTAATGAGTACCCACGTACAACATATACATTTTATCGAGAATTGGAGAAAAATCATAGCTACAGATAAGAGGGGGTATCCACATAATATTTTTCTTATTTCTCGATGAAAACATATGTTGTTGGTACTCATTAGAAGCGCCTCGCCGAGGTGCTTCAAATGAGTACCCACAACATGTGTTTTTGTTGAGAAATAAGAAAGATATCGGCTTTTTTTGGATGAAAAAAGTGCCTTATCTGTTGCTATGAATTATTCCACAGTGATCACCAATACACTGCCTTAACAAGTTCTCTGCTGTTTGTAAACAAAACAATATTGGATTCTTTGATGATATGCCTTAACGCATGGTATGCCAAAGATCTGATGACAAATATTGATATTTTTTTATTTTTCCAATAAAATAGGACTTGATATTTCATGCAAATTGTTTTCTGGGAAAAGTAAAAAAAAAAAAAAAAAAAAAAATAAAAAAAAGTTGTCTGCTATTTTATAAATTCATGGAAGTGTGTATGCTAATGAATTAGCACAACTTCCAGCTCATTGACCTGTAGATATTATAGAACAAGAGTTGATTGACTTCTGACCATTCCTTGGAAAATCTGACCAGTTATTCTGTGATAATGCCTTCTGGGCAAAATTGTCATTCACTAATTTAGCTTATTTACCCTAAATATTTGGACAATCATGTCTGAGCAAACAGTGTAGATCAACAAGGTCACACTGCTCTAAATGGAGGAACTTGAGCAGGGTCTACCGGTACATCAATAGACAGAAAAATCTAGTGTATACCTTGAATATTCAGTTTTAAAAGACAACATATTGGCACAGGTTTGATCAAAATTGGTTAAGAAATAAAATATAAATTATAGAAGAAATCTTGCATGAAATGTCAAAGCCTGTTTTCTGAGGAAAGTATTAAATACAACAAAAAAAATAAGCATTATAAAACGAAAGCAAATGAGCACTGAAACACGCTATAATAGGCTTACTTTGCCTTGTAGTTTCAGCATATTACCACTTTAGAAAAGTCTGCAAGAAATGTCAAGTAAAAAAACATAGCATAACTAGAATGTGCTGTCGATGGCACACCATTGCAAATCCCCGCTCTTGTTGCTAATGTTGCTTATAGCATGACGGATGGATGGAGTTGCTCTACCACACCTTTACCATTAGGGGAAGTGATGCAGCAAGTTTGGTTGAATTTCGCCCAGTGGTTTAGGAGGAGAGGGCGTGATTGCAGATGGATGGACGACGGATGCACAGAAAAATAATGTTGCTCTAGCACACCCTTACCATGAGGGGAAGTGATGTTGCAAGTTTGGTTGAATTCCGCCCAGTGGAGGAGATTGCATGATGGACAGACGGATGGAGGGCAGACACATGGAAAAATAATATTGCTCATGCACACCCTTACTATGAGGGGAAGTGATGCAGCAAGTTTGGTTGAATTCTGCCCGGTGGTTTAGGAGGAGATAGCATGACGGACAGATGGATGGACGATGGATGCACGGAAAAATTATGTTGCTCTCTCACTTCTTATCATGAGAGGACGTGATGTAGCAGTTTGGTTGAAATCCACCCAGTGGTTTAGGAGAAGTTAGTAGGACAGACAAATAGGTGAACAACAGACACACAGAAAAATAATGCTGCTCTCGCACAATTTTACTGTGAGGAGAATTGATGTAGCAAGTTTGGTAGAATTCCACCCAGTGGTTTAGGAGGAATAGCATGACAGATGGACAGACAAACAGACGACGGATGTTCTGACAGATGGATGGATGGATGGAGGTATTAGGGGGTAATTATCCTAAATATCTGGACACCTTATCATCTTCTTCCTGTATTTAACGCTTAGCACTCTGGGTAAAATTTTCAGCAGACGACATTTTGAAATACTTTTTTTTTATTTTTCCCAGAAAACAGGATTTGACATTACATGCAAATTGTCTCCTGTATAGTGATTGTGGTTCTTCCTGGTTATCGTCTACTATTTTAACGCTTGGCACTCAGGGTAAAATTTTCAGCAGACGACATTTTGAAATATTTTATTTTTTTTTTCCCCAGAAAACAGGATTTGACATTTCATGCAAATTGTCTCCAAAAGAGACAATTTGCATGAAATGTCAAATCCTGTTTTCTGGGGAAAATAAGAAAAATGTCATCAATTTGTCGTCTGTTGAAAATGCCCAGTGAGTGTTAAAGATTAAAGGCAAATGCACAACAAATAAGACCATTAGTAAGTAAAACCTAGTATTTATTTGCAGCTTGCAGTGAACAAATCCTTATTACTGCAACTTAAATGCAGTTTTTGTAGTAAACTGCCTGCTTTAGCGTTGT
The DNA here is from genome assembly GCA_964016985.1 of Anodontia alba. Lineage (NCBI taxonomy): Eukaryota > Metazoa > Mollusca > Bivalvia > Lucinida > Lucinidae > Anodontia > Anodontia alba. The sequence continues at coordinate 83,858,555 of OZ024832.1, forward strand.
CATTGCATGACAGATTTGATGATAATTTTTTACTATTTTTTCCCACCCAACTATAAAAATGAGTACTGTATTCACTGGAAATGATTTAGATGTTATGAGCATTTTTTTACAGAAAATCGTGATAAAATTGATGAAGTGAGTGTTGAAATTGCGGACAGCTTGAAATTCTGTATACTTGAGCTTTATTAATGGGGTAAAATCCAGCACCTGACTTTCTATGAAGAGTGGCTTGTTTGTATCAATGAAAGAAGTTTCTGTCCTGTATATGGGAGCACTTGCTCTATTTACTGGGCGCATCTAGTGTGTAATAAGTGTGACAGGCTTTAGAGTTGGCATACCCCTCCGAAATGACAATAGCCGTGATTCGCACTCTAAGGGTTAATATTTTGGGAAAATAATGTAACACTCAGATCCAACTAAGAAGCAGTTTGATCTGGGTCTGCATTGTTGGCCATTTACAGTCTGTACACTGATATACATTATCATGTCCATAAAGTGTTGATATTTTTCTTATTTCACCATGAAAACATATGTTGTGGGTACTCATTAGAAGCGCCGCAATGAGGCACTTCTAATGAATACCCACAACATATGTTTTCAAGGAGAAATAAGAAAAATATTAAGTGAATATCCCTCTTATCTGAAGCCAAACATCGTCACGGCTTTTCTGTGTGTTGGTTAATCTTTCATCTACTGTGTTTAAATAATCAATTGAAACAATTAGCAGATGTTTGAAACTGTTTCTTACTTCTACTGGAAATTAGCGATTGACATTTCATTCAGAGTTTGAATAATATGCCAAACCTTATTTCCTGAGAACAAAACAAGATCAATATGTCATTCATTTGTCATCCACTCTGCTTCATTACACCTGGAGTCTGCTAAATGTTACCCATAGTAAGCTGAATAAAACCAAGCAGAGGACGTAATGAAATGTTTCTCTAATTTTTCTTAAAAAATAGTGTGTGGCATTGATGCAGATTGCTTCCTGCAGATATAATTTGTGGGAAAAAAGAGAAAATCTATTTATGGGAGAAATTAGATAAATACAAATTGAGCTAGCGCATGACAAAACTAAGAAAATTGCATGTGCCCAGTCTGATCAGAGTCTTTGCTCAATGGGTAGCTAATGACCCAAGCTATAATTCTTCATGTGAACAGGGAAGACTAAAATCAGACTGGGCAGATGTCTAGACTGATCTGGGTCTTCATTGGGCGCACATGGCATTTAGTTGGTTTTGTCGTGTGCTGGCACAATTTATTGTATCATACTGCGGTTGCTTAGAGAGTGGTAAAGGTTAAGGGGTTATTGACCTCCACTGTATTACCCTTAAACTGCCAATCACAACAATTGTCGTCTGCTTTGTCATCTGCTTGTGATTTTAAAAGTCATTTCTGCAAATAGTGTGGACCCAGATCAGACTGCTCCTTTAGGAGCAGTCTGATCTGGGTCCATACTGTTTGCCTGTATGCAAAAATAGGTTTAAAAAGTTTGCAAGAATATTCAGCAGACGACATAAACAGACAACATTTTCAGATGCAGATTTTCTTGGCGCTTTAAGGGTTAAACTTAGCCTGCTGTATAAAAATTTCAGCAGGCAGCATTTGAAATATTTTTCTTATTTTTCTCAGAAAATAGAGTGACATTTCATGCAAACTGTTTCCTCAGGGAATATAAGAAAAATAATGTTAATTTATCGTCTCTCAGACTGTGCCTGAGAGTAGTAATGAATGAGGTGTTGTGTTTTGTTGCAAATCCACAAAGAGACAATATTTTCCCTTAAGTTTTCCAGGCAATAGGTATTTGTTTAACATACAGTCAAACCTGTGTTAGTGGTCACCTCTATTAAGCAGCCAACCTGTATTAAGCAGCCAGAGGAAAGTTGCCCCAAAATTCATAGCCTTATATAATTGAACTGTATTAAGCAGCCACCTGCCTTCAGCAGCCACATTTTAAGCTTCCCATGGGTGGCTGCTTAAGACAGGTTTGACTGTATAGTGATAAATATAAAAGCAAACAAAACATTTGTACAAATTCAAATCAGTATAGGATGAGATTCATAAGAAAGTATTACGACTTACATAAATCTGTAACCCAGGGCAAAAGGTATTGACATTTCAGATTGACAGATTGTGCCGTTAGAAGACAAATCATATGAAATGTCAAGTCCTGTTTTCTGGGGCAGTAGGAAAAAGTATTTGAAGATGTTTCTGTTAATGGTTTCATCTGTACCCCTATTTATCCTAACTCTTTCCCAGCTAGTGGCGACTTTTGTCATCTGCTGATAACCTTTGCAAACAGTTTGGACCTAGATCAAGCCCGACAAAATGTCGGGCCTGATCTGGATCCAAACTCTTTGACACTCTGATGGTATATACCGAAAGATTTTTTGAAAAAAAAAGTTTATTTTAAAAAAATCCACAGACGACAAAAAAGCATGCAAAATTACCCAGCATGCAAAGAGCTAAATATAAAGACTGTAATTACCATACCCACATCAGCAGATGACTTTCTGAAGTATTTTATATTTGTTCCGAGAAGTAAGGCTTGAAATTTTGTGTGAATTGTCTGCCAGGCAGACAATTCACACAGAATATTAAGCCATATGTTCCAAACAAAAAAAAAAAAAAAAAAAAATAGAATGCTATCTATTTTTGCAGTTATAAAATGAGGCAGCCCACAACATTATGTTTTTTCCTGGAGAATTGAAAAAAAAAAAGAAATCTGACATCCTCTTGTTGAGAGCTATAGTTTATTATATAGACAGATGGTGAAGTTTTTGACCAGACTGCATGAATGAACAGATTAAAATTGTCTTTGCTGTTGAGTCCATTGAGCTAGATAAGATGTGTTGTGTTGTTTTTCAATCGAAAAAGTATTGAGTCTTTTCTAAAGAAAACCCAAAATATACATTTCTGTGGAGAAAAATAAGAAAAATATTTTGTCTATTTATAAATTTGCTCTTTGCTTCAGTATTGGCTAAAGTTGGTTTTCCCACAGCAGGTCTTAAAACATGTTAAAGTGTTACTACGTGCAGTTGAGCATACAATGTTTAAGTTAAAGCGGTTGTCTCATTTTTGTCCTGAAACTCATTCAGTATCAGTCCATCTGTCAGAAAGATCATCTTTACATAATTTATTTGTTGACTTGATGGAGACTAAACACAAGTTTAAATTGAAGATGACATTTGCATATCAAACCTGATGTGTGTTATTTTTGGGTTGGTGGCCAACATCTAGCAGTGGCCTCACCAACAGTAACTGCAAGTAATTATCCAAAATATTGGGACACATTTACATGTACCCTTTTACATTGATTGGACTCTTCTACCACAATTCTGAAGACCAGTCTACTTCCAATAATAGGGTGTCTGGTTAGTTTATATTATGCCCCTTCCATTTGAAGAATGGTGGAAAGGGCATATAAGGTTACCCCTGTCCATCTGTCTGTCTGTCTCTGTCCGCATCCAGTGTTAGCAGTTTGCATTTAAGTTTTTCAGGCTGGGGCATATATGTTCTTTGGACACATTCTTATGCCCCCGCCTTTTGAAGAATGGTGGAAAGGGCATACACTGTTACCCCTGTCCATCCATCCGCGTCTGGCATTAGCAATTTGCGTTTAAGTTTTTCAGGCAGGGGCATCCGCCTTTGGACACATTTCTAGTTACTGCTACGCAGCATTATAGCATTTAATGCAAAAGGTATAGACCTTGATCAGATGCCACATTCTGTTTGCCAATTATCCTTGGGGTTTTTTCTGACTAAAATGATTTTCTTTGGTCATTCTCTCCCTTCTGCTGATTCAAGAAGGGCAGTTGTCAGTCTCTGCCAAAAGAATGTGCCCAAGTACTGGACCTGCTTAGAGGACTTATTGCCTGCCCAGGAAAAAGTGTGGTTAGGTAAACCGACCATGCTGGGCAGTAAACCTCAACACAAACACAAAATGATTGGATGAGAGTTGATACCTGAGTTATTTTAGATATAACAGAAATCACAGGAGCTTTTTCTTTGTTCCAGACTGGTTTTCCCAGACTGTTGTTTTGATAATCATATTCTCCGTAAAACTAATTAGAATAATTGTTCTGATACTCAGAGTTCTGCAAAATAATTTATCCATTTTACTGCCAGTTGATGTATTTCTAAAAGCGGTTGAATGGGCGGCAAACAGTGTAGACAATGATCAGACCCAGCAGGCACATGACGTTTGTAAAATGTTGCATCAGTGTTAATAACCCTTTTCCTGCTGAACCCGGATATACTCTGGCTTTGCAAACAGTGTAGATCCAGATCAGTTGGCTTCTGAAGAAGCCAACTGATCTGGATCTGCACTGTTTGTCATTTAGTATTTGAATTTGTATGAACAACCTGGATCAAGTAATCTGATTGGCTGAAAATTAGATGTAGGCATGGCATCTTAATTTATTCAGCATGACAAGAGTTACTGTGACATTGTGTAGACATCATGTGCTAGATTGACTCCAGTCTCCAGTGACTAAATAGATAATATTCTTATAATCCGGTTTGATAATATAATCCACTTAACTAAAACAGTATCACTACTCTTTATAACACAGTTAGTTATAACATGGTTTTGGATATAACACAGTTCATTTAGATGGATCCCAAAAATGTATAGATTATATTGAAAAATGACCATAAATGGTCATTTTTCAATATAATCATTACATTTTTGTTTGGATATAACACGGTTGTTTAACTAACAAGGTTTATGCTGTGGACCCCAACAACAGTGTTATAAAGAGGTTGTGGTGTACTAGTGACCAGCCTTTATAGTCATGATATTATTTTGGTTTTATTTCAGTGGATTATCAGACATGATGATAAGAATAAACCAGTCTAATTACAGTATGTACCTGTTAGGTGTCTTCATTGACAGCTGATCTGCCTCTACACTGTTGGCTCACATATCTTTTCGAGAACTTAAAGTTAATTACATACATGTTTCTTAATTATTATCTTATGGACTAGTGATGTCTTATACCGTCATTTCTACAGTTTGTGATATTTGTGACATTATTTCTTGGCAGATGATGTAGAGGTGGTCCCTTTAAGTTTGATAGTTTCTTTGTTTGGGAATTAGATTTTATATGTATGTGTCAAAGCAGTGCTTTTTATTCATAACTGGAACCTCAGATGTTCTTTCTGACACATTGACAATGTTAAAATGATTCACTCTATGTTTTCTTTTTTTCTGAACAAAGAGAATTTGTGTCGGAAGTGTTAAGTTTCCGCATTTGGTTTGACCTTTGACCCAGATAGTAAAACTGTGTAGTATTCACAAGTTTGGTTGTAATGTACACTGTGTGATGTATATTCTTTGATAGTAATTTATCTAGGGATATATGTGGGAATATTTGATCAGGATTTGTCTGACATTGTTGTGATTTGATTATGAAAATCTTATCTGATTAGATAAAGGGTGATATATAATTGTGCTATTTTTACACCCATTGTTTGATTAGTGTCTTTATTCAGTGATTAAAATATTGGAATTATTTATATTTGTGGGATATCATTTTTGCTTAACTTGCAGGACCAAGGTACAAAGAATTATTGATCTTTTTAAGTTTGACTTTTTATTTTGTTTTGTTTGAAAGTATTAAGTTTTCAATTTGGATCTCCTAACAAAGAAACTCCAGATCACTGGCCTTGAATTAAATATAGCTGGTAAGTGACCATATGCCTATGAGTAGGTTCGCATAAATCTTGAAAAGGGGCTACATGTACAGTCAAACCTGTGTTAGTGGTCACCTCTATTAAGCAGCCAACCTGTATTAAGCAGCCAGAGGAAAGTTGCCCCAAAATTCATAGCCTTATATAATTGAACTGTATTAAGCAGCCACCTGCCTTCAGCAGCCACATTTTAAGCTTCCCATGGGTGGCTGCTTAAGACAGGTTTGACTGTACTTCTTTTTGTAGCTAAACCATAGCTCCAGATAAGATACCATTTAGCCTATGTTTTGCAAGACTATGAGGGTACAAGATCTCTAGTTTTAAGGCCATTATAAGCTACAGATAAGGCACTTTTTTTTCAACAGAAAAATACTGATATTTTTCTTATTTCTCTATGGATCTTGTGAAGTGGATACACATTAGAAGCACCTCGGCAAGGCACTTTAATGAGTACCACAACATATTATGCTTTCTTGTAGAAATAAGAAAAATATTATGTGGATACCCCTCACACATCTAAAGTTGTTGCATTTTATTTCTCTTTTTCAACCGAAGTGTCTTAAAAAAGAAACAGTTTTGGTGGAGAAATAGCAAAAAAGAAAAAAATCTGGGCCCAGTTGTTCAAAGCATTGTTAGCTTAACTAGCTCATTAGTGGTCAAAATGTAAACTGTTCTGGTTAGTACAATATCATATTCACATTTTTATCGCACCTGCTTGTAGCAGGGTGCGATATAGGCGTCCGATTTTCCGTCCGTCCGTCCGTCTGTCAACATTTATGTCAGCGTTCGACATTTATGTCAAAGTTAGTATTCTAATCAACAACAAGACTAAACAACCATCAAACCTTGCATGAAACATCTCCCTGACCTCCTGACTTTGCAACATAGGCATCCGCTTTTCCGTTTGTCTGTCCATTCGTCCGTCCGTCTGTCAACATTTATGTCGACATTCGACATTTATGTCAAAGTTAGTATTTTAATCAACTACAAGACTAAACAACCGTCAAACCTTGCATGAAACATCTCCCTGACCTCCTGACTTTGAGACATAGGTGCCCACTTTTCCATTTGTCTGTCTGTTCGTCTGTCTGTCCGTCTGTCCGTCTCTTAACAGTTCTGTTATGTCGAAGTTCGACATTTATGTCAAAGTTAGTATTCTAATCAACTACAAGACTAAACAACCATCAAACCTTGTATGAAATATCTCCCTGACCTCCTGACTTTGCGACATAGGTGCCCGCTTTTCCATTCGTCTGTCCGTTCGTCCGTCCGTCTGTCTCTTAACAGTTCTGTTATGTCGAAGTTCGACATTTACGTCAAAGTTAGTATTCTAATCAACTACAATTCTACAACAACCATCATACCTTGCATGACACATCTCCCTGACCTCCTGACTTGGCAGATATGTTGACCCAGTGACCTTGACCTATATTTTGCGCTCCATTGACTTTGACACAATTTACGTTGACGTTCCAGATCTTCTCGACTATAAGGCGTACAACTACCAAACCTTGCATAGTGCTTCTCCTAGAGGTACAGACTTGGCAGGTACCTTGACCCGGTGACCTTGACCTATATTTTGTGCTCCAGTGACTTTGACATATTTTGCGTCGACATTCAATATCTCCTCAACTATAAGGCCTACAACCATCAAACCTTGCAAAGTGCTTCTCCTCAATGTACTGACTTAGCAGATACCTTGACCTGGTGACCTTGACCTATATTTTGGCTGCAGTGACTTTAACGTAATTTACGTCAACGTTCCAGATCTCCTCAAGTGTAAGACCTCTAGCTACCAAACCTTGCATAGTGCTTCTCCAATATGTACTGACTTGGCAGGTATCTTGACCTGGTGACCTTGACCTATATTTTGCGCTCTAGTGCCTTCTACACATTTTACGTCAGTGTTCAATATCTCCTCAACTATAAGGCCTACAACCATCAAACCTTGCATAGTGCTTCTCCTCAATGTACAGACTCTGCAGGTACCTTGACTGGGTGACCTTGACCTATATTTCACGCTCCATTGACTTTTACACCGTGTACGTCACCCTTCCATATGTCCTCAACTGTAAGGCCTTCAACCACCAAACCTTATATAGCACTTCTTCTCGATGTACTGACTCGACAGGTACCGACCTGGTGACCTTGACCTATATTGTGCACTCCAGTGACTTTGACACATTTTATATTGATGTTCGGTATCTCCTCAAATATAAGACCTACAACCACTAAACCTTGCATAGTGCTTCACCTCATTGCACTGGCTTGGCAGGTACCTTGACCCAGTGACCTTGACCTATATTTGACAAATTTTACTTTGATGTTTGATAACTCCTCAACTATAAGGCCTACAACCACCATACCTTGCATTGTGCTTCTCCTTGATGTACTGAATTAGCAGGTACCTTGACCCGTGACCTTGACCTAAATTTCATGCTCCAGTGACTTTTACACATTTTAAGTCAATGTTCCATTATCATTGGGCTGTATGATACGAAAAATCAGTGCTGAAGATATAGCCATTAGAGGGAATGGGACTGGCCTGGAATATATGTGCCCCACTTGGCACTTTGTCTACATTTTTTTCAACCCAGTTTTCCTAGTAAGCACTGCTAAGAATGAAATTAACTTATTTAATAACCACATTCTGATTGTGGCTCCTGTGACTTTTGCGCCAGCAGGTGCGAAAACGCCTTCCGCGGAATTCTTGTTTCAGCAAAAATATTGTATGCCATATTTAATGATCACAACACGAAAACATACCTATATAATTTTGACCCCCTTAAACCCTACTTTTATGTAGTAAAACTGGGGTTTACAGGGGTGTACATTATTTTTTTATTTCCGCCCAAAAACATAGATTGTGGGTACTCGTTAGAACTGCCTTGGTGAGGTGGTTCTAAAGAGTACCCACAATCTATGTTTAGAGCAGAAATATGAAATATATCAGAATTTTTTATCTGAAAATTTTCCTTTTTTGATGGTGAAATTTTCAATATATTTGAATAGGCGTGTTTTTGTAATGAAAGTTTTAACAATATGTTAACTAAACAACATTAGTTTTGAACAACTGGGTCCTGGACTCATTAGTGAGTACCCAAAATATGTTTTCTGCTACATGTTTGTTTGAAAAAAAAAAAAAAAAAATGAATAAAAACAAATATTTATTTCCTCAGTTCATTTTGCTGAGTAAGCTAATTTAGTTTATATAGTGCCAGATAAAGCAAATAGTATCGTCAAAGATAATTTATGTTTGCACCAAAACGTATATTATTGGTACTCCTTGGAATTGCGTCACTGAGGCAATTTTAGGAAGTTTCCTCAACTTACATTTTAATGCAAAAATGACAAAAAATTATCCTAAATTCATAGGTCTAGATAAGAGTGGGTATCAGGAATATATTTTTCTTATTTCTCCATGGAAACATATGTTGTGGCTACTCATTAGAAGTGCCTTGGCGAGGCGCTTCTAATGAGTACCCACAACAATTGTTTTCATGGAGAAATAAGAAAAAATATCAATACTTTTGGGTTGAAAACGCATCTTATCAAGAGCTATGTAAATTATCACTGAGGTCTGAAGCAGTGGAAGTGGAAAGTATTTTGGAAATGTGTTAGTACATGCTTGTTGCCTGGTAGAGATTTTATCTCTGTGGGCATCCTAGACTTGTACCAAAGTAGATTCTGTCAATCAATGAAGGAAAAAGAAATTACGGTAGGTTTGAACCTTATTCTGTCACTAAAATGGGAACCGTGGCAGGTTTTTACTGCTGGGAATCATGACACTGACTACTTCAAATAAGGAAAAATATGTGTCCTTGGGGCATGTATGGACGGATACTTTAGATCAGCCTGCATTATACCACTAGTCTCATTAGGGTCCTTCTGTTGTCCCCTGGGGTCAGTATAATGTGACTGGGTGGAATATCATGTCAAAGTGTCCAGGGCATGATATTTCAGTAAGGCACACTCTAAAAGTGAGCATTGAGCTCCCTGCCACATCCAGACACCGTCGCGATATGACTGAAAGATTGTTGAAAGCGACGTTAAAGCCCAAATCAAACAAACAACTAAAAGCATTGATATTTTTCTTATTTCAACATGTTCTGGTGAAATAAGAAAAATATTTTCCCATTTACTCCCTCTTATTTCAGATTGTGTGGTAATATTTGCTAGCGGGCCTGAGCAAACAGTGTAGACCCTGATCAGATGCCACACAATGTGGCATCTGATCAGGGTTTACACTTTTTGCCACTCATCCAGCAGTTTTTAGACCCAATAACAGAATTGGCAAATTGTACTTGTTCAAATTTTAGGACAAGTATGTAAAGGTGGTAAGGTGTCCCAATACTTACAGCAAGTAGCATATAAGATGCCACTTGTTAGGGTAAATACTATAATCTGCCACTTTGATGTGTGTATAGCTCCCAAGATCCTGTTTCTCGTGATACAACTTGTATTGTATTTCCATGATACTGTTGCTCAGACTTGGTTTTGTTTTTTTCTGTTTTTTTCTTTTGCTGCGATGTTTTCATATGTGATTTCAGAAAACTTACAAAAATGTTGGTGTAAAACGTGTCTTACGACATGCAAGCTGTCTGTACATCCATTCTGTCTGATCAGGTGCTTTATTGTATTCAGAATAGAAATACACTTTCAAGGGAGGCAACTATCAAAATTGCCCTTTTGAAAAAGGGTCTACTCATAAAGCAGAGGAATTGTTATGGGGTAGTATTTGGTGATAATTATGGGATAATTTTCTCCAGTTCTAGATAGGTGCTTCTGATGAGGACCCACAACATATGTTTTTATGGAGAAATAAGAAAAATTATCCCAGGATTATCACCAAATACTCCTCCTTAACAATTCACCTGTCATAAAGGAATGAATTCAGAGCAAATTCATTCCTTTAAGCCTTGTCCTTCTGAACCCGGATGTACCCTGCCTTTGCAAACAGTGTAGATCCAGATCAGTTGGCTTTCTAAGAAGCCAACTGATCTGGATCTGCACTGTTTGTCATTCAGTATGTAAATTCATATCATAGATATGAATCAAGCAATCTGATTGGCTGACAATTAGAAGTGGTTGTGGCAGCTTAATTTATTCAGCAGGACAAGGGTTAAGGGTGGACCTCTTTTCAGAAGGGGCTAGATGTACAGGAAAGCAAACAGGAAGTCAGTTAACAGGAAGTCATTTGATTCCCTTGTAAAAAAATGCCATAAAATCTACCAAGTTTATTTATTTCCCTTCAAATCATTGGATACCGTAGAATATGAATTGACAGACAGCGAAACTCAAGATCAGGCTGTACAGTGTCTCTGGCTGGTCTGAAGCTGTACTGTTTTTTTGTTTGTACCCCAAAGTTTTCTTATTTCTCCTTAAAAGTGTTTGTTATGTACTCATTAGAAGCACCTTAAAATAATTAGCAGTGTGCTTCTAATGAATACCCACAACGTATATTTTTATGGAGAAATAAGAAAAATATTATCTAGATACCCCTCTTATCTGGACCAAAAATATACCGTAAAAATTCTAATTAGCATGAAGGCATTTATTAGAATCATTATCTTTCATAGGGAGGTGGGCGTTTATTAGAGGCTACAGTGTTCGACAACTGTAGGAAAAACTTCTAAATAAACAAGTTTTCCTCCGATGACCGCCATATTGATATCGGAAATGGAAGTATAGACTAGTGTGACAATGGACGTGTTTAGTATACTGTTGACTAGAGTTACAATCAACGTGTTATCTTCTTTAGGAGAATCATAGTACCTGGCCTCGGTTGCTCAGTTGGATGCGGGTCCAACTGGTGATCAGGAGGTTGTGGGTTCAGCCCCTGCCAGGTGCAGTAACATTCTTGTGTGGAGATTTTATCATGAAATATATTTTTTATGGTCATTCTCTCCCTTCCGCTGATTCAAGAACTGGTGAAAGAATGGGCACACTTAGAGAACTAAACCTGCCCAGTAAAAGTGTGGTTAGTTAAACTGACTGTACTCAACATGACCTCATTGGGTTGACTGGGCCATAAAACCTCAACACAAACAAGTACGTGGCGGAGGACTAGAAATCCGTGTTCATACCTTTTATTTGGACCAAGAGAGAAAAAGGGACTTGTTTGTTCGATTATTAAACAGTAGATTCAGAAATTTAAACTAACTGCATGAGGTAGTAGCAATATTTTTTCTAAATTGACTGGTGGGCATTTAGTAGAGGCTGGTATTTCTGAGAAAAAAGTAAAAAAATTCATTGATTTTCAGGCCCGATTGGGAGATGGGCGTTTATTAGAGTATGGGCATTTATTAGAATTTTTACAGTTTGTACCTTACTGTGGATCATACATAGGTGTAGATGAGGAAGTTTTGATATTTTTCTTAACATATATTGTGAGTACTCATTCAAGAAGCTCTAAAACATAGGACTTGTGTGGTGGAGAAACATGAAGACTTTTAATCTGGATACCTCTTACATGAGGCTACGGTAAATCATGATTAACCCTTAAAATGCCAAGCAAAACTTTTAGCAGACAACATTTTATTTTTATTTTTTTTTAAATTTTCAAAGAAAATAAGCCTTGATATTTCATGTGAAGCGTCTGCCAAGCTGACGATACACACGAAATATCAAGACTTGCTTTCTTTGAAAAAAATTAAAATTTTTTTTTCAAAATGTCGTCTGCTGCAGTTGTAATTGGTGCTTTTAGGGTTAAAAAAAAATGTGGCAATGAAAAGGAAAATCGAAGAAAAAAGACTACAACAAAAAGGCCAACAGCTGCAGTATTGAGTAAGCTCGAGAAAGTTAGGTGTGATTCTGTGTCAAAACTAAAAATGATTGATTGTACACAGCTGTTTGAAGTCTGTCAGATTAATGAGAGAGAAGACATTTATTTCTAGGCTGAATTTTCCTTTGTCATCCTCCAAGAAAAAATAGTCTGTCTTAACCCATTTGTCCCTGAGTTTCTGAAGTGGACTCTTTTTAGCTCACCTGAGCTCTGCTCAGGATGAGCTATTGTGATCACTTTTCGTCCGTCGTCCGTCCGTCCGTGCGTCCGTCCGTCCGTCCGTCCGTGCGTCCGTCCGTTAACATTTTCAAACGACTTCTCCTCTGAAACCGCTGAGCCAATTTTGCTCAAATTTCATATGGAGCCTCCTTAGGGTGGGGGAACGAAAAATTGCTAAAATGGTCGCGGTCCGTTGACCAAGATGGCCGCCACGCCCATATATGGTAAAAACCTTTAAAAATCTTCTTCTCCAGAACCGAGAATGCCTTGGGGCTGAACCTTTGCAGGAATCATCAGGGACGGGAGGTCTACCAAAATTGCTAAAAGAATTGTCGTACGTTGACGTTTGACCTTTTTACGGCAAGGTCAAGTTTGCTTCCCTATGCATTTGTATGGGAAAAACGTTTAAAAATCTTCTTCTCCAAAACCGAGCATGCCTTATGGCTGAATCTTTGCATATATCTTTGGGAACAGGAGAGCTACCAAAATTGCTAAAAAAATGGTCGTACATTGACATTTGACCTTTTTACGGTAAGGTCAGTTTTGCTTCCTTATGCATTTGTATGGGAAAAATGTTCAGAATTTCAAACAACTTCTCCTCTGGAGCCTCTGGGCCAATTTTGCTCAAATTTCATATGGAGCCTCCTTAGGGTGGGGGAACGAAAACTTGCTAAAATGGTCGCGGTCCGTTGACCAAGATGGCCGCCCTGCCCATATATGGTAAAAACCTTTAAAAATCTTCTTCTTCAGAACCGAGAATGCCTTTGGGCTGAACCTTTGCAGGAATCATCTGGGACGGGAGGTCTACCAAAATTGCTAAAAGAATTGTCATACGTTGACGTTTGACCTTTTTACGGCAAGGTCAAGTTTGCTTCCCTGTTCATTTGTATGGGAAAAACCTTTAAAAATCTTCTTCTCCAACACCGAGCATGCCTTATGGCTGAATCTTTGCATATATCTTCGGGAACAGGAGGGCTACCAAAATTGCTAAAATAATGGTCGTACATTGACATTTGACCTTTTTACGTTAAGGTCAATTTTGCTTCCTTATGCATTTGTATGGGAAAAATGTTCAGAATTTCAAACAACTTCTCTGGAGCCTCTGGGCCAATTTTGCTCAAATTTCATATGGAACCTCCTTAGGTAGGGGGAACAAAAGATTGCTAAAATGGTCACGGTTCGTTGACCAAGGTGGGCGCCATGCCCATATATGGTAAAAACCTTTATAGATCTTCTTCTCTAGAACCGAGGATGCTTTGGGGCTGAATGTTTGCATAAATCATCGGAGACAGGGGGTCTACCAAAGTTGCTAAAATAATGGTCATACATTGACACTTGACCTTTTTACGGCAAGGTCAAGTTGCTTCCTTATGCATTTGCATGGGAAAAAACATTTAAAAATCTTATTCTCCAAAACAGAGGATGGCTTGTGGCTGAACCTTTGCATATATCATCTGGAACGGGCGGTCTACCAAAGTTGCTAAAATAATTGTCATACATTGACATTTAACCTTTTTACGGCGAGGTCAAGTTTGCTTCTGTATGCATTTGTATGGGCCCCATACATTAGTATGGAAAAAATGTTGATAATTTCAAATGGCTTTTCCTCTGAAGCCTCCGGGCCAGTGTTGCTCAAATTTCATGCGGAGCCTCCGTGAGCAGGAGAATGAAAGATTGCTAAAATGGGTATGGTCCATTGATTAAAATGGCTGCCATGCCCATATATGGTAAAAGCCTTTAAAAATCTTCTTCTCCATAACCAAATAAGCCCTGGGTCCTAATCTTTGCACAAATTACGGGGGACAGGAGATCTACCAAAATTGCTCAAATGATGTTTCTATGTTGACATTTGACCTTTTTGCCTCCAAGGTCAAATTTGCTTCCCTATTTGTGTAGGCCATATACATTTATATTGAAAGTATCGAAGTGACTTGTAGATCAACAGTAGTTAAAATTGTTCTGATTGGAAATCTAAGATGGCCATCATCTGGTTTATATTTATAATATTTCCCTGCCACTGTGCTGTTTACATGTATAAAATCACAATTCTTCAGAAACCACTTAGCCAATTTCCACCAAATTTCACATTGATCCTTCTGTTGAAATGTGATTGATAGTTTATTCAAATGATCATGCTCCATTGCCTGTCAGGCCCATATATTCTTCTTCAAAACTAAGAACTGCTCAAATGATGATATTTTCATTAGTTGCGATGATAGGATTGGAAAAATGTTGCATAACATCTGCATGTCTGCAGTGGCTCTGTCACTCAGGTGAGCGAATCGTGGCCCGTGGGCCTCTTGTTTGTCTTTGGATTTGGACATGTTCATTGATGCAAAATCTAACATCCTGATGTCAGACGGCTCAATATGAGGTGTCTCATCTGGATCTACACTGTTTGCAAAGGTATATGTTTTGGTCTGCAGGGCTCGAAAGAGTTAACCCTTAAAATGCCAGTCAAAATTGTTGCAGACAACATTAACCCTTGTCCTGCTGAATAAATTAAAATGCCACGTCCACTTCTAATTTTCAGCCAATCAGATTACTTGATCTGGATTGTTACTATAAATTCACATACTTAATGGCAAACAGTGCAGATCCAGATCAGTTGGCTTCTTCAGAAGCCAACTGATCTGGATCTACACGGTTTGCAAAACAGGGTATATCTGGGTTCAGCAGGACAAGGGTTAATTAAAGAATTCTGTTATTGTTTTCAAGAGAAAAGTAAGTCTTGATATTTCTTGTGAATTGGACTGCCTCCTTAAAAACATATGTTTGCGAGTACTCAATAGCAACACCTCGGTAAGATGCTTCTAAAGGGTATCCACAATGCGTTTTCATGGAAAAACAAGAAAAAAAATCAGTACTTTTTGATTGAAAAAACAACACAAAAAACAATGCCTTAAATAGAGCTGTGAATGATGTCAGTGTTTATTTAGCCTTCAGCACTCTCTGGGCATTTTCAGCAGACGACAGATTGATGATATTTTTCTTATTTTTCCCAAAAAACAGGATTTGACATTTTATGCAAATTGTCTCCTTAGGAGAAAATTTGAATGAAATGTCATATCCTGTTTTCTGGGAAAAATAAGAAAAAAATTTCAAAATGTTGTCCTCTGAAAATTTTATTCAGAGTGCTAAGTGTTAGGCTAAAAAAAAAAGATTCTTATCTGGAGTCATGTACTTGCAAAAAAATAATGGTGAATTTGTTGGTGTAATGACAGATTAGATTAATAATTTGTAACCTGATACATTCTTAAGCCATTCTTTTTTCTTTATCTGACACAGAAAATAACCTGTATTACCAAAAAAAAAAAAAAAAATAGAACATGACTTATGCTGGCTACACAACAGGCTCATATTTTTAGCTCACCTGAGCTATGCTCAGCATGAGCTATAGTGATCACTTTTTGTCCGTCTTTCATCCGTCCATCCCGGTTGTCCGTCCCCGTTGTCCGTCCGTTAACACATTCAAACGACAACTCCTCCAAAGCCATTGAAGCGATTTGCCCCTAACTTGGTAAGAATGTTGCTTGCATTGGGGCCTTTAAAAATAGCTAAAATTATGGTGATCTGTCCTTTGGTTTGGTTGCTGTGGCAACAGAAAGCTCCCATAGACTTATAATGGGAAAATGGTTAAATTGCATTTTCTCCATAACCAGTGAAGTGATGTGAACCATATTTGGCACTTATGATCATTGGATGATTGTCTCAGTTCATGTGTTTTATGACCAATGGCCATTTTGTTTGGTTGCCATGGCAACATTAAATTTCAAAAAAGGAATTTTTTAAATGACATCTCCTCCAAAACCACTGAAGCAGTATGACTCTAATTTTGTGCAAATGTTGCTTGGGTAAGAACAATTCAAAATAGCTAAAATTATGGTGATCTGACTTTTGGTTTGGTTGCCACGGCAACAGGAAGTTCCCATAGACTTATAATGGGAAAACGGTTAAATTGCATTTTCTCCATAACCATTGAAGTGATGTGAACCATATTTGGCAGTTGTGATCATTGGATGATTGTCTACCCATTTCATGTCTTTCATGACCAGTGGCCATTTTGTTTGGTTTGCCATGTCAACTTTAAGTTTAAAAAAAAAGGACTTTTTTAAATGACATCTCCTCCAAAATCACTGAAGCAGTATATCTCTTTGTGAACAAGGACAATTCAAAAAAGCTGAAATTTTAGTGATCTACCTCTTGGTTTGGTTGCCATGGCAACAGAAAACTCCCATAGACTTAAAATGGGAAAATGGTTAAATTGCATTTTCTTCATAAATAGTGAAGCGATGTGAGTCATATTTAGCAGTGATGATCATTGGATGATTTTCTTCCGAGTTTGTGCATTGCATGGCCATTTTGTTAGGTTTCCATGGCAACATTAAAAATAAAAAAAAGGGATTTTTTTTTAATGACTACTCTTCCAAAACCACTGAATCAATAGGACTCTAATTTGGTACAAGTGTTAAATGGGTAAGGGCAGTTGAAAATAGCTATAAGTCTGCCAATCTGCCTCTTAGTATGGGTGCCATGGCAACAGAAAACTTCCATAGACTTATAATGAGAAAATGGTTAAATTGCATTTTCTCCATAACCAGTGAAGTGGTGTGAAGAACCATATTTGGCAGTTATGATCATTGGATGATTGTCCAGTACCTTAGATAAGCTGCTTTTTGGGGTATTTACCCAATTAAAATCTTGAAAAAAAAGCAATTAGATTTAAATCTAAGGGGTAAATACCCAATTATCAGTAATTCTTGCACCCGTTAACATAACAGAGTACCCAAAGTAAAAATCCTGTTACACAATTCAATGAGAAATGGGTAGGTAAAAATAGCCCAAAATACCCAATTGCTTAAAACCTTATCTAGGGCACTGATGGTCTGTCTATCCAGTTTATGTCTTTTATGACCAGTGACAATTTTGTTTGGTTGCCATGGCAACATTAAATTAAAAAAAAAACAACAATTTTTTTAAATGACAGCTCCACCAAAACCACAGTAAGCAGTGTTGCAAATTTCATTACTCGGCTAATGAAGAATCAATAAAACCGAGACTCCCATTTTCTAATCTGTTGTTTCTCAAGGAAATCTTTTTTACGTTTATTATATTTCCCTGCCCCTGTGCTGTTTACATGTATAAAATCATGATATTGTTAAACAACTCTTCAGAAACCACTTAGCCAATTTCCACCAAATTTCGCATTGATTCTACTGTTGAAATGTGATTGAGAGTTTGTTCAAATTATCACACTCCATTGACTGTCCTGCCCATATATTCTTCTTCAAAACTAAGAACTGCTTAAATGATGATCCTTTCATTAGTTGCAGTGATAGGATTGGAAAAATGTTACATAACATCTGCATATCTGCAGTGGCTGTGTCACTCATGTGAGCGAGCCGTGGCCCGTGGGCCTGTTGTTAAAAATTTTGTGGAAGGATTTTGCGGACACAGTATAGGTCCACAGTGAGTGCTACCTGTTCCAAATAAAGCAATTAATATTGCATATCATAAGTATTCAGACAGACAGCTAGGCCTGTATGAGCAAACAGTGTGTGTCTGAACACTAAGGGTAAATACAGTATCTTTAGGGTACTCACTGGAGTTAGCTCGTCAAGGCAATTCCAGTGAGTTCTCAAAAGATAAGTTTTGTTGCTTAAACCATTGTAGACTGACTAGACTCTCCCATACTATATATTGGAAGAGTCCACTTTCAATTTTAGGTATGTCCGGTTATGAGATTTACATATTCCTAGAGAAAAATTGCTAAACTATTTGCAAACCGTGTTCTGCAGTGTCTAATCTGGGTCTGCACTGTTTGCCAGTTACCCTTTTACAGGTCTCCCGACTACAATGGGTTAAAAAAAAATCTTGTGAATAAGAGACTGCCCTTATCTAGAGCTATGCATTTTATATGACAAATTGGAAACAAATACGGATATGTTTTTTTTTTCTTTTTCGAGTTAGTTAGATTTTTGGACAGGTTTTTAAAAAAAAATATCCTTTAAAATAGAGCGGGCAGATGGGTTAACCTTTTTTTTCAAAATGATATACTACCTTTATTCTTCGATGGATTGCTTTCATATTTGGTGGGGATGAAGAGGACAACCAGTAGGTTTGTCGCCCGCAAGAGAGACAACTCTCACTTCCTTTGTTATGTACTTAACTCCCCTAAAGTGAAATCTTGTGCAGGCAATAATTCCCATACTGTTTTAGATAATTTGATAATATTTGGTAGAGACATATATCAGGTCTAGTAGGAGTCTGTTCTTTTTTCTGGTTAATTCCCCTGAACTAATGACTAAGCCAAATTCTTGTGCACTCCATAAATTCTTAATGGTTCGAAATACTTTGATAATATTTGCTAGAGGCATAGATAAGACCAGAAGAGGTGTCACATGCAATAGATACAACTCTTTCTTCGTTATGACTTATTTCCCCTAAAACAGAAATCTTTCGCAGGCCATAACTCCTATACTGTTTGAGATAATTTGATATATTTGGTTGGGACATGATCATATCGGGTCAAGTAGAAGTGTTGCATGCAAGAAGAACAACTCTTGCTTTGTTCTTTTTTCTAGTTATTTCCCCTGAAAGAATTTCTAAGCCAAATTCTTGTGCACTCCATAACTTTTTAATGGTTTGAAATATTTTGATATTATTCAGGTAAAGACATAGATAAGGACCAGAAGAGGTGTCATATGCAAGAGAAACAACTCTCAATTTCTTCTTTAATGTACTTTAATCTCTCCTGAAACCAAAATCTTGGGCAGGCCATAACTCCCATATTGTTTGAGATACTATGATTATATTTGGTAGGGACATATATCAAGACAAGTAGGAGTGTCACATGCAAGAAGGACAATTGCTTTGTTCTTTTTTCTAGTTATCTCTCCTGAACAAATTTCTAAGCCAAATTCTTGTGCTCTTCATAACTTCTTAATGGTTTGAAATATTTTGATAATATTTGGTAGAGACTGAGATAAGACCAGTAGGCATGTTGCATGCAAGAGAGACTATTCTGACTTTCTTTGTTATGTATTTATCTCCCCTGGTATTGCTGGTGGCTTACTGTTTCACTGTATATATTGTATACAAATTAGACACAGTGCAAGCATTATATAGGGGTGTTCTGGGAGTCAGAGACTCCCAAAAGTTGGTCATGGACTTCCAGTTTAGTGGATGCCAGATAATCCTGACCTCCAATTTTAGGCACATTAATCTTCATAAAAATAAATTCATATTAAACTTTCATATTGTAATTAGACCAAAAGTGGTTTGTAATACTGTATTTACCCTAAATATTTGGACATCTTAACTACCTACCATACTTGTCTAAAATTGGAAAGAGTACATTGTGTGTGTTTATGTGTCTAAAGTATTATTGGATAAGTGGTAAACAGTGGGGACCCTGATCAGATGCTGCAGAATGCAGCATCTGATCTGGATCTGCACTGTTTGCACAGATGTCTATTCCACTACTTTGGCTTATTATATGGTACCCATAATTGGGAGTACAACAGTAACAGAGAGAATTTTTGGTACATAGTATGTTTAGCTCGACTTCCATTTAAAGTGAAGCAAGGAAATTCCAGGATTTTCATGATTTTGATAGTTGGTGTATAAACTTAATAAGGCACTTACTTGAATCTGGATTTGTAATTATCTTCAGATGAGTTTGTTTTTGCCATATCTGCGTTGGTGCCCACACTGCTTATGATGTGTGAATATGGATTTCTGAAAGAGAAAGAGAGAGAGACAGAGAGAGAAAGAGAGAGAAAGAGACCCACAGCACTATTCATGCAAATTCAACAGATGACATTTTCTGATTCTTTTTTCCAGAAAATAGGATTAGTCATTGTCTCCTCGGAGACAATTAAGGAGGCAATATAATGGCATGAAAGATCAAATCTTATTTTCTGGGAAAAATGAGAAAAATGTTTCAAAATGTCACCCACTGAAGTTTTTACCCAGTTAGTAGCAGTATTGATATCATCGTTTTCTTTGTTATCAGTGAAGAGTAGCCTCCTTGTATTTACCTTAAGCGGCGGGCCCCCGTAGCCTAGTGGATAAGAGAGTTGACTCTTAATCCATTAGGTTTCTCACCGCTGTGGTTCGAGCCTAGCTCGGGTCATATGTGGGAAAGCCAAGTTCTGCTTACGGATGGTCAGGTGGTTTTTCTCCGGGTACTCCGGTTTTCGCCCACCTTCGATGAACGATCGGCTCGATATAAGTGAAATATTCTTGAAAGGGCCGTAAAACCCAAATCAAAAAAAAAAGATTTACCTTAAGTATTGGAATAGACAGGCCCGACCAAACGCAAACAGTATAGACCCAGATCACGGTCTTAATTGCCACACATTCAGCAGTTTTTGGACTCATCAACAGACAGTAAAATGGAATCACACAAGTATGGTTAGGAGTTCAGGGCCCAATTGTTCAAAGCATCGTTAGCGTAACGAGCTCGTTAGTGGTCAAAATGTTAATTGTTCTAGTAAGTACAATACCAAACTCACAGGTATTTTTGCTGAAAAAATGTGAGTAGCTTTTGCAAATGCAAAAGCTACTCACATTTTTTCAGCAAAAATTTTAGTTTATATGCTGTATTTTAGAATAATCAAAGTTTTAACGATCCATTAACTAACGACATCGTTTAGTTTTGAACAACTGGGCCCAGGTGTCCAAATATTTAAGGTAAATATGGTATTGTTTGTGATAAGTGTAATCCAGATAATGTTTTCCTGTCTGGACATGCACTTAAAAAGCAAATAAAAGAGTACTTAGTACAGTAAAGCATGATAGATTAACCCTTAGAGCACTGAGCAAAATTGTAGCAGACAACATACTTAATCTTTTATCATTATTATTTTTTAGAGAAAATAAAACCTGACACTGACTATTCACATAAAATGTCAAGCCTTTTTTTATCTGAAAAAAAAAAAAACGACAACAATAATAATGAATAAATAAAAAAACTGTTGTCTGCTGCAGTTGTGATTAGCACTTTAAACATTAAAAGGTGAACAGTCCTTAAGCTTTGGAGTCTAATTTTTTTTTTACTTCAGTCCTTATCCAGTGCAGCTGTTGCAAACCTGTAAAAGAAATATTCCTATTTGCATTTTTAAGTGGGGCACTTAAGATGAAGTGGTACACTTTCAGTGAAGGCGTTTGTAAAACTGATTATATTTTACCTTTCTTCTGAAAAGGGGTTTGTGTCTAAAAGGATATAATATGCCCCCTACCCCCCTTGGGAGCAATTCTTTCTTTTTAGAATAGACTCCTTTCAGAAGGGATTTGCTGTGTACAAGGAAAGCAAACAGGAAGTAACGAAAGCCATATGTCTTCCTTGTACACAATAACTCAAAATTTACCAAGTATATCCAGTCCCCTTAACTCTTTTCCTGCTAAATAAATTCAGATGCCACACCCACTTCTAATTTTCAGCCAATCAGATTACTTGATCCGGATTATTGCTATAAATTCACATACTTAATAGCAAACAGTGCAGATACAAATCATTTGGCTTCTTCAGAAGCCAACTGATCTGGATCTACACTGTTTGCAAAGGCAGGGTATATCTGGGTTCAGCAGGACAAGGGTTAAAAATGGCAAGATTGGGGCCAGTATTTTGGGACTTTGTTCCATCCACTTGTCTGTTGGTCTATGACAGTGTCTGTACATCTGAATATTAATGTCTATCCACATGTTAAAGAGTTTGTGTTATATTTTTGTCTCTGCTTGTATTTCTGAATATATTCACTGGAAGATGTTGATATGTTGTTATTATTTCTGGATGGATACTAATCAGTAAGTCATAAAAAGCAAACAGTTACATGTACCACCAATGACAGCAAAACTTAATTCTATTTGTGACCTTGGCCTTTGGTCAGGAGCAAGATAATCTTGCTCTGGACCAAAGGCCAAGGTCACAAATAGAGAAGTTTTGCTACTATTTGTGGTACATGTAGTTGTTTGCTTTTTTTTTTTGTTTTTTTTTTTGTTTTTTTGCATAAAGCTTTTTGTTGCACCTGTTTTAGCAAGAAGTACATGTTTTTTGGCTTCAGCAGGTCAGGATGTGTGTATAGGTGGGGGGTGGTGGTGGGGGGTGGATATAGGGTTTGGATTTTCTGTCCGTTCATCTATCCATCAACAGTTGCTATAACTGTAACATTATGGTGCATTTCTAAAATAACTGCTAGTTATACTACAATCATCTTATTGGGTATACACTTTCTTTATGATTGGAATTTGGTTGTGCGTCTTTAAACTGTAGATCCAGGGAGCGTAATAATTTGAATCCCAGCTCAGGCACATAGAGATTGATCATGAAATCTTTTCTGCAGTCCTTCTCTCCCTTCCACTGATTCTAGATGGTGAAAAAGTATGTGTGCGAGTACTTTAGACGCTTAGAGGACTACATAAGCCCACCCAGGAAAAATGTACCCAGGAGAAGGTTAACTGACCCACTTGACATGACCTTAACATTGTTTGCCGGGCCGTAAAACTCCCAACTCAAACAAACAACTATCAGCCGAAGCCTTCAGTTCCATTTCTGATTAACTGTAAAACAGTTTGACGGCAATTGGATTGGATCCAAGCAGAGATGTATGTAGCAGGACACAGATATAGGTGGACACAGACAAATGGATGAACAAAGGCAAATTAATTGCAATAACCCAATTAGTATAAAGAAATTATTAATATATTAGAAAATATAATTTGTTGACATTTTAACTCAGCAGGTTGAGGGCTATTATGGTAATTCTATACTATGAACTGAATTCTTAAGTCATCTTACAATTTACAATTTAGTTATTAAAGTTTTAAAGTAATTTAACCTTTGTCCTGCTGAGCCATATCCTGCCTTAGCAAACACAGTAGATCCAGATCAGTTGGCATCTGAGCCAACTGATCAGGATCTGCACTGTTTGCCATTAAGTAAGTAACTTTATAGCAACAATCTGGATCAAGTGATCTGATTGGATGACATTCAGAAGTGGGTATGGCATCTTAATTTGGTCAGCAGGACAAGGGTTAACAAAATATGATAAAAGATTCAAAGGGATAGGATACTCTTTTCATAAAAAGACTGACTTAGATTGCTGGCGTCCCAGCCCCAGTGAACAGTTTAGATGAAAGAAGTAAAATGCCCCACCCTCTGAGAGGAAGTGACTCAAGTTTCCTCCCATTGTTTGGGCAGTATTGAGTCAATTGACTCAAGATATTACATTGGGGAATCTGACCTAATTACTAAGGAGGAGTATTTGTTGATAATTCTGGGATAATAAAAGCATATTTTATGGGTACTCATTAAAAGTGCCTCTTAGAGGTGCTACTAATGAGTACCCACAATATATGTTTTTATGGAGAACTGGAAAATTTTTTCCCAGAATTGGGGTGTGGTTGGGTGTGGCAAAGGTGTCAGGAATCTTACGTCACCAGGGCGTTCAACTGATACTGGCTTCCAGTTGGGCAAGGCCTGCTGTCCTTGTAGCAGGTAAGGGTAGTGGGGAGATGTTTTTATTTTATTTTTTATTTCTTTTATTTCTTCAGTTTCATTCTGTTCATCTCTTCTATCACTCTTCTCCCTTTCTCTGGGAGACGACACAAAATGACCCACAAGGGTTGACGTGTCGTTAAACCCCAACACAATCAATCAAAAAATCCTCTTTCTTCCCTGTCCTTCTTTTTCATCTCCTCTACTATCTCTTTTCTCCCTTTCTCTGTGAGACGACACAAAATGACCCACAAGGGTTGATGTGTCATTAAACCCAAACACAATGAATATCCCAGAATTATCATCCAATACTCCTCCATAACAAATCCTCTGATAAATGCTGGATGAGTGATGCAGTTTCAGTTTAACCCTTTCAACCCGGCAGACCAACACAAATACCTGTGCAAACAGTGTAGATCCAGATGAGATGATCCAGATGAGATGTAACATGCTGTCTTATCTTGATCTACTCTGTTTGCCATTCTGTTCATGATTATAGACTGAAACCCCTCTTTTCATTAGTTGACAGTCCTGTCCAAATTCAAGGATGGAAGAACAGAGTCCACTTCAGAAACTTGTGGATGATTTAACCCTTAAAGCGCCAAGAAAAACTGCATCTGAAAATGTCGTCTGTTTATGTCGTCTGCTGAATATTCTTGCAAACTTCTTAAAGCTATTTTTTGCATAGCGGCAAACAGTGTGGACCCTGATCAGACTGCTCCTAAAGGAGCAGTCAGATCTGGGTCCACACTGTTTGCAAAAATGTTTGCAAAAAAGCGGATGACAATTGTTGTGATTGGCGCTTTAAGGGTTAAGGGTTAAGGTATTTGAATGTTTAGGGTAAATACTCTAGATCTTACAAATTTTGATTCAGTGGTTTTACTCCACCTGTATTGTTATTGATGTCTCATAGTCTACTCTCATTTTAAATTCAAATTGTGACATATTTCAAATAAAAAATGTGACCTCACCAGTTTTACTAGATCAGTGATAACTTACGATAAGGGAGTATCCACATGTTTTCTAAAAATTTTCTTGTTTCTCCACGGAAATCATAAGTTACCTAGTTACTCAATAATAAGAAGTGACTCCCTGAGGTGCTTCTAATGAGTACCCACTACATATGTTTTCATGAAGAAATAGGAAAATATTGGTGCATTTTGGTTGAAAAAAAAAAGAAAAAAACAAAAAAGTGCCATATCTGGCAATATGATCAGTCCAGAAACTTTTGATCTGGAGTTTTATGGTTAAGCTCATGTCAAGCTGTTCAGTTGACCTGCTCACTCTTTTCCTGGGCAGGCTTAGTCCTCAAAGGGGTTTGAACCAGTGTACAGTGCCTATGCTTTCACCAGTAACAGACAAATGTCCATTTTCGTAGTAACAGATAAGGTGCTTTTTTCATCCGAAAAATGCTGATATCTTTATTATTTCTCAAAAAAACATATGTTGTGGGTACTCATTAGAAGCGCCTCGCCAAGCGCCTCGGCGAGGCGCTTCTAATGAGTACCCACAACATATGTTTTCGTCGAGAAATAAGAAAAATATTATGTGGATACCCCCTCTTATCTGTAGCCATGCATTTTGAATCAGCAGAAGGGGAAATGGTTTCTTGATCAATCTTCTGAAAGTTATGAGACCAAGCTGGGATTGGAACTTGCAACCCATGGATCTGCAGTCATAATTTTTGGGTTAAGTCTGATATACCATATTCGCCCTAATTACCGCACTGTGCGCTTAGATTTTTCAAAATTACTAGAAAAAACTTGTACAGACTGTAGTAAAATAGTCTCCTAATACGGGTACACTTTCAAGAAAGATCAGCCGAGAACTTCACGAGGGGTGTATTCAGTGATACTTATACAATATTTTTCTGTTTTTCTTCATAAAAGCATATGTTGTTGGTACTCATTTGAATTGCCTCGACTTGAGTACCAACAACATATGTTTTTATAAAGAAGTAGAGAAAAGTACACTGGCTGTAAACTAAAGACTACTAAATAGTTTGACTGTGCACTTATAGGAGCATGTGCGGTAATTAGGTCAATTACGGTATGTGGAAAAAGGTTTGTTTCTGAGAATGCCCAGGCTTTTTTTTTTTATTTTTTTGCATTATTTGGCGTGCATGAAGCTAGTTTTGTGACATAGATTTGGCAAACAGGAGAGCTGTGTTTTCACTGACCTCTGTGATCTAATACAGTATTCATCCTAATTATTCAGACAACAACCTCAGCATATTTGTCCAAAAATTTGAACAAGTCCTTTATCTGCCTGTTGATGTGTCTGAAATACTAATACCTGTAGATCCTGATCAATCACTGTATTCTGTGGCATAGTACATTTTTTGCTCAGGCCTTTAGTGCAAATACAGTAGATGTGTTGTAGTAGCAATGTACATCTGTCTGTGTTGTTTCTGACTGGCAGTTAGCCAGTAATTATAGGTCAGTATGTCAGTTTTTTGTTTATTTATATACCTGCCATATGTTAACCTTAACCCTTGTCCTGCTGAACCCAGATATATCCTACCTTTGCAAACAGTGTAGATCCAGATCAGTTGGCTTCTTCAGAAGCCAACTGATCTGGATCTGCACTGTTTGCCATTAAGTATGAGAATTTATAGCAACAATCCAGATCAAGCAATCTGATTGGCTGAAAATTAAAAGTGGGAGTGGCATCTTAATTTATTCAGCAGGACAAGGGTTAACACTTTGTATGCTGGGTAAAAATTTCCTCAGACGTTTTGAAATATTTTTCTTATTTTTCCTAGAAAATAGGATTTGACACTTCATGAATTGTCAGATCCTATTTTCTAGAAAAAATAAGAAAAATGTTGTCAGCTTGTCATCTGCTGAAAATGGCCATACATAGTCTGGTATTAGTGTTGAATCTCAAGTCACAACAATATTTGTGCTTATATTTTTTTTCTGAGAAAATAAGGCTTGACATCTTCTGTGAAGTGTCAGCTAGGCAGATGATTCAGTGACGGTTTGTCAAACATTAGTTTCATTGGAAAAAATTAAAATATCATTTCTGCTATAATTAAGCATTAAACACACAGGTTAATTTTTGCAGATGATGTTTTGAAATATTTTTGTTTATTTTCCTAATTTATTTCTCACGCATGGTAAACTATCACAGGTACCTCCACGGAGGTACCGATTAAATGGTTGTGACAGATATCGGGAGTTACCTGAACTAGGCATAAAAAGATAGGTTTTCATCTTTTTAGATAAAATACACAATAACCAGAGACTTCACTGAAAATCAAAGAGTGCTATTCGACCCTTATAGGCATAAAGTTTTGTCACACGTCATATCCCCCAGAACTTTCCATATTTACCAATGATACAACCTTTGAAGTGGCTTCGAAGTCAGCCCGAAGTACTCAAAACAGAAGAAGGCCAATCGTTTTTGGTTCTAAATTCAGATATCTTGCATACAAATCTGTTTATCTTGGTACACTAATGTAAAGTAAACCTGTTTGCCTGAATACAGATATCGGTAAACTCCAAATAAGGCTGAATTCTTCAAAAAACAGCTGGAGGTGCCTGTGACGTCGTGGAGGTGTCTGTGATGTAAAGAAATATAGTGAAAAACTGAAGAGTTATTGCAGCTGCAATTATTGATATAATTCTTCTCTAGATCACTGCCTGGAAAGAATCTTTCATTTAGCGTCGCAATAAGCTATCATAATGTGTATGTCATGAATTTCCATGTTAAAGTTATAAAACATAATCTCAAAGAATTATTGGTGCTTTTGAGTTAGATTGTCATAGAATGCTCACTGAAGTAAAACTTTTTTTTTTTTTATCGCACCTGCTTGTAGCAGGGTGCGATATAGGCGTCCGATTTTCTGTCCGTTCGTCTGTCCGTCTGTCCGTCTGTCAACATTTATGTCGAAGTTTGACATTTATGTCAAAGTTAGTATTCTAATCAATTATAAGACTAAACAACCATCAAACCTTGCGTGAAACATCTCCCTGACCTCCTGACTTTGGGACATAGGCGTCTGCTTTTCCATTCGCCTGTCCGTTCGTCCGTCCGTCTGTCAACATTTATGTCGAAGTTCGACATTTATGTCAAAGTTAGTATTCTGATCAACTACAAGACTAAACAACCATCAAACCTTGTATGAAACATCTCCCTGACCTCCTGACTTTGCGACGTAGGTGCCCACTTTTCCATTCGTCTGTCCGTTCATCCGTCTGTCTGTTAACAGTTCTGTTATGTCGAATTCGACATTTACGTCAAAGTTAGTACTCTAATCAACTACAATTCTACAACAACCATCACACCTTGCATGACACATCTCCCTGACCTCCAGACTTGGCAGGTACATTGACCCAGTGATGTTGACCTATATTTTGCGCTCCATTGACTTTGACATAATTTACGTTGACATTCCAGATCTTCTCAACTATAAGGCGTACAACTACCAAATAGTTGCATAGTGCTTCTCCTAGATGTACTGACTCGGCAGATACCTTGACCCAGTGACCTTGACCTATATTTTGCGCTCCAGTGACTTTGATACATTTTGCGTCGACATTTGATATCTCCTCAACTATAAGGCCTACAACCATCAAACCTTGCAAAGTGCTTCTTCTCAATGTACTGACTCGGCAGATACCTTGACCTGGTGACCTTGACCTATATTTTGGCTGCAATGACTTTGACATAATTTACGTCAACGTTCCAGATCTCCTTAAGTGTAAGACTTCTAGCCACCAAACCTTGCATAGTGCCTCTCCTAGATGTACTGACTTGGCAGGTGTCTTGACCCAGTGACCTTGACCTATATTTTGCGCTTCAGTGCCTTTTACACATTTTATGTCGACGTTCAATATCTCCTCAACTATAAGGCCTACAACAATCAATCCTTGCATAGTGCTTCTCCTCAACAGGTACCTTGACTGGGTGACCTTGACCTATATTTCGTGCTCCACTGACTTTTACACCTTTTACATCGCCCTTCAATATGTCCTCAACTGTAAAGCCTTCAACCACCAAATCTTATATAGTGCTTCTTCTCGATGTACTGACTTGGCAGGTACCTTGACCTGGTGGCCTTGACCTATATTTTGCACTCCAGTGACTTTGACAAATTTTATGTTGATGTTTGGTATCTCCTCAAATATAAGACCTACTACCACTAAACCTTGCATAGTGCTTTACCTCATTGCACTGGCTTGGCAGGTACCCTGACCCGGTGACCTTGACCTATATTTGACACATTTTACATTGATGTTTGATAACTCTTCAATTATAAGGCCTACAACCACCATACCTTGCATAGTGCTTCTCCTTGATGTACTGAAGTACCTTGACCAGTGACCTTGACCTATATTTCACGCTCCAGTGACTTTTACACATTTTACGTCTACGTTCCATTATCATTGGGCTGTATAATACGAAAAGTCAGTGCTGAAGATATAGCCATTAGAGGGAATGGCACTGGCCTGGAATATATGTGCCCCACTGGGCACTTTGTCTGCATTTTTTTTTTAGCCCAGTTTTCCAACTAAGCACTGCTAAGAATGAAATAAACTTATTTAAAAACCACATTCTGATTGTGGCACCTGTGACTTTTGCCCCGGCAGGTGCGATGACGCCTTCCGCGGAATTCTTGTTTCTTGAATGGTGGTGACTGTAATCAGGAGGTGCTGCCTGTTCGTCATTCCAACTCGTAGAAAATTTTCTTTGCTAAATATATCACACGCCATGCCATCTACACATATGGTGTACCAAAAGTACAAAAAATGCCGATGCCTGTCACCGTAAATTATGACGCAATTTGAGCATTACCGGAACACCTAAAATAACCTATGTTGTTGACCCTTTTGGTAACTCGTATGTGTATCGCTCGCATATGTCGTATGACGCTCGTTGTATGTGTTGTTGTATTTTGTTGTTTTGTTTCTTTACGTCCTCTGTAAATAACTAAAATCATGGCGGGACTATCACTTAACCTTACCACACTATTTCTGGGCAGGCTTAGACCTCCTAAGGGGTTAACCGGTAATAAGTGAACATACTTTCGTCAGTAACTGACAACTATCCTTCTTGAATCAGTGGAAGGAGAAAGAAAAGTAAGTGGGGACCTCTGGCTGTTGAGTTAAACGCTCTACCGACTGCGTTATGCGGCCTGGCTCGTCATTTATGTTAACTTTGTGGTGAGTGGACTCGAAAGTGTTGCAAGTGATTCACTCTTGCTGTTTTATATTGCCAGCGCTAGAATTCAAAAACACCCCTAAGGCCTAGGTGTTACATCATCAACACATGACATAATCTCGACATTACATCTTGTAATATAGTGAAGTGATCGGAATCATTAAATTCAGTCACCAAATAAACCACTATGAAAATATTTTGTGGAAGTGTTTGCAAAATCAACAGTATGTCGGAAAATTGCTCTTTTGTCAGCATATTTGATGCACATAGTGGCTATTTGGAGACTGAATTTCAGATGATTTACAGTAAAATTCTGATCACGAGTTACCAAAAGGGTCAACAACATAGGTTATTTTAGGTGTTCCAGTAATGCTTAAACTGTGTCATAATTTACAGTGACAGGCATTGGCATTTTTTATACGTTAGGTACACCATATGTGTAGATGGCATGGCGTGTGATATATTGAGCAAAGACAATTTTCTACGAGTTGGAATGACAAACAAGCAACACCTCCCGATTACAGTCACCACCATTCAAGAAAAAAAAAGTCTTACTTCAGTGAGCATTCTATGATAATCTAACTCAAAAGCACCAATAATTCTTTGAGATTATGTTTTATAACTTTAACATGGAAATTCATGACATACACATTATGATAGCTTATTGCGACGCTGAA
The DNA here is from genome assembly GCA_964016985.1 of Anodontia alba. NCBI lineage: Eukaryota > Metazoa > Mollusca > Bivalvia > Lucinida > Lucinidae > Anodontia > Anodontia alba. Next base: position 83,889,597 of record OZ024832.1, read on the forward strand.
TGAATGATTCTTTCCAGGCAGTGATCTAGAGAAGAATTATACCAATATTTGCAGCTGCAATAACTCTTCAGATTTTCACTGTATTTCTTTACATCACAGGCACCTCCACGATGTCACAGACACCTCCAGCTGTTTTTTGAAGAATTCAGCCTTATTTGGAGTTTACCGATATCTGTATTCAGGCAAACAGGTTTACGTAAATTTACATTAGTGTACCAAGATAAACAGATTTGTATGCAAGATATCTGCATTTAGAACCAAAAATGATCAGTCTTTTTTCTGTTTCGGGCTGACTTCGAAGCCACTTCAAAGATCGTATCTTTGGTAAATATGGAAAGTTCTGGGCGATATGACGTGTGACAAAACTTTATGCCTGTAAGGGTCGAATAGCACTCTTTGATTTTCAGTAAACTCTCTGGTTATTGTATATTTTACCAAAAAAGACGAACACCTATCTTTTTATGTCTAGTTTTTAACCATCACAGGTAGCTCCGGATATCTGTCACAACCATTTAATCGGTACCTCCGCTGAGGTACCTGTGATAGTTTACCAGGCGTGTTTCTATGAGACAATTTGGATGAAGTGTCAAACCTAATTTTCTCAGAAAAAAAAAAAGAAAAAAAAAAAAAATATTGTTCATTTGTCATGTTTATCGTCATCTGATTAGAGGGCATTTATAATTACTGGCACCCTAACTATTGCCTTTGGCAAGATGCTTCTAATGAGTACCAATATATATATTGCCTGTATAATTTTGACCTCGTAAAGCCCATTTTTATATAGTAAAACTGGGGCTTATAAGGGTATACATTATTTTTCTGTTTTGCTAAAAAAAAGATTGTTGGTACCCATTAGAAATGTCTCACCAAGGCAGTTCTAACGAGTACCCACAGTCCATGTTTTGAGAAGAAATATGAAATATATCTGAAAATCTTCCTTTTTTGGTTGTAAAATTTTCAATTTATTTGACTAGGCGTGTTTTAGTAATATCTTGTTACGTAAAATCTTCTTAGAGCTTTAAAAGGATTGAATGTCTTATATACCCAGACTTCCTACAGTGATGAATCTGTACATGCAGGGATCAATTTTAGCACTTGCTAACTTGCTAAATGCTGGTTAATTTCCGCAAAAAGCAAGCTGCAATTTCCATCACTTGCTAATTCTAGCAAGTTGGAAAGATTCTCTTTAATTGGCAGAACCTGAGGCATTGTTGCTGAAGTTTTGCAATTTCTTTTCCAAAAGCAATGATTATATTCCCAGAAAACAGGTTTTGACATTACATGCAAATTGTCTCTATAGGAGACAATTTGCATGTAATGTCAAAACCTGTTTTCTGGGGAAAATAAGAAAAATATTTTAAAATGTCTGCTGAAATTTTTACCCAGAGTGCTAAGGTTTAAAGCCACATTTAACAGTGTTTATAAATGAGAAAAAGCAAGTTGGCTGAAAGGTTTAGCAAGTCAAATATAATGCCACTTGCTAATTTTAGCAAGCTGTCAAAAAAGTTAAATTTGAACCCTGACATGTCTATACCTGTGTAACCAGGTGTATGAAGGTCACATTCCTTTTGTGTGTTCTATTGTAAATATTAACCTCTGAGATATCATAATTACTGTATTCAACCTAATATACCGCACCATGCACTAAGATTTTTCACAATTACTGGGCAAACTTGTGGTAAATATGTATCCACTAAGGGTACACTTAAACCAAGATCAGTGAAGGACATGTCAAATGATGCTTATGCGATGTTATTGTGTTTTCTTTTTTTTTCTGGTTTTCTTTATAAAAGCATATGTTGTGGGTACTCATTTGAATTGCATTGACAAGTCAGTGCAATTCAAATTGGTACCCACAACATAATAATGCCTTTATAAAGAAGTGGACAAAAAGTACACTGGCTGTAATCCGAAGACTACGGAATTGCCTGACTGTGCGCTTATAGGAGTATGTACAGTAATTAGGTCGAATGCAGTATTTGAGGAATGTCATAATGTCACAGCTACAAATAATATGATCGTTCTGATCGGAAGTCCAAGATGACTGCCATGGCCTCCATCTTGAAAATCTGTTTTTCGCTTCTCCTCCTGAACTGAAAGGCCAACTGACCTGAAACTTGATAGGAAGCATCGGGATGGGATGACTTGTAGATAAAAAATAGCTTAAATCATTTGGATGATGGCTGCCATCTTGAAAACCTATTTTGCACTTCTTCTCCTGAACCAAAAGGCCAATTGACTTGAAACTTGGTAGGAAGCAGTGGGGTGACTTGCAGGTCAAAAATAGCTAACATCCTTCCAATTGGAAATCCAAGAAGGCCACCATGGCTGCCGTCTTGAAAATCTGTTTTTGACTTCTTCTGAACTGAAAAGTCAATCGACTTGAAATGCTAGGAATCATCAGGGCAACTTGTAGATCAAAAATAGCTAAAATCATTCCTATCGGAAATCCAAGATGGCGGCCATCTTGAAAGCCTATTTTTTGCTTCACCTCCTGACTTGAAAGGCCAGTTGGACTGATACTTGGTAGGAACCAAGATTTGTAGATCAAAAACAACTAAAATTGTTTGGATTGGAGATCCAAGATGGCCGCATCTTGAAAATCTATTTTTTGCTTCTTCTCTTGAAATGAATGGCCAACTGACTTGAAACCTGGTAGGAAGCATTGGGTGATTTGTAAATTGAAAAAAATAGCTAAAATCATTCCGATCGGAAATCCAAGTTGGTTGCAATGGCCGCTATCTTAGAAATCTGTTTTGCACTTCTTCTCCTGAAGTGAAAGGTCAGTTTACTCAAAACTTGGTAGGAAGTATCTGGGTTACTTGTACATCAAAAATAGCTAAATTTGTTTTGATCGGAAATCCAATACGGCCACCACAGTTGCCAGCTTGAAAATCTATTTTGAACTTCTTCTGAACAGTAAGGCCAGTTGACTCGAAACTTGATAGGAAGTATCACGGTGATTTGTAGATCAAAAATTGCTATAATCATTCTGATCGGAAATCCAAGATGGTCACCCTAGCAGCCATGTTGAAAATCTATTTTGAAATTTTTTTTCCTGAACCAAAAGGCCAATTGACTCGAAACTTCATTGGAAGTTTCAAGGTGACTTGTAGATCAAAAGAGCTAAAATCATCCTGATTGGAAATCCAAGATGGCCGCCATCTTGAAAATCTATATTGAAATTCTTCTCTTGAACGGAAAGGCCAATTGAATCAAAACTTGTCTGGTAATCAGGTGAGCGATACAGGGCCATCTTGGCCGTCTTGTTTTACTCAGCATCCTAAGTTTAATTGGTTAACATACTGGTCTATAGTGTCCAATCAATTAAGACAAATATGGTTTACTATCCTGTTTAGATGTCACAGTTTTCTTAAACGTAATACATGTAGCTCTCTCCACTATTTGCAGACAATAGTGCAGAAGACAAATTTGTTTTTTTTTTGTTTTTTCAAATAATTTATCTCAGAAAGTAAGGTTTGACATTTTATGCAAATAGTCTCCCAAGAAGGCACTTTTCATGACAAACCCAGTTTTCAGGTTAAAATAGAAGAAAAGAAAAAAAAAAGAAAGAAAATCAGGATGCCGTCAGCTGAAATTTTTACCCAGCATACTTAGATGTTAACAGAAAGCCGGACAAAAAATTAAAACCCAAAAAGTTAGCCCGAATTTGACGTTTTGGGGTTGTATTCGACACAAAAAATGCAAAACCACATTTTATATTTTTTTCTAGTTAATGTAAGGCTCTTTGCCCTTTATAGCTCGAAACTGATTTTCTTCTGATAAAATCCATATAATCTGGGTGCCTTAACCCTTGTCCTGCTGAACCCAGATATACCCTGTTTTGCAAACAGTGTAGATCCAGATCAGTTGGCTTCTGAAGAAGCCAATTGATCTGGATCTGCACTGTTTGCCATCAAGTATGCAAATTTATAACAAAAATCTGGATCAAGTAATCTGATTGGCTGAAAATTAGAAGTAGGCGTGACATCTTAATTTATTCAGCAGGACAAGGGTTCATTATTCTAAATGTAGGGACAGACAGGCTTACAAACTGTGCTGGGGCTCAGGTGAGATACCACAGAATACAGTGTCTTATCTGGATCTACGCTGTTTGCCACTCATCCAGCAGTTGTTAGACACATCAGCTGGTAGTGAAATGTATCTGTTCAAATTTTTAGGACAAGTATAGTAAGGAGTTAAATTGTCCCAGTATTTAGGAAAAATACAATCTGCCTGTGTTAAGTGACCTGTGAGAATGCACGTATGCCTCCCGTTTTAATTATATCAAGACTGGGATGATGAAATTATTTAGCCGACTGTTGGTGCAGTTTGATCAATGCCAGGGCTATAAATAACTGGGTATTCCAATGACTATTTTTTTTTCTTGTATCTCCAGATAAGAGGGGATTATCAGGTGCATATTTTTCTTATTTCCCCATGGAAACATACATTGTGGGTACTTATTAGAAGCTCCTCAGCGAGGCACTTCTAATGAGTACCAACAATGTATATTTTCATGGAGAAATAAGAAAAATATCAATACTTTTTGGTTGAAAAAAGAGCTTTATCTTGAGGTATCAGTATTTTTCTTATTTCTCGATAGTAATGTATACTGTGAGATCTCATTAGAATTGTCTTGCAGAGAGGATTCTAATGGGATGCTGCAACACCTGTTTTGTTGAAGTAAAGAAGAAAAAATGATCTTTATTTTCTGCAAATTGGAATCTTTCCTTGAGTCCTGAAAATAACAGATTTCACAAAACATAACAATGTTCCACCTGTTGTGGGCACTCCGGTAGACGCCACTGGATAGTATTTAAATATGCATTATCGAAATGCACGTGGGTTCATCAATGAGTATTGATTGCAGTGAAAGCATTGATTATTTCAATAACAGAGTTCGTACTAAATTACCTGTCTATGGAATATCCTATCTAAGAAGAAGAGGAAGACGAAGAAGTAAAAAAAAAAGGGGGGATAAGAAACTCAAGTGCTGATTATTTTAACATGCAAAGGAGTACCGTATTTACCCTAAATATTCATACAACTGAAAATTGTTGATATTTTTCTTATTTCTCCATGAAAGCATAATGTTAACCCATTGTAGTCGGGAGACCCCTAAACGGGTAATTGGCCAACAGTTCAGACCCAGATTAGATACCGCAGAATGCAGCGTCTGATCAGGGTCCCCACTGTTTGCAAATAGTTTAGCCTTTTTTCTACAGGAATATCTAAATCTCATAGCCAGACATACCTAAAATTGAAATTGGACTCTTCCAAGTGTGGGAGATTCTATTCAGTATACAATGGGTTAAGGCACTTTTATTGAGTACCCACAACATATGTTTTCATGGAGAAATGAGAAAAATATTTTCCTACTTCCCCTCTTATCTGGAGTTATGTACTTTCCTGTCCAAACAGCCTAGACCCAGATCAGATTGCTCTAGCAGTTTGATCAGGGTCTACACTTTTCCAGTTCCTATCCACACAGTTCATAGCTCTTGATAAGATGCTTTTTTTCAATCCAAAAGTATTGATATTTTTCTTATTTCTCCATGAAAACATATCTTGTGGGTACTCATTAGAAGTGCCTTAGGGAGGCAGTGCTAATGAATACCCACAACATTATGTTTGTTTTCATGGTGGAATAATATTTACCAGGTAACCCACCTCTATCTAGACTTATGCACACTGTATATCGAGGGTTGAGCGCAAGACTAGCGTAAGTCAGATGGTTGTTTTTCCCCAAACCTAATCTCAGGGATTATTCTGGCCCAAGATTTTTGTGAGAGAAAATATCCCTTTTGGACAAAAACAGTGAGAGATTTTCAAATTCAGTGAGATTTTTTTTTTCGCTCGCTCGGACAAACTGAGTGAGATTTTTTTTTTTTTTTTTGTAAAGGCCAGATTTTGTATCAGAATTGTATGTATAAGTATTATTATTGCTTATTTTGTAATGTACTCTAAATCAGGTTAATAAAATTGTTATATATAGGGTGTTTGATTATTTTAAGTATCATTTTCATGTTTACTGCAAGTGTTTATATATAAATTTGAACTTTCTGGAAAATCATGTTTAAATAACAAGTTGTTTATATTCTTTTTAGAATTTCCAAATGGAATAGTCTAGATTAAGCTATTTTTGGCATGTCACAGAACATTTAAATTTTTCTTGACAAATACTGGTAAATAAGTGATGCCTCTAGTACTCTATTTTTTCTTTAGAATGTTCTTTGATATTATATAAGGAGAGAAGATTTTCATATGAGCATCTTTGTACACTTTCATTTTTTATTGGATTACTTCAAGTTCAATGTTTCATTAATTCTGGAATTAAACTCTGAATTCAGGGACTTTAAATTGTGGGATCAGAAACTGCAATTCAAAGGATTTGTTTCAGAAATTCTTCAGGAATTATTTCTCTGGGATTTTGTGACATTATCCAATGATTTTTTTTTGCCTGGGAGTTCCAATTCATATACTCATAATTTTTCTCTAGGACTCAAAAATTTTATAAAAGTGAGTCCCTGAACCCACAAAAAAAAAACAGTATATATCTGCTCTAAAATATATTACAGATTCATGATTTTCTCACAGGACTTATGGCATTTCAATTGAGACTGAATAGAATCAAACTGTAAATAAATCACTGATAATCTTGAAAGGTACCGTTTACATTTATTTTTCTGTCTTGCACATTTTCTTATTTTTTGTTATCAACTAATACTGTAAATAATTTTAAAGCTTGTTGCTGGTTTCACTTTCATTTCTTACTCGTTACGCCTGGCTCGTAATAAAATGCAAACGGCTGAATAAGGGCTTCATGGGCTTGTTATTCATCAAGCTCAGCTCGGTCTTGTGTTTGATCCGAGATCGTCATCCGAATCAGGGGAGGAGAGCGTGGCCGCTTCTGTCGAGCTGGGTTGTGCTCGAACAAGATACTTTAACATGTTGCCGACTGGACGGCTTCGGCTCGGATAATTTTCTTTCTTTTTTTTTTCCGAGTCGGCGGACATGTTTTTGCTGACTCGAGATAGCGATCAAATAAACGCTTACTTAAACCAGAGACCGACAATGAGTTTTTACGATAAAGCTTTTCAATGATACAGATTAATGAATGGTTACCTGCGTTCGTATGTGTAATGAATTTTGGCGCCACAATAATTCAGAAACCGGTCAAACAGAACAGTCCGATAGTCTCGAAATGAACCGCATGTGCAAAATAGGAACTTAACGGCGCGAAATGAGAAAAATTCAGCGTGCGATTTTTTTTCTCACTCCTGGAATTTTGATGCGATTTCTTGCAAAAAAATGCGAGAATATCGCGAAATCGCGCCAGAAAATGATCCCTGTAATCTCCTCACCATGAAGGCGTTATGAAGATTACAACATTTCTTTCTGTAAACAATGAAAATTTAGGTGCCATTGCTCGTATGAGCAATGGCACCTAAATTTGCATTGTTTACAAAGGGGTCCAAGTTGCCCCTAAACAAGGGTTTCAAAAATATGTTTTGAGTTACTATAGTCTTGCGCTCAACCCTCGATATAGACAATTGGTGTACTCAAATGGGCTTGTTCAAGTTTTTGGATGGGTATGGTAGGAAATTAACCCTTAAACCTTCAATCACAACTGGCTTACTGCAGCAGACGACACTTAAATATTTTTTTTTTTCATAAGAAAGAAGTCTTGAGATCATGTGTGTCATCTGTCAAGGAGATGATTTACATGAAATTTCAAGACTTTTGTTCTATGAAAAATAAAAAAAAAAAAAAAAAAAAATAGACTGTCGTCTGCTACAAATTTTGCTTTGGTAATTCAAGAGTTGAGGTGTCCTTGGCTTGAAATTTGATAGAAAAATAATGATAGGCTAACATTTTATAATATTTAAAAATCACAAATATACAGTCTTGTGCCTGTGGACAAACGCTACCGAAAGACTATACGTGCGGTGAATAGCTGCAAAAGCTGGTTTCAGCTGAGGGACATGAAATAAAAAAAAATTGAAATGCAAATTTTATATTTCTGGAGGGGCTAAAATCATAGGGTAGGCTCTCCCATAAACATAAAGATAAAAAAATACTGTGTGTTAAAATTGAAATGTGTTGATCTCATTAGTTAAAAAACTGCTGGATGATTGTCTACACTGATCAGATGTTACAGTTTGCAGCATGTAATCTGGGTCTACTGTGTTTACACAGGCTCTCTGTCCAATTATTTAGCGGGATTCCATAGCGCAATAAATTAAGAAGTGTGTCTAAATGCAGAACCTGAGGGATCACAAGTTCCAACCCAGCTCGTCCACACACGTTCCAAGGAGTTTACTCATGAAATAATTTCTGTGGTCTGATTCTCTGCCTTCTGCTGATTCAAAAAGGGCATTTATCATGTGTTGGTGAAAGTGTGTATGCACAAAGTACACTAGAACCTCTTTATAACACGGTTCGTTATAGCACAGTTTTGGATATAACACAGTTCAAAGATGGATTTCAAAAATGTACAGATTATATTGAAAAATGACCATAAATGGTCATTTTTCAATATAATCTGTACATTTTTGTTTGGATATAACATGGTTGTTTAACTAACATGGTTTATGCTATGGACCCCAACAGTAGTGCTACAAAGAGGTTGTGGTGTAATGGTTAACCGCTTACTGATGACATGTACTGAAAAACATATAGATATGTTAGCTGACCAGCTCAACATGACCTTAACAGTTAAGTATTGACTGGGACTTAAAACTCCAAATCAAACAAACAAAAAGTAAATAAGATGATTTGGAATGTCCCCAGAAAACCCACAAGTAGGATTAATGTCGCCTCAATTCATTTTCAACCTTGATAGATGTTATTGAATTTATCAGTTTAGATGAAGTTCGTAGATTGTCAGAATTATACCACCTACGCAATGTGTCATCTACACCTGACCAAACAAACTTCTTTTTAACTTTTATTGCTCTCTGAGGTGAATGAGCAGATGAAAAGTGAACGATATATTTTTTTCCCAACTTACAAAGAAAAAAGGGCTTGAATTTTTTATGCCCACACCGAACAGGGTTTAATTTGAGGCTCATATAGCTTCAGAGAAGGAGGGGAATCCAGATAATATTTTTCTTATTTCACCATGAATTTAAGCATACAAATGTACCATATTCGACCTAATTACCGCACTGTGCGCTTAGGTTTTTCAAATTACTGGGAACACTCAGTTGTGGTAAAATATGTATCTACCTACTAAGGATACACTATAAAAAAGATCAGAAAAGGACTTATTTGATGATGATTTTGCGATTTTTTCTGACTTTCTTTATTAAGGCGTATGTTGTGGGTGCTCATTTGAATTGCATCGACAAGTCGATGCAATTCAAATGAGTAACCACAACATATGCCTTTATAAAGAAGTAAAGAAAAAGTGCACTGGCTGTAATCTGAAGACTACGGAATTTCTTGACTGTGCGCTTATAGGGGTATGTGCGTTAATTAGATCGAATACGGTATGTTGAAGGGAATGTTTTTGTGGAGAAATAAGAAAAAGAACAATACTTTTAGGTTGAAAAAGTGTCCTGTCTGGAGCTCTGGCTATTTTTAGCTTGCTAAACAAAGTTTAGGTGGATAGAGCAAGCGTTGTTATTCTGATGTTGGTGCCACAGTGAATGTTATCTTTGAGTTGAGTTTTTAACCCTTGTCCTGCTGAATAAATTAAGATGCCACATCCACATCTAATTTTCAGCCAATCAGATTACTTGATCCAGGGTTTTGATATGAATTCACATACATTATGGCAAACAGTGCAGATCCAGATTAGTTGGCTTCTTCAGAAGGTTTGCAGGGTATACCCGGGGTCAGGAGGACAAGGGTTAATTTTATTTAGAGCTATGTTTTTTGAAGGCCTGAATGGATTTAGCTGATGTTAGCCTGATGTTAGATACTCGTGGAAGGTTTTCTTCAGTGCAAAACCGGCCTTGGTGGCTCAGTTGGATACGCCGTCCGACTGGAGACCAGTAGGTCGCGGGTTCAACCCCCGCCAAGGTCGGCAACATTCTTTTGTGGAGATTGATTATGAAATATTTTCTACGGTCATTCTCTCCATTGGGTTGACTGGGCCGTAAAACCTCAACACAAATACAAATTCTTCAGTGCAAGCCCTATCTGCTCATTGACAATTTTAGGTCACAGTCAAATGGTTGGAAAGGTCAGTTTCAGTCGAGTACATGGATTTTTTTATTTTATTTTTTTTTTTTTTCATTTTATTAAGAGTTCTACATTTGAATTTTTTTAGTTGAATCTCCTGAATGAATTGAGTTTATACCTCAACTAGTGTTACATACATGTTTTTATGTCCCCTCACGAAAGGAAGTGGGGACATATTGTTTTGGATGCAGAAAAGGGGTAAGAGAAAAGTCCAGGGAATGCCACAATTACAAACCGCAGCCCTTTCCAGACACTAAGAGGAAGAGGAAACCGACAAAACCAAACAAACACAAATCGAACAATGTACCAAAAGCACTAAGATTAGCTCTCTCTTCCCCAAGCAAGGTAATCGAAATGCTAAAAGGACTGAAAAACACAAGAACAAAATAACACAAGGTAAGACATAAAACAAATCGCCCCGTAGAATAAACCACAAAGCAACAAAGAGTATGACTAACACCGGGACCACCGCCTTACAATGGTCAGTAGACTAAACTACTGGGCGGGCGGGGTTTAAAGCATTTTTACAGCTAGCCAACTTTACCCTGGCTCCCAATGTAACTCTTAATACAGAAATACATAAAAATTTGGTTTGCATAAAGGCTCCCATCTCAGTCAGTGCATCAAAGCATCAGTGCATCAAACATAAAAATCAAATTAATCACTATAATAAACAAAGACGAGTACTCAGAACCCAATGTTGGTATTGGTATTGGCGCTGGCATAACTTTATCTGGTGAACCAGTAAGCAAATTTTTAGCAGATTTGCATAGGCATATCACTGGGACTAGATGATGAACTTATTGTTTTGGTATCAGTGACCTAATTTTCAAGGTCACTGCTGGACTAAAACTGTCAAATTTAAACAATTTTTCTTTTCTGCGTGTTATGAGCCAACAATTGGATCTTACCAAGTTTGCATGAATGTATCGTTGGGTCTAGATGATGAACTGATAAGGTTTTGGTGACCTTGACCCAAATTTTTAAGGCATCCAGGACTTGCGCTTTAAAATAAACCTTTTCAATGCTCTGTCTCCATTACCAGTTGATGGATTCTTGTCAGACTTGGTATATATAACAGGGATGGTCTTTGATGAATTTGACCCAGTTTTCAAGGTCACCAATGGGACTTACACATAAAGCTTTTCAACACCTGGTCTTCATAACCAATGACTGGATTCAGACTTGGTATATAGTACATTATATAAGTGAGGATGTCTTAACCCTCTAGTGCCCAACCCTAGAAATCATTGTCCAAAAACTTCCATTCTACCCACAGTGACTTATTTTGGGAAGTATAATACAAAACTACACATGAAATTTTTGGGAAGTCAAAGGTCACGGAGATAGTATGTATCATATATGATACACTGGGCATTAAGTGTTCCCAAGCAAGGGTGAATAACTCCAGAATGAAAAATCTTTTAGGATTTATTTGTGCCTTCAATATTTGCATTTATTAAAAAGATTCTTTTGGAAAATATATATCAAGTTTTTCTCTAAAAAGGTGGTTGGCAGGGGAATTTTTCATTTTTAGCAAAAATTTTGCCCAGTGTATCATATATGATACATCCAACTTTTTTCTCTTTGATGGCTGAAAAAAAATATTTTAAGTTAAACCATAGAATAATCAACTGTATTTTCTAATGACCTCACATCTTGACATACTTTATAGCATTAAATATCAACAATATATTGAAATATCCTGGTCACGGTACCAAATATATGTCATGTATCATATATGATACGCGGGGCACTAGAGGGTTAACTGCTGATTATATTTTGTTGACCTTGACTCAGTTTTCAAAGGTTACCACAGGACTTATGTTATTAAAATATAACTTTCAAACATGCTATCTGGTCAGACTTGATATATAGTATAACTATTTGGACTTGATTGCTGATTATATTTTGGTGACCTTGACTCAGTTTTCAAGATCATCAAAGGACTACACTAGTTATTTAAAAAAAAAATCCAAAACAAATCAAGGCTATACCAACTGAACCATTGCATGGATTCAGGTCAAACTTAACCTGCAAATTGTCATCTAACTTAAATTGATATATCATTGGGACATGCCTTTAAGTTTTTTTTTAATGGCCCCAACATCATCATGATGTGGGAGGCATATAGTTCTTCAGTTTTCCATAATTATGTGCATACATGGCTACGTGCGTACGTCCTTCCATGTGTGTACATACGTAGGTACATGATATTGTTAGACTCAGGTTGAAGGCATTTGTACCAGGTAGAAACTGGGCCCAGTTGTTCAAAGTGTCGTTAGCTTAATGAGCTCGTTAAGGGTCATTTAGTTAACTGTTTTAGCGGATTCAATACACAATATTCTGAAATTTTTTGCTGAAAAAATGTGAGTGCAAAAGCTACTCACATTTTTTTCAGCAAACAATTTCAGCATATTTGCGTATCACTTGATGTAAATTTTAACGAATTGTTAACTAACGATGTCGTTAGCTTTGAACAACTGGGCCCTGAACTTTTATTTTAGGTAGCAACTTGAAACTTTGTATGAAAACTTATGTCTGTGAATATGGTAGCAACATACACGAGTCTTTCCAGCATGACCTATATTTTATGGTCCAATGATTTTGTACTTTAGCTTAATTCACAAGGTTAAGATATTTGTACCAAGTAGAATCTGATCTTTTATTGATATTGTGTTGGAATTTGTTGTAAGAGGTAGATTTAAGGGTTCTTATCATTGTAGCAACTTGAAATATGGTATGTCAGGATTTATGTCTATGAGCATGTCCCTATGAGTATACAACAGAAATATACATGTACTAGAAATTTGTTCATAGTACACAGCGATGCCTGGCCGCCTTCAGTTACGGTAAATGTCCTAAAAATTCAAACACTAAAGCGTCTGACAAAATGACATGTACAGTGTAGACCCTGATCAGACTGCTCCTGAAGGAGCAGTCTGATCAGGGTCTACACTGTTTGCCATTCCACTAAATATTTAAAGAAACTGCTGCATAAAAAGCAAAATTTAAGCCAAAAGAGTATGGAATAAAGTGTTCGAAAGTTTTGGAAATTTACCGTAAGGTTAAGATTTTTGTAAGAGGTAGAATTCAGGGTTCCTATTATTGTAGCAACTTGAAATTTGGTGTGAGGATTTATGTCTGCGAGTACCACAGTAATATACTAGAAATGTGTTCAAAGTACACAGATGCCTCCATCTTCACTTAGGCTAATTTTGCAAGATTTTGATTTTTGAAAGATAGATTTCAGGGTTCCTGTTAGTGTAGCAACTTGAATTTTTGTATGAGGACGTCTTTAAGTTCAAAACAAATTTACAAGAATCAAGTCAAGTTGACCCACATGGGATGGTTCACAGACTTTGGACTTAAAGGCTAATTTTGCATGGTTAGGATTTCCGTAAGAGGTACATTTGAACATAGTATTGATTCTTACTTCAATCCTTTTTTTCAGTTTTATGAAGATAGTACCCAAGGTGGGGGGCATCCGTGTACTGTGGACACATTTCTAGTTTTTTTTTTTTTTTTTTTTTGTTGCCATATACTGTGAGACAGTCACATCAGATTATAACCTCAGAGGACAGTTCAGTGGTAGAGGAAAGGCCAATTTAAGTTCCCAGTTGTATAGAGACTTTGAAATCCATGTAACTGGGAAGGAGCTGCTAATCACTCACACATAACGGCATCCTTATATCGCAGGCCGGATATGAACCTAGTTTGAGACAAACCTCTCTACCGACTGAGCTATCCCGATACGGAGTTGATTAGATCTTGGTGGCCTTGACCTTGTCTTAACCCTTGCCATGCTGAATAAATTAAGAAGCCATGCCTACTTCTAGTTTTCAGCCAATCAGATTACTTGATCAAGATTGTTGATATAAATTCACATACTTAATGGCAAACAGTGCAGATCCAGATCAGTTGGCTTCTGAAGAATCCAACTGATCTGGATCTACACTGTTTGCTAAGACAGGGCATGTCGTGTTCGGCAAGAGAAGGGTTAAATGACCTTGCTCAAATTTTCAGACAAGTATGATAAGGAAATCAGCATATCTCAGTATTTCAGTAAATACATTAATTAATCTCCAGCTCTTGCAGATTGAGTCCGGAACTGATGACTAATTGGAACCTGCAACCTTTTGACTCAAAAGCTCAAAAGCTCTAGTCTTTTCTGTGTCACTGAGTTGCCTGTTTTGTCCATTGAACAGGTGCCTTCAGGGTTTTACCATATTTACCCAGTTCTGTTCTGTTCCTAAATGATCAGACATTGTAATGTTTTCCTCTTTTCTTTCTCAAAGTATCTGGATGTCTCAGAGCAGTCAGCAATTCTAATTTCAGGTCACAGTCATAGATTGGAATTGCACTTAGATGCGACTGCATGGCACTTCATTGAACAGAACCTTTCATTATCACCCCTTCTTCATCTCATTATGACTTCAATAATGATGAAAGAGATGTAAAACACCAAACCATCATTGTCATCATCATCATTCATCTCTTTTTTTTTTTTAAAGACACAGATCATATTTGATAATTATGTTTATGGGGAGTATGTCTTTGGTATGTATCAGATGTAAATACACAGATGATTGTGCCTCTGAGATAGAATAATGATTTATTTCTGCACATTTTTCCCAGAAAATAGGCTTAGTCAAAGCCTGTCTTCTTGGAAAAAAATAAGAAAATTTGTAGCCTACCCAAAATGTAGCTTACAGAGACAATTCACGTATTGTGTACTTAGTGGCAAGCTTTCAGAATTTAAAGAAACAGACTATAACTGAGTGTTTTGGCGTGTAATTGGAATAAACTATAACGCAGCATTGTATTATTGATTTGTGAGTACCAATTGAGTGTGTGAGTCGAAGGCCTGATTGGAATTTAGCTGGGGAGCAAAGGGGAAGAGATTGTTTGCATTTGTGTGCATTTTGTGTGTAGGGGTTAGTTGAAAGACCTTGAGTGTGTTTAAATTGACTGGTGCTATTTTTAGCACAGTGTGTAAAAATAGAAGTTGTATAAGAAGAAACAGGGGCAGTAGGTAAACAAAGAAAGGAAAAAAAGTAGGTTAGTAATATATTCTGCTTTCATTTTTGCATAATTATTAGTATATTATACCCAATAATATTCATATTGATTGATTTAGATTGGGAAATTGTGGACATTTTAAAAATTATTTAGATGCTGCAAAAACTGCTTAGTTTGTAAACATTTTGCATGAGCTATTTTTGGCTTGCAAAGAATTTGCTGTGTAAGCTGGTTCCTGCATATTCATGCTGTAATGTGCATATTCATGTCAGCTGAATGTAACATGAATACATGGCAATAAATTAGAATGTTTTGGTTCTCTTTTCACATGTCTTGTGGCTATTCACTGGAATCCTATCACTGAGGTTATTCCACCGGGTGCCCACTAGGTCTGTTTAGGTGCCAAACTACCAAAAACGCTCTCATTATCCGGAGGTATGATTGATACTTCACAAAAGCTAAGCAGAATTTTAGCAGATGACATTCTAATTTTTTTATTTTTTTTTTTTCAGAGAAAATAAGACTTGGCATTTTATGTAAATCATCTGTTAGACAGACAATTTGAACTGTCAAACCTTATTTTCTCTGAAAAATAATAAAACAATCAATCAATTAATGAAAAGATGTGCTGCAGTTGTGATTAGCAATAATGAGGGTTAAGTTTTGTAGGCTTGGCACCCAAAGCAAAATTTGGAAGCAATATTATCAGAAGTAGGTCATTCTGAGATTTGCTTAAGTGGCTTACTTCAACTTGTGTCATAGTTCGTAGTGCACACTTAACTCTTACCATGCAATAGGCAGGTTCAGCAGACGTCAAATTGGTGTTGTTTTTTTTTTTCTTTCTTATTTTCCTAAAATATAGGATCTGACATGTCATGAAATTGTCTCCAAAGTAGACAATTTGCATGAAGTGTTCAAATTGTCTCCAAAGTAGACAATTTGCATGAAGTGTCGGATCTATTTTCTAGGAAAAATAAGAAAAATATTTCAATATGTTGTCTGCTGAAATTTTTACCCAGCATGCAGTTGAAGTAAATTGTAGCAGACAATATTATAATCTTTTTTTTTTATTTCAGTTTTTCAGAGGAAATGAGAATTGACATTTCATTCAAATTATCTGAAAAATAAAATCAATTTTAGAATGGCCAATGTCGTCTGCGTGTTCTGCCGCATCTGATCTGGGTCTACTCTGTTTGCTCAGGCCTGTATGTCCCAATATTTAGGGTTATAACGGTAGGCAACTTTTTATGGTATTTCTGTTACGGTAAATGTCCTAATATTTCATGCACCAAAGTTCCTAAAAATGGCATAAGCAAACCCTAAAGTGGGAAAGTGTCAGAGACATTCCATTGCATCAAGACACAAAAGGCTACCAATTCATTTACCTAAATAACCCTTCTCTTGCTGAACACAACATGCCCTGTCTTAACAAACAGTGTAGATCCAGATCAGTTGGCTTCTGAAGAAGCCAACTGATCTGGATCAGCACTGTTTGTCATTAAATATGTGAATTTCTATCAAAAACCCAGATCAAGTAATCTGATTGGCTGGAAATTAGAAGTGGGTGTGGCATCTTAATTTATTCAGCAAGGCAAGGGTTAAATACATCATTACAAAGTCTAAATGATACAATAGTCTTCCAGTATCAGCCAAAGGCTGATTGGTGAACTTATAGTATAGCCTAAGGCCTCTTGTCGTTTGTTCATTTGTCAGTCTGTCCATCCAGTCACCCTCACTTCTTCCTAGACTGGGGGTGGTTGGGTGGTGCGTAGGTGCTGTGTATCTTACATCACCGGGGCGTCCAACTGATATTGGCTTACAGTTGGGCAAGGCCTGCTATCCTTGTAGTGGGTAAGGGTAGAGGGGGAATGTTTTTATTTCTTCTGTTTCTTCACTTTCATTCCTGTTCCTCTTTCTTCCCAGTCCCTCTCTTTCATCTCCTCTACTCTCTCTCCTATCTCTTTTCTCCCTTTCTCTGGGAGACGATACAAAATGACCCTCAAGGGTTGAAGTGTCATTAAACCCCAACACAATCAAATTCTTCCTAGACTTAGCAAACCTCCCTTATTTTCCTGGAGGAAGAAGTCGCTTCCCTCTAAATTTCTGGACCCTATCGCATCAAGATACACAGGAACCTAACACTACAAGATCCAGGCAAAGTGCAGTTACTATGACATCATGCATTATAGACCACTATAGAGACTGAAATGTCAGAGGCCAGGGTAGTAACACTGGGAAGATGTTCGCAGGCAATGTGGGCGACGTGCTCGCCTTTTTTTCTGTATACCTCACTCTGATCCAACAAAAAAGCGATGTTGACGTTGCCTTAATTTTTCAGTGTGTATTGCCTAACTTGGAAAATACAGACACAGGTCTCATGATTTTTGATCCCTGAGGCTAGGATTATCGGCAGACAGGTTCACTGGTTAGTTATTTGACATTTCCCAGTAAAATCACATTGTTTGTTTGCAGACAGTCTGACACAGATTTTGACTGGTGAACAATCCACCCCTCCTCATTCTAACCTGCCTGATCGTATTATTTATTTATTTTATAATTATTGTTTTTTTTTTTGTGTGTTTCTTTTTTTTTTTTTTTTCATTTTAAAGTTTTTGGACGCCAAATTTTCATCATGATCGCAAATGCACTGTTATATTAGAATGTTGACCTTTTTCTTTGAAAGACGACATACGGTGTCAAGCAAAATAGTACCTTATCTCTTATAAATGTGAGCCCATTCTGTGCATTGAAATAATTATTTCTAGTGGCCAAAAGCAATTTTTAAGTCCAGCAGAATGTGTCCAGTAAAACTTGTTTAGCTTCTCATGGGACTGCTCAGATGCACACAGGACGACGGTAGCATTTCTGGGATGTTCACGTTTAGCTATTTTTAAATCCCCCTACCAAAGCAACATTCTTACCAAATCGCATCAATGGCTTTGGAGGAGTTGTCGTTTGAAAGTGTTAACGGATGGACGGACAGACATCATACTGCTTCAGTGCTTTTGAAGGAGTTGTCATTTAAAAAAATCCTTTTTCAAACTGGAATGTTGCCATGGCAATGTAACAAAATAGCCGCTGGTCATAAAACACAAACTAGGTAGACAATCATAAGATGATCATGACTGCCAAATATGGCTCACATCAGTTCAGTGGTTATGGAGAAAATGCAATTTAACCATTTCCCATTATAAGTATGGGAGTTTTCTGTTGCCATGGCAACCAAACCAAGAGCCAGATCACCATGACAACTCCTCCAAAACCACTGAAGCAGTAGGACTAATTTGGTACAATTTTGCTTGGCTAAGGACAGTTCAAAATAATGAAAAGTTTGGCAGTCTGCCTCTTGGTTTGGTTGCCATGGCAACAGAAAGCTCCGATAGTCTTATAATGTGAAAATGGTTAAATTGCACTTGCTCCATAACCAGTGAAATGATGTGAGCCATATTTGGCAATTGTGATCAGCTGATGATTGTCTACCCAGTTTATATGTTACATGACCGGTGGTCATTTTGTTTGGTTGCCACGGTAACATTCAATTTTTAAAAAGGACTTTTTCAAATGACAACTTCGAAACTACTGAAGCTGTAAGACTCTAATTTTACACAAAAGTTGCTCGGGTAAGGGCAATTCAAAATAGCTAAAATTATGGTGGTCTGCCTCTTGGTTTGGTTGCCATGGTGACAGAAAGCTACCATCGACTTATAATGGGAAAATGGTTAAATTGCATTTTTATGCCTCTCCACAAAAAGTGGCAAGTGTATAGTTCTACCGTTCGAAACTTTGATTGTCCATCCGTCTGTCCGGGCTAACATCCAACGTTTAGGGGCTGTTTTTGGGCTATTTCCATCCGTCTGTCCAGGCTAACATCCAACGTTTAGGGGCTATTTTTGGGCTATTTTGGACATAATTTATGAGGTATTTTGAGGTTTATTCAGTTTAAAATGCATTAGTTAGCCCCTCAACCCAAAAAATAATAATTTTAAGAAGAATGTGTAAAAAACACATTATTCTTCAAAACCAAGAACTACTTAAATGATGATCCTTTCTTAATTGCAATGACAGAACTGAAAATGTTGTGCATATCTGCAGCGGCTATTTCACTCAGGTGAGCGAGCCGTGGCCTGTGGGCCTCTTGTTTTATTTTTCAAAGAAATAAAACTTAACATTTCATGTGAATTGTCTGCCTAGCTCTGTCTGTTCGGTGGCTCAGCCCAACGCATGTCTAATTGGTGATCAAGAGGTTGCGGTTTGATCCCTGCCACGTCCGGCAACATAATTTCATGGAGATTGATCATGAAATATTTTCTACGGTCATTCTCTTCCCTCTGCTGATTCAAGAAGGACTGGTGAAAGAATATGCACAAGTACTGGTTATCACTTAGAGGACTAAGCCTGTCCAGGAAAAGTGTGGTAAGGTAAAATGACTGTGCTTGACATGACCTTACCGGGTTAACTGGGCCATGTAACCTCAAATCAATCAGTCAGTCAAGTCTTATTTTCTCTGAAAAGTAGCAAAATCAATTTTAGAATGTAGTCACTAGAAAATCTGCTTAGCTCTTTAAGAGTTAAAATCATTCTTATACAATAAAAGTCAATAATTCCTGTATTTCAGTAGATTAGTAATCCCTAATGGAGCCTCTCAGCATCTCAGTTTTATTCATCCCACAATGAACCTCTAACACAGTTTAAATCAGAACTCCAGGCAAGAGGCAGGTATCCAGATAAACTATTCCTTTATTTCTCCACAAAAACAAAAGTTGTGGGTACTCACTATAATTGCCTGAGTGTGGCACTCTTGATGTGTACAATAGCATTTGTTTTTGTGGAGAAATAAGAAAAATATCAGTGCTTGTTTATTGAAAAAAAAACAAACTTATTTAGAGCTCTGTAGTTTTATTGACCATGGGGTCTGGTCATTGACCATTCTGTTGAACTGACCAGTATTTCAAACTGATTTTATGACCTGAAAGAAACAGGATAGTGGATACATGTGAACTTGGAGCAGGTAAATTTTGTTGAATAATTCCAGAATTTAAATTTGAATACTTGCTCTCTCATAATACTTTGCATGCTGGGTAAAAAAGATTTCAGCAGACATTTTGAAATAATTTTCTTATTTTTCCTAGGAGACAATTTGCATGAAATGTCTGATCCTATTTTCTAGGAAAAACAAGAAAAATATCAGTTTGCCGTCGGTTGAATTAGCTCATAGGATGGTAGGTGGTAAGGTACTCTTCAGCCAGAAGTTATATACCGTATTTGACCTAATTACCGCACCGTGCGCTAAGGTTTTTCAAGACTACTGAGAAAACTTGTAAAATACCAACATATCGACCTATACTAAGGGTACACTAAAAAAGATCAGAGAAAGATTTGTCTAATGATACTCATGCGCTTTTTTTCTGAATTTCTTTATAAAAGCATATGTTGTGGGTACTCATTTGAATTGCATCGACAAGTCGATGCAATTCAAATGAGTACCCACAACATATGCCTTTATAAAGAAGTAGCAAGAAAATACACTTGCTGTATAATCTGAAGACTACGGAGTTTCTTGACTGTGCGCTTATAGGGGTATGTGCGGTAATTAGGTCGAATACGGTATAGCTTTCTTATATCTCCATGAAAATATGTTGCTGTGGGCACTCATTTTCAATAGTCAGAGTGAGCATCTGCCTTTAGATGAGGAGCTTATTGGTCGTACCATTTTTATGCCCCCAACTTGGAAGAAGTTGGAAGAGCATGTTGCTTAGGGTTGTCCGTCTATTTTGTCCATCCGTGCATCACACTTTTGAGACTTCTCATATCTTTGGGTATGCTAGGATTTTGAAATTATGTGCATTGCTAAAAATATAAAAAATTTACTATCTGTATTGTTTTTTTTTTTCCTTTTCTGTCAGATTCTTTATGGTGGAGTTATGGCCCTTTGCCAAACTTAGGCATTTTAGCAAATGAAAATCTTGTAAACAAAATATCAAAGGGATCACTTGAGTTATGCTCATGAAATTTTGCAGGCAATCAGGAACATTGTGAAGATGACCTTATTATTATTAACATTGGGTGAAATTGCAAAAATATTTGTTCAAATTATGCCCAGTACAAGACTTAGTGTATAACTTTCACTACTACATATTCCCAGTCCATTCCAAATACCATAGCAACAGGTAAGGCGCTTTTTTCATCCGAAAAATGCTGATATCTTTCTTATTTCTCCACGAAAACATATGTTGTGGGTACTCATTGGAAGCGCCTCGGTGAGGTGCTTCCATTGAGTACCCACAACATATATTTTAGTAGAGAAATAAATAAAATATTATGTGGATACCCTCTCATATCTGTTCCTATGAAATACTACTCAGTACCAGGCCAGATGTAAGGCTCACACAACACTATGGCCTCTTATATCTGTGCATCCTTTGAGAAGTGACCAGGCAAATACTTCCAGTTTGGAGTGGTTAGGCTCAACCTTTTGACCCTTACCCATGCCCTAAGTGTTAGGGCAAGAGATAGTGTTAAATAAAGACCTGGTAAAGGCATACAATAAATTGAACCAGGACCATCATGGCCCTCTTGTTTGAATAACACAGCTTTTGATTGATATCTTGTCTTGCAAAGGTCATAGATAAGAGGGGGTATCATGTAAATATTTTTGTTTTATTTTTTACTGTCAAAACATATGTTGTAGGTATTCATTGGAAGTGCCTTTTTTCCAATAAAAAAAAAAAAAAAAAAAAAAGTTTTGGTTGAACATGTTGAATAAAGTGTGTTATCTATAATCTGGAACTACAAATAGTGTTTACAGCCAGTACACTGAAAAAGTCAGACAGTCTGCTGTTCTAGTAAGCTGAATTCTTAGAATACTAATTATTCATTTATCATGGTATTTTTACCTATTGTTTGGAGCCTGGAAAAATAACTGTAAACATTTAGTTATTATTAGGTACTGCTTGTACTGAGCATAGCTCTAGGTTTATCAGAAGGGTGGGTGGTATATTTGTTATGATAATTTTGGTCCAAAATTTTATTTGGCACTACCCCCACTTCTCCTTATGGCCTAAAGGTCAAGGTCACGGACAGAAATTTATGTTAAAATTTTGCATCGAAGTTTTGAAGATCTCTTAATTTCTGAATCCTTTGTATTTGGCATCATTATAGAGATTGGTCCATAATTTTATTTGGCACTATCCCCACCCCTGCTTATTACCTAGAGGTCAAGGTCATGGACTTAATAATTTATGTAAAAGTTTTGTGTCAAAGTTTTGAAGATCTCTTAATTTCTAAATTCTTGTATGGGTTTACTTTATTTTTGGCATGATTATAGCTATTTGTCCAAAATTTTATTTGGCACTATCCCTACCCCTGCTTAGGACCTAGAGGTCAAGGTCATGGACAGTAATTTATGCTAAAGGTTTGCATCAAAGTTTTGAAGATCTCTTAATTTCTCAATCCTTGCATGGATTTACTTTATATTTTTCATGATTATAGATATTGGTCCAAAATTTTATGTGGCACTATCCCTGCCCCTGCTTATGACCTAGAGGTCAAGGTCACAGACTTAGAAATTTATGTTAAAGTTTTGCTTCAAAGTTTTTAAGATCTCTTGATTTCTAAACCCTTCCATGGATTTACTTTATGTTTGGCATGATTATAGATATTGGTCCAAAATTTTATTCAGCACTATCCCCACCCTATGACCTGGAGGTCAAGATCACGGACTTAGAAATTTTCTGTAAAAGTTTTACCTCAAAATTCTTAAGATCTTGTATTTTCTCAGCTAGTTTTCAAATCATACTATTCATTTAGTTTATGTTTGGTTTACAGATCTATAGCTATGGAAGATATTCTTCATCCAAAATAATTATATCCATTACCACATCTCCTCCCCCCGCCCCACCTCCCCTCCCCACTCCACTATGATAAGGATTTTAAGGTCATAGCCTTATTTTTTTTTATTTGATTGACAAGGGCGAGTTCATGTGAGCTATCCTGTCTGGCAACAGGTCTTGTTTCTACAGTCATCCTTCTCCTGCTAATTCAAAAAGGGCAGTTGTCAGTTACTGGCAAAAGTATGTGCACAAGTACATGTAAGACTGCCCAGGAAAAGGGTGAATAGATTAAATGACCGGCTTGACATGACCTTTATAGTATATACTGGACCGTAAAACTCAAACTGAAAGCTGAGAAAACAGTGTAGACCCAGATAAGATGCTGCAATATATAGCATCTAATCAAGGTCTGCCCTGTTTGTTAATACTACCATGAGATTGTGTTAATAAACAGTCAATTGTGTTTTTCAGATCAACAAGAGCATTTCAACAAGTCTTGTATGTGGACCCAGGCTTCTCAAAGGCAAATGAAATACACATAAGACTTGGCTTCATATTTAAAGTTGGCAAGGATTTTGAGAAGAGTTTAAAGGTAAGGCTTGGTGATACAACTGTCAACTGGTTAAGATGCATTTTATACAGCCCAAAACATTGATATTTTTATATCCCTGTCATGTACTACAACAACAGAAACCCTTGTAATAATAATAAACAGAACATAACAACAACAACAACAACAACAACAAAAAGATAAACGACAACATAACAAACTTACCTAACAATATTCATAGCAACAGATTAGGCGCTTTTTTCATCCGAAAAATGCTGATATTTTCTTATTTCTCCACAAAAACGTATTGTGGTACTTATTAGAAATGCCTCATGGAGGCGCTTCTAATGAGTACCCACAACACATGTTTTCGTGGAGAAATAAGAAAAATATTATGTGGATACCCCCTCTTATCTGTAGCTATGAATATTCTGTGCAGATAACTGGGCAGGAAAAAAAAAGTAATTGTGTTCTTGTCCAGCACGAATTTGTACCGGAGCCAAAAGCAGGACTGGTACTTGTCTGTGACTGAGACATAGCAACAGATAAGGCGCTTTTTTCATCCGAAAAATGTTGATATCTTTCTTATTTCTCCATGAAAACATATGTTGTGGGTACTTATTAGAAGCGCCTCGCCGATGCGCTTCTAATGAGTACCCACAACATATGCTTTCGTGCAGAAATAAGAAAAATATTATTTGGATACCCCCTCTTATCTGTAGCTATGCTGAGAAATGTTGTGTGTGAATATCACTGATTTCACTCAGCATGGTGTATCAATTCCTTATCAAAATTCTACATAGGACCAGAGAGAAGTAGTACTTGTTTGTTTGTGTTGAGGTTTTACGGCCCAGTCAACCCAATGGGGTCATGTCGAGCGCGGTCAGTTTACCTAGCCACATGTTTACAGGGCAGGCTTAGTCCTCTAATCCGTTAACCAGTATTGTGCACATTCTTTCGCCAGAAACTGACAACTGGCCTTCTTGAATCAGCGGAAGGGAGAGAATGACCGTAGAAAATATTTCATGATCAGTCTCCAAGAAAGAATGTTGCCGACCTTGGTTGGGGTTGAACCTGCGACCTCCTGGTCTCCAGTGAAAATTAGTACTGTATTTATCATTAGTATGTTGAGACAGAAAGGTCTTAGCAAACATTGTGTTCCCAAATATGACAGGGTGATAGCTCCAAACAAGGTTCTTTGATTTTTCAAATGAAAACAGAAAAGTATTAATATTTTTTCTTATTTGTCCATAAAAACATATGTTGTAACTACTCATTAGAAGTGCCTCGCAGAGGTACTTCTAATGAGTACTCACAACATATGTTTTAGTGGAGATATATAAAAAAAAACATGTTTATGTGATATTATAGTTATTTCACGCCTGTTTGTGAAATAGTCAAAACTACTGCCCGAGGTGCAGTGGACAGCTCTATGCACTGTTGCCCGAGGCCGGAGTACATTGAGCTGTCCATGGTACTGAGGGCAGTAGTTTTGACTGTTCCACTAAAAAGCCATGAAATAATTGTTTTATTACCCAACTAATGCTAAAACAATGGGCGCTGCTTTAGACAATGGGCGCTGCTTTAATTGGCACGCGATGTTGGCACGTCAATGTCATTCTGTGAAAGTTGACATCACCAGCCATGGTATAGTCAAAACTATTGCCCAGCGCTTTTGCATTGGGTTTAAATGGGTGATGTCATCAACTGTGGTATAATAAAAACTTTTGGACAGCTGGTGACGTCAACATTGCGTGATTTCGTTGGCGTAGCTCAGATGCACGCCAATTCAGTAATAAACAGTCTAAACAGACAAAACTTTTTCATTGAACTGAGTATAGTAGGTTGGGTAATAACATCTTTTATCTAGAGTTATGAGGGTGATTCCAGTTCTGCATGGCCGAGCAGTTAGTGATGTCGACTGTGGGTTGTATCCAGCTAGAAGTATGGCACTTCATTGCACAGAGCTTTTTGTCATGTTTGTTATCACCTCATATTGTCTTGACATGATATATTATGTTAAAAGAGACATAAAACACCAACTCATCATTGTTTTCGTCCATTATGTACCCACAAGATATGTCTTGGGACAAAAATAAAGCATGCCGGCCTCGGTGGCTCAGTTGGATGCACCGTCCGACTGGAGACCAGGAGGTCGCGGGTTCAACCCCCGCCGAGGTCGGCAACATCCTTTCGTGGAGATTGATCATGAAATATTTTCTACGGTCATTCTCTCCCTTCCGCTGATTCAAGAAGGGCAGTTGTCAGTTTCTGGCGAAAGAATGTGCACAATACTGGTTAACCGCTTAGAGGACTAAGCCTGCCCAGTAAACGTGTGGTTAGGTAAACTGACCGCGCTCGACATGACCCCATTGGGTTGACTGGGCCGTAAAACCTCAACACAAACAAACAAAAACAAAAATAAAGCAAGATATTTCTGACGATTACTCACGCTTGATCAGTTTTGGGGTGTAAATCATGTCGTACTGTTTCACCCAGTTATGTTCCAGTTCCTTTCTGAACCTGTTTACTTTGGTAATGCAGAGCTCCAATGAAAGAGGCCAAATCATTGGTATGACTTGGAAAGGAATTGAACCCACAACCTGCTGCACACAAAGCAGATTTCTACATGACTCTCAAGTGAACATTGATCTTCCTGATCAGACAGTTAAGATGCACAAACTGGCCCCGAGGTTATAAACTTTTTTCATTCTCACCTCAGCAGAGCATGAAATTGGTCCTGCTGATAAATACCACATTACGAAACATTGCAATTTCTTTCTTGCTAAACTGACTTATCATTATAATCGTTTCATTACAGAACCATGTTAGTTCACCATTTTGACGCAAATGACCCTCATGGGTTGATGCGTCCGTCGTTAAACCTGAACTCATCATCATCATTTCTTGCTAAACATTGCTGAGCATGAAAATTTCTCTGCTAATAAATATGAAAATGCCAACTTTTGTTGGCATTTTCATATTTATTAGCGGAGAAAATTTCATGCTCAGCTGAGTTGAGAATAAAAAAGTTTTATAACCTCTGGGCCTGATCTGATCATTTGTTGTTCACATCCGTGCATAGAAAATGACACAATGTGTTTCTTAGTGTGTTGCCACTGATGATTGAGTATAATCGATCATCAGTCACTTTTGCCTCTTGTGACTGATGATTGGAAAGGTTTTTTTACAGTTGACTAATTGGAAAATTCTGTTTTTAGAAACATATTTTTCTCATCTTTTATTTTATAGGCAAGTTATAAAGAAACAAAATTCAAAGCTGTGTATTTGGGATATCCTAGATTTGTGGTCAGTAAAAGAGAAAAATTTGATAAAATAGCCTTCAAAAAGTCAAACTAAAAGTACTGGTAATTTTCTTATTTCTCTGTGAAAACATACGTTGTAGGTACTCATTAGAAGCACCTTGCGGAGGCACTGTCAATGAGTACCCACAACATATGTTTTCATGGAGAAATAAGAAAAAATATTATCTGGATACCCCTCTTAATGATCTGGAGCAATGAATAAGTACCAGGAAGAGGGCTAAATTAAGAGTGAATATATTTTCTACATGTTCTGCAAGTCGATTATTAATCAGTGATCAGTCGGTTTTACAAAACCGATGATTGATTATGAAATTCTAGCAGATTCCCAACACTAGTGTTTCTTATATCTTCAGAAACAGCTGAGTTGTTGGCACTTCCAGCTGGATCACAAGGTCCCATGTTCGAATCCTGCTAGAGGCGGACTGTATGGTGCATTATTACACAGATCCTTTCTTCATCTTCCTTCTATGATACGTCTGGATAATGACTTCAGTGATGTTAAAAGGGATGTAAAACACTGAATCATCATTATTCTTACTCATGAAAACATATATAATATATATATATTCAGTTTACAAAATATACAGAATTGGGTGGCGATATCGGACTTTGTTGATTTTCTATATATGGGTACCATAGCTCTTGATAATACGCTGTTTTCAATCCAAAAGTAATGATATTTTTCTTATTTCTCCACAAAAACATATGTTGTGGTACCCACAACATATGTTTTTATGGAGAAATAAGAAAAGTATTTACCTGATACCCACTCTTGTCTAGACCTATGGGTACTCCTGCTTCTAATGAGTACCCACAACCAGACAACATACATTTTTTGGAGAAATAAGAAAAATATCCACACATTTTGTTTGAAAAAGTATCTTACATGTATCTGGTACTATGAGATCAAGTAATTTTTTCACATTTTTCAGCACTTCCGGCATGCCCTCGCTGACTCCAGTCCTTGTTCTCTGACAAAAGCTCAAAGTAAGTCGATATCTTTTATATATTTGATTCACAGTGTTCAGAATCTGACAGAGATTTCTAGGATGTTATGACACTGAGAATCGGAAAACTGTTCTTGATTAATCCCATTTTGAACATAACTTTCAAAAAGTAGTTGGATGGAAAAATAAAATTTTCAGTCGCTGAAGTTCCTGTCATTTTGAAACTAGCTCAGGAATCAATCTTTATCAGCTCACCTGAGCATGAAGTGCTTAAGGTGAGTTGTTGTGATTGGTTGATGTCTGTCCTCAGTCATGGGTTGCCCATCCTGCAGCATCAACAATTTGCTTTAAAAGCGTACTACTACACCCCTGCAGTGATTTTTTTACCTGCGCATCCCGAGTCCCGTACTCACATTTTTTGCTTTGGGACTCACATTTTAAATCTCAGCGAGTCCCAGGACTCACAAAGTTATTGTGGAAAATTCTGTAATGGACACAATGATTTTCTAGTAGGACTCACTTTATATAGCCCAAGCGAGTCCTGGGACACATAGGTATAAAATTGTAAATAAATCACTGCCCCTGGGCCAATTGACTCAAAACTTGGTAGGAAGCATCAGAGTGACTTGTAGATCAAAAATAGCTTAAATCATTTTGATCAGAAATTCAAGATGGCTGCCATCTTGAAAATCTATTTTTCACTCCTGAATCAAAAGGCCAGTTAAATTGAAACTTGCTAGGAAGCATCAGGGTGACTTGTAGATAAAAAAATAGCTAAAATTGTTCCGATCAGAAGTCCAAGATGTACTGAAACTTGGTAGGAAGCATCAGGTTGTCTTGTAGATCAAAAATAGCTAAAATGGTTCCGATTGGAAATCCAAGATGGCCAATATGGCAGCCGTCTTGAAAATCTATTTTTTGCTTCTTCTCCTGAACCAAAAGGCCAATTCATTTTAAACTTGGAAGTAGGTAGCTGGGTGACTTATAGATTAAAAAATAGCTAAAATCATTCTGATTGGAAATCCAAGATGGCTTCCATCTTGAAAATCTACTTTGTACTTCTTCTCCAGAACTAAAAGCCAATTGACTTGAAACTTTGAAGGAAGCATCAGGGTGACTTGTAGATCAAAAACAGCTAAAATCCTTTTGTTCGGAAATCCAAAATGGTCGCCATCTTAAAAATCTATTTTTGGTTCCCTCTCCTGAACCGAAGCGCCAACTGACTTGAAGGTAAGAAGCATCGGGGTGACTAGTAGATCAAAAATAGCTAAAATCATTCAGATCGGAAATCCAAGATAGCCACCATGGCCACCATCTTGAAAATCTATTTTTTGCTTCATCTTAACAGAAAAGCCTGTTGACTTAAAACTTGATATGAAGCATCAGGGTGGCTTGTAGATAAAAGATAGCTAAAATTGTTCCGATTGGAAATGCAAGATGGCTGCTATGGCTGTTGTCTTGGAGATCTATTTTTCGCTTTTGCTGAACCGAAAGGCCAGTTGATTCAAAACTTGGTAGAAAGCATTAGTGTGACTTTAAGATAAAAAATAACGAAAATCATTCCGATCAGAAATCCAAGATGACCCCTATGGCCACTATGCTGGAAATCTATTTTGCGCTTCTCCTGAACTGAAAGGCCAATCACTCGAAACTTGGTAGGAAGTATCTGGGCGACATGTAGATTGAAAGTACATTGTAGCTAAATTTATAATCAAAATCCAATATAGTCACGGCCGTCACCAACTTGAATCTGTTTTGAACCTCTGTACTGAAAGGCCAACTGATTGAAACTTGATAGGAAGTATTGGGGTGACTTGTAGATCAAAAATAGCTAAAACACTCTGATCAGAAATCCAAGATGGTTGCCTAAGCAGCCATGTTGGAACTCAATTTTGATTTATTTGATGCCCCCGCCACAAAGTGGAGGAGGGCATAAAGTTTTACTTTCTGTCATCTCTCCGTCTGTCCATCCATCCATCCATCCATGTGTCTGTCACACTTTATAGCACTGTTTGTTTCTCCACAACTATTCCTACAGTTTTCAAGGTAATGGTTTGAAATGCACCAAAGTAAGGATATAGGCTGAGCATATGCATGAAGGTCCTAGAACTGATGGTATTATTATTATTAGAGTTACATACCCTTGATTTACTTAGCAAATTTGTCTTATACACATGGCATAGTAAGGTTCCTGTCTCCACAACTTCTTCTACAGCAGTGCTTGCATTAAGGGAAGTCTGGGACTCAGAGACTCCCAAAAATTGCCCGGGGACTTCTAAAAATCAATGCCAGGAAGTCTGGGACTCCCAACGTTTAAAGATATTTAGTCATTTATAACAAAAATTTAGAATGAATTTATGTGTTATTTAGCTTAAAATGGCGGTTTTACTCCATGAATGAGAGTTTAAGAAGGTTGAGGTTGAATATCTGAAAGTGAGTGAAAAAATTTGATCACCAGGACTTCCAAATATTGGAGCTAGGAAGTCCTGGGACTTCTGGATTTTACTGTTGGAGCAAGCACTTTACAGTTTTCAAGATAATAATCTGAAACTTGCAGCAAAGTAAGAATATAGGCTGGGCATGTGGCCATCTACACATGGCATACTAGGGTTCGTGTTCCTGTATTTCCTCCTGCAGTTTTCAAGATAATTATTTGAAACTTGCAGCAAAGTAAAAATATAGGCTAGGCATGTGCATAAAAGTCACAGAACTGATCAAATTTTATTGCTAGATTACATATCCTTGATTGACTTAGAAATATGGCCTTGTACAGACAGCATAGCAGGGTTTGGTCTCTGCATCTCCTCCTGCAGTTTTTAAGATGACTAGAAACCTTGCAGCAAAGTAAGAATATAGACTGGGTATGTGCATAAAGGTTACAGAACTCTGATCAAATTTTTATTGCTAAAGTTTATTTGCACTTGATTTACTTTGAAATCTATGGCCTTGTACACATGGCATAGTAGGGTTCATGTTTCCTAAACCCCAGATAATGTTCAGAAACTTGCAGCAAAGTAAGAATATAGGCTGGGCATGTGCATAAAGGTCACAGAACTCTTATCAAATTTTTATTGCTAGAGTTACGTACCCTGGATTTACTTAGAAATTTTGCCTCAGACATATGGCATAGTAGGGCTATAACCAGGCAACTGCTACAGTTTTCAGGATAATGGCTTGAAACTTGCAGCAAAGTAAGACTATAGACAGGGCATGTGCATGAAGGTCATAGCTCTCGATCAGATTTTCATTGCTAGAGTTACGTTCTCTTGATTTACTTAGAAATGTTAATTTGCTTTTTTGTTCAGAATAATAAATCTTCAAAGCCAAACTTGCAGTAGCAGAGGCATTCAGCCCCTTTAGGGATATTCTAGTTTTATCCTGAACCAAAAGGCCATTTAACTTGAAATTTCTTCGGAAGCATCATGATGACTTGTAGATCAGTAATAGCTAAAATTATTCTGGTTGAAAATCCAAGATGGCCACTATCTTGAAAATCTATATTGAACTTCTTCTCTTGAACCTTAAGGCTATTTGACTCGAAACTTGTCTGGTAATCGAGTGAGTGATAAAGGGCCCTCTTCTTCTTGTTGGGACAAGTGCCATTTAGCAGAATCTTACTAAAATCGCAGCCAGCTCGCACACTTAACTTTTATGGAGATTGATCATGAAATGATTTCAGCAGTCATTCACCCTCTTCCGGCAATTGTCAGTTACTGTACTGTGCACAAAGTACCTGGCAGTGTTAGAAATAAGCAGTTGCCCACTTGCCCGAACCAGGTTAAATTTGCTGGAAGCAAGCTAAAAGTCTTGGAAGGTTGCCCCCTGGACAACCTGAAATTCTGGAAGATAAAAATCTTGGAACTAATTTTGCTTCATTCCTTACTTATAGCAGGGGTGAGGAATTATCAAATTTTATTACTTGTCCAAGGAATAGTAAAAGGTCGAAATCCACTTGTCCAACTAAAATTTACTTATCCGAAAATTGATATTTTTTTTCTTATTTCTTGAAGAAAACATGTTGTGGGTACTCATTAGAAGCGCCTCACCAAGGCACTTCTAATGAGTACCACAACATATGTTTTCTTCGAGAAATAAGAAAAATATATATCTTATAATCTGGATACTCTATCTAGCCAGAGCTATGAATCACTTGTCCCAGGACCAGTAAATTTAAATTTCTTACTTGTCTTGTACTCGTCCTCAGGGAAATGGAACAAGTTTGACAAGTCAGGCATGGTAATTCCACAGCTCTGCTTAAAGTCTTGTAGATTCACTACACATGCACAAATTATTAGACTTTGCTATGCTTGCAGCTAAAAACTAATTAAACTATACAAAAATAAAGAATGAGAGGCAAGTTAAAATTGTGGGGAAGAAGTTGGTTTTTTCTTCAGGTTGTCCCCCGGACAAGTTGCTTTCACTGGCTTATTTCTAATACTGTACTGGGCCCAGTTGTTCAAAGCGTCGTTAGCTTAACGAGCTCGTTAAGGGTCATTTCGTTAACTGTTTTAGCAGATTCAATACACAATATTCTGATATTTTTTGCTGAAAAAATGTGAGTAGCTTTTGCACTGCAAAAGCTACTGCTTTTGCACTGCAAAAGCTACTCACATTTTTTCAGCAAAAAATTCAGCATATTTTTGTATCACTCGATGTAAATTTTAACGAATCGTTAACTAATGATGTCGTTAGCTTTGAACAACTGGGCCCTGGTTAATAGCTTTGAGGACTAAGCCTGGCCAGGAACAGGTATGAGTATGTTAACTGACCTGCATGACATGACCTAAACAGTCTTGACCGGGTTGTAAAACTTAAAATAAAAAAAAGAAGCAAAATAGAACAAAAAAAACCCCAAAAAAATCCTGCAGGGATTTGTCAAAAACATAACAAAACAAACCACCTGTAGGGTTTTATCAGTCACCTGTCTGGGATATTTTTTTTTTTTATTGTATAAGGTTTTTATGACCTTGAACTTATCAAGCGGGGACACAGGTGTTTGATCTTGGTCCACCATTGTGTCTAAATATTTGGTATTTCTGCCCAGTTCACCCACTATAGGATGGGCTCTGCATTAATGTTAACAGGTTTCAATTGTACCCTCATTTAACCTTTACCACTCTGAGAAAATTCAGCAGAGGACAAACTGATTATTTCATTATTTTTCCCAGAAAATAGGCTTTGACATTTCATGCAAATTGTCTCCTTCCTTAGGAGACAATTTGCATGACATGTCAAAACCTATTTTCAGGGAAAAATATTAAAAAATATTTCAAAATATTTCAAATTGTTTACCCAGTATCCTAAGCCTTAACCCTTGTCCTGCTGAGCCCGGATATACCCTGCCTTTGCAAACAGTGTAGATCCAGATCAGTTGGCTTCTGAAGAAGCCAACTGATCTGGATCTACACTGTTTGCTTTTAAGTAAGTAAATTTATATCAACAATATTGATCAAGTAATCTGATTGGCTGACAATTAGAAATGGGTGTGGCGTCTTAATTTATTCAGCAGGACAAGGGTTAAATAAGCCACTATAAATTCACTAGTAAAAGCTGATGAAAGGTATACCTGTATAGTATATCTGTTATGACAAGCACATTCTACCTGAGTGAGTCAGCAGGTAAATTGATCAAACAAAAATCTCTGATCAAATAAAAATGTCTGTGTCTAAATTAAAGGGGCCATCATACAGCTGGAGATAAACATCATGGCTCCAGATAAGGGGATAATCAGGGTTTTGATTTATGATAATCAATTTGTGCTGAATTTACCCAAGGAGCATAACCTCTACAATTTTTTTTTTTTAACTCAAAAGAGTTAATAATTTTCCTACAGTTTAAAAAAAAACAAAAAAAAACAAAAACAAAAAAAAAATGAAACAAATCAAATCGATTTGTTTCAGTTTTTTTTTTTTTTTTTTTTTTTTAATTTGTGCCATTTTTTCACCTTCTGATTGTAGACTTACAGCAGTTATCATGGGCAAGTGGTTAATTTTGTATGAAAGATCTGTTATGTAACTTTATTATCAAGCAATAAAATTTTGTATGCATGGTTTAGAAATGTGTACACAAGGCCTATAAAGTTAATGAGAAGATATACTTTTTAACTTATTTAGGTTATTTTCAAAATATTTACAAATTTTGAGAAATAACCCAAATAAGTTAAAACCTTCAGCCAAAGGAAAGTTTACGCTTATACTTTGAAAGGGAGGTTACTTTACAGTTGAATTTTGACTTTATCAAGTTACAAATCTTATCAAAATTTTAACGTTTAGAAGTTAAGCTCCTTACCGGTACTGAAGGTTTAGTTAGGTGAATGCACTACAAAAGTCTTAGTGGCGCTACTACCGCATTCACTATATGTCTCAGGACAATCAGGCAGAGGACTTGATAAGGAGGAGTATCTGATGATAATTCTGGGATAATTTTTCTTATTTCTCCATAAAATCATAGGTTGTGGGTACTCATTAGAAGCGCCTCGGCGAGGTGCTTCTAATGAGTACCCACAACATATGTTTTTATGGAGAAATAAGAAAAATTATCCCAGAATTATCATCAAATACTCCTCCTTATCAAGTCCTCTGATCTGAGCTAATGGTGTAGATCCAGGTGAGACAGCATCTCATCAGTGTCTACACTGTTTGCCACTCATACAGCAAGCGCCGTCCAACTGGAGACCAGGAGGTCGCGGGTTCAACCCCCGCCGAGGTCGGCAACATTCTTTCGTGGAGATTGATCATGAAATATTTTCTACGGTCATTCTCTCCCTTCTGCTGATTCAAGAAGGGCAGTTGTCAGTTTCTGTCGAAAGAATGTGCACAATACTGGTTAACCGCTTAGAGGACTAAGCCTGCCCAGTAAACGTGTGGTTAGGTAAACTGACAGTGCTCGACATGACCCCATTGGGTTGACTGGGCCGTAAAACCTCAACACAAACAAACAAGCAAATTTGAGACACAATATTGGGTTGAAAAATGTACATGTTCGAATTTTAGAACAGGTGTGGTTAGGAGTTGAAGTGTTCAAATATTTAGGGTAAATACGATACTATATTAAGCCCAATAAGCTCCTTTTTAAGCCTTGTAGTGCTAGTCTCAACTCCAGCAGACAGAATTTTGATTTTGATTTTGTATCTTAGAGAAAAATAGGCTTGACATTTCATGTGAACGGTCTGTCAAGTCTTGTTTTCTCAGAAAATTAATTAAAAAATAAAGCAAGATGTTATTTTCTGCATTTCTGATTAGCAATTAAAGAGTAAGCCCTTAAAGTGCTTATCACAGATGCTGAGTTCTATATTAGCTGATCCAAGTCTACACAGGATCTTCAAGCCTGTTTGTCCCAATAGTAAGGGTAAATATGGCATTGTCACTGAAGATGAGGGTTGGAATAAGGAAGGTTGTTTGTCATGTAATGTACTTCTAAATAGCTTTGTTTGCATTATGGTGGCGACTTTATGTAGACACATGAATGAAATGGGTAGATAAAAGCCAGCTGATTTACCACATTTAGGGAAGATAAAAAAAGTCAGGCATTTGTATGATTAGTAGACAACATGTGTTTGTTCTGACTACTTTTGTAAAGTTTGTGGTCTTTGTTCCCAAGTGATTGATTCACATAAAGACCTGCTGTGTAGATTACAGGGATATCCAGGGCCCAGTTGTTCAAAACTAAGTATGTCATTAGTTAACATATCCTTAAAACTTTGATCAGTAAATATCAAATATTTTTGCTGAAAAAAATGTGAGTAGCTTTTGCATTTGAAAAAGCTACACACATTTTTTCAGCAAAAATACGTGTGAATTAGATATTATACTTTCTAGAACAGTTAACATTCTGACCACAAACACACTCGTTAAGCTAACAATGATTTTAACAACTGGGCCCAGATAATTATTTTTTCTTTGTTTCTGCATGAAAACCTATGCTGTGCATAAATCTAGATAAGAAGTATCAGGAAAATATTTTTCTTATTTGTCCACGAAAACATATGTTTTGGGTACTCATTAGAAGTGCCTTATTGAGGTGCTTTTAATGAGTACCACAGCATATGTTTTCGTCTTCAAATAAGAAAAATATAATACTTTTGGATTAAAAAAAAAACATTTAATCAAAATCTATAGTTGTGGCTTAATATAAGAGGAAGTATCCAAATTATACTTTTTCTTAATTCTCAAAAAAAAAAAAAAAAAAATGTTCTGTTGTGGATTTTCAATAGAATTATATTTCTGCACAAAAACAAATGTTGTGGTACTCATTAGAAGGGTCTCATTTTTCTTATTTCGCCACAAAAACAAATATTGTGGTATCCATTAGAAGTACCTCATGGTTACTCCACAAAACATCAAGGTGCTTCTACCACAACATACCTTATGTGGAAAAATAAGAAAATATCTGTACTTTTCGCTTGGAAAAAAAAAAAAAAAATAAAAAAATAACACCTTATTTGGAGTTATATCACAAGAAATACCACAGGCACTCTCATACTGAGGCACTTGTTACGAATATCACAGCACATATTATCTTGGAGAAATATTAACCCCTGTCCTGCTGAATAAATTAAGATGCCACACCCACTTTATAATTTTCGGCCAATCAGATTACTTGATATGGATTGTTGCTTTGAATACACATACTTAATAGCAAACAGTGCAGATCCAGATCAGTTGGCTTCTTTAGCCAACTGATCTGGATCTACACTGTTTGCAAAGACAGGGTATATCCAGGTACAGCAGGACAAGGGTTAATAAAAAAAAAAGCACTCCCTGTGCTGATTCTTGAAAGGTGGTTGTCAATATTTCTGGCAAAAATATATGCAAAAATCATAGCTTTAGTTAAGGCAGTTTTTTCAATCCAAAAGTATTGATATAATTCTAATTTCTCCACAAAAACATATGTTGTGGGTACTCATTAGAAGCGCCTCGCTGAGGTGCTTCTAATGAGTACCCACAACATACGTTTTCGTGGAGAAATAAGAAAAATATTTACCGGATACCCCCTCTTATCTAGACCTATGAAAAATTGCTGGTTAACTTCTTTAAAGGTCTAAGCTTGCTCAGGAAAAGTGTGAGTTGGTTTACTGACCAGCTCAGCATGACCTTAACAGTGTTTACTAGGCTGTAAAACTCCAAATCATGTGCTTCTATGGTCATTCTGTCCCTTCTGCTGATTCAAGAAGGGCTGTTGTCAGTTTCTGGCAAAAGACTGTTCACAAGTATTGGTTAAACTGCATAGAGGACTAAACCGGGACTCTACATGACCTTAATAGTGTTAATTTCAAAGGAAGCAACCAACCAAATTAAATGCAAAATCTAGTCTCTAAAAATCCTGGAAGAGTAGCTAACAATGTAAACCCATTCTAGGTGTACACTGTTTGCTCAGGCATGTCTGTCCAAATCCTGTGGGTAATTATGTTAAGAAAACTAGTGCTAAATACACTATATTTTAATTTTACTTTTTTCTTCTTTTTCAGTTAAGCTGCATATTGCCCATTTGTATGAAGTCCAGGTAAGATACTATAATTTCATGCCAAAGGGATGATGGTAGGATTGGGCAGGACAAAAACTGCTGCATAAGTTAAGGGTAGTCCCTATTCAGATATAGCATTCTTCTGTGTCTGATCTTGGTCGTCCAATGTAATGTACCTGACTGAAGATTCAGGGGTTGCAAGTTTGAATCAATTAACTTTCAGGATATTGCTCATGAGATAAGTTCTATGGTCATTCTCCTCTTCAGCTGATTCAAGAAGGGCAGTAGTCTCTTTCTGGCAAAAAATATGTGCACAAAGTACTGGTTAACCACTTGGAGGATTAAGCCTGCCCAGGAAAAAATACGAATAAGTTAAGTGACTGACTTGACATGACCATAACAGTGATGACTGGGCCGTAAAACTCTGATTAAAAAAATCAGTCTGATCTTGGTCTACACTATTTACTCATGCCATCTGCCTGATTACTTATGGTGAACCGTTTTAGTCAGGAAACCCTCAAAAGCTTAACTGGCAAATAGAGCAGACCCAGATCAGATGTCTCAGAGTGCGGCATATGATCAAGTCTCGTGATTTGCATTAAATACAGGAAACTCTATAAAACAGTGTAATGCATAGAAACTAAACAGACACCCTGCTATTGGAAATAGACCATCCAAAGAATTTTAGGAGAGTCCACTGGATGAAATTTGGTTAACCCTTAAAGTGCCAATCACAACTGCAGCAGATGACAATTTTTTTATTTTTTTTTTTTTTTATTTTTCAGAGAAAACAAATCTTGACATTTCATGTGAATCATCTGCTTGGCAGACAATTCACATGAAATGTCAAGGCTTGTTTTCTCTGAAAAATAAAAAAAAAATTAGAATGTCGTCTGCTACAAATTTTTCTTGGCACTTTAAAGGTTAATATGGTAATAGAATGTAGTCCAGTCTGCTAATTTACCTCTGTACCTCTTGCAGTAAAATATGTTCAGCCCTTAGCATGCTGGTAAAAATTTCAACAGACATCACTGTAAAATATTTTTTCTGAAAAAAAAAAAGCTTTGACATTTGATGCAAATTGTCTCCTCAGGAGACAATTCGCATGAATTGTCAAAGCCTATTGTCTGGGAAATGCCAAAGCTTTTTCTGGGAAAAATAGGACAAATATTATGAATTGAATTTGTAATCTGATGAATTAGCCGAGAGAGTGATAAAGGTTAATGATACTGATGTTATTTTCTGTCCCTGAGATAGCATCTGAAGTAGATGGTGGTTGTGGTTTAGGTAAGACCAGTAGGAAGAAAAAGATACATCGAGGGTTGAGCGCAAGACTATGGTAACTCAAACATATTTTTGGAACCCTTGTTTAGGGGCAACTTTGTAAACAATGCAAATTTAGGTGCCATTGCTCATACGAGCAATGGCACCTAAATTTTCATTGTTTACAGAAAGAAATGTTGTAATCTTCATAACGCCTTCATGGTGAGGAGATTAGGTTTGGGGAAAAACAACCATCTGACTTACGCCAGTCTTGCGCTCAACCCTCGACATGCAGGCCCACAAGGGAAACCTTTAAAGTCTAAAAAAGCCTTTAATTTGCTTCAAAGTTAAAAAGTTGTACTTTATTGAGAATGCCTTTACTTTTGGTAAATTGTCATATGGAGGGAAGGAGGCCGGCCTCGGTGGCTCAGTTGGATGCGCCGTCCGACTGGAGACCAGGAGGTCGCGGGTTCAACCCCCGCCGAGGTCGGCAACATTCTTTCGTGGAGATTGATCATGAAATATTTTTACGGTCATTCTCTCCCTTCCGCTGATTCAAGAAGGGCAGTTGTCAGTTTCTGGCGAAAGAATGTGCACAATACTGGTTAACCGCTTAGAGGACTAAGCCTGCCCAGTAAACGTGTGCTTAGGTAAACTGACCGCACTCGACATGACCCCATTGGGTTGACTGGGCCATAAAACCTCAACACAAACAATGGATGAACTGACAGATTGAATGACAGGGACTATATATCCTCACAGCATAATTTGTATGCTGGTGGTATGCTATATATCCCCACAGCATACTTTGTATGCTGGTGGTATGCTATATATCCCCACAGCATACTTTGTATGCTGGTGGTATGCTATATATCCCCACAGCATACTTTGTATGATGGGGGTATTAAAGTTTTTTCTATGACAAAGGAGGCAAAGTCATGGGTCAGCTGAAATATGGAGACAAGGTATGTGATATCCCATTCCTAGAATTGCGAATTCACATGGATACTATCCATCATAGCAGGTATTTATGGCACAGAAATGGAAACAAAGTGAAGAATTTAAGCTTTTTTGCTGTTTTATTTTATTGAAATGCATCCAAAAAATGCATATTTGACCAAAAATAGCTTTTATGAAAAACTTTATTTTCAAAAGAGCCTGCGAGGGGGCCTGTATCAGAGGATCCGGATAAATAATTTTCTATTTCTCTATGACAAAATATATTGTGAGTGCTCGTAACAAGCACTCGAGAAGATTCTACTCATCATTTCTACATTTGTTGAAGAATATGGTTTTAGGGGGCTTATCCAACACTTGTTAGATAGTAAAATGAATCTGTTGAGATTTTAGGGCAAATTTTATAAGGAGTTAACATGTGGTATCTTGGAATGTTTCTTTTATTTTTACAGTGAAATAAATTTTGGCGTTACATGCAAATTGTTGTCTACTGAATTTGTCCTGAGAGTGATAAAGGTTAACCCATTGTAGTCAGGAGACTTGTAAAAGGGTAATTGGCAAACAGTGCAGACCCAGATTAGATGCCGCCGAATGCGGCTTCTGATCATGGTCTCCACTGTTTGCAAATAGTTAAGCCATTTTTCTCTTGGAATATGTAAATCTAATAACCGGAAGTACTTAAAAGTGAAATTGGACTGTTCCAGTATATAGTGTGGAAGGGTCTATTCAGTTTACAATGGTTTAAGGTGTCCCAGTATTTAAGATGAATATGGTACATCAGACCCATCTTGTCTAGCCTAGAAAATTCTAAAAAATAACCACAATACAGTTATCCCTTGTCCTGCTGAATAAATTAAGATTCCACGCCCACTTCTAATTTCAGCCAATTAGATTACTTGATCCAGATTGTTGCTATTTTACATACTTAATGGCAAACAGTAGCCAACTGATCTGGATCTACACTGTTTGCAAAAGCAGGACATATCCGGGCTCAGCAGGACAAGGGATAACATCTTTGGGCCCATGGAAATTTGATCTGACATGGGTAGTTTGAGCCACCAGGTCAGGAGGCAAATGGTGATAATTTAGGGATGTTTTTATGCCCCCGCCATTTTCAATGGGGCCGGCCTCGATGTCTCAATTGGATGCACATACGACCAGTGATCAGGAGGTTGCAGGTTTCGACCCTGCCGGGTCGGCAGCATTCTTTCGTGGAGATGGATCATGAAATACTTTCTACGGTCATTCTCTCCCTTCCGCTGATTCAAGAATGGCAGTTGTCAGTTTCTTGTGAAAGAATGTGCACAGTATTGGTTAACCACTTAGAGGACTAAGCCTGTCCTGTAAAAGTTTGGTTAGGTAAACTGACCATGCTCGACATGATCCGATTGGGTTAATTGGGCCGTGAAAACTCAACACAAACAAAATAATTTCAGTAGGGGCATATAGTATCGTTGCTGTCCGTACGTCCATCCGTCCATCCCATCCGTTCTGTCCTCATGTAACAAAAATGGTTACCGTTCGATATCTTTTGAAAAGATTAGTATATTGGATTCATATTTTATAAACAGGCATATAATGATAAAATGTAGGTCAGATTCAATTTAGGGTAAAATCCACCAATTATTTTGGGAGTTATGGCCCTTTTTCAACTTTGAAAAAATGGTTTCTGTTCGATATCTTTTGAAAAGGTACATAATCATAAACTGTAGGTCAAGTTGATTTAGCATAAACTCCACGAATTATTATGGGAGTTATGACCCATTTTCAACTTTGAAAAATGGTTTCCGTTTGATATCTTTTGAAAAAATTAGTGTATTGGATTCATATTTTATACTCGGGAATATAATCATAAAATAGAGGTAAAGTTCAATTTAGGGTTCAACTTTGAAAAATGGTTACTATTCGATATCTTTTGAAAAGATTAGTGTATTGGATTCATATTTTATACTCAGGTATATAATAATAAAATAGAGGTCAAGTTCAATTTGGGGATAATTCCACCAATTCTTATGGGAGATTTTGCCCTTTTCAGTTTCGAAAAATGGTTTCTTTTTTATGTCTTTTGAAAAGATTAGTGTATATATACACAGGTATATAATCATAAAATATAGATCAAGTTCAGTTAGAGTAAACTCCACCAAATATTATGTGAGTTATGGCCCTTTTCCAACTTCGAAAAATGGTTTCCGTTTGATATCTTTTGAAAAGATTAGTGTACTAGATTCATATTTTATACACAGGTATATAATCATAAAATTTAGGTCAAGGTCAGTTTAGGGTAAAATCTGCCAATTAATATGAGAGAATAGCCCTTTTTCAACTTCATTTTTTGCAAAATGCTTTTGTCAGTGTGTGGATGGCCCCTGGGTGGGGGCATCTATGTCATTTTGACACATTTCTAGTTTCATTCTTCTATAAGATGATGTTGAGTGTACTCATTAAAATGGCCTTCATGAGTCAATTCTAATGAGTACACACATCATACATTTTAATGAAAAAAAAAAAAAAAATAATAATAAATAAATAAATAAGAAAGTTTCCCTTAAATGTCCCTAAATGTTTGTTTTCTTGAGCTATGGGAAGAATTTCCTAGGGACTCGAAAAAGAATCAGCCATCGTGAACAAACCATCAGTGTTCAAGTTATTAAGATTTAGCTGTATATAGTTTCCTAGAGAAATTAAGATTGATATTAAAGTTTTATCTGGACTCCTGGAGTTGTGTGGGCTAGGCTGACTGTAGGCAGGCTGTGAAGTAAAAT
Organism: Anodontia alba; assembly: GCA_964016985.1. Taxonomy (NCBI): domain Eukaryota; kingdom Metazoa; phylum Mollusca; class Bivalvia; order Lucinida; family Lucinidae; genus Anodontia; species Anodontia alba. The sequence goes on from OZ024832.1 coordinate 83,931,909, forward strand.
TGACAATATTTTGCTGCAGTTTCATTGCAGTATTGATTTGCGGTGTCTGAGGCTGCCTGACTAGCTACTTTATTTTGTCTAAATAGTAGGTCATCTTAACCCTTGTCCTGCTGAATAAATTAAGATGCCACACCCACTTCTAATTTTTAGCCAATCAGATTACTTGATCCTGATTGCTGCTCTAAATTCACATACTTAGAGGCAAACAGTGCAGATCCAGATCAGTTGGCTTCTGAAGAAGCCAACTGATCTGGATCTACACTGTTTTCAAAGGCAGGGTATGTCCGGGTTCAGCAGTACAAGGGTTAATTCTTTACTCTATTTATCCTAAAAATTGAATGAATCCATTTGTGGACTGCATAGTACAATGGGAAGCACTTTTGACTACAGAGCCAGGGATTGGAAGTTCAAATACCAGCGCAGCGACATAATTTTTCATGGAGATTGATCATGAAGTACATTAGTTTCTATGGTCATTCACCCCTTTTGCTGGTGCAAGAAGGGCAGTTGTCAGTTATTGGTGAAAGTATGTGCACAAAGTACTGGTTAACCGCTTACATTCTGCCCAGGAAAATTCTGAGTATGTTAATTGATGGACTTTACATGACCATAACAGTGATGACTGGGCAGTAAAACTCCAACTTCAACAAAAGAATGAACCCATTTGACTGCAGTATTTTCCCTAGATATTTGCATAGCTCCAGATAAGTTGCTTTTTCTTTCAACAGTTTTTTATGCCCCCCCCCCCCCCACCCCCTCCCACCATTCGAAGAATGGTTGAAAGGGCATAGTGTTACCCTGTCAGGCTGTCAGTCGGTCCATCTCCGTCCGCGTCCAGCGTTAGTAATTTGCGTTTAAGGTTTTCAGGTGGGGGCATCCATGTCCTTTGGACACATTTCTAGTTTTTTGATATTTTTCTTATTTCCCTACAAAATGTATGTTGTGGGTACTCATTAGAAGTGCCTCACCACCATATGTTGTGCAATATTTTCTGATGCACCCTCCTATTTGGAGCTATGTATAATTTGGATACTTTAACTTTGTGCAAGTTTGTTCTAAGATTTGAACAATTTGTCTCCTTACCATACTTACTTAACCTTTGTCCTGCTGAATAAATTAAGATGCCATGCCCACTTTAGATTTTCAGCCAATCAGATTACTTGATCCAGATTGTTGATATAATTTCACATACTCAATGACAAACAGTGCAGATCCAGATCAGTTGGCTTCTTCAGAAGCCAACTGATCTGGATCTACACCATTTGTAAAGGCAGGATATATCCGGGTTCAGCAGGACAAGGGTTTATTAAAATTTGAACATCTGACTTTATCATATTCATTCTAAATATGGTAAATGTCCTAAAATTTTGAACACTTCATTCCATACTTTTTTGACTTAAATACTGCTTTTTATGCAGTTGCTTTTTAAAATAATTAGTGGAATGGCAAACAGAGTTGACCCTGATCAGATTACACTTTTTGTATATGCCATTTTTTCAGACTATTTGGTGTTCGAAATTTTAGGACATTTACCGTACCCTAAATACCAGAAGACTTGTTGTTAAGGAGAAGTATTTGGTGATAATTCTGAGATAATTTTTATACGCCCGTATGAAAAACGGGACGTAGTATGTTACGGGATACGGCACCCGTCCATCCGTAAACTCTTTCATTCCGGCTAACTCCTCCTACAGTTTACATCCGATCAAGCTGAAACTTGGTATATAGTTAGACCATGATGTGGCGCAGCGCATATTGTTTTGGGGTTACAGTCCACCAAATGTTTGCAGAGTTATGCCCCTTAGAAAATTTCTGTAAACTTTTCATTTCCGGTAAAGTCCTCCTACATTTTACATCCAATCAAGCTGAAACTTCATATATAATTAGACCATGATGTGGAGCAGCACATATTGTTTCGAGGTTACAGTCCACCAAATATTAGCAGAGTTATGCCCCTTTGAAAATTTCAGTTGACTTTTCATTTCCGGCTAACTCCTACAGTTTACATCCGATCAAGCTGAAACTTGATTTGTAGTTAGACCATGATGTGGAGCATTGCATATTTTTTCAAGTTTACAGTCCACCAAATATTAGCAGAGTTATACCCCCTTGAAGATTTCTATTAATTTTTCGTTTCTGGCTAAATCCTCCTACAGTTCACATCCAATCAAGTTGAAACTTCATGTACAGTTAGATCATGATGTGATGCAGCGCATATTGTTTCGCGGGCACAGTCCACCAAATATTAGCAGAGTTTTGCCCCTTTGAAAATTTCAGTAAACTTTTTGTTTCCAGCTAAATCCTCCTACAGTTTACATCCTATCAAGCTGAAATATTATTTGTAGTTAGACCATGATGTGGAGTAGCTCATATTGTTTCAAGGTTACAGTCCACCAAATATTAGCAGAGTTAAACCCCGTTGAAAATTTCTATTAATTTCTATTAATTTTTTGTTTCCGGCTAAATCCTTCTATAGTTCACATCCGATCAAGTTGAAACTTCATAAATTGTTACACGATGATGTGGAGCAGCACATATTATTTCGAGGTTACAGTGCACCAAATATTTGCAGATTTATGCCCCTTTGAAAGTTTTTGTAAACTTTTCGCAGCATATTGTTCAGAGGTAATAGTGTGCAAATTTTATTTTATAATAGGTATATATTTTGCAAATAACTAAAGTTTTGGTCATATGGGCAAGATATTGATTTTTTTTCTTTTTCTTCTTTTATTAGATTTGCAAGGAAAGGTTGCCATTATTAAATCTTTATGAATACATAATTCTTTTTGGATTTTTTTTTTTTTTTTTTTTCAATACTCTTCTGATTTGGCTCCCTTGAAGAACAAAAATAAAATCAGTATTAAACAAGTTAAAGGTTTACAAAAAAATTTCTTGCAGCATTTTTTTTTTTTTTTTTTTGGTTGTTTATTTTTGTTTTGTTATTGTTTGGTCCGATATTGAAGTATAGGAAAAACAAATCAGCCAAAGGCTCACATGAGCTTATAGTATAGCCAGCAAACTTCTCCCTATTTTCCCAGGAGGGAGGTCCTCCTTAATTCCTGGGCCAGCTTGGTCGCTTAGGTTACAGTTCACCAAATATCAGCAGAGATATGCCCCAATGAAATTTAAAATTTTTTTTTTTTTTTTTTGTAATTCCACTTACAGTTTATATCTGGAGCACTGAATTATACAGGAGCCAGTTTTTGTGCTACATCTTTTTACTTGACACATGAGTATAATGCCCCGCTTGGCGGAGCTCTAGTTCATATTTCGTCATAAATACATAGATTGTGCGTACTCATTAGAAGCGCCTCGGTTAGTCAAAGTCAGAGTTGTCCACCTGGACTAATGCTTGGTCTGATGGGACTGATTAATATCAGAACAGCTCTCTAAACACAATTCCAATTTTCTATAACAGGGCTGACCCTTTATGTGGTGGAATCCACTTGCATTGTCCTAGGCATTTTCGCAAAGACAGGGAAGACATTCGCAGGCGATGTGTTCGCCTTTTTTCTGCAGATGTTGCTCTTTTTATACAGGAAAGCGATGTTGACATCGCCTTAATTTTTCAGTGTGTATTGCCTATCCTGACCAAAATTCACCGAAAATACAGATGCAGGTGTCATGATCTTTCATCCCTTGAGGCTAGGATTATCAGCAGACGGTATTTGACACTTCCCAGTAAAATCACATTGTTTGTTTGCAGACAATCTGACCTAGATTTTGACTGGTGCACAGTTCATCCCTCCTCAATCTAACATGCCTGATCCTATTTTTTTTTTTTCATTCCAAAGTTTTCGGACGCCATTTTTTCATAACGTGATCGCAAATGCATCGTTAATTTATAATGTCTTTTCTTTTGAAAACGACATGCGGTGACAAGAAGCAAAACAGTACCTTATCATGTATGCGAACGCATTAGAATAGTCATTTCTGTTGGCAAAAGCAATTTCTAAGTCCCGCAGAATGTGTTCAGTAAACCTTGTGTAGATTCTCATGGGACTGCTCCGATGCGCACCGGGATTCTGCGATGTTTATGTTTTCAGTACAAGTTAAAAAGTTACCTGCAAGGATTCTGGTTTATCCCTCTTTAGATAGCCTGGAGGCTGTAGAAGGCACATGGGATCAGCAAAGACTCTGATCAGACTGCTCGGATACGCAGGCTGATCTGAGTCTTTGCTGGTGGCTCAAGTCTGTTGATAGGTTTTGTCGTGCACTGGTTAAAATAGGTTAACCCTTGCCTTGCTGAATAAATTAAGATGTCACACCCACTTCTAATTTCCAGCCAATCAGATTACTTGGTCCGTGTTTTTGATAGAAATTCACATATTTAATGACAAAAGTGCAGATCTAGATCAGTTGGCTTCTGAATGCTGGTGGCTCAAGTCTTATGATAGGTTTTGTCATGCACTGGCTAAAATAGGTTAACCCTTGCCTTGCTGAATAAATGATGCCACGCCCACCTAATATTCAGCCAATTAGATCCGTGTTTTTGGTAGAAATTCACATATTTAATGACAAACAGTGCAGATCTAGATTAGTTGGCTTCTTCAGAAGCCATCTGATCTGGATCTACAGTGTTTGCTAAGACAGAGCATGTTGTGTTCAGCAAGAGAAGGGTTAATCTGACCTATATTTTGCGCTGTGGTGGCCATGCCTAATATTTTGAAGGCTAATAGACTAAAAAGCATTATACTTGAGAAATTGGTTTCATGTGACATCAACTTATTTTCAAAAAAGTTCATTAGGATATACAGCTGCATGTATAAGTGTTACCTAAATTGCAAAGTCAAGGTCATTGGGGAAAGTCTGCGACTGTGTGTGATGGTGACGACAGGTGGTATATGTGACCCACTGGAGATTGTCTGGTTCATAAAGTCTTGGAGCTGAATTCACTATCAGGAATGCGTCTTGGAGTAGTGGATTGATGCAAAATGTCTCAAGTCTTAATTTTGTCATCCAGGAATTGTTCTTGAAGTGTAGAAATTATTGTTTGTACCAGTTAACCTTTACCACTTTCTGGGATAATTCAGCAGATGACAGATTGATGATTTTTTTTTTTTTCTCAGAAAAATGGTTTTGAAATTTAATGCAAATTGTCTCAATTTGTATGAAATGTCAAACCTATTTTCTGGAAAAAATATTTCAAAATGTCTGTTGGAAACTGCCCAGCATCCGAAGCATTAACCCTTGTCATGCTGAATAAATTAAGATGCCACGTCTACTTCTAATTTTCAGCCAATCAGATTACTTGATCCAAGCTGTTCATACAAATTCAAATACTTAATGACAAACAGTGCAGACCCAGATCAGTTGGCTTCTGAAGAAGCCAACGGATCTGGATCTACACTTGCAATGGAAGGGTGTATACTGGTTCAGCAGGACAAGGGTTAACTTCTGTAATGTGATACCATATTTATGTTAATACTTCTGACTCCTCAATTTCTTACTGTACTTGCCTAAAAATATGAACAAGTCAATTTTACTATCTGCTAATGTGTCAAAAATTGCTGAAAGCATGGCAAACAGTTTAGACCCTGATCTGAATGTGACATCTGATCTGGGTCTACACAATTTCCTTAGGTCTGATTGCCTTAGTACTAAAGCTAAATTAGGTAACTTAAGATTAACTTCAGTTCTTTGGAAATATTGATTTAAACATCTGTACCCTAAATTTATGCAATGTGACACCATAAATTCTGTTTCCTAGCCAGAAACAGACAGATTTAGTCTTAAATTAATTGATTTTGGTTGACCTAGATTTGACAATAAGTTTACTGATGAAACTAGGTCAGAGGAATTTGATATCTTATGTTCATTGTGTCTGATTTCATGCAAGCCAGCATTTTAGAGTTGTATTTCAGTTATAGGACTACAGAGGGGGGAGAATTATCCCATTTAAGTCTGAAGACCCTGAAAAAAGGGTAATTGGTAAACAGTGCAGATCCAGATCAGACACCGCATGTTCTCCAGTGTTTGCAAGGTCTCCACTGTTGGCAAATAGTTTAACCATTTTTCTTTAGGGATATCTTAATCACATAGCCTGACAAACCTAAAATTGAAATTGGACTCTTTCATTATATAGTATTGGGGGAGTTTATTCAATCTCAAATGGGTTATTGATGTTGACAGGAATATCGGTTTCAAGTACAAAAGTCTAGACAGTTTGAAATCATGCTCTGTAACCTAGTAAACTTTACTATTTATATCATGGCACCTCTAATAAACTTATACTAATTGCTCTTAATTGCTTGTTAACCCTTGTCCTGCTGAACCCGGATATACCCTGCCTTTGCAAACAGTGTAGATCCAGATCAGTTGGCTTCTGAAGAAGCCAACTGATCTGGATCTGCACTGTTTGCCATAAAGTATGTGAATTTATAGCAACAATCTGGATCATGTAATCTGATTGGCTGAAAATTAGAAGTGGGTGTGGCATCTTAATTTATTCAGCAGGACAAGGATTTATTGCTTGTTAAGCTTTAGCTCTAGATAAGGTGTTGTCAGCTGAAAACTTATAGCTCCAGATATGACAGTTTTTTATAGCACTGTTATAGGACACAGTAGAGTGTTAGCCTGTCACAGCGTCAGTTCAGGTTTGATTGTTAGCTGCCGAAATGCTGATTAGATTTCTTCTGTCTGTTATGTCTGATTCCCAACATAAATGACCCACATGGACGCTGACCACATCTGTATACAGGGAAATTTTGTTGAAAACTGAGGGGGTGGTTGGGTGGTGCGAAGGTGTCATGTATCTTATGTCACTGGGGTGCCCAACTGATATTGGCTTACAGTTGGGCAAGGCCATCCTTGTAGCAGGTAAGGGTAGAGGGGGAATGTTTTTTATTTCTTCTGTCTCTTCACTTTCATTCCTGTTCCTCTTTCTTCCCTGTTTCTCATTTTCATCTCTTCTGCTATCTCTTCTGTCTCTTCTCCCTTTCTCTGGGTGACGACACAAAATGAACCACAAGGGTTGATGTGTCATTAAACCTCAATACAATCAATCAAATGTTGAAAACAGAAATGGTGATTAGAGGAAAAATCTTAAATAGAAGAACATGAAGATGGGATGGGGGAAATTATGGTGGTGATAGATATAAGCCGTTTGTACCGCGCTGTGTTACCAGACAGCCTAAGTTTGATCCCAGAGATAGAAATGTGATTCGACTTTTTTTATCCATTACATCTTAGGACTATCCGTTACACTGCTTCTACAATTTTTGTTAGATTTTCATGGAACTTCACAGAAATGATCAGCATGATGAACAGCAGTATATGACATTAATATTTTAGGGGTGTATCTGCTCTTGGCAATGTCAGAGTAGGGCTGTAGGGCTATTAACCCTTGTCCTGCTGAACCCAGATATACCCTGCCTTTGCAAACAGTGTAGATGCAGATCAGTTGGCTTCTGAAGAAGCCAACTGATCTGCATCTGCCCTCTTTGCCATTCAGTATGTGAATTTGTATCAAAAACCTGGATCAAATAATGATTGGCTGAAAATTAGAAGTGGGCATGGCATCTTAATTTATTCAGCAGGACAAGGGTTAATCATCTTCATTGATAGTTCAAGATAGAATATATGAACCACAACGTCAGAGGTACATGTGTACCCAACAAAAATTCAGATCAGCCTTCACATTCCTGCAGTCTCATCAGAATCTACACTTGGCACAGTTTTGATAGCCAAGGATGCAAAGTTTCTATACTGGAGGTCTTGATAAGGGTGGGTATCAGGTTAATAGTTTTCTTATTTCTCCACAAAAACATATGTTATAGGTATTTATTAGGAGCGTCTCACCGAGGCACTTCTAATAAGAACCCACAACATGTTTTTGTTGGGAAATAAGGAAAATACAGATACTTTTTATGTTGAAAAGAAAAGCACCTTATCAAGAGCTATGTTTATGCAGAGAACCAAGACTGATCAGACTTCGCTGATAAGCTCACATGCCAGAAGGTACTTATTCTCACGTTTTCTCACATATCTCATGTATCTTTGCTTCCAGGGCAAGTACAAGCAGGCAAAGGAGGCGTATGAACAGTTTGTCCAGTCTGAAGGAATTGAAGACATACACAAAGCCACTGCCCATAAACAATTAGGTGAGTCAGAGGGCCTGTTAATATAGGGATCAAACATGGTTTTTCATGCATTAACATTCCTCAGGTCCCGAGGGAGGTGTTGAAAACCACGGCCAGAGGCGGCGGTTTTCAACACCTCCCTAGGGACTTGACGAATGTTAATGTATTGAAAAACCATGTTCGATCGCTGTTATTGCATAAAAACTGAAAACATTTGCTACATTTCGCGTTATTTATTGCACTTTTTTGTTTCGCCTTTTCACCAATGTCTCGCAAACGCAATTTCCACGGACTATGCTCATTCTAGGGCCGGGCAGTACACATCTCGTAATGGCAGCAAATATGTGACCCCGGTACGATCATATTGAAAGTTGCGTAGCCGTGCATTAACAGCGCGTGAATTGCCTTGTTTTTTGCGGGTTAATGCACGGCTGTTAATAACGTGTGACACTGCTTTTTTTGCAATAATGAGGAGTATTTGGTGATAATTTGGTGATAATTTTTCTTATTTCTCCATAAAAACATATGTTGTGGGTACTCATTAGAAGCACTTCGGCTTTTTATGGTGAACTGGTGAAAATTATACCAGAATAATCATCTGATACTCCACCGTAACAAGTTCTCTGTGAGTCCAATGTCTCTACCATCACTCTAAATAAAACACTGTAGCATTGCTCTGGATACAACAGTGTAGCAGGAAAATATTTTTCTTATTTCTCTAAGGAAACAGGTTGTGGGTTAAAATGCCTCGTTGAGGGGCATCTAATGAGTACCCACAACATATGTTTTCATGGATAAATAAAAAAAAATCTATACATATTTGTTCGAAAAAAGCATCTTATCTTGTTATGCTTTAGTAAGCATATTGGATAAAGTGTTCTGGTTTCTGTTGCACCTGCAAACCAGGTGCAATGTAGGTACTCCAGTTTCCATTTATCCCATTGTCTGTTTGTCTATTTTATTTGTCTATCTTTTGTGTGAACTAGTCTTCAGCACCATCTTCCAATAACAATAACACTGTTATACTTGTAGCATATGTTCTTTAAGCTTTACCACTCTGGGCCTTTTCAGCAGACAACAAATTGATATTTTTCTTATTTTTCCTAGAAAACAGAATTTGACATTTCATACAAATTGCCTCTTTAGGAGACAATTGGCATGAAATGTCAAATCCTGTTTTCTTGGAAAAAGAAAAATATTTCAAAATGTCGTCTGCTGAAAATTTTACCCAGACTGCTAAGCGTTAAGGGGAATGAATACTATTTCAGGGGAGGTTACTCGGATAAAGTTGTGTTTTGCTCCCTTGTGACAGATGTCTACTCTAAAAGGACAGCAAACAGGAAGTCACAAAAGTTGTGTCCCTTATAAATTATAGTCTCTGAAGTTGACTCCCTTGTAAAACTTGGCAAAAAAATAACCAAGTACATCCAGTCCCCTTGATTAGAATCTTACCCCCTTGTCATGCTGAATAAATTAAGATGCCACACCCTCTTCTAATTTTCTTCTAATCAGATTTCTTAATCCAGATTTTTTATATAAATTCACATACTGAATGACAAACAGTGCAGATCCAGGTCAGTTGGCTTCTTCAGAAGCCAACTGATCTGGAGCTGCACTGTTTGCAAAGGCAGCGTATACGGTAGATTTCCTATTAGTTCGAACAGGTAAAAAATAAATATTGATCCCGATGTTCGAATTATTAGAAAATCGGTTTCAGAAAAAAAGGCACTGTTCGAACTATTTGAAATTTCGGAAAATCTCAGATAAGGACCCTCTAAATGAGACATGATCCTTCCTAAATGCTGTCTGTTGTAATTTTACTCAGAGTGCTAAGTATTAAATGCTTTCTTTCGTCTTATTTCCTTGCCAGTTTTACCTAATGGACCAGTCCAAAAAGTCTGTTTAATTATTTTCGAAATTCTGGTGTACATTGTAAGTAAAAAGTCTTTTCAATAATATTTATGTTTTAGTGTTGAATCTTCGGGGATGGATAACATTTTGGAATCTATTATGATTTTATTAGTATGTATTAGTAAATTTCTGTCAAAGGAACGGGGGGAAGTTTCTGAGGTAAACATCATTATAGCTTTCTCCCTGTTCGATGATCGGCATTTTCCAAACTATGTGGCACCACCGGACTTTGCCAAAAATACCGATATGGCCCAATACTTTGTTTATAAGATGGGTCTGAATTTTCTGAGACATTTTTTTTGTGTAAAAAATCCCTGTCTTAGTAGCAGATTTTAACGATATACATGTACAGTTTATGAACCATAAAAAAGAGAGTGGGTGAACCGATTTATTAAATATATTAATGGATTAATTAACATTAAATTTTCACGTGTTCGAACTATTTAAAAATCAGTTTTAAAAAAACTAAGGGGATGTTCGAACTAATAGAGCAATTTTCGAGAGGTAATTTCAAAACAATAAGGGGTGTTCGAATTATTAGAGTGTTCGAACTAATAGGAAATCTACCATATCTTGGTTCAGCAGGACAAGGATTAAAGGTTCCATGTTCCTCAAAATTAGACATTTTTTAATCCAAGAAAGGTTCAGTAAATTGATATAATTATATTTATACGATCATAAAATGTGGCATCTGACAGCCTGTAAAATTTCAGTTAGTCTCTCATTTTTGAACTGGATCAAAAATGAAATGATTTTTTACTGCATCTCTGAATTAATTTTTGCAACATTTTCAGAGGTACAATTTATGACTTATCATTATAACCGTTTCATTACAGAACCATGTTAGTTCACCATTTTGACGCAAATGACCCTCATGGGTTGATGCGTCGTTAAATCTGAACTCATCATCATCAGAGGTACAATAAAAAATCATTTCATTTCAAGAATGAGAGACTATCTGAAATTTTACAGGCTGTCAGGTGCCACATTTTATGATTGTATTAATATCAGAAATCAATTTAGTAAACCATTTTTGGATGATAAAATGTCTATATTTGAGAAATATGGTGCCTTTAACAGCAAGTTTCACACTATGAGATAATACACTTCAACCTCTTTATAACACAGTTGGTTATAACACGGTTTTGGATATAACACGGTTCAAAGATGGATCCCAAAAATGTATAGATTATATTGAAAAATGACCATAAGGGTCCTACTTTATCCCTACTTTTTCAAAATTTTGAGTCCTACTTTATCCCTACTTTTTCAATGGAAGCCTGCCTTTGTTTGTCTGAGTGAAAGTATTTAGTAAACTTGTTGTTTGTCTGAGTGAAAGTAAAGTAAAATATCAATATTTATAGGTTGGCTGTACCATACAATAGACAGTCTCGGTGATAAGCCTGCACGAGAACAGAAGGCTGTGCACCACCTCCAGAAGTCGATAGATGTTGACAATACCAACGGACAGACTTGGTATCTTCTAGGCAGGTAAGTGTTCAAATGGGAAGAGAAGCACATCAAACTTATCTAAGGATCGTATAGGTCAAAAAAGCGCAACTGGAGCTATGGGTCTGAAAAATTCCAGGCCTCTAGGTATGGAATCTAGATATGGAATCTAGGACCTTCTGCACGAGGTCACTAGCCACTAGGTGCTGAAAATGTTCAACTGAGAGAAATGCAACAGAAACCTAGGAGAAGATGAAAGTAACAATATAAAACCCATTTTTGCCACATATCATAGAAGCAATGTCAAAAATGCATTTGAAAAAACAAACAAAAAAAAAAACAAAAAAAAAAACAAAAAAAACTTTTTTTTTTTTTTTGAATGATGTCCCATCTGAAACTGCTGCTTTGTGTTTGATGCAAGCATGAATAATCTATATAATGTATTTTTGCTTGACACTAAGGTAGAGACATAAATAAACAAGTGAGCTCAGGAACTGATACTATAGGGTTATTGCACTGATATTGGTGAATATTGTCCCAAGTTGGAATATCAAAGGATGCACGCTTGCGAGCATCCATAGATATCTCATCGAGGGACAATATTCACCAATATCAGTGTAATAACCCTTTATTATATTGCTATAAATATTTATTTTGTTTCCCGGTGTTTCTAACCTTTAAAACGCTGTTTTAATAACAAAATTGTGAATTCTACCAATGACAAGGTTTGGCACGACGTCATCAAAAACAATGTAATGTAACGGTAAAATGGGAAGGCATCCAAGTAAGAGCGCAATACTGAGAAAGTGTTCTGATATCGTGTGATAATCAGCATGCTAGCCCCTTGGCTTTTATCGCACATTTTAATCATTTAATATTTATAGCTATATGATAAAATCAGATCTACATCAAGTTCTTGCCGGCCTCGGTGGCTCAGTTGGATGGGCCGTCCGACTGGAGACCAGGAGGTCGCGGGTTCAACCCCCGCGGAGATCAGCAACATTCTTTCGTGGAGATTGATCATGAAATATTTTCTACGGTCATTCTCTCCCTTCCCCAGATTCAAGAAGGGCAGTTGTCAGTTTCTGGCGAAAGAATGTGCACAATACTGGTTAACCGCTTAGAGGACTAAGCCTGCCCAGTAAACATGTGGTTAGGTAAACTGACCGTGCTCGACATGACCCCATTGGGTTGACTGGGCCATAAAACCTCAACACAAACAAACATCGTTCTCAATATCAAAGGTAAAGACAGAGCAATACAATTAAACAGCCACAAAGAACGGAACGGCAAGCAGAGTTGACAGCCCTTTCCCCAGAAGGTGGCAGGTTTGCTCAGTGAGGTGCTTCTTCTAGCTCAAAATAACTGAATATACAGTTGACTCTCGTTATCTCGACCTTGCTTATCTCGAATAACCGCTTATCTCGAAGTGAAAATTTGGTCCCTGCCTATACATGAAAACCTAACAACAGATGGAAAATATTGTAGAAAAGAGGAGAAATTGCTCCTAAGGAGCAATTTCTCCTCTTTTCCACAATATTTTCAATATATCTCTAACTTCAAAAGTCCAATTACCTATCAGTTTGTTAAATGTGGTTAATCAAATTATTTTTTCCTCAATTCTGCAAACCTGATATCTCGAAGTATTTCAGAGAGTCCCTTGGAATTCGAGACAACGAGAGTCGACTGTATCTTTAACTTAAATAATTGTTAAAAGAAAAAAACATTTGTAAGTGAAACTCTACAGAACATTTAACAGAAACTACATGTACCACAATGAAAGTAGGAACAGCCAGCAATAAATTACTGAAAAACTGCCATTTCTTTCATTATTGACGGGCCCCCGTAGCCTAGTGGATAAGAGAGTTGACTCTTGATCCATTAGTTTCTCACCGCTGTGGTTCGAGCCTGGCTCGGGTCATATGTGGGAATGCCAAGTTCTGCTTACGGATGGTCAGGTGGTTTTTCTCCGGGTTCTCCGGTTTTCGCCCACCTTCGATGAACGATCGGCTCGATATAAGTGAAATATTCTTGAAAGGGCCGTAAAACCCAAATCCAAAAAAAAAAAAAAAATCTTTCATTATTGTGATGAAATATGTATGTGGACTTGCCCATCACTCTTTAACGCTTAGCACTCTGGGTAAAATTTTCAGCAGACGACATTTTGAAATATTTTTCTTATTTTTCCCAGAAAACAGGATTTGACATTTCATGCAAATTGTCTCCTAAGGAGACAATTTGCATGAAATGTCAAATCCTGTTTTCTGGGAAAAATAAGAAAAATATCATCAATCTGTCGTCTGCTGAAAATGCCCAGAGAGTGGTAAAGGTTAAATTAAACCTCAAAGCACTGGTCCTGCATATTTGTGGGTTGTCAAGTTCATATATTGGATTCACCTTTATTCACCACAAATCTAAAATGACCTAAATAGACAGCTTAGTATTTCTGTTTTTACAACTTGCGTGTTGAAATAAAACGTGATAAAAAATAATTATGTTCCTAAAAATAGAATTTTCTGATTATTCGGCTTCAAAAATTCTTTGCGATCATCGATCTCAAAAGTGACCAATGATGAATTAAAAGATTGGATAGAAAAAGGTAATTATCTAAAACCTGGTGTATTTGTGACACATAATAGGGGTGTTTTCCTGTTTGTTTGTGAAATTATTTTCGAACAGAAAAAAGATTCAGGGAAACTCCAGTGGCCTTTGTAAAAGAGAATTTCATACCTACAGATAAGAGGAGGTATCAACATAATATTTTTCTTATTTCTCTATAAAAACATATGTTGTAGGTACTCATTAGAAGCACCTCACTGTTTAAACATATCCCTTTGTAAAAGAGAATTTCATAGCTACAGATAAGAGGGGGTATTCACATAATATTTTTCTTATCTCTCCTTAAAAACATATGTTTTGGGTACTCATTAGAAGCACCTCACCGAGGTGCTTCTAATGAGTACCCACAACATATGTTTTTGTGAAGAAATAAGAAAGATATCAGCATTTTTCGGATGATTATCTGTTGCTATCGAATTTGTAATGCAAATGACCACACTTCAATTTAGGGACAGTTTGCTCTGCATCTGTACTCTTAAGCGTTTTGCTCAGTTGATCTGTGCAAATATTTAGAGTAAATTGGCTAGTGAAATTTTGTGTTGATTTTGTTCTCCATGAATCAGCAAAATAAACTATTTATAGTAAAAATATGAAAAAATGTATTGATTAATTTTCAGGTGCTTTTCAAGCCTGGGGAAAGTCCATGATGCATTTGTGTCGTACCGCAACTCGATTGACAAATCAGAGGCCAGTGCTGACACCTGGTGCTCTATAGGGTAAGTAGTACACACTTATCAGCAGTCAAGATAAGAATTTCTGCCATTTTATACAAGGGAGACAACTTTTGTGTCTTGCTTTTTGCTTTCTTACATCTCAGTCCCCTTCTGAAAAGGGGTCTACACCAAAAGTAAAGAATCTGCTCCCAGAGGGAGCAGATTCTTTATTTTTGGAGTATACCCCTTTTGAAAAGCAAGACAAAACAATTTTGAATGAGTTGCCTCCCCTGTAACTGTGCTCATCTCCAAAGGACCAAATGCTGATTACACTAGTTAAAGACCATCAGTTTTCCATGTATGTCTCATCTTCAGGGCATGATTTGAAAGTACAATAACTTACCACACTTAGCCTCGGTGGCTCAGTTGGATGCGCCGTCTGACTGGAGACCAGAAGGTTGCAGGTTCAACCCCCGCCGAGGTTGGCAACATTCATTCGTGGAGATAGAGCATGAAATATTTTTAACGGTCATTCTCTCTCTTCCGCTGATTCAAAAAGGGCAGTTGTCAGTTCCTGGCGAAAGAATGTGCACAATACTGGTTAACCGCTTAGAGGACTAAGCCTGCCCAGTAAACGTGGTTAGGTAAAACTGACCGCACTCGACATGACCCCACTGGGTTGACTGGGCCGTAAAACCTCAACACAAACAAACAAACTTATCACACTTACTGAATATCTTTTCCATATCTTATGCTGGGCCACATATGAAATTATGATGTACAAAGATATCTATTTTTACAAAATGTTAAATTATCAACAAAACACTGGATCATTAGCAACCTGCTCCACACCCAGCCAGGTAAAGATGTTGACTCTTTCAAACTGCTTCTAAATTGTATAAGCATTGAAAGAAATTAAGGGGAAAAGACTAAGTTTCAAGGGCGACAATACTTGTCAAAATTGGGTAAAAGGTAAACAACAGAACAGAACAAATAATCAAGGTACAGGATGACTTGTTTTATTTAGCTCGACAAGCTTCGGTCTTAAAGTAGACCTTCATCAGGATGAATAGTCACGTGATTTTTCTCATAGTGTAAGAAAAAAATGTAAGCTAAAGTCACGTGACTTTGTTGGAAAATCATGTGATGTTATTGTTCTAAATATAGACATTTTGTTACTTGGGGAATCTGAAAAAAGA
Source organism: Anodontia alba (assembly GCA_964016985.1). NCBI lineage: Eukaryota > Metazoa > Mollusca > Bivalvia > Lucinida > Lucinidae > Anodontia > Anodontia alba. The sequence continues at coordinate 83,947,821 of OZ024832.1, forward strand.
AAGTGAGAGTTTTAAATTGTTTTGCCTCCATTCTGGAAGGGATCTACTCTAAAAGGAAAGAATTTTCTCCCAAAGGGAGCAAATTCTTTCATTTTAGGGTGGACCCATTTTCAAAAGGGGCATGGTCTATTTGAAACCAAACAGGAAGTCACAAAAATGATCTCTTTCAGTAAAACTTGCAGATAATTTGCCAGTATATCCAGGCATTTAAGATGTCTAAATACTTGTCATATTAGTATGCCTATTAGTATGTTTGATTGGATTTCAAGGTTGTCTATCAGATAGGTTTTTCCCATTGTTTAGTACATTTATGTCAGTTATATCATTTTTCAAAGTACTGGTGTTAATTTCATGAGGATGATGATGTCTAATGTATAATATTTGTGTATCAGTGAAATGTAGTTTTTATGTGGTGGTTCTTAAGTGGCGAGGTGGCTGAGCAGTTAGCACTCCTGACTTCAAATCACAAAGTCCTAGGAAAACCGGCACAGTGGCTCAGTGGTAGAGCATCCGCTTTGTGACCGGGAGGTTGCGGGTTTGATCCCCGGCCGGGTCCTACCAAAGACTTTTAAAATGGTACTAGCTGCTCTTTTGCTTTGCGCTCAGCATTAAGAAAGTAGAGCTAGAACTGGTCAACTCAGTGTCAGTATAATGTGACTGGGTGGAATATCATGTCAAAGTGTCTAGGGCATGATATTTCAGTGAGGCACACTCTAAAAGTGAGCATTGAGCTCCCTGCCACATCCAGACACCATAGCGATATGACTGAAAGATTGTTGAAAGGGACATTAAGCCCAAATCAAACAAACAAAACAAAGTCCCAGGGCTTGAATCCTTCTGAGGCAAATTCAGCTCATGATTTTGGCTCTTCATTGCTAAGTGCCTTTGATTATCACCATTCATTCATCACAATATGACTTGAATAATGTTGAAAGGGACGTAAGACACTAAATCATCATCCTCACCATCTAGTATTTCTAGGCCACTTTATTTATTTACATTTCACTGTAAACTTCAAGAAATCATTTGAGGTGTCAATTTCAGATATAAAATGCCATTACCATGAAAGCTTCTTGAACTTAAAAAAAAAAAAAAAAAATGTTTGTTTTATAGTAGTTGAAGAAAATGAAGATGATTGTGTATAACAATATGAGATGGTTTATTTACGCTTTGCATGTTCCGTAAAAATTACAGTAGATGGCATTTTGAAATATTTTTCTGATTTGCCCCATAAAATAGGCTTCATCTTTTCATGCAAACTGTCTCCTCAGGAGACAGTTTGCATGAAATATCAAAGCCTATTTTCTGGGAAAAAAAAAAGAAAAGAAAAATATCATCAATTTGTCTTTGGCTGAATTTGCTGAGTGAGGTGGTTCTAATGAGTACCCACAACATGCCAGCCTCGGTGGCTTAGTTGGATGCGCCGTCCGACTGGAGACCAGGAGGTCACGGGTTCAGCACCCGCTGAGGTCGGCAACATTCTTTCGTGGAGATTGATCATGAAATAATTTCTACGGTCATTCTATCCCTTCCGCTGATTCAAGAAGGGCAGTTGTCAGTTTCTGGCAAAAGAATGTAGACAAGACTGGTTAACCGCTTAGAGGACTAAGCCTGCCCAGTAAACGTGTGGTTAGGTAAACTGACTGTGCTCGGCATGACCCCATTGGGTTGAATGGGCCGTAAAACCTCAACACAAACAAATACCCACAACATATATCTTTATAGAGAAGAAGGAAAAATTATCCCCAAAATATCACCAAAGACTTGTCCATAACAATTCCTCTGAATTCCTCAGCAGACAGTTTGAATTAAATTTCAGAGCCTCCTGTTTTCTGGGGAAAATAAGAAAAAATACCATCAATTTTTCTTTGGCTGAATTTGCCCAGTGAGTGGCAAAGGTTAAAAATTACAGTGCCAGGTGAAGTTTTATTTCTTTTCATGTCTTTGGTCAACATATCTTACAGTTTAATGAGCTCACCAAGTAAATGTTTCTTAAAATTGAATAGTAAAATCTGAGAACAAGAAAACAAAGAATTCCAGAGGAATTGTTAAGCAGGGGTACTTGATGACGATTCAAGGATAAGACACTCCAGTTCTTCATCAAAAACAAGGTGGGGGGGGGGGGGGGATCTAATGAGTACATATAACACATTTGTATGGAGAAATAGGAAAAATTATCACAGAAATATCACAAAATACTTCTCCATAAGTCCTCTGAATTCATCAAGGGAAGTAATCATTTTTGCAAAGGGAGGCAACTAAATTAATACTCTTTGTGAAACTAATTACTCTCCCATGTTTTATGCCAGACTCCATAGGCATTTAGTAGCATGTCTGGCTGCCAATCCAATACATCGTTGATCTGATTGGGTAGTCCCACATATTTAACCCTTGTCCTGCTGAACCAGATAGACCCTGCCTTTGCAAACAGTATAGAGCAAGATCAGTTGGCTTCTGAAGAAGTCAGCTGATCTTGCTCTTCACTGTTTGCAAAGGCAGGGTTGTCATTCAGTATGTGAATATGCACTGGTTGTCATTCAGTATGTGAATATATATCAACTGGTTGTCATTCATTATGTTAATATATATCAACATCCTGGTCAAGTGATCTGATTGGCTGAAAATTAGAAGTGGGTGTGTTATCTTGATTTATTCAGCATGACAAGGGTTAAATGCTTTTATGACTGGCACTTTATGGGTTAAGTTCAGAACATACTAAAGGTTGATATTGTGAATTTTGTTTTAAACCGTAAGTGAAAGTATACTTTCAAAATAAACTACCATTACAATGATTGAAGCTTTATGATGCTGAATAAGACATGAAATTGTAAAAAGTTAGCATAGAAAATATATAAATAAGTTTTTATGCTTTTTTCGAACCCTAAAAATACATTGAATGCTACAAAAAGATGCTGTGAGAGCCCTAAAGATACATTGATATGAAAGCCCAGAAATAGACTTTAATTGAAAGAAATTTTAAACTCTTGGAATCAACTATTCTGAGAAAAACATTTGATAAATTTCCATTTTCAGTCATCTTATTTGAAGTTCTCTGCTTTCACATCTATTAAAGCTGTAACTCAAGTTGAGATTATTATTTTTTTTTCAACCAAACAGGTTGATATTTTTATATTTCTCTACATTGTCTACAATAAGATATAAGGGATATTCACTAGAAGTACCTCAGTGGGGAAGCAGCTGACAGAGAGGGTTTGCAGGGAGAGGAACCTCTCCTTTATCGACCCTCATGATAGACATACCTTGAGATCTGGTGTGATATTTGCCATGCTTGCAGCAAGCCAGCTACCTGGAAGGGGGCCCACTGATGTTGATGTTGCCCCTGTACCTGCATGTTAATAAAAAATCTGATGATGATGATGATGAAGCATCTCAGTGGGGTGATACGTATGAGTACCCACAACATCAATTTATACAGAGAAATAATAAAAAAAATATATCCCAAAATTATCGCCAAATACTCCTCCTTAACAAGGTTTCTACTTACAAGCAGTGCTCCTGATGGGAGTGTGCTGTAATAACAGAAAGTATTGGGACAGATAGGCCTTTGGAAACAGTGTAGACCCAGATCAGACACTGTAGATGACTGGATGAGTGGCAAACAGTGCTGACCCTGATCAGATGCTGCATTCTGCAGCATCTGATCAGTGTCTACACTGTTTGTCACTCATCCAGTACTATTTTAGACACATCAGGTAATAAAATGGACGTTCAAATTTTAAGACAAATATGGTCAAATTTTAGGACCAGTGTGGTAAAGAGTTAAGTTGTCCCAATACTTAGGGTACATATGATGTTTTGTTCTCAAGCAGGCATGATGACAAGAACCTAGATCAGCCTGCATGTTAGGGCAACAAAACACCAGGGCCCGGTTGTTCAAAGCATCGTTAGCTTAAAAAGCTCGTTTAGGGCCATTTCATTAACTGTTTTAGCGGATTCAGTACACAATATTCTGATATTTTTGGCTGAAAAAATGTGAGAAGCTTTTGCACTGCAAAAGCTACTCACATTTTTTCAGCAAAAAATTTCAGCATATTTGCGTATCGCTTGATGTAAATTTTAAGGAATCGTTAACTAACGACATGGTTAGCTTTGAACAACTGGGCTCAGATAAGACTAAGAGGAATATCTAGATAAACATTGTAATTTCTCCACAAAAACATAATGTGGGTACCCATTTGAATTGTGCTATAATGAAGCACTTGTAATGCAGTGTTCTGCCAAGAATTTTCTCTGGTGGGGCCAGTAGCCCCATGGGTTCCAAAAATGGGGCCATTTTACTGGAACATGGGGACATTACTTCGCCGGACGAATCTTTTCATAATGTTACAAACTGGTGAAAGGCACTTTTAAGTTACTTCCTTTATGGAGCCAGTGTAGCAAATTAGGCAAAGGGAGGTTATTAACTCATGTGAGACATTAATATTATAACAAGTATTGTTATTACTGTGTCTTTTCATGAGAATAAACTTTTCAAACTTGAATTGTTAAACATTAACTTTTAACCCTTATTATTGCATAAAAAGCAGTGTCATACGTTATTAACAGCTGTGCATTAACCGGCGAAAAGCCATGTATTAACAAGGCAATTCACACGCTGTTAATGCACAGCTACGCAACTTTCAATATGATCGTACCGAAGCCAGAGATTTACTTCCATTACGAGATGTGTACTGCTAGGCCCTAGAACGAGCATAGTCCATGGAAATTGCATTCGCGAGACATCGGTGAAAAGGTGAAACAAAATAGTGCAAGAAATAACGCAAAATGTAGCAAATGTTTTCAGTTTTTATGCAATAATAGCGAACATGGTTTTTCAATGCATTAACATTTGCCAAGTCCCTAGAGAGGTGTTGAAACCGTGGCCTCCGGCCTTAGTTTTCAACACCTCCCCCGGGACCTGGCGAATGTTAATGCATGAAATACCATGCTTGATCCCTATGTCCTGCTAAGTAAGCTAGGACTACTCGGTGCTTCTTCAAGGAAGAGATCAGGAGTCTTGCGACTGTATAGTTGACCAGCTTCTGGTGCTGAGGGTTTTTTTTTGTAGGACAGTTTTGCCTAAGCAGATGAAAACTTAAGTAAAATCAGATTTTTAAAGACAGTTTTTTAACCCTAAAAATGCCAAGAAAACCTGCATCTGAAAATGTCGTCTGTTTATGTCCTCTGCTGAATATTCATGCAAACTTTTCAAAACTATTTTTGCATACAGGCAAACAGTGTGAACCCTGATCAGACTGCTCCTAGAGGGGCAGTCTGATCTGGGTCCACACTGTTTGCAAAAATGACTTTTAAAATAACAAGCAGATGACAAAGTAGACAACAATTGTTGTGATTGGCAGTTTAAGGGTTAAGTGTCCTAAAATTTCGAACATCAAAGTGTCTGACCAAAGTGTCTGGGAGACCGATCAGCATGACTGAAATATTGTTGACCTTTAACCTTAGAAGAACACAGTTACATTAACACTTTGCATCTGGGTTAAAATTTTCCACGATAGCTCAGTTGGATGCACATACGACTAGTGATCAGGAGGTTGCAGGTTTGATCCCGCCAGGACTGCAACATTCTTTCGTGGAGACTGAAAATGAAATATTTTCTATGGTCATTCTTTCCCTTAAAGGCAGTTGTCAGTTTCTGGCGAAAGAATGTGCACTATAATGGTTATTTAAAGGACTAAGCCTGCTCAATAAAAGTGTTATTAGGTAAACTGACCACACTCACATGATCCCATTGGGTTGACTGGATGGTAAAATCTCAACACAAACTATAATGTTTGTAGTGTGCTGAATTTTCCCATAGCATGGTAAGTGATAAAATGGTTGTCTTTGTTGATATTTGGTCAATATTACTGCCAGGTCAGTGGACATTGTATTACTGCTACTGCTGCTCACCAAAGGTCAAGGTTACATACTACTCTGGGTCTTTGCTGCTCAAAGTCTAAATCTTGCTGCAGTCGAACCTCAATAGCTTGAACACAGATGGCTCGTATTTCTTTTTTGTTCAGCCATAGGTAACTTGGTTGGATTAAAGAGGATCATGATAAAAAATAATAATACAGAGAAAGAGATAAAATAGATATAAAACAAAAGTGACTGGAGCCAGTCTGATGGCTCGTTTATCATGGTTAATTCGAACACGTTTTTGAGTCCCTCTGAAATTCTTCAAATAGCTGAAGAAAACAAATATTTAGGGAAATTTCACAGTGGCTCAGTTGGTAGAGTGTCCACTTTGTGACCAGAAGGTTGCGGGTTTGATCCCCGGCCGAGTCATACCAACGACTTTAAATTTAAAAATGGAACTAGTTACTCTTTTGCTTGGTGCTCAGCATTACGAAAGTAGAGCTAGGAATCATAACTGGTCAACTCAGTGTTAGTATAATGTGACTGGGTGGAATATCATGTCAAGTGTCTGGGGCGTGATATTTCAGTGAGGCAGCACTCTAAAAGTGAGCATTGAGCTCCCTGCCATATCCAGACACCGTCACAATATGACTGAAAGATTGTTGAAAGCCACGTAAAGTCCGAATAAAACAAACACTTACTTTAGGGAAAATTTCCTTATTTTATCGTGACAATGTAATGTTATGTGTACTCATTATAGCCCCGACATACTAAGTATGTGGTGGTATATAGTTTTCAGTTTTCCATTTGTCTGTTTGTTTGTTTGTTTGTTAGTTTGTTCCTGTGATTGTACTTTAGTTTGCTCGTAGGGTCAAAGTTCTTGTGTTTAAGTTTATAAGACCTCATGTTTTAAAAACTCATTGGTAGATTTTATTTATTTTTGGCCAGATGGTAGATGGTAGATACAGGTCTAAAGTTTTTATCAGCACCATCCCCACACCTGGGGGTGATCTTGAGGTCACGGTCACAGACTTCGAATTTTCATAAAAAAGTCAAAATTTTTGTGTTTAAGTTTATATAGCTATATCATCAAGACCCTTTGAAGAATTTCACTTATATTTGACATGTTGGTAGATATAGGTCTAGAGGTTTACTGAGCGCGATCCCAACCCCAGGGTATGACCTTGAGGTCAGACATAGAATTTTCATATAAAAGTAAAAACTTTTGCATTTAACTTTCAATGTTATAACATATAGCATACAACTGCCATCTCCAGATTCAAAACATACATTGTGCTCTTTGAAAAGTGGCGGTAGCTCTGGTCGGGAGTATAAGTGCCCCACTGGGCACTTTATCTAGTTAGAATTGCCTCATGGAGGCTATTCCAATGAGTACACTGAACTTACCATTATTGTCTAGAAGATCGAAAAGACATCCCTAAATTATCCTTATTTGCCTTCCTGACCTGGCGCTATGATTAACCCTCAGTGGTTCGAACTACCCATATCTTGAACAAATTTCCATGGTCTCAAAAATGTTCTGGCCATTGAGGTTCGACTGTATATACCGTATTTACTGTATTTATTTGGACAGACATCACGAAAACACCCTATATAATTTTGACCCCCCTGAAACCCCACTTTTATATAGTAAAACTGGGGTTTACAGGGGTATACATTATTTTTCTTATTTCTGCTCAAAGCATAGATTGTGGGTACTCGTTAGAACCGCCTCGTCAAGGCGGTTCTAACGAGTACCCACAATCTATGTTTTGAGCAGAAATATGAAAAATATCAGAATTTTTTATCTCGAAATTTTCCCATTTTTGGTTGTAAAATTTTCAATATATTTGAATAGGCGTGTTTTCGTAATGCAGGCCTGAGTAAACAGTGTAGACCCAGATGAGATGCCATTTTCACGGCATCTCACCAAGATCTACACTGTTTGCTATATATTCAGCAATATTTTTGACACATCAGTAGGCGTTAGAATTAACTATTTCAAATTTAACTCTTGTCATGCTGAATAAATTAAGATGCCACGCTTACTTGTAATCTTCAGCCAGTCAGATTGCTTGATCCGAATTGTTGCTATAAATTCATATTCTTGATGGCAAACAATGCAGATCCAGATCAGTTGGCTTCTTCAGAAGCCAACTGATCTGGATCTACACTGTTTGCAAAGACAGGGTATATCCGGGTTCAGCAGGACAAGGGTTAAGGACAAGTATGGTAAGTAGATAAGTTGTACGAATACTGGAGGTGAATACGGTAAGCTCTACAAGCAGTAAAAAAACCTTAATGCATGTAGCAAAGATTCTGACCAAACAGGACAGGTACATAGGCTGGTCTTAGTCTTAACTGCTCGTCAAAGTTTAGGTGTGTATTTCTGCATGCAAATGCTCATTTTCGTTTAGCTCTTTGCATGCAGTGATTTTGCATGTTTTTTTTGTTTTTTTTTTGTCATCTGTGGATTTTTTTTTTTTTTTTTAAATTTTTTCAAAAAAAAAAAAAAAAAAATCTTTCAGGAATACCAGCAGAGTGCCTGATCTGGGTTCAAACTGTTTGCAAAGGTTATTAGCAGATTGACAAAACTAGCAGGGAAAGAGTTAACGCTTTACATGCTGGGTACAAAATTCAGATGTCATTTTGGAAACTTTTCTCTTTTTTTTTTTTCTTCCAGAAAATAAGATCTGACATTTCATACGTATTTTCTCAGCATGAAATGTCAAATCTTATTTGCTGGGAAAAACAAGAAAAATACAAATTTATCATTTGCTGCTGACTTTGCCCATACCATGCTTTGTGTGAATAGATCTATTTCCTGACCTCTCAGTTTACTACATTACCCTAGCTGCAGATAAGTCACTTCTTTTCAACCAAAAATATTGCGATTTTCCTTATTTTTCCTCAAAAACATGCTGTGGGTACTGTACTCATTACAGAAGCACCTCACCACTTCTAATTAGTACCAACAATATTTGTTTTCATTGAGAAATAAGATAAATATTTAAATGGATACTGGATCTATAAATACCACATATTGATTCCTAGCTTTGTAAGGCATTCTTTAATACTAGTATTGCGTAAATCAGCGCCACAGAAAAATGGTTTAACCGGATGAAAATGTTTATGATTGCCAGATGAAAACATCTATGATAGGTATTATTTACCGTATACGACCTAATTACCGCACTGTGCCCTTAGGTTTTTCAAACTTACAGGACACACTCATTTGTGGTCAAATATGTGTCTTATCTACTAAGGATACACTATAAAAAAGATCAGAAAAGGACTTATTTAATGATGACTATGCGATTTTTTCTGACTTTCTTTACAAAGGCATATGTTGTGGGTACTCATTTGAATTGCATCAACTTGTAGATGCAATTCAAATGAGTACCCACAAGATATGCCTTTGTAAAGAAGTAAAGAAAAAAGTACACTGGTTGTAATCTGAAGACTACGGAATTTCTTGACTGTGCGTTTATAGGGGTATGTGCGGTAATTAGGTTGAATACGGTATATTCCCCCATGTGCTGCAGGTTTTTCTGTATTTTGTACCAAAAGTACTTTTTTTTTTTTTTTTTTTCTGTAATAAGAAATTGTCCATGTTTTGTGGTAGAAACAAAAATAAGGTCTCATTTCACATAGACTGTATTGAGAAATCCTGTATTACGTGGGTAATTCATTCAGAATGAAATTCTAGACCAGTCAAGACTCGAGATAAGGAGTACATTGAAAAATATTAGTTGCTTGTTTTTGGCACAAAAACATATCTTGTTGGTACTCATTGGAATTGCCTCAGTGAGACAATTCCTATTAGCACCGACAAGATGTGTTTTTGTGCATAAATAGGAAAAAAATGTCCTGAATTGTTGCCATTGAATTCACTTTATTTGGAGATACGCTAGTGTAGGGCGTCAGTCAAGTGGCTGCCTTTTTGAAATAAGAACTGTTTGCTATTTTACCTTTTTTTAATTATTCTCCATCATAATGTGTGATTTAAATGTTTCATATTGGTAAGAGAATTGAAATATTAGCCTTTATGTATTTTTGTGAAAAAAGGAAGGGTATTTTTTAACATGTTCTGCTTGTCTGGAGCAGAGTTAAGTGTTTTATGGCATTTCGCTTTTTGAAATTATTGTTGAAATTAAAGACTATAGCACAGAAGATGAGTGGGCACGAGTAGTGTGGGTTTCTAATAAACAAGACTACGTGATGCTCGGGGTATCGCCTGTGTAAAATAATTTGATCTGCTCTTCTCTCCAGATAAGATTGCTGTAATTAACAGATTTGCCCAAATTATTGGGACATTGTAACCCAATAATACCATATTCGATCTAATTACCGCACTGTGCACTTAGGTTTTTCAAAATTACTCAGAAAACTTGTGGTTAAATAAACTCTAAGGGTACACTTAAAAAAAAAAGATCAGCAACAGTCTCATCAAATGAAGCTTATGCCATGTTTTTGTGGCTTTTTTTTTCTGATTTTCTTTATAAAAGCATATATTGTGGGTACTCATTTGAATTGCATCAAAAGTCGATGCAATTCAAATGAGTACCCACAACATATGCCTTTCTAAAGATATAGACAAAAAGTACAATGGCTGTAATCTGAAGACTATGGAATTGCTTGATTGTGCGCTTATAGGAGTATGTGTGGTAATTAGGTCAAATATGGTATACCCCATTTGACGTTATTACTGTGCATGCCCCTTAAGTGCAGTCAAACAATTTCTGGGTTTTCACCACCTTATTCTTTTTATCCTGTTCTGTATAAAAACATTTGATGTGGACACTCCTTAGAATTGCCTTGAGTCCAGAGAGCGAGAGAGAAACTGAACTGACTAGTTGGTTTCTTCCCCCTCTCAAGTGGGGGGAGGAGAAAAATGGACTGGGGGGTGGGGGGGTGGGGGGGGTAAAGAAACCAACCGGGCTGTTTCTCCCCCCGGGGGAAGATTTGGATGGGGGAAGAAACGGACCGTTACCAGGTTCCAGCAACAGTCTTTCGTGGAGATTGATCTTGAAACAGATTATATGGTCATACCTCCCATTTGCTATTCAAGAGGGGCAGTTGTCAGTTTCTGGTGAAAAGAGGACTTGAGAATAGTGTGGTAACCTCTCAAGGCTAGGTAGATAGCTTTGTAGGCTAAATGGTAGACAGGTGGATAGGTGTTTAAGTGAGTAAATAGGGAGGTGGGTAATTTTCATATCAACATTATCTAGTTCAAACTATCAGAATACCTAATTCAGACAAAAAAGGTGATTAGATTTTACCCATTAGAATATATCAAGTCCCAATGCATAGAAAAGCCAGTGGGTATTTTACCTAATTGAAAAAAAAACAACAAAACCTTATATGGGTCTGCTATGGTTCAACATGAAGAAAGATGCAAACAGATGGGATTTTTGTGTGCATGAGGGGTGGAGGAGGGGGGGTTGGGGCACGGGGAGTAAGGGTGGAGCATGGTGATAGGTGATAACAACTTTCCCATTTTTCTTTGAAAAGTGTAGGAAGACAAAAATAGTCCTAAACATCACCAAAATTCCCCCTTAATACACTACTTTGAAGCTTAGTATGTTTGGGGAAAATTTTTAGCGGAAGACATTTTGAAATGTTTTATTTATTTTTGCCAGAAAGTAGGTTTTGACATTTCATGCAAATGGTCTCATTTGGAGACCATTTGCATGAAATGCCAAAGGCTATTTTCTGGGGGAAAAAAACAAAGAAAAATAACATCAATTTGTTTTCTGCTGAATTAGCGAGAGGAAAAGATTATAAAGGAAAAAAATAAGTAAATAGATAAGAAGCATTATGAATACATGCCATTAAGGTCCAAAAAACGTGTATTTTTTTATCAGCTTGTAAAATGTCAGCCTACCCTTATGTCTATATAATAACATTGTGGTGTTTTCATTTGAGTGTCATATTTCTGTTTACTGCTGTAAATTATACGTTGAATTTAAAAAAAAAGAAGAAAATGTCTTGTAAGGCTTTTATTACAGCAGAGGAGTATTTTTTTTTTTTTTCATAAATAGCATACTGTAATCAACCTAATTACCGCACATGCTCCTATAAGTGCACAGTCAAGCAATTTAGTAGTCTTTAGATTACAGCCAGTGTACTTGTATCTACTTCCATACATGCCATAAGCTGTGGACTAAAATCTGTGAGATAAGACAAAATATTAAGGGAGATTTGACAAAATTCTGTGAGATTTTCTTGGGCTCCCGCAATATAGTCTTAAGTCTTTTTTCAATTAAGAAGCTTGTGAAAAGCACAGCAGTGTGTGATTTATGTTTATTTCTTCTTAAAACCTGTTGTAAAATGGTCTGAAAATTCTGTGAGATTTGAATTTTTTATGGGAATTGCCTTCCAGATGGGCCAAATTCTATGAGATTTTATCTCGCGGTGTGAGGTATGGCATGTATGTACTTCTTTATAAAAACATGTGTTGTTGGTACTCATCTGAATTGCCTCAACAAGTTGAGGCAATTCAAATGAGTACCAACAACTTATGCTTTTATGAAGAACATCAGAATAATATTGCGTATCATTAAATATGTCCCTCATGAAGTTCTCTGCTGATCTTTCTTTAAGTGCAGCCGTATTAGCAGGCTATTTTACTACAAGTTATTCTTGTAATTTTGAAAAACTTGAGCGCACAGTGCGATAATTAGAGTGAATACAGTAGCTTGAGACAAGACATTTTTTCTAACTGATTTGAGCCAGCACACAACAAAATCTACAATAAGACATCTGCGACCAAGAAAGGCTCAGATCAGCTTGCGCATCCATGCAGTCTGATCAGCCTTCTACAACCTCCAGGCTGTCCAAAGAGGGATAAACGAGAACCCCTGTCATACTGGGTAGAGTATAGGCTGATCCTTGCTGGTCGCACAGATCTTATTGTAGGTTTTGTCATGCGCTGGCTTATTTTCTCAATGAAAACATAGGTTCTGGGTACTCATTAAAAGCACTTCAGACAGGAAGTTACTTCCATAGTATATGAAACTTTTCAAAAATGAGGTCTGTTCTATTAGAAAAGGATTTGCTGCCAGAAGGAGTAGCTCTCATTGAAAAGGGAGACAATCAGATACATCCATGTCAGAGTTGAAGGTGCCTTAATTAGCTCACTTGAGCTATGCTCAGGATGAGCTACAGTCATCACTTTTTGTCCATTGTTCATCTGTTCATCATTAACACTTTAAAATGACAACTCCTCCAAAGCCGCTGAAGCAGTTTGTCCCCAATTAGGTTGAAATGCAGCTTGGATAGGGGGATTTAAAAGTAGCTAAAATTACGGCGATCTGCCATTTTGTTGGATTGCTATGACAACTGAAAGGTCCCAGAGACATAATCGGCGAAAATTGTTATAATGTATTTTCTCCATAACAGATGAAGTGATATGAAACATATTTGGCAGTTATGATCATATGATGATTGTCTACTCAGTTAATGTGTTTTTGACCAGTGGGCATTTTGTTTGGTTGCCATGGCAAAATACGAAATTTATGAAGCATCAACAGGGAAAGTAGACCCTGTGAAGCACCAATAGTGAAAGAAGATCCTATGAAGCACCAACAGAGGAAGAAGACCATGTGAAATACCAACAGGGAAAGAAGATCCTATGAAGCACCCACAGGGAAAGAAGACCATGTGAAACACCAACAGGGAAAGAAGACCCAGCACCAGCAGGGAAAGAAGACCCTGTGAAGCACCAACAGGGAAAGATGACCCTATGAAGCACCAATAGTGAAAGAAGACCCTTTGAAGCACCAGTAGGGAAAGAAGACCCTGTGAAGCACCAACAGGGAAAGAAGACCCTGTGAAGCACCAACAGGGAAAGAAGATCCTGTGAAGCACCAACAGGGAAAGAGGACTCTGTGAAACACCAGCAGGGAAAGAAGACACTGTGGAGCAAGACCCAGTTGCATACCAGGTGGGAAAGATTTGGCACCGGGAAGGAAAGAAGACCCTTTTAGCTGGTCTCTTTTTTGGCCTTGTAAAGAGACATAGGACGTGTAGCATTGGTGTGAGTGGCAACAGGCAATTGAAATACCTCTTCTCCCACTTATTCAATGAAGATGAGAGCTTTGCAAGCCCCTGCATTGTGGCGAATAGATTATGGCCCTTGAGAGCAATGAACACACACACATATGCACGGACACGCACACACACACACACACACACACACACACACACACACACACACACACACACACACACACACACACACACACACACACACACACACACACACACACACACACACACACACATACACACACACAAAGAGAGAGATAGAAATAGCTGAAGTGTGGAGTAAACCTGATTGGCTGAAAATTAGAAGTGGGCGTCCTAATTTATTCAGCATGACAAGGGTTAACAATCTTGGAGATTGATCATGAAATAATTTCTGTGGTCATTCTTACCTTCTTCAGCTGGTTCAAGAAGGGCAGTTGTCACTTCGAAGTATGAGCACTAAGTACTGGTTAACCCTTGTCATGCTGAAAAAATTAAGATGCCATGCCCACTTCTAAAATTCAGCCAATCAGATTACTTGATCCAGGTTGTTGATAAAAATTCACATACTGAATGACAAACAGTGTAGCTCCAGATCAGGTGGCCTAGGTCTGCACTGTTTGCATAGGCAGGGTATATTTGGGTTCAGCAGGACAAGAGTTAACTTGCTTAGAGGACTAATACTGTCCAGGAAAAAAAGTGAATAGGTTAACTGACTGGCTTGACTTGACCTTACCAGTACTAGTCTTGACTGGGCTGTTAGACTCCAACTCAATAAAAAAAAAAAGAAAAAAGAAAGAACAATCTAAAATTTTGTACACAAACTTTTCTGACAAAATAGCATAATTATGCATACAGTGCAGACCCAAATCAGTCTGATCACACTATTTGCTGTACCAAAACGTGTTTTGTGAAACAAAAGCATAAATATATGGTAGGTTGTAAAGTATAACGTCTAAAACTTCAGGAAATTGAGAAAAGAATCAGAATGTGGGTCTGATCTAGAGCCTTGAAATGCGTATGTGTCTGAAAGGTGTGGCTTTTTGTCGTACAACATCTATGTCACAAAGATGTTTATATTTAGACAGTATTGATTATTTCAAGGCTCTGCGAGGTTATAAAAGTCGCGTTCTCAGAGAATCGGTTAATGAATTGCCAGTAGCCTACATTGCTTGGGTGTTGGATCAAGGAAGCGGTATTGGTTTATTCTACTGATACAGTTATTGGGACAAGTTCATTGCATTTTAAGAAACATTGATCGTTTGTAGTGTGTGAGACAAACTGACGTCTGCCTCAATTCTCCCGTCTACTCCATCTCTTAAAATTTCTTTGCAGTTTCTTGATCATGATTGTGAGGGATTTACAGTTTCGTTGAATTTAGATTCCTAATCTTTAAAATGCCATGCAAAAATAAATTCTTAACTATTATTTGTATTTTTCAGAGAAATAAGACTTTGCATTTCATGTGAATCATCTGTAGTTGGGTGATTCACATGACATGCCAAGTCTTATTTTCTCTGAAAAACAGCAAAAAAAAAAATATATATATATATATTTGCAACAGAAAATCCTATTTTTTTTTTTTTATTTTTTTTTTTTCTGAGAAACTAAGGTTTTGCATTTCATGTGAATTATCTGCATTGCAGACAATTTGCATGAAATGCCAAGCCTTAATTTCTCAGAAGAATAAAAAAAAAAAATAAAATAAAATAAATAGAATTCACTTCTGCTAATGTTATGATTGCTGCTTTAAGGGGCAACAGAGGAATCTGTCAGTGTTAACATCTGTTTTAGTGAGAGATGTTCAGTTTTTTGGGGGACTTTTAGTAAAATTTGAATTTCACTATCAGGTCAGGACTGACTGCTCCTTGGATATCTTTACTGCACCCACTTGGATAATAGGACAACACTATCTGAATACCTTTAAAATGTACTGGTATAGTGAGTAAGAAATATTTGTCTAACTTTGTCAGAATTTCACAAAATAATGTCGTTGCTTACCTTTAACTCTTAAAATGCCAAGCAAAATTTTTAGCAGATGACATTTTATTTTTTTTTTGTTATTTCAAAAATCTTGGCATTTCATGTGAATTTTCTGCTTGGAAGACTTTTCACATGAAATGTCATGGCTTATTTTCTAGGATTTTTTTTTTATTTCAAAAAATGTCATCTGCAGCTGTGATATTGTCTGCAGTAGCTGTGTTTTTTTGTTTCGTTTTTTTTTTTTTTTTTTTTCAAAGAAAATAAGTCTTGACATTTTATGTGAATTGCCTCCCATGATTCACATCAAATATTATCAAGACATTTTATTTTCACTGAAAAAAAGAAATATATAATGTTGACTGCTTAAAATTTGTCTTGGCGCTTTAAGGTATAAGTTGTCTGGAGTCTTGATCTTGTAAATGTCTTCTGTATACAGAGGCTTATTCTCTGCTCAAATTTAAGCTGCTAACTATATCAATACTAGAAAGTTGATGACGAATTGTGAAGGAAGTGGAAAGACAATTGGAGTGACCTTGAAAATAAACAAAATACCCAGTATGACAAAAATAAACTATCTGTTCTTTAAAATTTTCTTCCTTGTTGAAATAACGTCATTTAAGATTTGATTGTCAACTTGACCTGTGACATTTTTTTAGTTGGTTTGATTGTGAAATAAATAATGTTTCTCGGAAGACCCTTACCAGTCTATGACTTGAATGAAATAGACAGACTAGCCAGGACCCTTTGTGACCTGAAAAAAATGTATGAAATAGATAGGGCCTCTTATGAGTTCAATAAAGCCATAATAGACAGATTTGTTTATTCTGATAATGATGAAGTCAGTACACCTGATCATGAGTTTGACAAGACAGGATTATACAGAGCTGCCAATATATTTGGCTGTCATTGTACTAGGACTGAATTAGAACCGGGATTGTATGATGTTGATGTAAATGAAATAAAGAGGTTAGATAGGTCAGTATATGGTGGAGATGAACATGAAATAAAGAGGTTAGATAGGTCATTATATGGTGGCAATGAACATAAAATAAAGAGGTTAGATAGGTCAGTATATAGTGGCGATGAACATAAAATAAAGAGGTTAGATAGGTCAGTATATGGTGGCAATGAACATGAAATAAAGAGGTTAGAGAGGTCAGTATATGGTGGTGATGAATTAGAAATAAAGAGGTTAGAGAGGTCAGTATATGGTGGCGATGAACATGAAGTCAACAGGTTAGATAGGGCAGTATATGGTGGCGATGAATATGAAATTAAGAGGTTAGATAGGTCTGTATATGGTGCTGATGAACTGGAAATAAAGAGACCCTGTTATGAGTGTAATGATACACAGATGGAGGAACAACTGCTTGATGTTAAGGAAAGAGAAGCAAATACATCAGGTTTTGATTATGATGATACTGGATTAGACAATGCCGATGACAATGAAATAAATAGATCATGTTATGAGTTTAATACAACTGAAGTAGATAGGTCCCTGTATGATGCTGACAGCAGTGAAATTAATGGGTCATATTATGATTCTGATGGAGTAGAACTGGACAGTTCAGTGGATGGAACAAATAATAATGAGGGAACAAACAGATTGGTCTATGATCTTAGTGGATTGAAAGAAGATGGATCGGTGTATGATAAAGTAGATAAATCTTTGTGTGATTATAATTTATCTGAAAGAGATGGACAGGATGAAGGTTACAACACAGTAAATGGAATGGAAAGGTATGTCAGTGTGATTATAAATGAATAAATGAATCAAATAAATCAACAAAACAATAAATTAAACATCAGGAAACTTAATTAGGAAACTTAATTAATGCAAGAATAATTATCTTTTCTTTATAAACTAATATATTCTCATAGCTCCAGATAAGAAGGGGTATCAGAAAAATATTTTTCTTATTGTTCCATGAAAGCATATGTTGTGGGTACTCATCAGAAGCACCTCAGCGAGGCACTTCTTATGAGTACCCACAACATATCGAGGGTTGAGCGCAAGACTATGGTAACTCAAACATATTTTTTGAAACCCTTGTTTAGGGGCAACTTGGACCCCTTTGTAAACAATGCAAATTTAGGTGCCATTGCTCATATGAGCAATGGCACCTAAATTTTCATTGTTTACAGAAAGAAATGTTGTAATCTTCATTATGCCTTCATGGTGAGGAGATTAAGTTTGGGGAAAAACAACCATCTGACTTACGTCAGTCTTGCGCTCAACCCTCGAATTATGTTCTTGAAGTAATAGGAAATTATCAACAGTTTTTTGGGGGTTTTTTTTGAAGAAGAAAAAAGGGCCTTATCTGGAGCTATGTATTGTTTTCAGCTCACCCAGACAAGTCCAGGAAGATGCATTGCACTACCCCCGGCATCGGCATCCACATTTACTTCAAAGTTTTTAAGAACTTATATTTTCCAGACCATTGTATAGATTTGGTTCATGTTTGATATGATGATAGATATAGTTCCAATGTTTTATTTAGCTTTACCCCATGCCATTACCTCAAGGTAAAGGTCAGGTCAAGGTCATGGACTTAGAAATTTTTAATGTTAAAGTTTTTTAAGAGCTCATATTTTCCAAACTGTACGATGGATTTTGTTCATATTTTGTATGATGAGAGATACAGTTCCAAAAGTTTTATTCAGCAATACCCTGCCTATGCCTTTGACTCAAAGTCACAGACTAATAAATTTTATATTAAAATTTTTTAAGAGCTCATATTTTCCAAACTGTATGATGGATTTTGTTCAATTTTGTATGATGATAGATACAGTTCCAAAGGTTTATTCAGCAATACCCCCTGCCCATGCCCATGGCCTCAAGGTCAAGATTAAGAACTTTTATATTAAAGTGTTTTAAGAGCTCATATTGTCCAAACCATATGATAGATTTGGTTTTTATTTGGAATGATAATAGATACAGGTCCAAAGTTTTATTTTTCATCACCCCCACCCATACCTATGACCTCAAGATCAAGGTCACAGACTTAGAAATTTTATATTTGATCCCTGATAATGTGAAATCCATGACAACAAATGACCAAACCATAGCACAAGAAATCCTATGAAGAGCTAAATGCCATGAAATTTCCTCTTACCGTAATGATCCTAAGTATTGGGACAGATAAGCCTAAGCAAACAGTGCAGGCTCAGATCAGACTGGTCCTAAAGAGCATCCTGACTCAGTTGGATGCGCCGTCAGACTGGAGACCAGGAGGTCGCAGGTTCAGCCCCAGCCGAGGTCGGCAACATTCTTTCGTGGAGATTGATCATGAAATATTTTCTACGGTCATTCTCTCCCTTCCGCTGATTCAAGAAGGGCAGTTGTCAGTTTCTGGCGAAAGAATGTGCACAATACTGGTTAACTGCTTAGAGGACTAAGCCTGCCCAGTAAACGTGTGGTTAGGTAAACTGACTGCGCTCGACATGACCCCATTGGGTTGACTGGGCCGTAAAACCTCAACACAAACAAAACCCTGACACTTCAGTTTCTCCCCATTTCCAGACGAGCTATGCTGTCTGCTGACAGCTCTTGTTCTGTTCTTAAACTTTATATATATAATGCACATTCTTTATAGCACATCTTTGCAAAGGAAAGGAGTACTTATGGCTGTATCCCCAGCGTGAACGTGTGTGAGAGCATGAACTTTAGAGTAGGCACAGCAGTCATCTGACCCTTAAACTGCCAGTCACAACAATTGTCTGCTTTGTCATCTGCTTGTGATTTTAAAAGTCATTTTTGTAAACAGTGTGGACCCAGATTAGGAGCAGTCTGATTTGGGTCCACACTGTTTGCCTGTATGCAAAAATAGGAGTTTGCAAGAATATTTAGCAGACGACAAACAGACGACATTTTCAGATGCAGGTTTTCTTGGCGTTTTAAGGGTTAATGTAATAATTAGGCCCAGTGCCCCGGGGTCTACGCAGAGGGTTTGGTGCGACTGATGCTTACCATCAGTATGTGACCTTGTCCTACTTTTTACAGTGCACTGTCTTTGTTAATTTTATATCCAACCTATATGTTTAGGTCAGTTTCTCAGAAAACTAAAAGGGTTAGAAGCATGGTATAAAGAGCGTAGTTCCATCTGGGGAAGACCCACATTAAACTTTGCGTGCAATGAAGTTGCTCAGCAGCTTTGATAAAAGATCTCGTAGCATACGGTAACTGTCCTAAAATTTCATGCATCAAATTTTCTGACTAAACTGCTAAACCAACTCATACGGCTTAATATACTGCTCCTGAAGAAGCAGTCTGATCAAGGTTTACACTGTCAGAGCTCCAGATAAAGGTTCTTCACAGATTATTCGGAAATCAGAATTGAAAAAAAAGTTTGTGGTAAAAAACTGGTACTCATTTAGGGCATACAAAATTATGCTAAACTGTAATTTAAAAATGATCATTTTCAGGGTAGTTTAGTTTGTGTCTGATGACGCAGTCTGTCCAGAATCTTCATTGGATACAATTTGGATAGCCAGGTACTGTAAATGTCCTAAAATTTCGAACACTTTATTCCATACTATTTGGCCTAAATTTTGCTTTTCATGCACCTGTTGCTTAAAATACTTATTGGAATGGCAAACAGTGGAGACCCTGATCAGACTGCTCCTTCAGGAGCAGTCTGATCTGGGTCTGCACTGTTTGCTTGTGTCACTTTGTCAGACACTTTCGTGTTCGAAATTTTAGGACAGTTACCGTATATAAAGTTTTTCATGCAGACAATGAAGACTCTTAACAGACTGCATTGATGTGCAGGCAGATTTTAGTCTTTTTGGGCACACATGTCAGACGGTATGTTTTGTCATGTTATGGCTCGCAATTAGCAGATACTACTGTGTATTGCTAATTGTACTATGAAGTGGTGATTTTTATGATTTTTATGCATTTCTTTCGTAAAATACTTAGTGGAATGGCAAACTGTGTAGACCCTGATCAGGCCTCGGTGGCGCAGTTGGATGCGCCGTCCAACTGGAGACCAGGAGGTCGTGGGTTCAACCCCCGCCGATTTCGGCAACATTCTTTCGTGGAGATTGATCATGAAATATTTTCTACGGTCATTCTCTCCCTTCCGCTGATTCAAGAAGGACAGTTGTCAGTTTCTGGCGAAAGAATGTGCACAATACTGGTTAACCGCTTAGAGGACTAAACCTGCCCAGTAAACGTGTGGTTAGGTAAACTGACCGCGCTCGACATGACCCCATTGGGTTGACTGGGCCGTAAAACCTCAACACAAACAAAGACCCTGATCAGACTGCTCAGGAGCAGTCTGATCTGGGTCTGCACTGTTTTTACAGGCCATTTTGTCAGACCACAATGTTGTACATAATTTCAGGACATTTGCCATATCATTGTTGATCATATACATGTACATCATATCATTATCGAATTTTTTTATTAACGTGCAGGTACAGGCGCATCATCCACATCATTGGGCCCCCTTTCAGATGTACTCTTAAATGTACTCCAGATGTACATGTACTCCTAAATCATGCTGTTACTCCTGACTCTTATCTAAGTAGAGTAAGATTTGAGATCTGTTAGTATTACTATAGAATCCTATAGAAACATTTGAACTCTGTTAATTCACCCTACATATACTGTAGAATTGTAGATTAAGAATTGATATCTTTCACACAAGTTGCATTGAGACCTGTTAAATAAACTTGTACATGAAGAATTGAGATCTGTTACAGTGCTCCAACTAGCTCTATATGGAGGGGCAGGCTGCCCCTCTTGCCCTCTCCTGCTGCCCCTCTGCCCTTCTAAAGCTGCTGTCTGCCTTATTTCAACTTCAGACATAAAACCCTACATTTTGATGAAAATTTCATGAAAATCAGACCAAAATTAAAAAAAATATCAATGTGTAAAGATCAGGGCCCGGTTGTTCAAAGCATCGTTAGCTTAACAAGCTCGTTAAGGGTCATTTCGTTAACTGTTTTAGCGGATTCAATACACAATATTCTGATATTTTTTGCTGAAAAAATGTGAGTAGCTTTTGCACTGCAAAAGCTACTCACATTTTTTCAGCAAAAAATTTCAGCATATTTGCGTATCACTGGATGTAAATTTTAACGAATCGTTAACTAACGACATCGTTAGCTTTGAACAACTGGGCCCAGTTTTATTTGTACTCTGTTTTTGAGGTATTTATTACTGAATGGCATTGTATTTTGTAACATTTATTAATACTAAGCACATTACATGGCACATGGTGCCCTCATTCTTGTATGACTGCAAAAAAAGTGCCCTACCTGGCACCCCTCTGCCCTCAAATCCTAGCTGGAGCACTGTGTTAACAGTTATACAAGCTAATAAAGAATTGAGATCTGCTGTACAAGTAGATGAAGAATTTAGATCTGTTACACAAGTAGATGAAAAATTGAGATCTCTTAGCCTTGTAGATGAGGAATTGAGGTCTGTTGTACAAGTAGGTGAAGAATTGAGATCTGTTGTACAAGTAGCTGAAGAATTGAGATCTGTTGTACATTTAGATGAAGAATTTGAGATCTGTTGTACATTTAGATGAAGAATTTGAGATCTGTTGTACAGGTAGATGAAGAAATTGAGATCTGTTGTACAGGTAGATGAAGAATTTAAGATCTGTTAGATAGTAGATAATGAAGAACTGTTTGATGAAGTGTTGAGGCCTGTTTATTTGAGGACTGTAGAATCACTTAATAAGATTTGAAATATGTTTAATATATAGCTAAAATCTGAGATATAGCTGAATTTTGTCTTCATTTTGTTGTTGTGACTTTAAATTTTTGTATCACTTTTTTTGGTATCTCACGGTCAGATTTCAGCTCAGTGAGTCCGTGATAACGCATACTAAGATTTTAAAAGTTTTTTTTTTTTTTTTTTTGAGATAAAAATTGTTTTACCAAGATTTGATGATATGTATAGTAACTGTTGAAAGTGTTCAACAAACAGTGTTGATATGTTTCTTATTTCTCCACAAAAACATATGGGCTGGGCCATGGGAAAGTGTGTCTTCTGGCATATGCAGACAGCAAAGGCCCAGATCAGCCAGCATATCCATGCAGTGATCAGGGTCTTCACTGTCTGCTAATAGAGTTATTGGATACTACAGAATGTATGAATGCGGAGCAAAGGCCCGGGTCTGGTTGTGCAAAACTAATGATGTCGTTAGTTAATGTATCCTTAAAATTTTTTTGATGATTAAATGTGGCATATACACTTATATTTTTGCTGAAAAAATGTGAGTAGCTTTTACATTTTTTCAGCAAAAATACCTGTGAATTAGATATTGTACTTACTAGAATAATTAACATTTTGACCACTAACGTGCTCATTAAGCTAACAATGCTTTGAACAACTGGGCCCTGGATGGTTCTTTGCGCATGTGCGGGATGATCTGAATCTCTGCATTTTGCACATGTTCGAAGGCACTTATTTGCTTGGTGTGCCCCAAATGTGGTGACAACTTAGTACAAGCACCTTGGAGAGGTGCTTCTAATGAGTAACCATAACATGTTTCCATGTAGATATAAGAAAAATATTTACCCCTTCTTATCTAGAGCTATGATTATATTTTTTTTGTGTTTGTTTATTTTTAGGGTGTTGTACCAACAGCAAAATCAGCCTATGGATGCCCTCCAGGCGTACATATGTGCAGTACAGCTGGACAAGTCACACCTCGCCGCCTGGACAGATCTCGGTCTACTATATGAAACTTGCAACCAACCAAAGGACGCACTTACGTGCTACATCAAATCAACGAAACTTGCTAAAGGTATGCTGTGACTCCTGTCAAAAATGCATGAGCCGTCCCATGGATAAAGGGCTCTTCTGGGCATATGAAGACAGGAAGGGCCTAGATTAATCTCTCCCATTACTGTCTGCTTACAGAGCGGTTGGGTGCTGTTAAAGGGGAACCAGCGCACGACAAAACCTACAATAAGACTTTTGCAGCCAGTGAAGACTCAGATCAGCTTGCACATCTGCACAGTCTGATTAGTTTTCCCTGATTGCATGTGTCTTCTGCAGCCTCTGGGCTATCCAGAGGGATGAAAGACAACCCTTGCCATACTGGGTGGATGTACAGGCTGATCTGAGTCTTTGCTGGCACAGGTCTTATTGTAGGTTTTATCATAGGCTAGCTTATGTTACAATATATAGCAAAGGCTCTGATTGGAATGATTGCTCTACTGGCTGATCTGGGCCCAGTTGTTCAAAACTAATGATGTCGTTAGTTAACGTATCGTTATAAATTTGATCATTAATTAAATATGGCATATTTGCTAATATTTTTGCTGAAAAAATGTGAGTAGCTTTTGCATTTGCAAAAGCTATTCACATTTTTTCAACAAAAATACCTCTGAATTAGATATTGTACTTACTAGAACAGTTAAGTTTTTGACCGCTAATGAGCTCATTAAGCTAACGATGCTTTGAACAACTGGGCCCTGGATGTTTACAAGTGGTATATGCTCTTGATATCCCATTTCTCTTGACAAGGCTCACTTACATGTGTCTGGGGTAACAGACTTCGGCAGTGTTTAAAGAATATGGCTATTGACAGAATATTGTTTGAGCACTTTTTACTGGCATTATGAATTGCGTCAGAATATAAATAGAGGAGCTTACATGAGTGATCATTTTATATGAAATTTATGAAACAGGCCTTCTTACATTCATGATCGTTTCATATGGAATTTATGAAACTATCCGAAAAGGCAAATTTCATAATTCTGATATGAAATGACCACCAATGTAAGATTCTGTTTATCATAAGGTTTTAAACTGTCTTGTATGGCTGTAGAAGTTGAACCGCTTTTCAGCAGAAAATATAGTGTCACGATCGGTGTCATGACGTTACGAACCAGTAACCAAATGTTATGTAACCTGTGGTCATATTTTTATGACATGATGATATCCATTGAATAGCGACATTATATGATAAATATATTACTAATTACTATATATAGACAATAAAAAAAGTCAATTGAGGTAAAATGGTGTTGTAGGAAGATAATAATTTTTGGATAGTTATCTCCATTTTGCTATAAAAAAACGTACATTGTGGGTACTCACTAGAAGTTCCTCATTGAGAAATGAAAAGCATTATCTCAGAATTATCACCAAATACTCCTTTACAACTCCTGGAGGTTAAACTGTTTATAGATATTTTTTTGTGTTACAGGTGGAATCGTAAACCCAAGTTTAGCTGGAAAGATCAAGTTCCTGCAACAGAACCTGTCTAAAATACCAATGCATCATCTGCAAAATAAGTAAGTTGCTTTGGTATGTGCTGTGAATTAAATCTCCAGATACGGCTTTTTTTTCTTTTTTCCCCCAATCAAGACGTAGATGCATGTTGGTGGTTCAGTAATTACCCAGTCAGCATTCTACGTAAATCTATATCGGGCCGTCATCGGCCCGTCAGGGTAGCTGACGGGCCGATGACGGCCCGATGTAGATTTACGTAGAATGCTTGCTGGGTAGCTCCTGACTTTGGGTCATAAGGTCCAAGGTTCAAACCTCGCTGGAGGCAAAATTCCTCTCATGACTGTATAGTGCTTCATTGCACAGAGGCTTTTATTATTGCCCTCTCATCGTCTCAGTATGATGTAAATAATTTCGAAAGGGATGAAAAACACCAAACCATTATCATAATCATGTGAAAACATGTTGTGTATACTCAATAGAAATGCCTTGGTGAGAAGCTTCTAATGAGAACCCACAACATATGTTTTTCGTTGAGAAATAAGACAAATATTTATCTGATACCCCTATTTATCTAGAGTTATGCTGAGTGCTGTGCTCTTTAGCCCTTAAATTTAATCCTTATCCTGCTGAACCTGGATATATACTGCCTTTACAAAGAGTGTAGATCCAGATCACTTGGCTTCTGCACTGTTTGCAGTTAAGTATGTGAATTTATAGCAACAGTCTGGATCAAGCAATCTGATTGGCTGAAAATTAGAAGTGGGCGTAGCACCTTAATTTATTCAGCATGACAAGGGTTAATCAAAATTGTACCTGACAGCATTCTGAAACTTTTTCATTATTTTTCAGAGAAAATAAGACTTGGCATAAGTGAATGGTCTGCTAGGCATACCATTCATATGAAATGTCAAGCCTTATTTTCTGTTGTCTGCTGCAGTGGTGATTAAATCGTTTTCATTATTTTTCAGAGAAAAATAAGACTTGGCATTTCATGTGAATGATCTGCTTGGCAGACCTGTGAATGGTCTGCCACCTGTGAATGGTCTGCTTGGCAGACCATTCACATGAAATGTCAAGGCTTGTTTTCTTTTAAAAAAATCAGAATGTTGTCTGCCAAAGTCGGCAACATTCTTTCGTAGAGATTGATCATGAAATATTTTCTACGGTCATTCTCTCCCTTCCGCTGATTCAAGAAGGGCAGTTGTCAGTTTCTGGCGAAAGAATGTGCACAATACTGGTTAACCGCTTAGAGGACTAAGCCTGCCCAGTAAACGTGTGGCTAGGTAAACTGACCGCGCTCGACATGACCACATTGGGTTGACTGGGCCGTAAAACCTCAACACAAACAAAGAATGTTGTCTGCTACAGTGGTGATTAAATGTTGTGATCGTTAAGATTGATTTATGGAGGTGGTTCTTTTTAGTGCCCACATATTTTGGTAGAAAAACAACAAAAACATCTTTCCGAAGATTCCTTTTATCTGTAGGCCTATAATTTAATAATTTGATAACCTTTAGTGTTAAGGCTTAGAATATTGGATAAAAATTTCTGCAGACAACATTTAAATTCTTGTTTTTTTTTGTTTTGTTTTTTTTTTCAGAAAATACAATTTGACGTTTCATGCCTATTACCTCCTTATGGAACATTTTGCATGAAATATCAAATGCTTTTTTCTGTGGAAAAAAAAAATAAGAAAAAATGTTTCTAATGGTTGTCTGCTAATTGTGTTCAGCAGATGACATTTTGACTTTAGTTTATTTTTTTTCCTCCAGAAAATATGGTTTGACATTATGTGCAAATTATCTCTCCTGGAAACAATTTGCATGAATATCAAACACTGTTTTCTGGGAAAACTGATAAAAATGTATTGCAAAAATTGTTTTCTGCTGAATTTGTGTGGAGAAAGTCAAAGGTTAATAACCATGCAATTGCTAAAGGATAAATGTACAGACCACAAATTATTAGAACAGATGCAAAGAAAAGCCAACAACGAAACATAGCATTTCTTGCATATTGTCTCCAAACTGGAATCAAATGCAAGTTACTGTTCCAAATTGGAAGTCTTATGTCCTCAACCAAAGGAGTGGGGGCAGGGAGCATGTTTTTGGTGCAGATCCTATCAGTGTCTGTGCCCCTTTGCCTGTTGGAGCACTTTGTCTTTTGAACCAATGGTTAGATTGTTACCAAACTTTAATGCATATATCATTGTGAAAGGGGAAAGCTGATTATTAAACTTTGACCTTGACCTCAGAGTGGTTGGGTCTGCCGAATGTGTCCTGTATCTTGCATCACCGGGGCGTCCAACTGATATTGGCTTACAGTTGGGCAAGGCCTATTATCCTTGTAGCAGGTAAGGTAGAGGGAGAATGTTCTATTTTTTCTTCTTCTTTACTTTCATTCCTGTTCCTTCCCTGTCCCTCTTTCTTCCCTGTCCCTCACTTTCATCTCCTCTACTATCTCTTTTCTCCCTTTCTCTGGGAGATGACACAAAATGACCCACAAGGGTTGATGTGTCGTTAACCCCAACACAATCATTTGACCTTGACCTGATTTTCAAGATCACAAGTGTACAAAGATGGTCAGATCTTGAAAAGAACAAAAACAAAAGCCTTTTCACCACCCTGTCTACAGAAATAGTTAATGAATTCTGGTCAGATTTGGTACATAAGATTACTCTGATGATCTTAAATGCTCACTAATTGGTTTTTGCTGTCTCTGTATCCAAGATTTCAGGGCCATACAGCTGAAAGACCTGGAGCAAACCTCACCATAAAAATAAAATGGGACAAAAATGCATCCATATGGGCAAATATTGCACACTCAAATCAGACAGCTCCTGAAGGGTCAAAAACTACACTACAGTAAATATCGCACACCTAAATGAGAGCTCCTGAAGGGTCTAAACTACACTACGGTAAATGTCCTAAAATGTTGATCACTTTATTCCATACTATTTTGGCCTATTTTTATGCCCCTCCACCAAAAAAGTGGCGGGGTATTATGTTATACCCTCTGAAATTTTGAGTGTCCGTCCGTCCGTCAGCGCCCCCACCATTCGTCTGCCCGCAACTCCTCCTACAGTTTTAGGCCAATCCTTTTCAGACTTTACAGGTGCTTTTAAGATGGTCTGAAGATGTGCATATTGTTTTTTCAGAATCCTGAAATTATTTTTTATCACATTTTTTCATTTTTAACTTAGACTTTTTTCGAACCCTAATACTACAAAAATGTATAGGGAGTATGTACCTTCTGCCCGCAACTCCTCCTACAGTTTTAGGCCAATCCTTTTCAAACTTTACAGGCGCTTTTAGGATGGTCTGAAGGTATGCATATTGTTTTTTCAGAATCCTGAAATTATTTTTTATCACATTTTTTTCCTTTTTAACTTAGAAGACTTTTTTCGAGCCCTAATACTACAGAAATGTATAGGGTGTATGTACCTTCTGCCCGCAACTCCTCCTACAGTTTTAGGCTAATCCTTTTGAAACTTTACAGGCGCTTTTAGGATGGTCTGAAGATATGCATATTGTATTTTCAGAATCCTGAAATTATTTT
Organism: Anodontia alba; assembly: GCA_964016985.1. Classification (NCBI taxonomy): domain Eukaryota; kingdom Metazoa; phylum Mollusca; class Bivalvia; order Lucinida; family Lucinidae; genus Anodontia; species Anodontia alba. The sequence goes on from OZ024832.1 coordinate 83,976,454, forward strand.
TTATTACATTTTTTTCATTTTTAACTTAGACTTTTTTCGAGCCCTAATACTACAGAAATGTATAGGGAGTATGTACCTTGTACGCACAACTCCTCCTACATTTTCAGGCCGATCCTTTTGAAACATTACAGGCGCTTTTAGGATGGTCTGAAGATATGCATATTGTTTTTTTTTAAGAATCCTGAAATTATTTTTTATCACTTTTTATTGCATTTTTAACTTAGACTTTTTGGTGTTTTTTTTTTTTTTTTTTTTTTTTTTGAGTTATGAAATAACTGTTTATTGCTTCTGTTCATGTTAACTTAGATTGTTTTCAGCCCTTATACTACAGAAGTGCATAGGGAATATGTCTCTGTGTGGCGGGACATGGTGCATGGCTTGCAGTTTTATTTGCTTTTTATGCATCTGTTTCTTAAAATACTTAGTGGAATGGCAAACAGTGTAGACCCTGATCAGACTTGTCTGGGTCTGCACTGTTTGCATATGTCATTTTGTCAGAATCTTTAGTGTTCACATTTTTAGAACATTTACCATACCATATTTACACTATTTACAGATATTGGGACACCTTAATTCCTTGCCTATTTACAGATATTTGGGACACCTTAATTCCATGCCTATTTACAGATATTGGGACACCTGAATTCCTTGCCTTTTTTACAGATATTGGGACACCTTAAGTCCTTGCCTATTTACAGATATTGGGACACCTGAATTCCTTGCCTATTTACAGATATTGGGACACCTTAAGTCCTTGCCTATTTACAGATATTGGGACGCCTCATTCCTTGCCTATTTACAGATATTGGGACACCTTAAGTTCCTTGCCATACTTCCTGAAAATTTGACTTAGTCCATCTGACTATCTGTCCTTGTGTTAAAAAATACCACATGAGTGTCAGATAGTATAGACCCTTCTCAAATTGCAGGGTGTCCCAGGTTTTAGGTGGATCTTTGTCTCCAGCAGTATTTAAACGCAATATTTAACATTGTTTTTGTCTTGTTTTTTCAGACCAAAGACTTTACCAAGTATAGAAGAAGCCTGGGCCTTGCCTATACCTGCTGAACTGACCTCTCGACAAGGCTCTGGAACTCCTCACCCATTACAGAAGTCTCCTCTCAGACAGCCCCAGGGTGGGCCGAGTCTGTCCCCGGTACAGCCTGGAATACAGTTTGGAGATATACCCACGGGCCTGGATGATGGGAAGAAAAAGAAGGCTCAGTCAAGAAAAAGGGTAATATATAAATATACACCTGTACAAAAGTTAAGCACTTTGTATAATATTTTGATGGCCAGAGAAGGGGAGTAACTTGAACTAACCTACCTGTGACGTCACTTGCAATTGGTCTAGACCTAAAAGATTTTGTTGCCATTTTGCAAAGGGAGACAACGTTTTGCAGACAAGTAGTTGTCTAGCTGGTATTTGAAACCAGTCAGAAATTCGGGCTACTTTCTCCCTGGGAGCAAATTCTATCCTTTTAGAGTATTCACCAGTGGGAAGGGAGGCAAATATTTCCATGTCAGTTATTTCCTGTGAAGATGTATCCTTTCATCTAAAGTGGAATTGATATAGCATCAGGGGAGGTAACCTGGATATTTTGTTTGCCTCCCTTCTGTCTGCTCTAAGGAAATCATTATACGTGCAGCATTTATGCTGAAGGATTTATAGTTTTCGTGTTTCCATCCATTTGTTAGTCTGTTTGTATGCTAGTTAGTTAGTTTGTTGGTCCAATCATTATTCCGACAAGTTTGTAGAAATCTATGTCAAAGTTTTGGGTGAAAGTTTTCAAGAGCTCACATAGTGAGCATTGAGCTCCCTGCCACATCCAGACACCGTCGCGATATGACTGAAAAAGGTTGAAAGCGACGTTAAGCCCAAATCAAACAAACAAACAAATTCAAGAGCTCACAACTTCCACATCTTATGATGGATTCAGGTCATATTTGGTATGATGATAGATACTGGTCCAAAGTTTTTATAAGCACTATCCTCACCGGCACTGGTGATCTTGATATCCCTGTGACCTTGAGGTCAAGGTCACAGAATTTTCATGTTGAAGTTTTGACTGGTTTTTAAGAGCTCCTTATTACTTTTTAACCTTATGATTGTTTTAGTCTGTATTTATTATGATAGTTGATATTGGTCCATAGTTTTCACAGACCTTCTGATGAAGTTGAACATATTTGACTTGGTGAAAGGTACTGATCCAAAATTTATATTAGCATCATCTTCAACCATGTCAGTTTTCAAATTAAAGTTTTTTTTTTCTTTGTTATTTTTTTTTAAGATTTTATTTATGACTCTGTTACACTCAAACAGTAAGATAGTTTTTTGTTTTTTTATCTTGCCTGAACAAGTTCGGGTAGAGCTATTCTGCTATCCCCGGCATCAGCATAAATACTATAGGCATAGCCACATACTGAATTTGATATTTTTATCATATCTTGGTAATAATATTAAAATCATACTGATATCATATTTGGTACATGCATCTGTATAAGTCACCTTTGAGTTCAACAAATGTACATTATGGTGATGGGAAACAAGGTAAAAAATAAGTACAAAGCTATTTTGTTTTTGCGTTTCTCTTTTTAACGACGATGTCCAGGAACATCTACCGTTGGCTTTGGCTTTGGCGTCGGCATCCTCATTTACGTTAAAGTTTTTCAAGAGCTTATATTTTCCAGACCATTTGATAGATTTGGTTCATATATATTTGGTATGATGATAGATATAGTTCCAAAGTTTTATTCAGCAATACCCTAGCCCATTACCTCAAGGTCAAGGTCAGGTCAAGGTCATGGACTTAGAAATTTTTAATGTTAAAGATTTTTAAGAGCTCATTTTTTCCAAACAATACGATTGTTTTCATATTTGGTATGATGATAGGTACAGTTCCAAAGTTTTATTCAGCAATACCCAGCCCATGCCTATGACCTCATGGTCAAGGTCACAAACTTAAAAGTTTTATATTTTTTAAAGTGTTTTAAGAGCTCATATTTTCCAAACCATATGATGGATTTTGTTCATATTTAACATGATGATAGATACAGGTCCAAAGTTTTATTCAGCAATACTCACTGCCCTTGCCCATGGCCTCAAGGTCAAAGTTAAGAACTTAGAAATTTATATTAAAGTATTTTAAGAGCTCATATCTTCCAAACTATATGATAGATTTGGTTCATATTTAGAATGATAATAGATACAGGTCCAAAGTTTTATTCATTGTCACCCCCACTGAAGCCTATGATCTCAAGGTCAAGGTCACAGACTTAGAAATTTTATAATTGATTGCTGATAATGTGAAATTCATGACAACAAATGACCAAACCATAGCACAAGAAATCCTATCAAGAGCTAAAATGCCATAACATTTCCTCTTACCGTAATGATTCTTAGTATTGGAACAGATAGGCCTAAGCAAACAGTGCAGACCCAGATCAGATTGGTCCTAAAGAGCACCCTGACACTCCAGTATCACCCCAATTCCAGGCGAGCTATGCTGTCTGCTGACAGCTTTTGTTTTTAGTTCAGTTATATTGATTGCTTTTTTGCAAACATCAGCTGTTATTCTACATGTATCAGTAGACCATTGCACAGTATCAATGTGCTGCCTAAACCAACTTAACCTTTTTAAGTAGAGGCAGTGGCACTGGCCGAGGGTATATGTGCCTCACTGGGCACTTTGTCTGGTTTGCTGCCCTTTACATAAGGGAATTGGCTTGCAGAAAAGTAAGCAAAAAGTCACAGAAGTTGCCTCCCTTTGATAAAATGCGAGAAATATACCAAGTGTAGCCAGTTCTTAATGATGCACCTCCAAGGGAGGTCAGCTTGATTTGAAAATCAGGGCCCAGTTGTTCAAAGCGTCATTAGCTTAATGAGCTTGTTAGTGGTCAAAATGTTAGCTGTTCTAGTAAGTACAATATCTAATTCACAGGTATTTTTGCTGAAAAAATGTGAATAGCTTTTGCAAATGCAAAAGCTACTCACATTTGTTATTAGCTTGCCTGAACAATGTCCATGGAGAGCTATTGTACTACCCTCAGCGTTGGCGTCCACAAATGTTAAAGTTTTCGTTAAAGTTTTTAAGACCTCATTGTTTCCTTACCTTATCACCAATTTGGTTCATCTTTGGTATGATTATACGTATTGGTCCAAAATTTTGCACAGTACTATCCCCACCACCCTAGGTCATGTTAAGGTCAAGGTCACAGACTTAGAGGCCGGCCTCAGTGGCTGTTGGATGCACCGTCCGACTGGAGACCAGGAGGTCGCGGGTTCAACCCCTGCCGAGGTCGGCAACATTCTTTCGTGATCATGAAATATTTTCTACCGTCATTCTCTCCCTTCCGCTGATTCAAGAAGGGCAGTTGTCAGTTTCTGGCGAAAGAATGTGCACAATACTGGTTAACCGCTTAGAAGACTAAGCCTGCCCAGTAAATGTGGTTAGGTAAACTGACTGCGCTCGACATGATCCCATTGGGTTGACCGGGCAGTAACCTCAATTGTGGGTACTCGTTAGAACCTCATCTATGTTTTGAACAGAAATATAAAAAAAATATCAGAGTTTTTATCTGAAAATTTTCAATTTTTGGAGGTAAAATTTTCTGTATATTTGAATAGGTGTATTTTCTTAATGAGTTAATCCATTAATGCCTAATTGACTCTTCTACCATTTTTGGACTAAACAAAGGTTTGGTTTGTTTATATTATTAACATTTATTACAGAAATTCCTGTTCTTAATGCAAACAGTGTAGACCATGATCAGATGCCACATTCACTTCAGGATCCTCAATGTTTGCTAATATCCCTTTTATGGGATGCCAGGTATAAACTAGTTAATGTTAACAAATCTGTTTGATTTTTACAGGCTTCTAATGAGCCAATGGAACAGCCGACTCCGCCCCCACAGCTGACAGCCCCGCCCCAGTTGTTGTCTCCACAGCAACTACAATTACTTCATTATTTACAGGAGAATCAGGTGAGAATCTGTCCTGTTAGGGAGGTAATTTGATTGTCTCTGAAGGAGACAATTTGTTTGAAATGTGAAGCCTTATTATATGAATCTTTGAAAAATAAGAAAACAATTATCACCAATTTTCATCTGATGGTTTAGTCTACAGATTGCTAAAGATTAAAATTCTTATGAGATGGAACATGTAATAATAGCGCTTTGAAGCGTTTGGCCGATGATTAGCACTCCCAACTTCAAGTCACAAGGTCACTAGTTCAAATCCCACTGGTGAAAGGGACGTTTAACACCAAACCATTCTCTTCATCAATAGCACTTCAGAGGTCTAGATAAGAGGGGGTATCTGGTAAATATTTTTCTTATTTCTCCTCAAAAACATATGTAGTAGGTACTCATTAGAAGCGCTTTGCTCAGGTACTTCTAATGCTTACCTACAACATTTGTGGAGAAATAAGAAAAATATCAATACTTCCGGATTGAAAAAAATGATCTTATCACTTCAACCCAGATCTGTATTGTTTGCTGAGGTATATCTGTCCAAATAGATAAGGTAAAAGTAGCTTTTGCCATTTCATGTGATTTTTTTCAGTAGAAGATGAAGGATTTGACATTTCTGTAAATTTAAAGGTTTAAATTCTCAAGCAGATATTCAAGAAAATAGGATTTGATATTTCATATTATCTTAACCCTTGCCCTGCTGAACCTGGATATATCCTACTTTTACAAACAGTGTAGATCCAGATCAGTTGGCTGCTGAAGAAGCCAACTGATCTGGATCTGCACTGTTTGTCATTCAGTATGTGAATATGTTACCAACAAACTGGATCAAGTAATCTGATTGGCTGACAGTTAGAAATGGGAGTGGCATCTTAATTTATTCAGCATGACAAGGGTTAAGAAAATAGGATGGCATCATGCTTATGGTTTCCAGAAAATAGGAATTGACATTTCATACAAATTGTCTCTAAGCAACAAAGGATTTGTCATTTTGTGTAAATAGCAGAAATCAGTTGATATTTTGAGCAATTTGCCCTAGAAAGGTATTTGACACTTAAGGTAAGCTCTCAGGAAAAAAGGACTTGAATTCATGAAAATTCTTGACTTTTTATGTAAATTGTCTCATCAAAAATATATTTCAAAGTGTCTGAAGTTTCTTATGCTTGGCATGCTAGGTAAAAATTGCGACAGATTACATTTTACTTTTTTTTTTTTTTTTTATTTTTTCCTGAAAATAGGCTTTGAAATTTTCATGCAAATTGTCACCTCTGGAGACAGTTTGCATGAAATGTCAAAGCCTAGCTTCAGGGAAAATAAGAAAAAAATATTTCAGTATGTCGTCTGCTGAAAATTTTACCCATCATGCTAAGCATTACCCAGCATGCATCTTGTTGTGTAGGCCAGTCTGGATACTCCACAGCGACAGTTGCTACAGAATCTACAACATCAGTTCTATCTTCAACAACAACATGCCAAAATGCAGGCTTTGCAGCAGCAGGGTACCAGCTCTGGGCAGGGAGCCACACCAGGCCCCCCACAACTATCAGGGAACACCTCACAAACTATGTTCGGGGCCAGGTTCCCATTTCAAGGATCTCATAATGTTGATAATAGGGTCAATCTACCATCACCAAATCAGGGACGACCCTCTTCGACTTCGCCATTTCATAATAATAATAATCATCAGACTAGTTCAGGGACTCCATTAAAAGGGCCAGTGATGCCTTCTGGGTATGATCCCAGTAGATTTGGGACAAATCAGGGTAGCAGGCCAGAAATGAGCAGTGTGCCTTCTCATTCCTCTATACCTGGCTCCCACCTTACAAACATTCCACATGACATGACACCATCACCTCAGGAACTGGGAGCCAGGGCAGGGGAGCTCACCCATACTGACTCTTTATCAAAATCTATTAATAGCAATTCATCTGCACTCAATGACATAAAAGCATTGTTATCACGACCAGAATTAGCTACCTCCATCGCTGAAGATCTTCTAAAGCAGTTTTCGGACACATCTCCATCAGATAAAGCAATAAGTAGTGGAAGCGAACTAAGATCTAGTCAAGATAGCAAAGACTTAGGAAGTGCAAGTGGTGTACATTCCGCGAGTGTTTCAGCAGAAAGTTCGGACATGAAAGTTTCAAGTTTAGACAGATTGCTTGATCAGGATACTTTAAAATGTGATGATGAAATGGCTAAATATAGCTCACTGCCAAAGTTGAATGTTCATATGACAGGGGAGCAAGTTATAAGAACCTGTAAAGGACATGGTAAGTGACGTTTTATTTTTTAAAGATACAAAAATAAGATGTGTCTCGGTCATTAGTCTTATCACTGATAAGAGACTGGGAACAACAAAACCTAGTATACTGTCTGTAAGAATAGGCCCAATAGGGGAATTAGGTACTGCATATTTATCTGATCCATAGATAATATCCCCTCAAAAGTATTACCCATCAGAAGGCCTCTTTACCAGCCACTGCTGGGATCTAATAATCACCCCTTTATGGCATTCCTTTGATCTCACTTCCATAGTGACTAGGTAGAAATAAAATCATTAGCAAGTAATACCACTTTTGGTCTCATTTTAGCTACGTCTTTAAGGTAAATGAATTGCACTTTCAAGGGAGGCAACTCTGCCAAAATTGTTTTTGCTCCCTTCTGAGAATGGGTCTACTCTAAAAGGAATGGATTTGCTCCCCTTGGTAACAAATTCTTCCCTTTAGAGAAGATTCTTTCCATGACGGGATTGATGCACAGGAAAGCCAATAGGATGGATGTCACAAAAGTTGTCTCCGTTGTGAAAAATGGTGGAAACTCTCCCAAGCGTATCCAGTTCCCTTAAGGTGAATGGATACACCTTCAAGGGAGATCAGTCTTACCAGAAAGTATTTGCCTCCTTTTTCAAAAGGGGCTACACTTAAAGGAAAGAATTTGCTCTTTCCTTAGAGAGTAGCCTCTTTTAAGAAATAATTCCTATATCAGTAAGCCAATTCTTTTCAACTGGAGTGGTCTCCCTTTGAAAAGTGACACAAAAACCAGCTCTGAGTACTCTTTCCTTGAAATATATCCGTTCGTCTATAAATTGTTTGCTACCAAATTTCAGACAACAGTATTTTTACCTGAAAATATATAATAACTTAATTTTTTTTGTGTTTCTGGAAAAAAGATATGTCAACTTCTAAGACTGTTTGTCGGACAACAAGCCAGCCTTGGTGGCTCAGTTGGATGTGCGTCTGACGGGAAACCAGGAGGTTGCGGGTTCGACAAGAAGGTCTGTTGTCAGTTTCTGGCGAAAGAATGTGCACAATACTGGTTAACCGCTTAGAGGACTGAGTCTGCCCAGAAAAAGTGTGGTTAGTTAAACTGACCGCGCTCGACATGACCCCATTGGGTTGACTGGGCTGTAAAACCTCAACACAAACAAAATTGTATGACAACATAGCACCAAATGAGACAGCCCATTGTGTGCCCTTGCATGGGATCTACACAGTTGTAATGGACATCCTGTTATCACCTGTGGTATTGGAACAGTGAAACAAGTGCATAGCCATATAGCTCTAAATTAAGTAACATTTTTCAGCTAAAAACTGTTGATATTTTCTCATTTCTCCACCAAATATGTGGGTACTCAGTCATTAGAAATCCTTTGATGAGGTGATTCTAATGAGTACCCATAACGTGGTTGTCAAGAAATGGGAAAAATAGTTCTTATTCTTATAAAACAATTACATGTCCATTTCATGCATGAATGAACTCATACAAAAGGGATTTAGAAAAAAGTCAGAGACTTATCTGACTCTGTTTAGATTCTTATCTTGAAATATGTATGGAAATATTAGTTTATCTGGAATTCTATATGCAGTTCCATTTTCACACAGTGCCAAAATATATAACTAGGATTCCTATAATCTCTCTTCTCCCTTTCTCTGGGAGATGACACAAAATGACCCACAAGGGTTGATGTGTCATTAAACCCCAACTCAATCAATCTTTTTTTGCAAAATAACACATTGCCTTCTGACTACTCCCATATCTACCATAGCAACAGATAAGGCGCTTTTTTCATCCAAAAAATGCTGATATCTTTCTTATTTCTCCACGAAAACATATGTTGTGGGTACTCATTAGAAGCGCCTCACCTAATGAGTACCCACAACATATGTTTTCGTGGAGAAATAAGAAAAATATTATGTGGATACCCCCTCTTATCTGTAGCTATGATCTGCGCCTATGAATTATGTCTTCCCATATATCAGCCCATGAAATACAGTCAAACCTGTCTTAAGCAGCCACCCATGGGAAACTTAAAATGTGGCTGCTGAAGGCAGGTGGCTGCTTAATACAGTTCAAATATATAAGTCTATGATGTTTGGGGCAACTTTCCTCTGGCTGCTTAATACAGGTTGGCTGCTTAATAGAGGTGACCACTAACACAGGTTTGACTGTATATACCTTTTCATCTTATTCTTCATTTATTTTTGGAAGCGGCCAGGTAGTTAGCGCTCCAGACTGCAGATTACTTTGCTCTGGCTTAAATTCCACTGCAGGTGAAATTCAGATCATCTCTCTATGATGCTTCATTGGGCACAGCCTTTTATTATCACCCTTTCTCCCCTTTAACCCTTAAAGCGCCAATCACAACTATTGTCGTCTGCTTTGTTATCTGCTTGTGATTTTAAAAGTCATTTTTGCAAACAGTGTGGACCCAGATCAGACTGCTCCTTTAGGAGCAGTCTGATCAGGGTCCACACTGTTTGCCTGTATGCAAAAATAGGTTTGAAAAGTCTGCAAGAATATAAAGCAGACAACATAAACAGACGACATTTTCAGATGCAGTTTTTCTTGGCGCTTTAAGGGTTAAATATAGTAGAAAGAGATGTGAGACACTACATTGTCATCATCATCATCATTTCCTATAGTACTCCAGTGTTTGTTTTATAATTTCAGGTAAGAATGGAATTACCACAGGTATGCATGGAGACAGACCTCCACCTCGTCCACCAAGTCCACCACAGCCCCCTTTACCAAAAGATAGCTTGAATCCACCAACACCTAGTGTATATGTAAGTATTTGGATTTCTTAATTAAATTCATGTTATTTTCCACATGATGTTACATTACGTTTTCAAAAACGGACGTGACATTACATGTTTTTGTGTCGTCTGTGTAGCATGGCAGACTCATAGGGATCATGTTGTCCATCGGCGTTGTTGGTGTTCTCGTCACACTTTTCGTTTCCCCTCAATAACTTTTAAAGGGATGCATTGATTTCATTCAAACTTTGCAGAACTTTATATCACTGTAAAATTCAGGTCAAGTTCAATATTTGTAATCATCCACCAAATTTTGGCTGAGTTATGGCCCTTTTCGAAAAAGTTTTGTTGTTCGTTTCTGCTTAATAACTTTTGAAGGGATGCATAGATTTCATTTGAACTGTAAAAACTGTAAAATACAGCTTAAGTTCGATATTGGTGATCATCTGCAAAATTTAGACCAAGTTATGGCCCTTTTTCAACTACAGTTTTTGTTGTTGGGATAAAATACAAGGTAAAGATATCGTTTCCTCTCAATAACTTCTGAAGGGATCATTGATTTCATTCGAAGTTTGCAGATTATAGCATAGAGGTCAAGTTTGATTTTGGTTATCATCAAAAAAATTTCGGTCAGATTATAGCCCTTTATTGATATGATTAATAAAGTATTCACTGGTTGGTGCTTTAAGCACGCAACACATCTGATTATCGGAATTCTAGTTTTCAAAATGGAGTCTAGTTCTGATGAAGATGTGAAGTTGAAATGTTAAAAGACTGTTTTGTATTATTTCTTTGACCATATTAATTAAATTCATTAATGTCTGATTAGTTTATGTTGGTAAAACACTTTTTCAACCAAAAACTAGTTAACTGTTTTTTTGTTTTTTTTTGTATTTCTTTGCAAATACATGCCTACATGTTTATATGGCGAAATAAGAAAAAGATGTTCTACTACTTTTTATGGAGAAGAAAAATATAATTATTTTGGTTGAAAAAAGGCTTTTATCAAAAGCTATGAATTGTTTCCTGAATAAATCTCACAGCTCCTGATAAGTCACATTTTTCAACCCCAAAATTCTGATGTTTTCTTGTTTCTCCTCAAAAATATATGCTGAAAAACTGACCAGCTCAATATGACCTAAATAGTTTTACTGGGTTGTTAAACTCCATGCGAACCAACTTCTGATGGATATCCTCAACAAAGCAGTATGTTTTTATGGAGAAATATATGGATAACCCCTCTTACCTAGAGCTATGATATCCTTCAAAGCAAAGCTAGAGAAATCACAATATTAATTCACTTCTTAAAATATTCTTACAGATTTATTGCAAAGAGAGAGTGCATTTTGAAATTGTTTTTCCTGTTTCTCTCTTTAAACAGTTAGTGGGTACAGTTAAGAACAGATGAAGAGATTTTATGGAGTATTCATAGCAGTAGATAAAAGGATATTCCAGATAAATATTTTTCTTATTTCTCCATGAAAACATACGTTGTGGGTACTCATTAGAAGCGCCTCGGTGAGGCGCTTCTAATGAGTACCCACAACATATGTTTTTATGGAGAAATAAGAAAAAAAACATCTCATTTCTTGTTGAAAAAGCACATTATCCGGAGCTGAAGGTCTACTGCAAGATTTGTTTGGTTGAGACACAAGATAAATACAGTCAAACCTGTCTTAAGCAGCCACCCAAGGGAAGCCTAAAATGTGGCTGCTGAAGGCAGGTGGCTGCTTAATACAGTTCAAATATATAAGTCTATGAATTTTGGGGCAAATTTCCTCTGGCTGCTTAATACAGGTTGGCTGCTTAATAGAGGTGACCACTAACACAGGTTTGACTGTACTAAGCTTTCCATCTGAAAGTACTGCTTTAATTAAGAACTTGAAATTCAGATTTTCACTTTGCACTGGAGGATGAAAAACATTAGACTTTTAGTGTCAGTGAAGCTTGAAGGGCATGTCAGATACCGTATTCGACCTAATTACTGCACATGCTCCTATAAGTGCACAGTAAAGCAATTAAGTAGCCTTTAGATTACAGTCAGTGTACTTTTGTCTACTTCTTTATAAAAACATATGTTGTGGGAACTCATTGAATTGCGTGAACACTTTGAATTGCCTTGACAAGTTGAGGCAATTCAATTGAGTACCCACAACATATGTTTTTATAAAGAAAATCAGAAAATAATATTGCAAAAGCATCATTTAATATGCTACTCATTAAGTCCTCTGCTGATCTTTCTTTAAAGAGTGCCCTTATTAGGTTGATATTTTACTACAAGTTTGTTCAATAATTTTGAAAAATCTAAGTGCACAGTGCGGTAATTAGGTCGAATACGGTACTTTAGTTTTAGTCTTATGTTTTTCATCATCCAGTGCAAGCTGAAAATCTGAATTTTGATTCTTGTATTTACGTATCCTTTTACTCATGAAATTTTCGCATAGCTCTTGATAAGGTGCTTTTTTTAACCAGAAAGTATCTATATTTTCCTTATTTCTCGACGAAAACACATGTTGTGGGTACTCATTAGTAGCACCTCACCGAGGCGCTTTGAATGAGTACCCACAACATATGTTTTCGCCAAGAAATAAGAAAAAAATTTACCTGATACCCCCTCTTATCAAGACGTATGATTTTCAGTGGTATTCAGTAGTATTCGGTAGTATTTTTATTACGTAGGTTAAAGTTTGCTTAACATCAGATTTGGAAAAGCCAGAAGGCAGAACATGTACACAATGTCAAGACAATATGCGTGTTGTCATTTTAATGTCAGTGAATGAAGAACATTGTTAGCTGACACTCACAAGCAATGTTCTTTTATTTTTCGTCCTTATGCCCGCATTGACAAGAACATTTGACATTGTTTTTTGGGCGTTTTTTCAAAAATTTGTCTTTTAAAATAGTGATGTCTGGGTGGGCAGGCGTCGGGCATCGGCAGAGGTTTACCTTTTGGTTAACCTTTTTGAAAAATCTGTCCATAATGCCTTTAGGCATTTTTCTTGTCATTGAGAAATGAAACGCATAAAAATGTAATGCTTCATGTAAGTAGATAACTTTAAACATAGGGTAAATGTCTTAAAATTTTGAACACCAAAGTGTATGAGAAAATGACATATGCAAACTGTGCAGACCCAGATCAGACTGCTCCTGAAGGAGCAGTCTGATCAGGGTCTACACTGTTTGCCATTCCACTAAGTATTTTAAGAAACAGCTGCATAAAAAGCAAAATTTTGGCCAAAATAGTATGGAATAAAGTGTTAGAAATTTTAGGACTTCGACCGAATAAATATTGAGAGATGCCCATTTATTTCAGCTTGAATGCAAGAAGGATGCTTTTTCTCCTGAATTACAGCAGTACTGCCAATCACAGCCAGTGGTTGTTATCAGAGGAATGGCTGCAGCCCTCAAACTTGGTAAGCATCTGTTATTAAGATTAGATAAGATGTTTTTCATGCCCCCATCTTCAAGGAAATCCCCAACTTCAAAGTTTGGAGGGCATATTACTTTGGGCATGTCCGTATTCACGCTTTTCTTGTAAGCACAATATCTAAGGAACCTGTTAAGTTAGGCTCATGAAATTTTGCAAGCAATTTGGAACTAATGTGTAGAAGACTGATTAAATTTTGGTGAACTTTGAGTTACTTTTGTCTGAATTATGTTCCTTTTCAACTTTGGCACTTTGTATCGACAAGTGTTTAGTTGGAGGCATAGTGTTTTACAAACACATTCCTAGGTTTTTGTTGAAACAAAGCAGAAATTTTCCTTGCTTTATTCACACAAAATTTTGAGATGCCTTAACTCCGTATCATACTTGTCTGAAACTCAGAATAAGTTTATACTTGTCTGAAACTCAGAATAAGTTTCAGGGCATATGCAGACAGGGAAGACATAGATCAGATTGCACATGTGATTGCAGACACTGGATACATTAGAATGTTAGAATATATTGCTATATAGCAAAAGGCCCTTATCAGATCGTGTGGCATTACTAGATCAAGATACCATATTTACCTTAAGTATTGGGACACCTTAACTCCATACCGTAATTGTTCTAAAATTTGAACAATTTACTACCTATTGTTGTGTCTAAAAATTGGTGGATGAGTAGCAGTGTAGACCCTGATGAGACGCTGCATTCTGCGGCATCTCATCTGGGTCGACACTGATTGCTTAAGCCTATCTGTCCAGATACTTAAGAAATATTCGGTAATTACGGTTTCTACATGCCTTGAAGAAACTTTTCCCATGATGGGGCCCAAAAGAAATATGATGCTAACTTTCCCAGAGGTACATGTTTACATAGAAAAATAAGGAAAATATTTTTTCTGTACACCTCTTTTTCTAGAGCTATGAAAAAAGTAAGATAAATAATTTGTTCCTTAATACTGAATACAGAGTCAGTGGATAATGTGAAATGTACAAGAGAAAGCCCTGATCAGACTAGGAATGCATAAGATGATCTGGGGGGGGGGGGGTGGTCGGGTGGTGCGAAGGTGTCGTGTATCTCACGTCACCGGGGGGTCCAACTGATGTCGGCTTACGGTTGGGCAAGGCCTGCTATCCTTGTAGCAGGTAAGGGTAGAGGGGGAATGTTTTTATTTCTTCTGTTTCTTCACTTTCACTCCTGTTCCTCTTTCCTCCTGTCCCTCTCTTTCGTCTCTTCTACTGTCTCTTCTATCTCTTTTCTCCCTTTCTTTGGGAGACGACACAAAATGACCTGCAAGGGTTGATGTGTCGTTAAACCCCAACACAATCAAAAAACAAGATGATCTGGGTCTTCACAGGTCACACAGGACACAAGGGCCCTTTTCTTGCATTACATACTATGTTTTCATGGAATAGCTCATAGACAAATTTGATCATAGTTGCAGATAAGGCACATATTTCAACCAAAGAACATATTTTGTGAGTGCCCACTAAATGCACCTCACCGAGACCTCTAATGAGAACCCTCAAGACACATTTTTTATAGAAAAATAGGAAAAGATATCCCAGTATTATCATTATATACTCTTCCTCAACAAGTCCTCAGACCCTTACATTAACTCTTAAAATGCCAAGCAAAATTTATAGCAGACAACATTCTAAAAAAAAAATTATAATTATTTTCCTTAGAAAATAAGCCTTGACATTTCATGTGAATCATCTGCTTTGCAGATGATTCATATGAAATGTAAAGACTTATTTTCTAAGAAAAAAAAAATAAAAATAAAAGTGTTGTCTGCTGCAGTTGTGATTGGCCCTTTAAGGGTTAATAATGTAAGAAGATCGCAATAATTGTTATAGACAGTATATTCATATTTCTCTAACTGTTGATGTAGCTGAAAACTATGGGATAAGTGGCAGACAGTGTAGAACCTGATCAGATGCCGCATTCTGTGGCATCTGATCTGGGTCTATACTGTTTACTCAGGAATGTCTTTCCCAATACCAATGCTGAGGTAAATATGGGTATTACGATAGAGAAATAATGAAGGAAAATTGTGATATTTGATTTCAGATCTCGGTTTGTTTTCCACAAAGAGTCTTGTTGAAGCAAACGCTGAACATCCTGTAGAGGTCAGAACACAGGTGAGTATTGGCGTTATCCTTGCACTCTTGACTTTCTGGGTTAAAGCTGCAGTAATTAACATTTTGAAGTAAATTGTCTTAACTTTTCCAGAAAGTTGATTTGAATTTCATGCACATTTTATAAATCTGAGTTCCTCTTTGGGTAGAGCATCACTTCTGGATGGGGAAGTGGTTTTGACCCCCCATCTTGATCATATCTGCCGAGGTGGTTGGGTGGTGCGAAGGTGTCGTGTATATCTTACGTTGCTTATAGTTGGGCAAGGCCTGCCACCCTTGCAGCAGGTAAGGGTAGAGGGGGAATGTTTTTATTTCTTCTGTTTCTTCACATTTTTATTCCTGTTCCTCTTTCTTAACTGTCCCTCTGTTTCATCTCCTCTACTATGTTCTCTATCTCTTTTCTCCCTTTTTCTGGGAGACAACACAAAATGACCCACAAGTGTTGACATGTCATTAAACCCTAACACAATGATCATACCTGAATCTTTTTAAAATTGACTTTAGCTACTCTTTTGTTAGGCACCCAATGATAGAAAGAAGAGCTAGGACTGCCCACACCAGTATCCGTAGCTCCAGATAAGGTGTTTTTTTCATCCGAAAAGTATCGATAATTTTCTTATTCCTCGTGGAAAACATATATTGTGGGTACTCATTAGAAGCGCCTAGCTGAGGCACTTCTAATAAGTACCCACAATGTATGTTTTTGTCAAGAAATAAGAAAACTATCACATGGATACCCCCTCTTATCTGGGGCTATGGATGCTATTAGTATAATGTGACTGGTGGTAGTATATATCAATATGTTTGGGGCGTGATACTTCAGGGAGGTGACATTATAAAAGAGCATCAATTCACACTTTCACCTTCAGACATGTTCCCACCTTTACATCCAGACACCATTATGTGGGGATACCGTAAGACTGTTGGTAATGTATGTTTAAAAGTGTATGATTTTTAGAAATAACGTCAAAAGTACAAATGATCCAAACTACCAGTTACATTAACCCTTGTCCTGCTGAGCCCGGATATACCTTGCTTTTGCAAACAGTGTAGATCCAGATAAGTTGGCTTCTGAAGAAGCCAACTGATCTGGATCTGCACTGTTTGCTATCAAGTATGCAAATTTATAGCAATAATCTGGATCAAGTAGCCTGATTGGCTGAAAATTAGAAGTGGGCGTGGCATCTTAATTTATTCAGCAGGACAAGGGTTAAAGAAATTTCATGGTTTTATAGCCTTCATACTAACTAGTGCCAAAAAGTATTGACTGTGTTCTTGTTATACCCCATGCAAAATGTAGGTACTCTTTGACATCAACTTTTTAATAAAGAGATTCAAGTGAATACCCACAGTATTTGTTTTCATGGAGAAAAAAGAAAAAAAAAATGTTTACCTGTGTATTACTCTCATCTAGAGCTGTTGAAACCCTAACAAAGTCTGTTTTTGCTACAGGAATGAATTTTGTTATTGTGGATTTTGTCAATGTGTAAGCGCTGGTGAATCACTCGCAAACTGGAAGTTCAAAAGGCTGCAAATCACTCACAAACTGTAAAGCCAAAGGGCTTTATGGTAAGTTTGTGAATGATTTACCGGCATCTATATATTAATAAAATCAACTAAAATAATATTCATTGCTTATGATTTCACGTAAGTCATTTCTTTGTTTAAAAAATTGGCTAAAAGTGGTAAATATCCTAAAGTTTCTTACCCTTCTGACAAAATGACATGCATAGAGTGAAGGAGCAGTCTGATCAAGGTCTACACTGTTTGCCATTCCATGATGTCTTTAAAGAAATAAGTATAAAAAGCAAAATTTAGGCCAAGAAAGTATGGAGTAAAATGTTTCAGGACATGTACTGTAACTGTTTTAGAAATTTGGGCAAAAAAAATAGTTCCAAGATTCATGCTCAGCACATGACGTTTATACAATGTCCCATCAACGTCGATGCAACGTCATGAAGTTGATGCGACATTGTCTCAACATTGTGTGTCTGCTGGGATATTGATGTATAGATAGTGTTTTAAATTTGCACTCGACCAGTCACATTACTTTGAATTTATATTCCATATTCGACCTAATTACCGCACCGTGCACATGTTTTTCAAAATTACTGGGAAAATTTGTGATAAAATATGTATCCACCTACACTGAGGGTACACTTAAAAAAAAAAAAACATCAGCAAAGGACATATCTAATGATGCTTATGCGATATTTGCAGGTGTGTGTGTGTCTTTCCCGATTTTCTTTATAAAAGCATATGTTGTGGGTACTTACTTGAATTGCATCGACAAGTTGATGCAATTCAAATGGGTACCCTCAATATATGCCTTTATAAAAAGTAGACAAAAAGTACACTGGCTGTAATCTGAAGACTATGGAATTGCTTGACTGTGCACTTATAGGGGTATGTGTGGTACTTAGGTAGAATACAGTTATCCTGTTCAGTTGGAATTCAGGCCAAGAAAGTTTGGAATAAAGTGTTTTAGGACATTTACTGTAGTTGTTTTAGAAATTTGGGCAAAAAAGTAGTTCCAAGATTCCTGCTGAGTAGGAATCTTGAAAATATTTTTTTGCCCAAATTTCAATGTATAAATGGTGTTTTAAATTTGCACTCGACCATTCAAATTACATTGAATTTATATAATCCTGTTCAGTTGGAATTATTTTTAATTTCAGAAAATGCAAGCCCCTGATGAAAACCGAGACCAGTTTGGTAACAAAGTGTGGTATTGCGGGAGTACACGGAATCATACGACAGTAGCCAAGTATGCTCAGTACCAGGCTGCTTCATTTCAAGAATCATTGAGGGTAAGTTGTTGATCGTTGAGAGTGTAAGCCCCAGTCTATATAAGAGATTTACTAAGGTCTTGTAGTTTACATGTTTCCCCCATTAAAACTGTTTCTTTTTGGTACCCAATCTAATCATTAATATTGTGATTCTTTTTTACTGGCCACAACATTTGTTTTCATGGTGAAATAAAGGTAGTACCTGGTGTCCTGCAAATTAAGGGGAAAAAATCCTTTTGTGGATGAAAGGGGAACCAGACATTTTTTACCCACAAAATCATGTTGAAGGTACTCATAAGAAGTACCCACAGCATGTTGTCAGTTAGCAATGAGAAAAATATTAAGAATTACAAATTTTTACAATACAGTATAGTACATCAGTGGTTGGGTGATGTGGCCTGCTGAAATCTTCGGAGGGTTGACCCTGCCATCATTGGCTTTTGACAGGAAGGTTCTTACCGCACTTGAAGCAAGTTTACCCATATATGCCAAATGGACTCTTCTACTGAAACTTTTGGACAGGTCTATTTCCTATATAAGAGGTGTCTGGTTAGTTTTTATTATTATCATGTTTTGTAGAAATGTCTGAACTTAATACAAACAGTGTAGACCCTGATCAGCCGCCGCATTCTGCGGCATCTGATCTGGGTCTATACTGTTTGCCAATGTCCCTTTTATGGGATGCCAGGCATAAATGGGTTAAGGGGTTGGGGCCACTTTCTCATCTATTCCATTCTTTTCTTTCTCCCTCTGTTTGAGATATTGCAGCATATTTCTATGTCAACAAATAAGTTGATTTTCGTATGAAATCTTGCATTCACATAAACAGCTCTGGATAAGAGAAGTAGCAAGATAAATATATTCCATATTTTCCCATAAAAAAAACAACAAAAAAAAAGCAACAACAACAAAACACTTGCTGTGGGTACCCTTGCTCATGTATGATTATCAAATATTAGGGTAAAGTTGCAAACTAACTTCAGGGTGATTGTTTTCTTGAATGATTGCAGGAAGAACAAGAGAAAGCCAAAGGACTTCATCGAGAATCGGACAGTGATTCCAATTCTTCTACTTCAGCCAGACAGTAAGTATATTACACAGCTCTAGACAGGATGTTTTTTACAGAGAAAAAGTATTTTCTTATTTATCCATGAAAAACTTGTTCTTGGTTCTCACTGGAATTGCTTTTTGTAGGCTGTTTCAATGTTAACCCACAATATACATTTTTGCAGAGAAATAAGAAAAAAAAAAACTGTTTACATAGATAGCATTGTCTACATAGAGCTACATGTATATAAATTGACTATTAGAAAGATGCCTGAAATTTTTTTTTAATCATCACCACCCGGCATCTGTTAAATTCACCTGCTGATAGTTTCCTGTATTTACCCTTAATATTTGCCAGCCTCGGTGGCTCCATGGGATGCGCGTCTGTCTAGTGATCAGGAGGTTTCGGGTTCCACCCCTGCCAGGTCATAGACATTCTTTCATGGAGATTGATCATGAAATATTTTCTATGGTCATTTTCTCCCTTCCACTGATTCAAGAAGGGCTGTTGTCAGTTTCTGGTGAAAGAATGTGCACAATACTGGTTAACTGTTTAGAGGACTAAATCTGCCCAGTAAAAGTGTGGTTAGGTAAACTGACTGCGCTCGACATGACCCCATTGGGTTGACTGGGCTGTATAACCTCAACACAAACAAACCTTTTATATTTGGTAATACCTTACTGTACTTCTTCTAAATTTTAAATACCTTATATACTTCCTGCTGGATGAATTGGAAACAATGTAGACCCAGATCAGAGGCTGCATTCTGCAGCCTCTGATCTGGGTCTATATTGTTTGCTTAGATCTGGGTCTATATTATTTGCTCAGACTTGACAATCTGGGCCCAGTTGTTCAAAGGCTCATTAGCTTAACAATCTCATTAGTGGTCAAAATGTTAACTGTTCTTGTTAAGGACAGTATCTTATTCACAGTTATTTTTGCTGAAAAAAATATGAGTAGCTACTCTTATTTTTTCAGCAAAAATATTAGCATATATGCCGATATTTAATGATCAAAATTTTAATGACACGTTAACTAACGACATCGTTAGTTTTTAACAACTGGGCCCTGAATACATAGGGTAAATACTATGAATTTTTTATAATGTTATAATCAGTTAAGTACAGCTTAGTCTGTTATGTTGTTTCATTGATGTCCTGCCACTGTCCATCAGCATGGCAAAAAAAAAAGAATGTAAATACTTGAACGTTTGTAGATCTCCTCCTCATTTATTAGTCATAATCTACTCTGTGCGGTTTCTTTTTCTCAAAATTTATGGAGTGTGACAGAAAAAATGTCAAGAAGTTCAAAATTCCATGCAAGAACCATGTTCTTTAAAACATAGTTCTGTGTGCAAGAACCATGTACTCTAAAACATAGGTACAGAAAACGTGCTTTTTTCACCCAGAAAGAATTGATATTTTTTCTTTTATTTCTTCACAAAAAACTTATATTGTGGGTACTCATTAATTAGACACCAAAGTGCCGCTAATGAGCAACGATAACATAGTTTTGTGGAGAAATAAGAAAAATATTAATTCTGTTTGGTTGAAAAAAAAAAGAGGCCTGACTGGAGCTATGATTTTCTTTCATTTTTCTTTAGTAGGAAGAAAAACAAGATGATAAAGTTTGGTACCAATGTGGATTTATCAGACGAGAAAAAATGGTTGCCACAGTTAAAGGAGTTAGCCAAATTACCTTCGTTCACACGACTTGTCTCGGCAAACAATCTCTTGAGTCACGTAGGTCATACAATACTCGGAATGAATACGGTTCAGTTGTACATGAAGGTTCCCGGTTCAAGAACACCAGGTATATTGAAATGTAAATTACTTTGTTAAGGCTTTTTTTTATTTCATGAATCCAGATAAAGAAAATAGATGTATTCAGAGTATAATTTTTGCAGTATCTGATAGCAACATGTTGAGTCCAAATCCCAGTTTATTGCACAGAGCCTTTCGTTGTCACCTTTTCATTCTCTCGTTATAGCTGAACTACAGTGTACTAAAACAGAAATTATGTTAACCTTTAATATTGAGATACCCTGAATTTACACCATACTTGTCCTAAAATTTTAATTGCTGTAGGTATGTTTAAAAATTCCCGGATGAGTGGCAAACAGAGTAAACCCAGATCAGATGCCATGGCATCTGATCTGGGTTTACACTATTTGCTCAGGCCGGTTTGTCCCAATATTTAGGATAAGTATGTTAAAATACAAAATTAAAAAATAAAACATTTCCAGTCTTAACGGAATTGAAGTACAAAGGGGTTCATACAAATCAGAGGGATTTTGGTGAATGCATTCACCTGAAAGATTTTGCAATGCGAGACATCTTTTGGTATAAATATATTTATTTTGAAACAATCTGTACAACATATGATAATTTAACAAGACAAAATTTAAGGATTGGAATGGAAGCACATAGTGCTTATTTGGTTCTCCTCAAGACAACTTTTGCAGACAGGAATATCCCTCCCTGGTACTTGACACCTTTGAAAAATGGGGGTTACTCTTAAAAGTCTTCCATTTAATCAGGGTTCATACACCTCAGGGAAATTAAAATTTTTTCAAGGTCAGGGAATTGTCAGGGAATTCTGTGATGTGTCAGGGAAAAATGAAATTTTGCAAAAATGTCAGGGAAATGTCAGGGAATTTTACATTTCAGCCTGATGAAGCTGGGATGTTTGGTCCCGATGTATCTTTTTGCTAAATTCATAAGTTTTTGGCTCCAGTAACATCAGGGAAATTTGAATTTGTGTCAGGGAATTGTCGGAGAATTTTGGTCAGTCCTAAATGTATGAACCCTGAATTAAGATAGCCGGTAATAAGAAGGGCTGCAAATATTTCCATGACAAGAGTTATTACCCTTAAAGTTAAATCATATCATAACAGAGAAGCTCCTTATCAGCTGGACATGCCTGCTGTTTGATCAGGGCTTTTGTTTTTCACTTGTAGATTCCTTTGTATTGGAAGATTCTGCAAGCAAACAGTGAAGGGGTACAGATACTCAGCCTGATTTGGCCCTTAACTATTTGCATATTCGCTTGAACCTTTAGCCGTCTCTACATGAAGTCAGCAGATGACTTTGTCATATATTTTTTCCAGAAAACAGAGATTGAAATTTCATGCAACTGAATCCTAAGGGGACAGTGAAGAGACAGTTTGCATGAAATGTCAAACTTTTTGTGTGTGTATTTTTTTTTTTAAATAGAAAAATATCTCTAAATGTTGTCTGCTGAATTTTTCACCCAGCATGCTAATTGGTAATTGCCCATAGGTCTAGATAAGACACCAAAACTATTAATATTTTCCTTCACATTTCTCCACAAAAAGTTACATTATGGGTATTCATTGAAATTGCCTGGGCAAGATGAATTCATTGACTGCCCACAACACATGAATTGATAGAGAAATTAGGATAACCCTCCCATCTAGACTTCTGTGATCTTTGTTTATTCATGTGTGTGTTCATCACCTTTTACATGTAACTTGCCATCTTTGCTTCAGTAGTTCTCATAATTAGGCAGTTTCATCCCCAGGCTTTCAGAGAGCTCTGCTTCATTAAATCATTCTGTTTTTTGTAAACGATACTGATAAACCACTCTTACAGGCACATATTGGCTGTCCAGCCAAACTCCTTCCTTGCGTGTAATAGCGGCGTTTTCTTTACGTATGTTTTACAGGGCATCAGGAAAATAACAATTTCTGTTCAGTAAATATCAATATTGGACCGGGGGATACAGAGTGGTATGCAGTGCCTGAGCAATACTGGGGAGTCATTCATAATATTTGCGAGAGGTAGGTATATATGTATGTAGACTCATGCCATCCCCCTTTTAAGTTTACATGTTTGTTCCAGGACATCAAGAAAATAACAATTTCTGTGCAATAAATATCAATATTGGACCGGGGGATACCGAATGGTTTGCGACACCCGAACAATACTGGGGAGTCATACATAATATGTGCGAAAGGTAAGTTGAATTTTGTGGGGCAGATGCAGAGAGAGCTTTTAATCTGTTTAGTTCTTACATTGACGTTTGCAGTGTTGTGCTGTAATCCAGAATGAAGGTATGTTGAGGTTAATTTATGGTCTCAAAGTGCTATATGTTTGACATGGTATTTTTCTGATTGAAAAATATCAAGTACTTTCATGGATATTTTGATAAGTCAAAGCAATGAGCATCTAAATCTATTTCTGCAAATCAAGTGTAGGCTTCCCTGCTCATTCAGGCTTCCAGAATAGTTGGGCTACCTGGTGCCTCTTGGGCAGGGATGCCATTGGCATAACCCTGGTCCTGCTGAACCCGGACATACCCTGACATACCCTGCTTTTGCAAAACAGTGAAGATCCAGATCAGTTGGCTTCTAAGAAGCCAACTGATCTGGATCTGCACTGTTTGCTATTCATTATGTGAATTTATATAAAAAATGCGGGATAAGTAATCTGATTGGCTGAAAATTTGAGGTAGGTGTGGCATCTTAATTTATTCAGCATGACAAGGGTTAAAAAAAGAACTCAAATTCATCCAACCAAATAGGATAACACTCCCACAAATTCAGATGCTACATCTTGATAAGACTGAAATATTGTTGACGAGATATTATTAAACCCGAACAAAGCAGACCAAATGAGTGTTTCTATCGAGTAATGAAACTGACCACTTTATCTGTAAGATCTGTTTCATTTTATTTATTTCAGTTTGTTCTCTTGTTTTTGTTTACTCTTGGACAGAAAGAAAAAATAATTGCTGTTATTACTTATTGCCTTATATCCTAAGCCTTAAATATACACCTTTGAAGAATTTAGAAGACACATAACTTCAGGAAAAAAAGGGGTATCAACATAATACTTAATTTTCCATGAAAATGTGGGTACTCATTAGAATGGCCTCACCAAGTACCCACAACATAAGTTTTCATGGAGAAATAAGAATACACTTCAACCTCTTTATAACACGGTTCGTTACAACATGGTTTTGGATATAAAACGGTTCAAAGATGGATCCCAAAAATGTATAGATTATATTGAAAAATGACCATAAATGGTCATTTTTTTTTCAATATAATCTATACATTTTTGTTTGGATATAATACGGTTGTTCAACTAACACCCTTTATACTATGGACCCCAACAATAGTGTTATAAAGAGGTCATGGTGTATCAGTATTTTTCAATTGAAAAAAAACAACAAAAAAACAGTTCCTTATCTGGGGGTTTAAGACAACATTTTAAACTTTTTTTTTTTTTTTTTTTTTTTTGAGAAATAAGGCTTGCCATTTCATGTAAACTTTCTGCGAAGCAGATGACAAGTTTTATTTTTAACTTGAAAAAAAAAAACAACAACAAAAAAACACCAAAATAAAAACAAAAAAAAAACAACAACAAATTGTGGAATATTTTCTTTTATTATATATTCTATAAAAGAACATTCTTTCATTGGCTCAGAGCTCCCAATGGGTTTGACTGGGCCGTAAAAGCTCAACACAAACAAAATTGGCGCAGAGCTGCTTTCCGCCCAGTGATTTTTTTTTTTTTTTTTTTTGATATTCACTGGCATTTGTTTTTTCCCATTGAAATAGTACCTCACTTAGAACCTCATGTGAAAGTATGACTTATGGGAAAGCCATCATTGATTAGTTATAAAATGACAGATTTGTTTTCAGTACATTTCTTAGCTGGTATTGTAATAAAACAATTTTTAACTAATGAGGCATTAAATATGATGTGAGTATGGCCTCTATCAATATTAGTATTCTCCAGTATCATACCATATTCAATGCCCCAATTATTGTATATTGTTGGTGGTGCTTTAAGGGTTTTAAGGGCTTTAAATGAAAGATTCTGTTAATGTTTTCAGAAATAATGTGAACTATCTGAGTGGTTCATGGTGGCCTATACTAGAAGATTTGTATGAGCAAGATGTACCTGTGTACAGATTTATACAGAAACCTGGAGATCTGGTTTGGGTGGGCCCAGGCTGTGTTCACTGGGTGCAAGCCATTGTAAGTATAGTAAATCGTTACCATATTGAACCCAACTACTGGGACAGACAGGTGTAAGTAAACAGTGTAGACACAGATCAGATGCCACAGAGTGCAACAGCTGATCAGGGTCTGCATTGTGTGTCAGTCATCTAACAGAATTTAGATGCATCAAGAAGTAGTCAGATGGAGCTGTTCTAATGTTTTGAGAGTTTAGGTATCCCAATATTTTAGTGTAAGTAGGATATGTACAGTATTACAAAGTGTCCAGGACCCAGTAGGTCAAAACTAACGATGTCGTTAGTTAATGTATCGTTAAAACTTTGATCATTGAATATGGCATATATGCTAATATTTTTGCTAAAAAAATGTGAGTAGCTTTTGCATTTGCAAAAGCTACTCACATTTTTTCAGCAAAAATACCTGTGATTAGATATTGTACTTACTAGAACAGTTAACATTTTGACCAATAACAAGCTCGTTAAGCTAACGATGCTTTGAACAACTGGGCCCAGGTGGCTGAGTCGTTAGTACTCCCAACTTCAGATCATATGGTCCCGGGTTTCATTTCCGCTGAAGATGGAATTCAGCTCTTTACCATATGGAGATTCATTGCACAGAGCCTTTCATAATCACCCATAATCTCGATATGACTTTATGTTCAAAGGGAGGTAAACCACCAAATCATCATTGTTGAACAGTGCTAGTATATTGTGTTTACATTGAATGAATTTCTTACTAAACTTGTCCTTAACCCTTGTCATGCTGAATAAATTAGGATGCCAAGCCCATTTCCAATGGTCAGCCAATCAGACTACTTAATCCAGATTGTTGATATAAATTCACATACTGAATGACAAACAGTGCAGATCCAGATCAGTTGGCTTCTGAAGAAGCCAACTGATAGGATCTACACTGTTTGCAAAGGCAGTGCATATCAGGGTTCAGCAGAACAAGGGTTAAGTTTGAACAAGCCTATTTGCTCTTTCAGTGTCTGCCTGGAAAAACCTTTGGATGCATGGCAAACAGTGTAGACCCTAATCAAACACAGCATTCTGTGACATCTGATCAAGGTCTACACTTTTATTGTCAGGCCCACTTATTAGAGTAAACATAAATTTTTATTTCCGTCTGAACAAAATCTGTAGGACCTCCAGAGTCAGACATGTTTTTGGTCCAGCAAAAATTCTGAGAATTTCAAATACTTGTTAATTATTGGTATAAACTTCAAAAAGATTTTGCATACTATGCCAGTCTTAGAATATTCATAGCAGTAGATAAGAAAAATTTGTCATTATGAAACCATGACTGTATAGATTTTGACCCCATTAAACCCTACTTTTATACAGTAAAACTGGGGTTTACAGGGGTATACATTAATTTTCTTATTTCTGCACAAAAACATAGATTGTGGGTACTCATTAGAACCACCTAACTGAGACTGTTCTAACAAGTACCCACAATCTATGTTTTGAGCAGAAATATGAAAGCTATCAGAATTTTTCATCTGAAAGTTTTCATTTTTTGGTGGTAAAATTTTCAGTATATTTGAATAGGCATGTGTTTGTAATGTGGTTAAGATGGTGCACCCTCTTGCTGAAATTTATGAGATTAGCCTGCACCTTAACTACCCTTTTACAGAATTATCAACTGTTGTAGAATGTATTGGCCAAGATAATTGACTGGATGAATATTTTTCTTATTTCTCTATGAAAACTTATGGTATGGGCACTCATTAGAAGCCTCTCATGGAGAAATAATAAAAATATCAATATTTTCGGGTTGAAAAAAAAAAAAAGAATCTTATCTAGAACTAATAAACTTATTGATAAAGAGGTCCTTGTATATTTCTCTTCCAGGGTTGGTGTAATAATATTGCATGGAATGTTGGTCCAATGACGAGTCAACAGGTGCGGCTTGGTCTCGAAAGATACGAGTGGAACAAACTCCAGAGTTACAAGTCTATTGTCCCCATGGTACATCTAGTTTGGAACCTTGCTAAAAATTTGAAACTTACAGATGCCAAACTTTTTGAACAGATAAAGTGAGTATAGTCTTATTTTTTGGTGTGGAACCTGTTGGCATCGGTGTTGGCATTGACGTGACACTTTCTTGTCTGCACAATATCTTGTGAAGCAGTGGTTGGATTCTTACCAAATTTTCATGGATATATAATTGGGACACAACAAAGAACTTATTAGATTTTGGTGACCTTGACCTAATTTTGAAGGCCACAGCAGTAGAAAAACTGTAAAACTTGGTGTGGGGACATCTGTCTTCTCTGAAAAACTGTTACTAGTTACCTTGTTACTAAAAACCTTTTACCCTTAAAAAGCCGGCCTCGGTGGCTCAGTTGGATGCGCCGTCCGACTGGAGATCAGGAGGTCGCGGGTTCAACCCCCGCCAAGGTCGGCAACATTCTTTCGTGGAGATTGATCATGAAATATTTTCTATGGTCATTCTCTCCCTTCCGCTGATTCAAGAAGGGCAGTTGTCAGTTTCTGGCGAAAGAATGTGCACAATACTGGTTAACCGCTTAGAGGACTAAGCCTGCCCAGTAAACATGTGGTTAGGTAAACTGACAGCGCTCGACATGACCCCATTGGGTTGACTGGGCCTTAAAACCTCAACACAAACAAAATTTACCCTTAAAGCGCCAGGAAAACCTGCATCTGAAAATGTCGTCTGTTTATGTCGTCTGCTGAATATTCTTGCAAACTTTTCAAACCTATTTTTGCATACAGGCAAACAGTGTGGACCCAGATCAGACTGCTCCTAAAGGAGCAGTCTGATCTGGGTCCACACTGTTTGCAGAAGTGACTTTTAAAGTAACCAGCAGAAGACAAAGCAGACGACAATAGTTGTGACTGGCGCTTTAAGGGTTAATATTCAAACACCTTAACTTCTTTTTAAGCCTACTGATCCAATTTTGAATGTCCATCTTACTACAGGTAATTATGTATAAAAATTTGCTGGATTATTGCTAAACAGTGTTGATTCTGATCAGTTACCTCTTTCTGCTGAATCTGATCTGGATCTGTGCTATTTTTTTTTGGCAGAGTACTCTTGACTTTAGGCATAATATTCAGGAACTTTTGGTGGGAAAAAAAAAAAAAAAAAATTGTCTAATCTGGAGCTAAAAAATTTCCTGAAATCTGGGCCCAGTTTTTAAAAGCATTGTTAGCTTAACAAGCTCATTAATGACAAACTCATTAACTGTTGTAGCTAAGGTATTTTCAGATACATTGATATTTTTGCTGCAAAAATGTGAGTAGCTTTTGCAAAGCAGAAACTCGCATTGTTTTCAGCAAAATATATCAATGTAATGCCATATTTCAAGACAGAAATTGTAACATCACGTTAGCTAACAACTTTGTTAAGTTTTGAACATCTGGACCTTGCTTTAAAACTATGTATTTCTTCTCAATCAGGGCCCAGTTGTTCAAAGCTAACGACGTCGTTAGTTAACGATTCGTTAAAATTTACACCAAGTGATGCGCAAATATGCTGAAATTTTTTGCTGAAAAAATGTGAGTAGCTTTTGCAGTGCAAAAGCTACTCACATTTTTTCAGCAAAAAATATCGGAATATTGTATATTGAATCTGCTAAAACAGTTAACGAAATTACCCTTAACGAGCTCGTTAAGCTAATGACGCTTTGAACAACTGGGCCCTGATTTTATCACTAATGTTACAGGTCGTGTTTGCTGTACAGCTTACGCCAGGTGCAGTTTACGTTAGACTTTGTTGAGAATCTTGGTCTAGAAGTGAAGTGGCATGGCCGTGTAGAGAGTGAAGCTGCACATTATTGTAATGTTTGTGAGGTAAGTTGGTGGTTTATACCATTCGGAGCTTAGGAAACTTCTCTCATGACTGCAAATCTTTGATAATAGGTACAGTCAAACCTGTGTTAAGCAAGCACCTAGGGTGGAATGTCAAAAAGTGGCTGCTTAAGACAGGTGCTTGTTTAATACAGGTAATTTCTACTGTTTTACCTTAAATGGGATATTAAATAGTGGCCTTTTAAGACAGGTGATGGCTTAATACAGGTGGCCTTTAAGACAGGTTTGACTGTAAAGTTCTTGATTTCAACAAAAACCTGTGTTATGGATATTCCTTGGAAGTGCCTTGGCAAGGTGCTAATTATGAAAAATCATTAGATTTGCCTTGCCATCACAACATTTGTTCTAGTGGAGAAATAAGAAAATCCTTACATAGCGAAAACACGCCTATTCAAATATATAGAAAATTCACCTCCAAAAAATGAAAATTTTCAGATAAAAAGCTCTGATATTTTTCACATTTTTGCTCAAAACATAGATTGTGGGTACTCATTAGAACTGCCTCACTCGATGTTTTTGAGCAGAAATATGAAAAATAATGTATACCCTGTAAACCGCAGTTTTATTATATAAGGGGGTCAAAATTATATAGGCATGTTTTCGTGATGTGTTTTCGTATTTTAGGAAGATACATGATCTATAATAGCTTTGTTATTTGAAGATATGTGACATTACTTTTTTTTTTTTTTTCTGTAAAACTTTTGGCCACACCAAGCAAAACATCATGTTAACTTCCTCAACCGGCACAGTGGCTCTGTGGTAGAGCGTCTGCTTTGTGACCGGGAGGTTGCGGGTTCAATCACAGGCCTGGTCATACCAAAGACTTTAAAAATGGTACTAGCTGCTCTTTTGCTTGGCACTCAGCATTAAGAAAGTAGAGCTAGAACTGGTCAGCTCAGTGTCAGTATAATGTGACTGGGTGGAATATCATGTCAAAGTGTCTGGGGCGTGATATTTCAGTGAGGCAGCACTCTAAAAGTGAGCATTGAGCTCCCTGCCACATCCAGACACCGTCGCGATATGACTGAATGATTGTTGAGAGCGACATTAAGCCCAGATCAAACAATCTTAACTTCCTCATGTTGACATACACCCCCCTTCCCCACCCACCTTTTTTACCATATAAAGTGGAAGCGGTTGGTGGATAGTGGGCTTTGCCTGGCTTCAGTATAAAAGAAGAAATTAATAAAACCCCAGAAAATTCATGCGCATGTTTTATTCATCAAACTGCATATTGGAAAGTAGCAGAGCCTAATCTTATTCAAGAACATTAGAGAGGTTCCAAAGTCTAAACTTTAACCTTTTGACTGTATATAAAAGCATAAAAAATATCTATTTATTTATTTCTCACAAATAAGACTTTCAAAAGACATTTAAAACATTTCATTCAAATTGTGTCCTTAACCCTTGTCCTGCTAAACCCGGATATACCTTGTCTTTGCAGACAGTGTAGATCCAGATCAATTGGCTTCTGAAGAAGCCAGCTGATCTGTATCTGCACTGTTTGCCATTAAGTATGTGAATTTATAGCAACACTCAGGATCAAGTAATCTGATTGGCTAAAAATTATAAGTGGGCGTGGCATCTTAATTTATTCAGCAGGACGAGGGTTAAAAGAAAGTTTGAATGAAAGCCTGCCCAGCAAACATGTGGTTATGTAAACTGACCGTGCTCATGATCCCATCGGGTTGACTGGGCCATAAAACCTCAACACAAAAACAAAAAAAAATCTGATGATTAAACCTACAGAATGCTAAACATGTATATGAAACTGAACATGTAATTTTCTTCCATAAAAGATATAGCCTCATCTTGCTAATAGCATCATCTTGCTAATAGCATCATCTTGCTAATAGCATCACCTTGCTAATAGCATCATCTTGCTAATAGCATCATCTTGCTAATTTTTCCAGGTTGAAGTTTTCAACATCCTCTTTGTGAAGGAGCAGGATCAGAAGTTTGTCGTACACTGCCAGGATTGTGCGAGAAAAATACATCCGAAACTGGAGGGATTCGTCATCCTAAACCAATACCATTTACAAGATCTCATTTCTACATACGATAATTTTCAGCTGAAAGTGAGTAATACATGTATATGTGAACATGGCCTTCATTTCTGTATACGTCCCTCATTTCTCATCTAACTTCAGATCCAAGGGTCATAAGTTAGAATCTCAGCTTGGCTGCATAACTTTCCCATAGATCTAAATATTAAGAGTGGGTATCAGGTAAATAGTTTTATTATTTGTCAGCGAAAAGATATGTCGTGGGTACTCATTAGAAGTGCCTCATCGAGGCACTTCTATTGAGTACCCATGACATATATTTTCGTAGAGAAATAAGAAAAATATAGATACTTTTTGGTTGAAAAAAGCGCCGTATCACGAGCATGCTTCCTTTAGTTTTTATACAGCCAGGCCTGAGCAAACTGCAGACAGATCTGATGCCACAAACTGACACATCTGTGAAGACAGTTGTAAGTCTGACTGGAGATCCAAGGGTGACAAGTTTGAATCCCACCTCAGCCACATTTCTTACTTGGAGGTCTTGTGAAAAAAAAGATGGTATTGATGTCCATGCATAGCCACAATCACAGAACATAGCCGTACTAATGACCCCAAGAGGAAGAGCAAACAAACTATACAGACAGTACACAAGACACAGACCAAAGACAAGAAAAGTTGCCAGGTCCAAGACGTCTTCCCGAGCAATTCTAGACAGGATGCACTAAACATAACAATAACAGAGGAGTTGTTAAGGGGGAGTATTTGATGATAATTCTGACATAACTTACTCATTCTCCATAAAAACATATGTTATGGGTGCTCATTAGAAGTGCCTCAGGGAGGCACTTCTAATGAGTACCCACAACATATGTTTTAATGGAGAAATAAGAAAAAATATCCCAGAATTATCCTCAAATACTCCTCCTTAACAAGTTCTCTGTTATTGTTAAGTTTAGTGCATCCTGTCTAGAATTGCTTGGGAAAACGAAGCGGGTTGCTTTGCTTTTCTTTGGTTTGGAACAAACAGAACACGAAAAAAAGCTGCACAGTGAACAACCACAAGGCTGTATTAATCAATTTTACAGGTACCAAATCTTCAGACCTGTTGTTGTTGTCTGCACATTTCCTCTAGGATGTATTCAAGTATATATCTTTTATATGTGTATTGTTTCAGACTGTGCCAAGTTCTTAATCCTGATGGAAGATAGCATCGAATCAGACAACAATCAAATCACAGCCTAAATATTATGCATCAGAGAGATTGTCCTCACGGTTGATTGAATCATCCAATCCAAGAAGATCATTTAGTCATGGCTGACAGAATCATCCAATCAAGAAAGATCATTCAGGCTTGTTTGAAAAAAATCATCCAATCAGTTTTAGTCATGGTTGACAGAATCATTCAATGAGAGAGCATCTTTTTTTGTTGTGATTGACAGATTGAACCAATTACAGTGTGTGGTTGAGATATGAATGAATAGTCATCTCATCCAAAAATGTTTCAAAGATATTTCTGGCAAAATGTTTTTTTTTGTTGTTTTTTTTTTTTTTGTTTTTTTTTTTTATTTTCCTGAAATAGTGTTTACCATTAAAATCAGGTTATATTGTATCATAACACATAGTTATTGTGTGAGCTGAAGGATTAAATGGGGCGGATTTTGAGTGTTTCTGAGCAAATGTGAAATACAGATTATCCTGCACCACATCGGGAGTTACACAAGGGCTCTTTCCTACTATGGGTACATGATAAATGCTACGTTCTCCAATAACTCTGCAGGCAAACAACAAAGCCCCTTGAGGGGTTCGGATACACTTGTATATTTTCTGCCATTTTCTACAAGGGAGACATTTTTTTTTTGTGATTTCATCTTAGCTTTCCTGTGCACTCGGACCCTTCTGAAAAGGGGTCTACTCTAAAAGGAAAGAATTTGCTCCCCATGGGAGCAAATTCTTTCCTTTTAGAATGGACCCTTTCAGATGGGATGTAAAGACAACTTTAGCAGAGTTACCTCCCATGAAAGTGTATCCATTCCCATAGAAAATGAAACTTTGAGGACATTTGCCCCCTTGCAGATACAGTGTAACTGTGCAGAGATTTTAACATTTTGTGGGGACAATTTTTATCCCCCGTCCATTTTTATGAGCTAAGGAAAACTCTGATGCCACGTAACTGCTCAAACTGATCAGGGTCCGTTGCTGTCTGGATTTGCCTGAAAACGTATTTCACTTGACTAGCCTAAGTGATGGATAATGGTTACAAACTGTTTCTCTCAGAGGACCTGTTAAGGAGGAGTGTTGGTGATAATTCTTGGATAATTTTCTCTAGTTCTTCATAAAAACATGTTTTTGGTACTCATTAGAAGAGTCATTTTTACAGAGATATATGAAAAATTATCCTAGAATTGTCACCACTTACTCATCCTTCAAACGTCCTCTGGGTGCATTTAAAAAAATATATATTAATGTTTTTGACATTTACCTTGCATGCTTTTTATTAACACTACAGGATATACTTACTTGTTTTGTGAAATCCTTATTTTATGTCCCAACCACAAAGTGGAGGAGGGCATATGTTTTACCCTTTGTCATACGTAGGTCTGTGTGTTGTCTTTCACACTTTATTGTACTATTTATGGCTCAACAACTTCTCCTCCAGTTTTCAACGTAATGGTTCAAAACTTGCACCATAGTAAGGATACAGACTGGCAGAGTTACATACCCTTAATTTATTTAGAAAATTTGTCTTATACATACGACATAGTAAGGTACTGGCAGTAGAGGGGGCATTCATCCCCTTTAGGGATCATCTAGTTTTTTTGCATGTTTCTTTTTTTTTCTCTTTCTTTTCTTTCCATGTTTTCATAGCTCTAGATAAGAGATGTATCCAGTAGAGATGCATTGCAAAATTTATCATGTACATGCACTGCAAATGCAATTGAAGTTTCTTATAGCATAATAATCCTAAGTATTGGGATACCATACCTATTTACCATACTTGTCATAAAATTTGAAATGGTCTATTCTACCACCTCTTGATGTGTCTAAAATATTGCTGTCTGTATGGCAAACAGTGTCGATGCTGATCTGATATCGCAGAATGCAGAATCTAATCTCTGTCTACATTGTTTGCAAAGGCCTGTCTGTCCCAATACTTAGGATTACTGCCGACCTCGGTGGCTCAGTTGAATGCGCGTCTGTCTGGTGATCAGGAGGTGGCGGGTTCGACCCCTGCCGGATCGGCAACATTCTTCCATGGAGATTTGATCATGAAATATTTTTGATGGTCATTCTCTCCCTTCTGCTGATCGAATACGGGCAGTTGTCAGTTTATGCCATTAGAATGTGCACAATACTGGTTAACCACTTAGATGACTAAGCCTATCCAGTAAAAGTTAGGTAAACTGACCGCGATCGATATGACCCCATTGAGTTGACTGGGCCGTAAAACCTCAACACAAACAAACTTAGGATAATAACGGTACATTAGGAAACCTGTCTCAGTTTAATATTTTTAAAAATTGTATAATTTTGTTCATGATCAGAAATCAACAATAAGTGTCCATAAATAAGTTCCTAAAAATAATTTGACATACTCTTTGATGGGAATCTATGTTCAAAAGAAAATAAATTAGCTTCTGCTGAAGAATCAAAACAAACCTCATATAATTACAGTGTATTAAAGTTAGTGACCTTCACCCATCCCTCCCATCCCACCATCTCCGCATGCACACAACTGAAGGAAGTTATGGGGAGGGGTGTATGTTGTGTTTATTATACAAATCCGATCAATATAGCATCCTGGATGTTTTTGTTTTGTTTCTAAGCTGTTCATCCTTATGTTACATGGGATAATATGACCTGGGCATATGTGAGCAGTGAAGACCCAGATCAGCCTTTGCATAGGTCTAGATAAGAGTGGATATCAGGTGAATAGTTTTCTTATTTCTCGACAAAAACATATGTTGTGGGTACTCATTAGAAGTGCCTCGCTGAGGCGCTTCTAAAGAGTACCCACAACATATGTTTTTGCCGAGAAATAAGAAAAGTATGAATACTTTTAAGGAATAAGAAAAGTATGAATACTTTTTGGAATAAGAAAAAAGTATGAATACTTTTAGGAATAAGAAAAGTATGAATACTTTTAGGAATAAGAAAAGTATGAAATACTTTTAGGAATAAAAAAGTATGAATACTTTTAGGAATAAGAAAAAAGTATGAATATTTTTAGGAATAAGAAAAAAGTATGAATATTTTTAGGAATAAGAAAAAAGTATGAATACTTTTAGGAATAAGAAAAAAGTATGAATATTTTTAGGAATAAGAAAAGTATCAATACTTTTAGGAATAAGAAAAGTATCAATACTTTCAGGTTGACAAAAGCACCTTATCAAGAGCTATGGCCTCTGTATCCACACAAAGTGACCAGGTCCTAAAGGGCCTGCTTACAGAAATCAGCGGGCATTGTAGAGTACATTGAGGTTTAGCAAAGGTCCTTGTCTAATAAATTTATGTGTCTGGATCTTTACTGTTTTCCAAAGACACTTTTTCTCACAGCACAGTGTGTACCATATTTGCTTTAAATGATCGGACATCTTATCTTCTCATCATACCTGTCCTAAAATTTGAATTTAACTGATTTAATTGATGGAATGAACTCACCCACACTATATATTGCTAACAGTGGAGATACTGATCAGACGCCGCATCTGATCTGGGTCTGTACTGTTTGCCAATTGTCCTTTTAGGGGTTTCCAGACTACAATGGGTTAAAGGTCATTTTACTGCCTGCTGATGTGTCTTAAATGCTGTTGGATGAGTAGTTTGCGGGCCTCCGTAGCCTAGGGGATAAGAGACTCTTAATCCATTAGGTTTCTTACCACTGAGGATCGAGCCTCGCTCGGGTTACATGTGGGAAAGCCAAGTTCTGCTTACGGATGGTCAGGTGGTTTTATCCCAGGTTCTCCCATTTTTGCCAACCTTTGATGAACGATGGGCTTGATATAAGTGAAATATTCTTGAAAGGACCGAAAACCCAATAAAAAATATTGGATGAGCAACAAACAGTGTTGACCCAGATCAGATGCTGCATTCTGCAGCATCTGATTTGGGTCAACACTGTTTGCTCAGGTCTTTCTGTCCAAATAGGTAGGGGAAATATGGTGTATATAACAAAACAGACCAGTCAGATAGTGTTTGTGTAAAGAATGAAAGGAATCATCTCACTACTCTAGACATCATTCAGAAAGTCGTTTTTTGTGTGGCGCTTTACTCAGAAAAGTAAATTTGCAAACTTTTGCCATGACTCTATTGTCGAATTACTTAAATTACCAATGCACCAGAAGTTATTCTCTCTCTTTTGGAAATAACCAGTTCATGTATTTTCTTTTTCCCATAGTTAAAAAAGGGGGCTGCAAGTTTGCAAAAATCTAAAGGGGTAGGTACATGTACTTTGGGTTCAGGTCTTTGACAAATTCCACTTGTTTGAAGTATTTTCACAGTATTGTTGTGGAACATCAGTAATCATTAAAAATCAGGAGAAAAGAAAAAAAAATGTTTTTTTAGTAAAAGTTTTCCTCAAAATTCTATTTTTCTATAGAAGTTGCATAAGTCAGACCCATTTTGGTCCATAAAATTAAGTGTACTGTAAATATTTGAAAACAAAACACAGAAACAGAAAAGACAAATAGTTCCTGATAAGATATGATCCGTCATATAAACAATTTTTTTTTTAGAATTAAATGCCCAGCAAAAAACATCTTTTCAGTGGATGTCAGAAGCACAGTAGGTAAAGAGTTGCATATTGATCAGGGCCGAGTTGTTCAAAGCTAACGATGTCGTTAGTTAACATTTACATCGAGTGATACGCAAATATGCTGAAAGTTTTTGCTGAAAAAATGTAAAAGCTACTCACATTTTTTCAGCAAAAAATATCAGAATATTGTGTATTGAATCCGCTAAAATAGTTAACGAAATGACCCTTAACAAGCTTGTTAAGCTAACGACGCTTTGAACAACTGGGCTCAGATGGCCATATTTATTGTCCATGAACTTCAAGGTTGCATTTTATTAATGAAAATCATTTTGTAACATATATACATGTACTTGTGTATTTCAAATAACATTTTACATTAAAAAGGCCATGAAATGAAAGTACATTGATATTACAGTGAGAATTATGAATATTCAAAGAGCAGTTTATATATTCATATATGTAGATTATGTAGATCTTTTACCAATTATTTGTAATGAATTCAGCTTGTAATGCAGCTGAAGTAAAATTTAATGCATTTGAATATTCATAAATTGCGGTAGTTATATATAAATATGTTTATTTGTAATGTTTATGGTAAATGTCCAAAAATTTCTTAAACCAAAGTTCCTGACAAAATGGCATATACAAACAGTCCAGATCCAGTCTGATCAGGGTCTACACTATTTGCCATTCTACTAAGTATTTTAACCCATTGTAGACTTAATGAACTCGCCCTCACTGTATATTTGAAGAGTCCAATTTCAGTTTTAGGTATGTCCGGCTATGAGACTTAGATATTCCTAGAGAAAAATGGTTGCACTATTTGCAAACAGTGGAGACCCTGATCAGATGCCACATTCTGTGGCACCTGATCTGGGTCTGCACTGTTTGCCAAATACCCTTTTAGGGGTCTCCAGACTACAATGGGTTAAGACGCACTTGCACAAAAAGCAAAATTTATCAAAACAAATATTGAATTAAGTTTTCAAAATTTTAGGACTTTTATGATATTTATTTTAATAATTTAGCATTCATTGATTAAAGGTAGGATACCATATTTACCCTAAACAAAGAGTATCAGGGTCCAGTTGTTCAAAGCTAACGCTGTAGTTAGTTAACGATTCATTAAAATTTACATAAAGTAATACGCAAATATGCTGAAATTTTTTGGCTGAAAAAATGTGAGTAAGTGCAGAAGCTACTCACATTTTTTCAACAAAAAATATCAGAATATTGTATATTGAATCTGCTAAAATAGTTAATGAAATGACCCTTAACAAGCTCGTTAAGCTAACGACGCTTTGAACAACTGGGCCCAGAACCACAACCTGAGGAAATGTACTTTCTGACACATATGCCAAATGAAAACTCAAATCAGTCTGCATGTTGACAGAGTCTGATTAGAGTTCATTGTGCACATGAAGAAACTTGGGCATCCTTATATATCCAAAATGCACCCAGTAAAGAATCTGATCACTGCAAGAATTTGCAGGCTGATCAGAGTCTGCAAGGCATTGTGGCTTATAATGCTGTGGTACCCTGTACCATTCCATGAGTACTTGATGGACAAGTGATACGACAAGAAGAGTAAGGAATAAAGCTGTCTGAATATTTAATAGACCTTATTTATTTAACGCTTAGCACTCTGGGTAAAATTTTCAGCAGACGACATTTTGAAATATTTTTCTTATTTTTCTCAGAAAACAGGATATGATATTTCATGCAAATTGTCTCCTAAGGAGACAATTCGCATGAAATGTCAAATCCTGTTTTCTGGGAAAAATAAGAAAATATCAATTTGTCGTCTGCTGAAAATGCCCAGAGAGTGGTAAAGGTTAAGTATTCTGCCAGTGTGTGTCAGTCTGATCAGATGCACCTGCTGATCATGGCTTTTACTTTCTACTTATTCTTTGAAGACACATTTGACCATGGCACAGGTCACATTAGCATTATTACATAAGAATCCACATTCAGCTAAATACATATTCAATAGCACCTCATTTGTACATTCATAAGCACTCTGTTATTCATCAGGAAGTTCAGCATTACACTCAAGCTGAATTCACAGACTGCTATGCAACCGTTACTAGGCCAGTATGACAACACTTAGTAAAGTATACTGTGATTGTTAGCAAGGTATCATATTAGATATAATGGAACGTCCAGTTACCATCACCTCCCAACAACAGCCATCTGCCTGTAATCACTTTTCTGATTCACTTGTGCCGTTTTAAGGAGGCAGTTTGCATGAAATACCAAATATCCTGTTTTCTGGAAAAAATAGGGAAAAAGGTTTCAAAATATTGCCTACTGAAAATTTTCCTCGGTTTGCAAAGCTTTAAGAAAAGTCTTATCTGGAATACTGTGCAGGGCAGTACCTTTATAATGCTGTGGTCTATGAAATCACTGGGAAATAATCATTTGCCAACCATGGCTTGAAGGGGTTACATCCAAACTAACATAAAAATGATGCACCAGTGTGTGAATACAGACAGAATGGACCCTGACTAGCTTAAGACAGTATTCATTTGTTTATCATGGCTCAAGGTAGAGACACAGTGTTAGAAAATTGACATGATCTCACATGCAAACAGCCAAGAATCTGACAGCCCGAGATAATTGACTATTGTCAAGCAAAAACTTGTTGATTGTTTTATTATTCTAGACATGAAAACATGTTGTGGGTACACAATTAAAGTACTTTGGCATGTTTTCATTATGATACCTTAAATCCTAATGTTTGGAAAGTATATTTGACTACTTGACATAACGCAAGGTAAATTGGTTTTTGTGTTAGAGCAGAAAACAGTAAAAATGCTGATTAAACTGATCCGAAGGAGCAGTTTAATCAGCATTTTTACTGTTTTCTGACTGGAGACCAGGAGGTCGCGGGTTCAACCCCCGCCGAGGTCGGCAACATTCTTTCGTGGAGATTTGATCATGAAATATTTTCTACGGTCACTCTCTCCCTTCCGCTGATTCAAGAAGGGCAGTTGTCAATTTCTGGCGAAAGAATGTGCACAATACTGGTTAACCGCTTAGAGGACTAAGCCTGCCCATTAAACGTGTGGTTAGGTAAACTGACCGCGCTCGACATGACCCCATTGGGTTGACTGGACTGTAAAACCTCAAGACAAACAAACAAATTTACTGTTTTCTGCTCCTTAAGCAGTTTGATCTGGGTCTGCACTGTTGGCTCAGACATATTTGTCCATATATTTATGGCAAGTATGGTACATAGCAGTATATTGATTTTTGTCTCACTGCAAAGTTCAGCTGTTATGTAGGGTGCCGAGGAGTTAGCGTTCCTGACTTCAGATCACAAAGTTCCAGTTTGATTCCCGCTATAGCCAGAGTTCAATTCTTGACTGTATGGCATCTCATTGTAAAGAACCTTGCATTACCTCTACTTGTCTTATTATGACCTAAACAGTATTGAATGAGATGTAAAACACCAAATCATCATCATCTATTGTGTAGGGAATGAGTTATTCCTGACCAGTTTGCCAAATAAAGGCTGATATAGTCAGACCAGTCTGGGTCTTCACTGTTTACATGCTGAGTTATGTTGGTATTTGTAAATGTGTCTCACTAACATATCAGGGAACTATTTATTAACGGTATGTTATACAATTGCAAGTATATTAAAAGGGGTATAACTCATGCTTGGCATGAATTTTATTAGCATTGATATTTGTATGTGAATAAAAACTCAAGTGCTACAGATTACTAGCCATATCTCAGTTTGTTTCTGAATGGTGAAAACATTTGTGATGGTGTTTTATGAGTACAGTATTTACTCTAGCCAGACAGATGGTCAGACAGCATGAGCAAACAGTGTAGACGCAGATCAGATGCTGCAAATGCAGCATCTGATCAGGGTCTACTCAGTTTGCCACTCATACAGCAGGTTAAAGACATCCGCAGGAGTAAAATGGAATTGCTCCACTTTTATGGAAGTAGTGTGATTAAGAACTTTAGGTGTCCAGATTTTTTGGTAAATATAGTATTGTCTGTAAAAGGCAGTGCTAAAGGGATGTCAGGACAAATGCTTTCATGGAAAAAAATGGACTAATTAGAGACCTGGTGCATGGCACTGTTACAGGAATTTATAATTACATCCTTGAAGAATACTTTTTGTTATTCTTCATAGGTTAAATGATAAAAAATTGCATTCTTGAAATTGAATTCTAGTGAAGTGGGTTAGTTGTTACTTAGTTTTGTCACTTTTTGAACTTGGTTACTTGGGAATTATGCAAAGTTGAAGCAGGTTTAGTGGGATATAAAGAGATGTTTTCTTTTATACATGGATTTGACACTTAGTGCATAGTGACAGTTTGCATGAAATGTCGTGCTCTTAGAAAAGTCATCAGTATTTCATTTATGCTTAGCATGCTGGATAAAATTTTCAGCAGATGCCATTTTGAAATCCTTTTTTTTTTTTCTTCTTCTCTTATTTTTCCTGAAAATAAAGTTTGACATTCCATGCAGATTGTCTGCCCAGGAGACAATTTGCATGTAATGTCAGACCTTTTGGGAGAAAAACGAGTTTTACAGTCTGCTGAATTAACTGTAAGCTTTCAGAGAGGTTAAAGTTATCTTAGAGACATGCTGAGATAAAAATCTGAGGGATAGATGTATTAACTTTTCACCTGCTTAATTTGAATACCAGATGACAATTTGATATAATTTCCTTATGTCTTGTCAAAAATAAGAAAACATATCCTTTCCTTACTTGTCTGCTTGTTTTCTTGTGTCATACTAAAAGGTTAAGAAAAGGCCAGGCAACCAGCACAGGTGTTTTGGGGTTGTGTATAATTCCCAAGTTATAAACAGAAGAATGTTTACTGACCATTATGTGACAATGGGAAATCCTGAAATTTCAATGGTAAAAGAAGGGAATTCCATTCTACGTCATGGTCATGAAACATTCATCATACAAGTTGTGTTCCTATGGAAGCAAAAGTCAAATAATTTTTTTCTGTTATACATGCAAGCAAACAACCAAAATAAAATGAAAAAAAAAAAAAAAAATATAGTTTGTAGCTTTAGCATTTTTCCATAGGTGAAGAATTTTTGCTTCAAACTGTAGTGATATGGACAATTTAGTAATGTACATGTAGTTTTGATTGACTTGTAGACTGATATTTAGAATTATTATGTATTTATTTCTGTTCCCTAGATGCTCAACTACATATACCATATACCATCCCCCATCCACTTCAGAATTATTCATTATACTATTCTTACGCATACCTCCAGAAAAGGCTTTTTTTTTTCGCATTACGAAAACATGCCTATTCAAATATACTGAAAAATTTTTTTTTCACCCAAAAGAAAATTTTCAGATAAAAATTCAGATATTTTTCATATTTCTGCTCAAAACATAGATTGTGGGTACTCATTAGAACTGCCTTGGTGAGGCAGTTCTAACAAGTAACCACAATCTATGTTTTTGAGCAGAAATAAGAAAAATAATGTATACCCCAGTAAACCCCGGTTTTACTATGTTAAATGGGGTTTAAGGGGGTCAACATTATATAGGTATCTTTTCGTGATGATTTTTTTTCTTATTTCTCCACAAAAAACATAAGTTGTGGTACTCAATAGAAGTGCTTCACCAAGGCACTTCTAATGAGTACCCACATATGTTTTTGTTGAGAAATAAGAAAAATATTTTCCTGATACTCCTTGTTATCTGGTACGGACTCAACATGACCTAAATAATGTTGACCGGGCTGCTAACTCTAAACCAACCAACCCTAGTATATGGAGCTATGTTTATCCTAAGTATTTGGCCTGGTAAAATGGTGTAGATCCAGATCAGACAATGCAGACTTGGTATCTGATCAGGATCTACTCTGCCACTCATCCAGTAGTGTTTAGGTGCACCTTAACAGATAAAGTAAAATGGAGTTCTTGAAATTATAGGACCAGGGCCCAGTTATTCAAAGCATCTTTTGCTTAACAAGCTTGTTAATGACAAACTCTAATGCCCAACTCATTAACAGCAAAAGCTACTCA
The DNA here is from genome assembly GCA_964016985.1 of Anodontia alba. Taxonomy (NCBI): domain Eukaryota; kingdom Metazoa; phylum Mollusca; class Bivalvia; order Lucinida; family Lucinidae; genus Anodontia; species Anodontia alba. The sequence goes on from OZ024832.1 coordinate 84,019,483, forward strand.
CAATTTTTCATCAAAAAATATCAATGTATTTGACCATATTTCAAGAAAGAAATTTTAACATCATGTTAGCTTACAACTTCATTGAGTTTTGAGCAACATGGCCAAGTATGGAAATTTTTTAAGGTGTCACAATAATTAGGATAAATATGATAGGTTGATCTCTGGGTCTGCTGTAGATTAGGGATCTGTCCAGATAAATGTTTTTATATTTCTCCACAAAAACATTTGTTGTGGGTACTCATTAGAAGTGCCTCACTGAGGCACTTCTAGTGAGTACCCACAATGTATGTTTTTGTGGAGAAATACTGCAAGAAAAATATCAGTTCTTTTTGGACTAAAATGTGCTATATCTTCATATTCATTGTTTTCTCCCATCATAAATTGACTCACCTGTATATTTAACACTGACCATTATCATATGTATTTATACATCTAAATTATTTATTTGAATCCTGTCAGGAACTAATATTTGATATTTTTGTACAATATGTATTGCAGTTTTGTACAATATGTATTGCAGTTTTGTACAATATGTATTGCAGATACTGTGAGTTTATTTGTTGTTCGTACATTAGAAAATGGTTCTAAATGAAGTTAAATTGTGGAGCCATGCATGGATAAACATACAAGAAAGTTTAAGTGAATTGATTGGATTCATATACAAGGAAAGTCACTCTGAAATGAAAACATTTGCCTCCCATCGCAAAGGGGGTTAGGAGTGGGGGGAAGGGGGGACTACTTTGAAAGGAAAGCATTTGATCCCCTGGAAGCAAATTCTTTCCTTTAAGGTTATAACATTGAGAAAAGACTCTTACAATAAGAATTAAGTCAATTCTCTCATTATTGGAATTTTTGTGTAAAACATACCCATACATATCCAAAATAGGAAAATTTTCAGACTAAAAATTCTAATATTTTGTCATATTTCTGCTCAAAACATAGATTGTGTGTACTCGTTAGAACCGCCTTGACAAGGTGGTTCTAATGAGTACCCACAATCTGTTTTTGAGCAGAAATAAGAAAAATAATGTATACCCCTGTAAACCCCAGTTTGACTGTATAAAAGTGGGGTTTAAGGACGTCAAAATTATATAGGCTTGTTTTCGTGATGATTGGTTATGATAACAATTTGACTGTCACAGAACCTTCACTTAAGAGGTAACAATTAGTCACACATTATACAAGAATATTGCATTTAATACTTTAAAGAAAAAAATTTGGATATTTGTTAGAATCACCTCAGTGAGGTGATTCAAATAAATATCCAGAACATATGTTCTATGAGGAAATAAGAAATAAGAGCAGATTACACATCAATCTGGGCCCAGTTGTTCAAAGCGTCGTTAGCTTAATGAGCTCGTTAAGGGTCATTTCGTTAACTGTTTCAACGGATTCAAAACACAATATTGTATTATTTTTTGCTGAAAAAATGTGAGTAGCTTTTGCATTGCAAAAGCTACTCACATTTTTTCAGCAAAAATTTTCAGCATATTTGCTTACCACTCAATGAAAATTTTAAGAAATCTTTAACTAACGACATCATTAGTTTTGAACAACTGGGCCCTGCTCATTAACTATTCTGTGCAATAACAAAATCATTTTAATGGCAACATCTTTGAGAACAAATGCTGTCATTGTAAGGAGGATTCACTGTAATTTATTTCTGATAATAGAAATCTGAAGGAATTCGAACTTATTTTAGATGATTTATAGATAAATGAACTCGCACACAGTATTCAGGGATTAGACACATATTAACAGTAACCGCTCTCTGGTCAAATTCAACAAACAACAGATTGATGATATTTATTCTTATTTTTTTACCAGAAAATAGGCTTTGACATTTGACATTTCATGCTAATTATCTCTGAGAAATGGGGGTGGTCGGGTGGTGCGAAGGTGCTGTGTATCTTACATCACTGGGGCATCCAACTGATATTGGCTTACAGTTGCGCAAGGCCTGCTATCCTTGTAGTGGGTAAGGGTAGAGGGGGAATGTTTTTATTTCTTCTGTTTCTTCACTTTCATTCCTGTTCCTCTTTCTTCCCTGTCCCTCTCTTTCATCTCCTCTACTCTCTCTTCTATCTTTTTTCTCCCTTTCTCTGGGAGACGACACAAAATGACCCTCAAGGGTTGACGTGTCGTTAAACCCCAACACAATCAATCAAAATCTCTGAGAAAAATATTTCAGTATCTGCTGAAATTTTTATCCAGCATGCTAAAGTTTAATCCTTGGTGAAGTTCCTGTGATGTTCTACAGTAGTGATCTCTTTTTGAAAGAGAGGCAGTATTTCAGCTTAGAGTGACCTCCCTTTGAGATGTTTCCATTCACTGAACTGCGCATCATGCAGATAAGATTTATTTTCAGGCAAAAGGTATGGCTAATTTTCTGGGCCCAGTTGTTCAAAGCGTGGTTAACGAGCTAGCTTAACGAGCTCGTTAAGGGTCATTTCGTTAACCATTTTAGCGGATTCAGTATACAATATTCTGATATTTTGTGCTGAAAAAATGTGAGTAGCTTTTGGCAAAAGCTACTCACATTTTTTCAGCAAAAAATTTCAGCATATTTGCGTATCGGTGGATTAAAATTTTAACGAATCGTTAACTAACGACATCGTTAGTTTTGAACAACTGGGCCCTGATTTCTCCATGAAAACATGTTATTGGTACTCATTAGAAGTGCCTCATTGAGGCACTTCTAATGAGAACCCACATCATATGTTTTTGTGGAGATATACATTACGAAAACGTGCCTATTCAAATACATTGAAAATTTTACCACCAAATACTGAAAGTTTTCAGATATTTTCATGGAGCAGAAATAAGAAAAATAATGTATACCCCTGTAAACCCCAGTTTTACTATATAAAAGAGGGGTTTAAGGGGGTCAAAATTATATAGGTATGTTTTCGTGATAAGAAAAAAATTTATCTGTTACCCAATCTTATATCTTGAGCTATGATGTGGACTGGATGTTCACTAGTGTTATATACATGTGTGTGTACATGTACGTCCAAGTATTTTCTGGGCAGTAAATAATGGTTTAAGGTCTTGGCTGTTAATGATGTACCAACTTGCACATATTATGATGCAGGTCCCTTTATTATATGTGTGTATATTTTTCTTTTTTGTTTTGTTTTCTGTTTTATGCTTCTGTAAATTAGGTCACCTATGAGAGTGTGTTATTTTATGACCTTCATTTCCGGTTTTGTTTGACGAGAAATGAAATCACATCTGATGCTATCAGCCTTTTTTTTGTGTGATTTTTATTTGCGTCCCACCACTAGAAAATAAAGGAGTATAGCGGTCATATGCACAGACATCCTATCCATTCAGGGCCCAGTTGTTCAAAGCTAACGATGTCGTTAGTTAACGATTCGTTAAAATTTAAATCAAGTGATACGCAAATATGCTGAAATTTTTTGCTGAAAAAATGTGAGTAGCTTTTGCAATGCAAAAGCTACTCACATTTTTTCAGCAAAAAATATCAGAATATTGTATATTGAATCCGCTAAAACAGTTAACGAAATGACCCTTAACGAGCTCGTTAAGCTAACGACGCTTTGAACAACTGGGCCCAGGTCTTTTGGTGATTGCAATATAATCTTCAGTATCGCGAGATTGTGTAGGTGGAAAACAAAGGCCTTGATCAGAATGCGGGAATGTGATCTGGGCCTTCGGCGCCTTTGCTGAAAATACCATTTCTCCTGGTTTGACTTATTCCCTATGGCTGTTCACAGAAAATGAGTTGCTTAGAGGGCTAAGCCTACCCAGGAAAAGTGTGGTTAGGTAAATTGCCATGATCTTAATAGTGTGGACTAGGCCGTTAAACTGAAAACCAATCAACCAACAGGATTCACAAGAAGTATAGTAAGGGTTAAACATGCCATTAGAGCCGGCCTCGGTGGCTCAGTTGGATGCGCCGTCCGACTGGAGACCAGGAGGTCGCGGGTTCAACCCCCGCCGAGGTCGGCAACATTCTTTCGTGGAGATTGATCATGAAATATTTTCTACGGTCATTCTCTCCCTTCCGCTGATTCAAGAAGGGCAGTTGTCAGTTTCTGGCGAAAGAATGTGCACAATACTGGTTAACCGCTTAGAGGACTAAGCCTGCCCAGTAAACGTGTGGTTAGGTAAACTGACCGCGCTCGACATGACCCCATTGGGTTGACTGGGCCGTAAAACCTCAACACAAACAAACATGCCATTAGAACTGTTTTTTCAAAGGCTGTGACTTCCAGTACACTGCACAACAAGGCTAATACTGTTTGCATACATTTGAATTACCATGTTTGGCAAGTATTGTCATATGCATACATGAAGCCTCCGGGTGCCCGAGTGGTTAGCCCTTCCGACTTCAAATCAAGAGGTGCCGGGTTTGAATTCCAGAGGCAGAATTCAGCGCATGACTGAGGGGTGCTTCATTGCACAGAGCCTTTCATTATCACCATTCCATTGTCTCAGTCCCGGTAAGCATTCTACATAAATCTATAGCTGGCCGTTATCGGCCCGTCAGGGTAGCTGACGGGCCGATAACGGCCCGCTGTAGATTTATAAAGAATGCTAGCTGGGGTATGACTTAGATAATGTTGAAATCATTTCGAAAACATGCCTATTCAAATATATTGAAAATTTTACCCCCAAAATATGGAAATTTTCAGATAAAAATTTTTTTTCTTCATATTTCTGCCCAAAACATAGATTGTGAGTACTCATAAGAACAGCCTCAGCGAGGCGGCCGCCTCGCTGAGACAGTTCTAATGAGTACCCACAATCTGTGTTTCTTTTAGCAAATAAGAAAAATAATGTATACCCCAGTAAACCCCAGTTTTACTATATAAATATGGGGTTTAAGGGGGTCAAAATTATATAGGTATGTTTTCATGATGTGGACATAAAACACCAAATCATCATTATCATCATCATATGCATTCAGTGAAGGGCCAGACAGATGAGTACATGTACTCTGAACTGGGAGGTTGTTGCCTGCATATGCCTTGATCTCTTATCATGACATCTTTTTTTTTTTTTTTTTTTTTTCTTTTCACCTATTACAGTTAATTTTCTTCTGGTTTATGTTTGATAATGTGTTGTATGTTTTGTTAATAATTCTTTGCTTCTGTAATGAATGAAAGAAAATGAAGTCTAAAATGAAAAATGTGTTTTGTGTTGTTTTCACATTCACTCACATCATAACACCAGACAAGACATTTTATTTTCCAACCAAAAAGCTTAATTTCTTACTGTTCCAGGAAAACAATACATTACGAAAACATGCCTATACAAATATATAGAAAATTTCATCTCAAAGAACTGAAAATTTTCAGATAGAGAAAAGTCTGATATTTTTCATATTTCTGCTCAAAACATAGATTGTGGGTACTCGATAGAACCGTCATGCTGAGGCGGTTCTAATGAGTACCACAATCTATGTTTTGTGGGTATCGATGTATGTGTGTGTGTGTGTGTGTGTGTGTCGGGGGGTGGGGGGTGGCGGTGGGGAGCGGAGGATATTGCTCTTACTTTTTTTTCAATCATGGGTCGATACCGATCTATATACTTTCAGCTTTGTTTTTGCCAACACTATTATACGCATACGAAACTTGGTCAGTTTACCAAGGCATGACAAAAGACTGAACCCCTGAACCATTTCCATACAAGCTGTCTTAGAAAACTTCTAAAGATCAAGTGGCAAGACGGGATTCCAGACACAGAAGTCCTGAAAAGGGCAGGGATGCAGAGCATACATACTCTGCTGAAATTGGCACAGTTAAGATGGACAGGCCATGTTGCCAGAATGCCTGATGAACGTTTGCCAAAGAAAATCCTCTATGGAGAACTTCAAGTAGGAAAACGCTCCCATGCGATACAAGGATACCATCAAAGCCTCCCTTAAAGACTTCAACATACCAACCGAGTCATGGGAACAGATTGCACAAGATCGTACGAAGTGGCGAGGCCTCATAAAAAGAGGAGCTGGTGAATACGAAGCAAAAAGAATCAGCGAAGCCGAGCAGAAACGTGCACAGCGGAAAGCCAGAGCTAAGGCATCACCAACAGAGCTTTCTTCCTCAGACCGCTCTTGTTCTATCTGCAACAGGCAGTTTAGAGCTAAGATTGGTCTCATCTTAGAACACACAAATAATAACACATCACATAGTTGATTAGGATTGGTCATTGTCAGTATAGACAGACGAACAAGAAGTGTGTGTGTGTGTGTGTGTGTGTGTGTGTGTGTGTGTGTGTGTGTGTGTCAGCAAAAAGGTCATATCACTTTGCACATTTGTTGCAAGTTTTAAAAAAATCCTTTAGTCTATAATAGGGTCCTCAACATGCTAAAACAAAACAAACAAAAGTTCATTTTATCTTCTGACGTTGAAAACTTTTACTAAAAGTTCGTCATAATTTTGTTCCATTTGATTTTCCGCTCGGTCCCAGCAAATAGGCATATGATTTATCCTTTCTTACGAAGGTACATTCGCGTAGTGTACATAATTAATTCTCTGAAATTGTTATTCTAAAGACAGGAGGTTTTCTTTGATTTTAAAAACTTGATTTTGGTGTGAACTTGAAGATCACATTGTAAAGATGTTTTAATATGCACGCAATAATGCTGAATCGAAGGATTTGACAAAAATAACCACTTTATGAGATATACCATAGCTTCATGGCACGTGCATTCTTCCATACAGAGGCTGACAGAATTAGAATTATAAGACTTCGTCTAATAAACTCCTTCTCCCTCAAAGCTAGGAGCGGAGCCAGGAATATTCAATAGGGTGTTCAAAATTTTTGAGGTTGGGATTGGAGTTTCGTTTGAAATTTCAAATTACACACAGTACATGCAAGTAGCCCCATCATTCGAACAGACGCCATAAAACGCGGCGTCTGATCAGGATCTGTACTCTTTGCCACTTATCCAGCATTGTTTGACAGAACAGGTAGTAAAATGGAATTGTTGAAACTTTAGGATAAGTATAAAGTAAAAATTAAATGAACGGCAAAAGGAAGTGTGTGTGTGTGTGTGTACGTGCGTGCGTGCGTGTATGTGTGACTCCTCTCCGGATCCGCCCCAGAAGATAACTCACGTTTATGATTTTTTTTATTAACTGGGCTTTTTTTTTTATATAAAATGGTTGCTGCAGTTCTGACTTTTCATACCGTTTGTCGGGTGGTTTGTTGGGTATGCCGCTGTGTAAAGTGGATTTGACTTATAAAATGGTTTCATCTGCAGATCAGTGAAAGGAATAACCCTGAAAGAAATATACCATGTCACATGGTCCTCTTTACATATTAAAGGTATGTGTGTATTTTTTTTTTTTTTTTTTTTTTTTTTTTCTGTTTTTGAGGGTATTTACAAGTGACGGCCCCTTATGTCTATGAGGGCCACTCTAGGCCTATGTCGCCGTCCGACTGGAGACCAGGAGGTCGCGGGTTCAACCCCCGCCGAGGTCGGCAACATTCTTTCGTTGAGATTGATCATGAAATATTTTCTACGGTCATTCTCTCCCTTCCACTGATTCAAGAAGGGCAGTTGTCAGTTTCTGGCGAAAGAATGTGCACAATACTGGTTAACCGCTTAGAGGATTAAGCCTGCCCAGTAAACGTGTGGTTAGGTAAACTGACCGCGCTCGACATGACCCCATTGGGTTGACTGGGCCGTAAAACCTCAACACAAACAAATCTAGGCCTATTTCAGGCGTCTGATCAGTTGCAGTACAGAATTAAATACCATTAAATTAACGTCGTACGCATAGGACCCTGATCAGAGTACGTGGATGCCCACGCTGAGCTGGTCTATCATAAATAAAGATATACGATTTATCATGCCAAATATATAAATATCATAGGGCCCTTTTCACTTTGGTATCATCATTTTTAACAATATTTGGACTACACAAAAAGACTATCAAGACATGCCGGGTAGTTATCACGAGGGGAGGGGGTGGGGTCCTAGCTAAGCCTGTGCGTCCATACAGTTTAATCAGGACACGTGATCCTTTCAGCCTTGTAGTAGACCAACAAATATATCTTTGCAAACAGTGTAGATCCAGATGAGATGGCTCGTAACGAGCCATCTCATCTGGATCGAAACTGTTTGCCATTTTGTTCTCGATTTTGTCCAACGCCACATGTGCAGCAATTGACATGTCTGAATTTAAAAATGGAAGGGTCCAGTTCAGAAATAAGGGAGAACGGCTTAATTTGAAGTTCATCGCTCTGTACAGCGTCCGACAGCAGACTTATCTGAGCGTTTGGTCTGCGCAGATGCCCCAAATGTAGCGGCTAAGTTTATGCACTTTGTGGGCGGTTACTGGTGCCAAACCTTAGTTTCTCGTAAAAATATAAATAAGTAAATAAATAAAAGTGTTCTCTGCTACAGTTGTTATTAGCAGTTTAAATAAAATGAAAAGGCAATACCTACTTTTTTTTTCTTCCCCGTACTATAAATGATCAATATATGACTTTCATGCAACAAGTGAAACAAAAATCGAAAAAAAAAAAATAAAATAATAAAAAAAAGGTCTTATCCGCAGGGTTTGATCAGAGAGCATTATTGCTTTGCATTATATCGGTATTCGTATCTGTAGGAAAGGATGGTGCAGAGTATTTGGGGTCGTTATAACATTTTCAACACGTGTTTAGCCCATTGTATATTGAAGATCGAGACTGTTCCACACTATATATTGGGAGAGCCCAATTTCAATCTTAGGTACGTCCCGCTATGAGGTTTACATTTTCCTAGAGAAAAATGGCTAACTATTTGCAAACAGTGGAGACCCTGATCAGACGCCGCGTTCTGCGGCGTCTGATCAGGTTCTGCACTGTTTGCCAATTACCCTTTTACGGGTCACCCGACTAAAATGGGTTAGACAACCTATAGTGGACCTATTTAAACACAAAGGAGGTAAAATACATAAACAAGAAGAACTTTCAGAAAAGATGATAAGCGACGAAGTATAGTACATATTTTTTTTACGTTTTTTTTTCAATATTGTAGTAGAGGTTCTTAAAACGAAGTCCATTCTACACCCGAAACTTTGACAGTTTCCTTGTCAAAGTCACACCCCACTCCACGAAACGCAGGATACGGGTTTGGATTGTTATCTAATTTCACCGCCGTAATCGTCTTTCTTGGCACGTCTTTCTTCATTTAGACATACCACACCATTAATCTGGAATGACTAACAGACTAACGCAATCCTTTAATTCATAGGACGCCTGATTGTACCCTTTCATTTGATGTCCTTGTCTGTTTGTCTGAACTTTCAGACTTGCCACTGGTTGAACGTTTTATGAATGTTCTATGGCTTGGGTATGTCAACCACATTTCTTGGTGTCAACAAAACTTACGCTGTGATTCCAATACGAAAACACACCTATTCAAATATAGTGAAAATCTTACTAGCAAAAACTGAAACTTTTCAGATAAAAAATTCTGATATTTTTCTTATTTCTGCTCAAAACATAAATTGTGGGTACTCGTTAGAACCGCTTCGACGAGGCGGGTCTAACGAGTACTCACAATGTATGTTTTTGAGCAGAAATAAGAAAAATAATGTATACCCCTGTAAATCCCAGTTTTACTTTATAAAAGTGGGGTTTAAGGGGGTCAAAATTATATAGACATATTTTCGTGATGAATATTCGCTTAATTGCAGGCGATATCGATCATAAGAGAGGAAGCTCTGTTAGTCACACACGGGGTGGTTCAATAGTCACTTTAAATGGCGATATCGACCATGCTGTGATCGATATCGCAGTGAATTACGTCCTGAGTGACCGACAGCGTCTTGAAATAGGATAGATATCTCCATGCAAAGCGACTATCGAAATATCTCGTAGAAGGTGGAAATAAGGAACCACGGATCATATACAGGAAACACCTTGGCTCATTCAATGCGAAGTGACGCTGTCATAGCTACGCCTATAATGGTATATACCAAATTTACACTTTTCTACAACCATTGACCAGTTCTGAGTCGTTTTAGCACCAAGTTTCATCCGATTCCATAAAACAATTGAAAAGATATTGAAATTTGTCCAGTTTACTTTTGAGCACCCCTCGTATGTACGGAATGTACAGACCATCATCAGCCTTCATAGTACAGGGACGGCTAGACCTCCTTTCATTCAATTTCATTTTCATGGCATTACGAAAGCATGCCTATTCAAATATATTGAAAATTTTACAACCAAAAAAAGAAAAAAAAATCAGATAAAAAATTCTGATATTTTCCACATTTCTGCTCAAAACATAGATTGTAGGTACTCGTTAGAACCGCATCGGCGAGGCGGTTCTAACGAGTACCCACAATCTATGTTTTTGAGCAGAAATAAGAAAAATAATGCATATCCCTGTAAACCCCAGTTTTACTATATGAAAGTGGGGTTTGAGGGGGTCAAAATTATATAGGTATGTTTTCGTGATGGGAAGTTTTTGATAACTTTGATATTGTACTCTCTCTAAATATTCGCACACCTTACACTTTACTTTATACGTCTCCTATCGGCCTCGGTGGCTTAGTTTGATGCGCGTCCGACTGGTGATCAGGAGATCGTGGGTTCGACCCCAGCTGGGTCAGCAACATTCTTTCGTGGGGACTGATCATGAAATATTTTCTACGGTTATTCGAGTCAAGAATGGCAGTTGTCAGTTTCTGGCGAAAGAATATGCACGGTACTGGTTAACCGCTTAGAGGACTAAACCTGCCTAAAAGTGTGGTTAGGTAAATCGGCCTCGCTCGAACGCAAACAAACAAAATACACTTCTCAAAAATTTCAACTAGTCCATTTTACTACCTGTGAATTTGCCTAAAATTGCTCGGCGAGCAGCAAACAGTGTATACTCTGATCTGGTTCTATACTGTTTGCGCTGGCCTGCCCGTCCGAATACTTAAGGTAAGTTCTTTAATAAGATCAAATCGACCCCCTCCTCTCAGAAATTTTGACCCCCTCCTCCTCCACCCCCCCCCCCCCCCCATTCCACGCACACACATAACCTCGTATTACCCTGCATGAGAAAATGGTCTTTATCTCAAAGGAGCTAGATCAACTTGCGTTTCTGCGACGTTTGATCAGGGTCTACGCTGTCCGCTTACAGAATCACTGAAATTGATTTTTTAAAATATTGATGGACAGCATACCCAGCTAACATTCTTTATAAATCTACAGCGGGCCGTTATCGGCCCGTCAGCTACCCTGACAGGCCGATAACGGCCCGCTATAGATTTATGTAGAATGCTTACTGGGTAGCATCTGGTGAGACTGCGCAATATAGATACTGAACTAAGCATTGGCTATTTGTATGATGACATAATGACCCTTTTCTAATGTTAAGGTTCATCAACGAAATACACTGGGTGTTGATCTGGGCCCAGTTGTTCAAAGCGTTGTTAGCTTAACGAGCTCGTTAAGGGTCATTTCGTTAACTGTTTTAGCAGATTCAATATACAATATTCTGATATTTTTTGCTGAAAAAATGTGAGTAGCTTTTTTTCAGCAAAAAATTTTAGCATATTTGCGTATCACTCGATGGAAATTTTAACGAATCGTTAACTAACGACATCGTTAACTTTGAACAACTGGGCCCTGGATGTCCAGTTGTTCAAAACTTAACGAAGTTGTTAGCTTGCGTGATTTCAAAATTTCTGTCTTAAATTATGGCAAATACATTGATATTTTTGATGAAAAAATCTGAGTAGCGTTTGCATTGCAGAAGCGCTCACATTTTTTTACAGTTAAAATATCAACGTATTTGAAAATACCTTAGCTACAACAGTTAATGAGTTTGTCATTAACGAGTTCGTTAGGCTAACGATGCTTTGAACAACTGGGCACTGTCTGTCACATAAAGAGCAGGGAAATATGGACTAGGAAAAAACAATAAACGGACTAACAAAACAGTAATTATTATTATTATTATTATTATTATTATTATTATTTTGTGAAAACAACAACGTTTTTGACAATATATTGAAGCATGTCACTAGCTTAACCCTTAATTCTTTTTTTTTTTTATTTTTAAGAGAAACTCAGTATTGGCATTTCATTCACGTGAAGTGCCAAGTCTTATTTCCTCGGTAAAATGATAATAAGACACAAATTAAAATGTCGTCTGCTACAATTTGTACAGAGATTCAAGGTTAAACCTTTGCACAATGCCTGTTATATTTTGTTTCATCTATTGACATTATTAGATTAATGTTCTTTTATTTCGTTAAAAACGCTTAAAATGATATTTTAGAATGAATTTTTACTTTTGTCTATTTTTTTTATCTTATTATTTTTTCTATTATTCATGGTATGATGTGCACAATCAAAACAGAATTGTGTTCTCTCTGACGTAATTCTAATGTAGAAGTTAAGGTGTATGGATTATCCTGAAATCATTTTTTTTTTTTTTTTTTAGACAACCTTTGCTAACAGGAAGTTGTCTCCCCAGTATCCGAAACCTTACGCTTACTGTTAGAGGGAGTATTTCAAAATATCGTCTATCAATATATTAAGTGTGTCGCATTACTCTTCTCTGATCCTTTGTTTATTCAGTGGGCGTATTTGTAAACAGCGTTGGTCTTTTGCTTAACATCTATATCCTATGCGACAGGATATTTGCGGTACAGTCGAACTTCAATGGCTTGAACACCTTTAGGACCATGGAAAATTGTTCGCGCCATGGGTAGTTCGAGCCAATGAAGGTTAATCATGCCGCCAGGTTGGGAAGCAAATATTGCTAATTCTGGGAAATCTATCGATCTTCTATACAATAATTGCATGTTGTGTGTACTCATTAGAATCGCCCCGAAGAGGCGATTCTAATGAGTACACACAACATACAATTCCATTATGAAATAAGAAAGCTTCCTTAAATATTTGTTTTCTTGATCTATCGGGAGAATTTCGTAGGGACTCAAAACCGAGTTCGAATTAGCCATGGTGAACGAGCCATCGGTGTTCGAGGTATTGAAAACAACTAAAAAGAGACAAAATAAAAAATAACAAAATGGAGGCGTATGCACGTTATGGTGCATTTTTTTTATTTTCCCTGACTATATCGACATTAAGAATTTGCTAAATTTGTAAAAAAAAAAAAAAAAAAAAAAAAATAATAATAATAAATAAAAATAAAATAAACAAGAATGAAAATAACCACGGAAAAAAAGAAGAAAGAACGAAAGAAAATTCTCTATCACTCATTTGTGAGCTGTTGTGGTGAGTCTCATTTTTAGAAAAAAAAAAAATGAAACGTTTCTTTTTCCGTTGTCTATAGTTAAAGCACACTTAAAAAGTGGATCGACACCTATGTCAAATTTCAAGCCGTTAGTTTTTAAAAGGTTTCGACTTTTATATGGTTTAATATGGGCATTCTTTCTTCGCCAGCTTTAGAAAAGATTATCGGTTATTGTGTATAACTTGTGTAGTCCGAAATGTAAACAACCCTATACTCAAATATACTGAACTGTGATTAAACTAGATATGGAATATTTCTTCACATAGTAAGTGCTTTCTCTTCATATGAAATATGGGGTTATTGCATTGATACTGATGAATATTGTCCCGAGTTGGAATATCAAAGGACGACGGGTTTGGTATCCCAGCGCGGGGCGTTATTCACCAATATCGGTACAATAACCCTTTTCTTATATAGCTATAAATATTTTAGATCATTTTCAGTTGTTTTTCGCCCCAGAAAGGCATTTTTATCTGAAATTCTGAACCTGCACAGATTTCTCCCACTTTGTGGCGTAATCGCCCGAAGACGTCGTTATTCACACTTCAAATGAAGGTGTTATAAAAATGATGAAAGGTTTGAATTCCTCAAAGGCTTTGGGACCTGATGAACTTCATCCTAGAGTCCTTAAAGAACTTACGGTAGAACTTGGTCCTGTATTTGCTCATTTGTTCCAACAATCTCTTCATAAGGGTGAAATCCCCAAGGAATGGTCTTTGGCTAACATCTGTCCACTTTATAAGAAGGGCGACAGAGCTTTACCAAGTAACTATCGTCCAGTGTCTTTGACATGTGTCCCTTGCAAGATGCTTGAACATAGTATGTACAAATATTATGGCTCATCTTGATGAACACAAGCTTCTATCAGACAGGCAACATGCTTTCAGGAAGAATCGTAGCTGTGAAACTCAGTTGATCGCAGTAATAAATGATTGGGCCAAAATTTTGGATGCAGGAGGTCAAGTAAATACATTCATATTGAACATTGAGAAGGCCTTTGACACTCCTCCTCATGAACTTCTGAAATGCAAACTTCATGAATATGGCATAAGTGGAAAAACTTTAGTATGGATAGATTCATTTCTGTGCAATAGGCAACAAAGGGTTGTAGTCAATGGAGCAAAATCTCAATGGGCACCTGTTTTGTCTGGTGTGCCGCAGGACACTGTTCTCGGTCCACTGTTGTTTTCCTTGTATATAAATGAAATCCTGGTTGGAAGAGAATATAAGATTCGTTTATTCGCTGATGACTGTGTCTGCTATCGTCAGATTGATAGCACTGAAGACACGTAGAAATTCCAAAAGGATATTGATCAACTGGGCAAATGGGCCAGGAAATGGGGTACGAGATTTCAGCCAGTGAAATGTAACATTATGCAGCTTTCTAGGAAGCGGATCAAAAAGATCAATGCAGTTTACTCCTTAGAAGGAACAGTCCTCGAAAATGTGGACAATATTAAATACCTTGGTGTAACAATTGCTAAGGATTTGAAATGAAATACTCATGTAAGCAATGTTTGCACAAAAACAAACAAAACTCTTGGATTCTTAAGACGTAACCTATCGTCATGCCCCCCACCCCAATTTGTTAAGGAAACGGTATACAAGGAGTTGGTACGACCAATCCTGGAGTATGCTAGCCCTGTTTGGGACACATATGTTTGGGTCAATATGGAATAGTAGTCCAGGAAGATTTAGAAAAGGTTCAGAACCGTGCAGCTAGGTTTGTGACTGGAAACTACAACTTTGAATCTGGAAGTATGACTAGCATTCTTGAACAGTTAGTGTGGGAGTCTCTTCACAAGAGACGCAAAGATAGTAAACTCATATTGCAATTCAAAGGTCTCAAAGGTAGAGCTAGTATACCTTGTAACGACTTCAACCCCCAAATAGGCGCAGTAGGAATCGGCATCCAATGGCATTTCAAGTGCCATATGCTAGAACTGACATTTATAAGTACAGTTTCTTCCTAGACACCATTAGGGATTGGAATGCACTCATTGAATCTATAATTTCCTCTGCTGAAAGTTCTGAGGACCCCGTTGCTAGATTCACATCACTTGTGAGATCTAGAGACTAGTCTTTGCAATCGTTGGCCCTGGTGAATGAATGTCTAATGATGTATCACCAGTAAAATATTCTGATTCTGATTCTGATCAAAAGCAACATGTGACGGTAACAGTCGAACGCATCCGAATGAGCGTGAAAGATCGATCGGATCAGATCATGCACGCTTGCTCATCGGAGCCGGAACATATAAGAGCTTCTCCGCAGTTCCATACATTAATCATACACTTAAATCAACCAAGGGGACCGGGTACCCTTGGTAGATTTTCCACCCTTTTTATCTACGGGAGACACCTTTGAGACTTCCTGTTTGCCTTCCTACACACATATTCCCTTCTGAAAAGCTATCTACACTAAAAGGGAAGTAAAGGAGCAAATACTTCCCTTTTAGTGTAGACACCATTTTCAAAAGGAACAAAAACAATTTTGACAAAGTTGTCTCTCTTGAATGTGTATCGATTCCTTTTTTGAACTTTTCCTCATTTCCAAAATGCTAAGGCAATAAATTTCAAAGTACAGTCGACTCTCGTTATCTCGAACTCGCTTATCTCGAATAACCGCTTATCTCGAAGTGAAAATCTGGTCCCTTTTTAAACACAGAGAGCTACCAGAAGACAACAAAATATTGTGGAAAAGAGGAGAAATCTTAGGAGCAATTTCTCCTCTTTTTCACAATATTTTCAATATAACTCCAACTTAGGAGTCAAATTACATATTCATTCTGTTTAAGGTGTTTGTTCGATTAATTGTTTTCCTCAGTTCCGCAAATCTGATATGTCGAAGTACGGATATCTCGAAGTGTTTCATAGAGTCCCTTGGAGTTCGAGATAACGAGAGTCGACTATATACGGAAGAAACCTAAACCTTTGGGAATTCTGAAAAAAAAAAAAAAAAAAAAAAAAAAAATGAAAAGATATATTTTCAAGGACGAATCAATGGTGTAGATGCCTTTGGGATTTTAGACATTTCTATATATCCATGGTTCTTAGTCTTCTAGCCTTAAATGGAATGGATACACAGCAAGGATGCAACTCTTTCAAACCGTGTAGCCCACGGCCCTTCTCTAAAGGGTTGTACACTAAAAGGAAAGAATTCGCTGCCTGCTAGAATGGATTAGAGGTGCAGGAATGCAAACAGTATGTAAAACATATCTCCCATGTAAAAATGGAGGAGAGCTGCTGCGGTCCAATATTAGAAGTTTAAACTTTCAGAAGAAGCATATTATGGTCAGCCTTGCCATCATTGTAGATACACTGTAAAGCACCCCCCCCCGCCCCCCACCCTCACACAAACACACACGAATTATTTTCCTTTTTACGAGTATCATCGCAGAAATTCTAGGTAAAGGGCCAATCATTAAAATTTGATAATATTATGCAAATTTATAGTAAATGTTAAGTTTTTCTCAGTTTGCATAAATTCCTAATTATTCGCTTTAATACTGTTTTTTTTTTTTTTTTTTTTTTTAAATTGCTAGAGCCCTATTTTACATATACTTGTTATGTCAATATCAAATTTTAATTAAAACTCGATTATAACACCTCACAGCTTAACCCTTTCACTGCCACAGGCAATAATAATAGGCTTTTGCAAAAATAAAAAGAAAAAAATAAATAAATAAAAAGAAGCATAGATCCAGATGAGACGGCTCAATGAGCCGTCTCATCTGGATCTAACCTGTTTGACATTCAGTCTTTCAACTTTACATATAAACGTGTTTAAAAACGATAGTTTGTTAAAATAAACAAGAGGACCACGATGGTCTATATCGCTCACCTGAGCAAACAGATTTGCATACTTACTATTTAAGTTTCAGCCAAGTTCGTTCTAAGATTTTTGCATAAATTTTATAGCCCTGACCCCTAGCGGCCATGTTTTTTTAACGCATCATGACGGCTTGAACTGAATCTTGATTGAGGGTCACCAAAGGAACATTTCTGCCAAGTTATATTGAAATCGGTCCAGTGGTTTCTAACAAAACGATTTTTAAAGTGTTTTATATAGCTATATAGGGAAAAGAAGTCCTGCCCCCTAACGGCCATGTTTTTTGATGAATCATGACAGTTTGAACAAATTTGGCAGGGGGTCACCAAAGAAACATTCCTGCCAAGTTATATTGAAATCGGTTCAGTGGTTTCTGACAAGAAGATTTTTAAAGTTTTCTATTTAGATATAAAGGGAAAATAATCCCCACCCCCTAGCAACCATGTTTTTTTTTTAAGAATCATTATTGCTTGAACAATCTTGGTGGTCCCCAAAGCAACATTCCTGCCAAGTATCACTGAACTCTGTCCAGTGGTTTCTGACAAGAAGATTTTTAAAGTTTTCTATATAGATATATAGGGAAAATAAGCCTCGCCCCTAGCATCCATGTTTTTTGACGAATCATGACGGCTTGAACAATCTTGGTAGAGGGTCACCAAAGAAACATTCCTGCCAAGTTATATTGCAGTCGGTCCATTGGTTTATGACAAAGAGTACATTTTTAAAGTTTTCTATATAGAAATATAGGGAAAATAAGCCCCGCCCACTCCCCCCTAGCAGCCAAGTGTTTTGACGAATCATGACGGCTTGAACAATCTTGGTAGAGGGTCACCAAGGAGACATTTCTGTCAAGTTATATTGAAATCGGTCCAGTGGTTTCTGACAAGAAGATTTTTAAAGTTTTCTATATAGATATATAGGGAAAATAAGTCCCACCTCGCCCACGCCCCCGGCGGCCATGTTTTTTGACGAATCAAAATGGCTTGAACAAGCTTGGTAGAGGATCATCAAAGGAACATTTCTGCCAACTTATATTGAAGTCGGTCCAATTGTTTCTGACAATAAGATTTTTTTAAATTTTCAGTTGAAAAATCTATTTTTAGCTCCTGTGACCTAGATATGCAATGGACCGGAATCATTTGAACAACTTTAAAAGAGCACCAAATAAGGATCATTTCTGTGAAGTTTGGTCAAAATCCCATCAGTGGTTTAAAAGGAGATGTCGTTTGAAGAAATTGTTTACGGACTGATGGACGGACGCACGCACATACGGACGCACGACGGACAAAATGTGATCACAAAAGCTCACCTTGTCACTACATGACAGGTAAACTAAAAAGCAGACGACAAATGTCGTCTGAAATTTGTCGCCGAACGAGTTTACACATTCTTCATATTTTACATAATTGCTGTCAAGATTAAAAATGATATTCTCTAGGTTTATTTTACCATTAGATAAAGCCTGGCGTTGTTTCTTTCGTAAGAACTTTATCATCTTGTCGATATGCATTAGTGAGAGCCTCTTCAAGATAATCTATCGGCATACGATCGGCTATGCAAACAAAATACACATACAATACACTACAACTCCCTCTCTGTCTTTGTCCCTCTGTCTGTCTGTCTGACTGTCTGTCTCTCTTTCCCTGAAAACAGAATAAAATAAAGTTCTATAAATACATATAGTCAACTTAATTTTCCAAGGTAAATTAAACAGTTTAACCCTTGTCATGCTGAATAAATTAAAATGCCCCGCCCACTTCTAATGTTCAGCCAATCAGATTACTTGATCCAGGCTGTTGATATAAACTCGCATATATAATGACAAATAGTGCAGTTCTAGATCAGTTGGGTTCAGAAGCCAACTGATTTGGATCTACACTGTTTGCAAATTCAGGGCATATCTGGCTCAGCAGGACTAGGATTAACAAACCACTAATAATACTCTTCTACTGTGGATTTTCAGATTGTGGTACCTTACAACAATTTGATACATTACAGTTAAACTTCAAAGACTCGAACACCAATGACTCGTTTACCGTGGCTGATTCAAACTAGTTTTTGAGTCCGTAGGAAATTATTCCGATAGCTAAAGCAAACAAATGCATATACATGTATGTAGGGATCTTTTAGAAAAATGTTTCTTTTTTATCAAGAAAAAGGGTATGTTGTGTGTATCCATTAGCATCGTTTCATCGAAGCGATTCTAATGAGTACACTTATCGTACCATTATTAGTAAATATGGAAAATACATCTCTAAATTATCTCCATTTGCATCCGCTCCCCCCCCCCCCCCCCACCTCTCTCCCTCACCCCCACGCCCTGACGTAGCGCTCCGTGGCTCGATTTACTCACGGCTAAAACAAATTTCCATGGTCCCAAAGATGTTCGCGCCATCGAAGTTTGAAATTTCTCATCTTTCAAAAATTGGAATGGAATCAACTATATATAATATGCAAAGAGTAGATCGCCGAATACTATACATATCACAGTTTCTAGCAGTTGGTTCAAGGTAATAAACCCATTTGTTATAAAGCAATTAAGAAGCTTGGCTTCATAGCAAGAAACGGTATAAATTAGTCATCTTAACAGAACGAAGTCATAAGAAAAAAGTGATATGTGAAGGTATTCAAGGTCGGTATGTTAAACTCGACTTTGCTGATTTTATCATTAACCCTTAAAGCGCCAAGCAAAATTTGTAGCAGACGACATTTATTCTTATTTAATTTTTCAAAGAAAACAAGTCTTGATATTTCATGTGAATCGTCTGCCAAGCAGACGATTCACATGAAATATCAAGACTTGTTTTCTTTGAAAACTTAAAAAAAAAAAAAAAAGTTTCAAAATGTCGTCTGCTGCAGTTGTGATTGGCGCTTTAAGGGTTAAACATGGTCCGCACCATATTAAAATCTGTAGTTTACCATACAAGCAGTATGCTCAAATCATTCTTAACATCCACATGCATGTTGTGTGACCATCTGATCGGGTCCTTTTCTGTTCATCGATATTGTCTAAAGTATATAATGGTTCCTTAAGTGGGCAACGAAGGCCCTGATCGGAATGTGCGTATGCGCATAGTTACGGCCTAGCATTCTTGTCTTCAATTATCTGCCTTGGCAGATTACGCATAGCTTGTAGGTATATATTCAGTCTCTGACAACTGCGTCAGGGAGTCGACTCTTTGGCTCAGTGGTTAAAGCACTGCATTTTTACCCGGGCAGACTGGGCTCGAATCCCACGATAGGCGGGAAAATTTATCAGCTATGCTTCATTCTTTTGTTACGACTTTTATGTCGTAGGAGCATTCTGATTAGGGCATTCGTTGCCCTCACAAGAAATAAGGCCCTTTTTCATGTTACCATTTGTATGATAAAGCCGTATGTCACAGATAAATTACGCACTGTTTGCGCAGTGTCATGAGAAAAGGGATTTCATGGCACATGCTGACAGCCAAGACCCATATCACTGGCTTGGAGAATCATATATCTTAAACTGCGGCACATTGACGGAGAACAATGACCAGTTGTTGTTTGGACCTCAGATACATGAATTTATATAGGCCCAAAGAGACATTTTCTCATGATAAGACACATAAATAGAGCAGACCTATTGGTGACTATTGATCTTTAATTCTCAGTGACACTGGCAGTGGTGGGTTAGGGAGGTCATGTACATTCCAACATATTGTGGTTATAGTTGTGGATTAAGGGTGTGGTGATGTTACGTAAGATCACCTCGCCTCACACTACCCTACCCAAACCTCGACTCTACATAAAAGGTCATTAGTGTTTATGTCTGTGCTGAACCTGATAGAAAATAGATCAAAATTCTATGGCACATGCAAGAGTGCCACCTTTAGCAGTTTTGATTTTCAGCTTATCTCTCATTGCTTTGTGACTAATTCGTGTTTGGGTCGCAACTTAGGTTCGCTTGGAAGAAACTGGATGGTATTTGTTTGGTAGTAATATAGAATTGGTAGAAATTTGTACAAGCATGTCACATTACGCAAACACGCCTATTCATATATATAGAAAATTTCACCTCCAAAAACTGAAAATTTTCAGATAAAAAAAATCCGATATTTTTCATATTTTTTGCCTAAAACATAGAATGTGGGTACTCGTTAGACGAGGCGGTTCTAACGAGTACCCACAATCTATATTTTGAGCAGAAATAAGTAAAATAATGTATACCCCTGTAAATCCCAGTTTTACTATATAAAAGTGGGGTTTAAGGGGGTCAACATTATATAGGTTTGTTTTCGTGATGAACACTGTCATCGTATTTTTCAAGTCCTCTAACATTGTCAAATTTTGTTTCTGGGCTGTAACTTGAATGATATTATCTTTTTTTAAGATTTTGATGATCTCGTACTTGGCAGTAATATATAATAGGTCAGTGTGCATAAACAAATGAAAACTCTGATATTTTTGCTTTCCCATTTGTCTTCCAGTGCTTAATAACAAAAACTGCCTGAAACAACTAGTAACAAAACTACCTGAAATAAAAACAAACAAAAAAAAAAAACAACAACAACAAAACAACAACAACTAAACATACACCACACAAAAAAAAAAGAAAGGAAAGAACACACACACACACACACACACACAGAGAGAAAAGAAAAACAACAAAAAACTTATCTTTCGTGGAATGTCAATGTCCCAAGCTTTTAGGTTTATTTCTGTAATACGGTAATTGTTGGCGGTCGACCTTGTCATTTTTTACGGACGGCTTCAGTTGTTACGTCTAGAAGACATGATCGTAGTCAGTACAACAGTATGCTATATAAATAATGATATAGTTAAATGGCCGCAGTTTTTATTTGTTTTCTTTTTTGTTTCTTATTTTTATCCGAAAGGATTAATACTTGTTATGATCACCAAAACATTATAAGAGATGATTTCATACGCATTCGTGTCACATCGGCTCTTGTCGTTGAGTGTCCTTTAAAATTTTCGTTTAGGAGTAGAATGATCATATTGATTAAAGAAACAAATAACAGGCTTATCTTGTTTTGTTGACCCGATGACCCCATTTGTGTTAATCTATAACATACTGAACAGGAATATTAACGCAACACAAGTTCCGCCTAGAATTTTATTTATTTATTTATTTTGGCCACAATAAGAAAATCATGACACACTTCTGATAAAGATATGCTATGTTTAGACAGCGAAAAATTAAAAATGCGCATGCATCGTAATTTACATTACTCAACAAAAAGTGCTAGTATTATGGCTATAGGTTGTATAACAGTTTTTGAGAAAATGGCCAAATGTTGACGGGCGCGCGAACGATTGGACGGACAGAAAACTGGATCCTAATATCGCAAGACAATAATGGACGCTTCCGACATTCATGATGGAAAAGTCCACTGAAGATATTCAGGAATTAATGGGTTCCCAGTTAGCATTCTTTATAAATCTATAGCGGGCCGTTATCGGCCCGTCAGCTACCCTGACGGGCCGATAACAGCCCGCAGTAGATTTATAAAGAAGCTTACCACTTAGCTCATATTGACGTACTTTGGATTCGGCAAAAAAACTGGACATGGTGACGCATTAACCCTTTTATCCATGAGTTTCTGAACAGACTCTCCTGTTCTTAAATTTGAACATGTCCACTGATGCAAAAAATAAATTTCAGTCTAAAATTAAAATCAGAATGACAAACA
Organism: Anodontia alba; assembly: GCA_964016985.1. Lineage (NCBI taxonomy): Eukaryota > Metazoa > Mollusca > Bivalvia > Lucinida > Lucinidae > Anodontia > Anodontia alba. The sequence goes on from OZ024832.1 coordinate 84,042,220, forward strand.
GTGTAGATCCTACTGAGAGGTCTCATCTAGACATACGCTGTTTGCAAAAGGTCTTGGTCTACAGAGCTGAAAGAATTAATACAAGTTGCTCATGGATTGCCAAATTGGTCCATTGAAGTATGGCTGTGCAAATACCCTATTAAATATGTGAATCCAATGCATCCGAAATACTGTTGAGAGGCCGTGAAAATCTCTGACAACTGCGTCAGGGAGTCGATTCTTTGGCTCAGTAGTTACAGCACTAGATTTTTATCCGAGCAGACCGGGTTCGAATCTCACGATAGGCAGGCAAATTTATCAGCTATGCTTCATTCCTTTATTACGACTTTCATGTCGTAGGTGGCTTCGGGTCATCATAAATGATGACTTCCTTGGAAAGGGGCCTAGCACTCCTGTCCGATTATCTGCCTTGGCAGATTACGCATAGCTTGTAGTTATATATTCAATCACTGACAACTGCGTCAGGGAGTCGACTAAACAAATAACAAATCCATAAACCTTCACAGATAATCTTATCACCATATTGTTGTTGAAGTAATAAACTGGTTTTCGTAACGCCTAACATGCTGGGTAAACTTTCAGTGAACGATATTTTGATATCACAAGGAGACAATTGGCATGGAATGAAAAATATCACCAATATTTCCTTTGATGAATTTATTCAGATATGATAATGAAAGACAGATTTCCCTGGATTTTACTTAATACAGTATTAAACTAGACATGTGTCCAAAGTACACAAATGACCCCGCTTTCTGCTCTTTCCTATATGGCAAGATCTATTTTCCAAATGCTCAATATGACCTGTTATATATTCTGACCCCAAGTGACCTCGCAGAGCATTACGAAAACACGCTGTTATGTAACAGGGTGTTCAGTTGTTTAAACAACATGTTTACTATGTTTCCATAAATAGCTTTATTTACTATGTTTCCAAAAATAACTTTCTGGAATATTCAACATGTTTACAATAACATGATGTTTACGTCCTTGATTCTGGACTGAGTTGTTTTTGGAATGTCATGGAAGATTTAGAAGTTTCTTGATTGGAACTGGAAAATAAGAGATACTTGTAGTAAATTCTTTTTCTAGAACCTTCTTTGATAAGGAGAAAAGATTTTCATCTGGGCATCTTTGTATACTTTCACTGGAAATTATTCTATACTGGATTACTTTACTATTTTATTCATTCTGAACTTAAATTCTGAATTCAGGAACATTAAATTGTGGGATCAGAAACTGATATTCAAAGGATTTGTTTTATAAATTCTCATGGATTATTTCAGAGGGACTTTGTGACATAAACTTGAAAGGTACTGTCTACTTACATTCTTTTGTTTTGAATCTTGTCTTATTTTTTTTTGTGGAATAAATATTGTTAATAATTTAAAACTTGTTGCTGGTTTCACTTTCATTTCTTTCTCGTTACGCCTGGCTTGTAACAACACCTATTCAAATATGTAGAAACTCTCACTTCTAAAAACTGAAAAGTTTTCAGATAAAAAACTCTGATATTGTTCATATTTTTGCTTAAAACATAGATTGTGGAACTTGTTAGAACCGCCTCGGCGAGGCGGTTCTAACGAGTACCCACAATGTATGTTTTTTTAGCAGAAATAAGAAAAATAATGTATACCCCTGTAAACCCCAGTTTTACTATATAAAAGTGGGATTTAAGGGGGTCAAACTTATATAGGTGTGTTTTCGTGATGGAAATTCGGACATAAATGTAAATGCAAAATCTGACCTGTTATACATTTTGACCTCTAGCCCCACCCCTGGGCATGGAATAGGGGCAACTCTAGCACAGAGTTGAAGGTAAGCTATGGGTGTAAGTAGCATACCAAATTTCAACTTCCTAGCATAAAATGTATCTAAGTTTGATCTGTTATACATTTTGACCCTTTGCTCCACACCAGAGCATGGGCCAGGGGCAACTTAGCACAGAGTTGAAGGTCTAGTCCTGGGTAAGTAGCATACTAAATTTCAACTTCCTAGCATAAAACGTACCCAAGTTATGACATAAGTGGCATTCCAAATTCAACTTCCAAGTATAAAAGGTACCCAAGTTTGACCTGTTATACATTTTGACCCCTAGTCCCACTCCAGGTAAGAGCCTAGAGCAACACTAGCAGAGAATTAAAGGTTGGTCTGGGTAAGTAGCATAAAAAATTTCAACTTCCGAGCATAAGACGTACCAAAGTTATGACCTCCAAGATAAACGTGGACTTAATGTCAATGTAAACTTGAATGCAAACTTAACCGTCAATCCCTAGCCCCACCCTTAGGCATGGCCCAGGGGCAGCTCAAGCATAGAGGTAAAGATTTAGGTCTGAGTAAGTATCACATTTCAAATTCCTAACATAAAAGGTACTCAAGTTAAGATCTCCAAGAGATCTTAACTTGTGACTGGGGACTTAGAAACGCGGACTTAGAAACGCGGACATAAAATGTAAACTTAAACATTGACCCCCAGCTCCATCCCAGGGCATGCCCAGGGGAAGCTCTAAAACAGAGTTGAAAGGTTAGGTCTGGGTAAGCATCATAACAAATTTCCACTTTCTACTGTATCCAAGTTAAGATCTCTATGAAAACCGCGGACGTAGAAACGAGGACGTAAATGCCAATGTAAATTTAAACACTGACCCCAAGCCCCACCCTAGGTATGACCTAGGAGAAGCTCTAGCACAAAGGGTTAGGTCGGGGTAAGTATCATGCCAAATATCCACTTCCCAGTGTAAAAGGTATCCAAGTTAAGGTCTCCAAGAGAAACGCGGGCGTAAATGTCAGTGTAAACTTAAACATTGACCCCTAGCTCCACCACAGGGTATGACCCAGGGACAGCTCTAGCACAGTTAAATGGTTAAGTCTGGGTAAGTAACATACCATATTTCCAATTCCTAGTATAAAAGGTATCCAGGTTAAGATCTCCAAGAGAAACGTGGACGTAGAATCTCTGACGCAAATGTCAATGTAAACTTAAACATTGACCACTTGCCCTACCCCAGGGAATGACATAGGGGAAGCACTAGCACAGAGTTAAAGGTTTAGGACTGGGTAAGTAGAATTACAAATTTCAACTTCCTGGCCTAAAGGGTACTGAAGTTATGACCTCTAAGAGAAACGCGGACGTAGAAACGCGGACGTAAATGTCAATGTATACTTAAGCGTTGACCCCTAGCTCCACCCCAGGGCACGACCCAGGGGCAACTCTAGCACAGAATTAAAGGTTTAGGCGTGGGTAAATAGCATACCAAATGTCAACTTCCTAACGTAAAAAAGTCCCCAAGTTCTGACTCTGGTAAGAATGTAAAAACGCGAACATAAATGTCAATGTAAACTTAAACATTGACCCCTAGCCCCATCCCAGGGCATGACCCAGGGATATCTCTAGCACAACGTTGAAGGTTAAGGTATGGTTAATCAGCATACCACATTTCAACTTCCTAGCAAAATGTACCCAAGTTATCACTCTGGTTATTAATGTGACATACGCACTTACGCACGTACGGACGTAACATCACGGCAAAACGCTATATGCCCCATTCCTGCCTTCGGCAAGCGGGGGCATAAAAAAGGTGTTTTGAAAATAGTTAATTGAACACGTTGCACTAATTTTGTAATTAAGAGCGTGTTTAATATTTGTTTTTATCTTTGTATCGAGTCTGTAACAATCATATTTTCTGTTTTAGGTCTAAGCGTATCCAGGGACAACCAAGATGGCGGAACTAATTCTACAGGCTCTAGATGCGGTCTTTCATCCAGAGAAATACACCAATGACACCGCAGGAAACGACATGTAACTTTTCCAAACTGGGCGTTTACTCTTTCAGCGGCAATAGTCACCTCGTAGCATTTGCAACAAATTTTATAAGAAATAAGTTTATATCTACATGTTTGTAACATATTCTCTCCAATAGTTAGAGTGGGAATCGGTGAAGCAGCATTGGAAAGAAACAAGGCTGATTCTTTTTTATAAGGGTCTAAATGATCAACTGACGAGACCATTATCTGATCTCATTAGTCGAACTAAAAATAAGTAGCAAATAACACCATTTTGCTTTTCAACTACTCTTTGCGAGAACGAGTGTCTACAAACCCACCTTCTTTCCAGATACAGTTAGAAGGGTTAGAATATTAGAGGGTTAGAGTGTTAGAGTAACACCATTTTGCTTTTCAACTGTTCTTCGCGAGAACGAGTGTATACAAACCCACCTTGTTTCCAGATAAAGTTAGAAGGGTTAGAGTATTAAGGGTTAGAGTGTTAGAGTAACACCATTTTGCCTTTTAACTACTCTTCGTGAGAACATGTGTCTACTAATCCACCTTCTTTCCAAATACAGTTAAAAGGGTTAGAGTATTAGAGGGTTAGGATAACACTATTTGTTTTTCAACTGCTTTTCGTGAGAACGAGTGTCTACAAACCCACCTTGTTTCCAGATACAGTTAGAAGGGTTAGAGCATTAGAGGGTTAGATTGTTAAAGTAACACCATTTTGCCTTTTAACTGCTCTTCGTGACAACATGTGTCTACTAATCCACCTTCTTTCCAAATACAGTTAGAAGGGTTAGAGTATTAGAGGGTTAGGATAACACTATTTGCATTTCAACTGCTTTTCGTGAGAACGAGTGTCTACAAACCCACCTTGTTTCCATATACAGTTGGAAGGGTTAGAGCATTAGAGGGTTAGATTGTTAGAGTAACACCATTTTGCTTTTCAACTGCTCTTCGTGAGAACATGTGTCTACTAAGCCACCTTCTTTCCAAATACAGTTAGAAGGGTTAGAGTATTAGAGGGTTAGAGCGTTAGAGTAACACCATTTTGCTTTTCAACTGCTCTTCGCGAGAACGAGTGTTTACAAACCCACCTTCTTTCCAGATACAATAAGAAGGGTTAGAGTATTAGAGGGTTAGAATGTTAGAGTAACACCATTTTGCTTTTCAACTGCTCTCCGCGAGAACGAGTGATAATTTGATAATATTTGGTAGGGATGAAGAGGAGGACTAGTAAGCGTGTTAAGTGAAAGAGAGACAACGCACTTCTTCGTTATGTAATGATCTCCCTTGAAGCCGAAATCTGTAGACACATCCTTGTGCGCTCCATAACTTTGATACCCTTAGATATATTTTAAGGAAGGAATAAAGAGGAGGAGCAGTAGGCATGTCGCATGCATTAGAAACAACTCTCACTTTCTTAGTTATGTAGTTAACTCCTCTGAAGCTGAAATCTTGTGTAGGCCAGAACTCCAATACTGTTTGAAATAATTTGATTATAACTGGTAGGGATTAAGAGGAGGACCAGTAGGCGTCTCGCATGCAAGATGAATAACTCTATCTTTGTTATGTAGTTATCTGCCCTGAAGCAGAAATCCGTAGACAAATCCTTGTGTGCGCCATAACTTTGATATCCGTAGACACATATTTTGATAATATTTTGTAGGAATGACGAAGAGGACCTGTAACGTGTCATATTCAAGAGAAACAACTCCCACTTTCTTTATTGTGTAGTTATCTCCCATGAAACCGAAATCTTGTGCACGCCAAACCTCCCATACTGTTTTAGATAATTTGATAATTTTTGGTAGGGATGAAAAAGAGGACAAGAAGGCTTGTCGCGTGCAAGAAACACAATTCGCACTCTCTTCGTTATGTAGCTAACTCCCATGAAGTAGAAATCTTGTGCAGGCCATAACTCCTACACTGTTTGAGATAATTTGGTAGGACATATACCAGGTCAAGTAGGAATGCCGCATGTAAGAAGAACAACTCGTACTGTGTCCTTTTCCTAGTTATCTCCCCTGAAGGAATTTTAAAGCAGAAATCTTGTGCACTCAATAAATTCTTATTGATATGAAATATTTTGATAATATTTGGTACAGGCATAGTTAAGCACCAGAAAAAATGTCGCGTGCAAGAGAGACAACACTCACTTTCTTCGTTTTGTGGTTATCTCCCCTGAAACTGAACTCTTGTGCAGGCTATAACACCCAAACTGTTTGAGATAATTTGATAACATTGGATCGGGACATATATCAGGTCAAGTAGGACTGTTTCATGCAAGAAGGACAACTCTTGCGTTGTTCTTTTTTTCTAGTTATCTCCCCAGAATAAATTTCTAAGCCAACTTCTTGTGCACACCATAACTTCTTAATGGTTTGAAATATCAGATAATGTTTGATACAGACATAGATAAGGACCAGTAGGCATGCCACGTACTAGTTATCTCCCTGAATAAATTTCTAAGCCAAATTCTTGTGCACTCCGTAACTTCTTGATGGTTTAAAATATACTCAACAAAATAATTTAAGGGCCACATAGTGCAAATTTCCATATATACAAACTTTGGCCGGGTGTATGGGCAAAATCACAGGATAACAAAATATCGTTGAATGTTTCTTTAACAGGAAGCCCTAAAGGAGTGTTTCCAACAAAAAAATTTGAAATCAAAATTTTAATTTTAAAATTCGTAAAAAAAAAAAAACACTTTTTTTAATCCAAAAATTAAAAATTGACATTTTCGCGTCAAAAGTGATGTCTGGGCTCCCAACCGTGAGAAAATCGTTGAGAAAGCCTTATTTGTTATCAAGAAACGCACATTTTGCTAGACGTACCCTCTACAGATTATTCGTTGTCTATTAAACTTTGGAGGCATTTTTAGCCTCTCGAAGGGTTGGCCTCTTTTTCTGGCCATATCAATGTGCCTTTTACTCGAAGGAAGGTTGAGTTTGCATGATTTTGTGTGTGACAGAATGTTGTTTTCATTAAACAAAGAATTTTTCCGGAATTGTGAAAAAAAAAAAAAAAAAAAAAAAAAAAAAAAAAAAAAAAAAAAATCATTTTGGGGTAAAAATCTTTTTTTGGAAATTCCCGTTTTTCTTATAATCTTTTGGTCTGGCGTTGTTGGTGTCATTGACACTTACATGTTCAGCTGATTGAAATAGGGCTGAGACTTCCAGTTTTGCTCATGAAATAATTTTAAAAATTAAGGGTCGCATTTTAGTGATAATCAAAAGAAAATAAAACTGGTGGCCCTTAAATTATTTTGTGGAGTATATTTTGATAACATTTGGGAGAAGCATAGATAAGGGCTATTAGGCCTGTCATGTGCAAGAGAGACAATTATCTGTGTTTGGTCTGTACTTATCTCCCCTGGAGCTGAAATCTTGTGCAGGCTATAACTCCCATACTATCTAAGATAATTTGATAATATTTTGGTTGGACATATATCAGGTCAAGTAGGGGTGTCACATGCAAGAAGGGCAACTCCTGCTTTGTTCTTTTTTTTGTACACTCCACTGAATACATTTCTAAGTCAAAATCTTGTGCACTCAATGACTTCTTAATGGTTTGAATATTTTGATAATATTTTGTAGAGGCATAGATAAGGACCAGTAGGCGTGTCGCGTGCAGAAGGACAACCTCTGCTGTGGTTGTTTTCGTTACCTCCCGTGAATGAATTTCTAAGCCAAATTCTTGTGTATTTGGTTTGAAATATTTTGATAACATTTGGAAGAGGCATAGACAAGGACCAGTAGGCATGTCTCGTTTAAGATTACTCTCACTTTTTCCATTATGTACTTATTCCCCCTCCCCCCTCACCCTCCCCCGATGCCGAAATCTTGTGCAGGCCATAACTCCCAGACTGTTTGAGATAACCTGATAATTTTTTAGAGGGACATGTATCAGGTCAAGTAGGCATATCGCATGCGAGAAGGACAACTTTTGCTCTGTTGATTTTTATCCCAGTAAACTTACAGCGAGTACCTTCACCTTAACAAGGCATTTATTTTTGCTATCATTTCTCAATATGTACACTTACAAATTCAAAGTATTTGCAATATTGTGTATCCTGTACCAATAATCACATCAGAAGTTACATATAGATGATATACAATCATTTACAGTAAACCTATTATTGTTTTCTCTTATTATTTTGGTCACATTTCATACTGCCTTTGCATCTTATACTTTGCTCTGTTTCTATATTTCCATGATATCTTATTGAAATATACACCAAATTTAGAAATGGCGGATTGGTCGGGGGATTTGCCATCTCTTTTAATGGCTATTTTTTTTTTTATTGCAACTGGTATTAGATGTCTATAATCTACAGGTACAAATGGGCACAAATTGAAAGGACATATTTTAACTGAAACAGCATCTCTGTTTATATTGTGATTTCATTTTTGGTAAAATTTCAGAGATTCTAAAGAAACTGAAGAACATCCGCCATGTGAGACAAAGATACCATTCCAGCTATTTCATCAATATCTCCTCATTCCGTCCGTATGTATACATTTTCTTCTGTTCACTTCTCTACCCTACCTGCCACCTTAACTAGTTATACTAACAGTAGTAGTAGTAGTAGTAGTAGTAATAGTAGTAGTAGTAGTAGTAGAAGCACAAGTAGCAGTAGTAGTAGCAGTAGTTGTAGTAGTAGTAGTAGCAGAAGTAGTTGTAGTAGTAGTAGTAGCAGAAGTTGTAGTAGTAGTAGTTGTTGTAGTAGTAGTAGTAGTAATAGTAGCAGTAGTTGTAGTAGAAGTAGTAGTAGTTGTAGTAGTAGTAGTAGTAGCAGTGGAAGCAGAAGTAGCAGTAGTAGTAGCAGTAGTTATAGTAGTAGTAGTAGCCGTAGTAGTAGTAGGGTTGTAGCAGTAGTAGTTGTTGTAGTAGTAGTAGTAGTAGTAGTAGTAGCAGTAGTTGTAGTAGTAATAGTAGTAGAAGTAGTAGTAGTACTTGTAGTAGTAGCAGTAGTTGTAGTAGTAGTAGTTGTAGTAGTAGTAGTAGTAGTAGTAGTAGTAGCAGTTGTAGTAATAGTAGACGTAGTAGTAGTAGGAGTAGTTGTAGTAGTAGTAGTAGTAGTAGCAGCAGTAGTAGTAGTAGTAGCAGTAGTTGTAGTAGTAGTAGTAGTAGTAGTAGTAGTAGCTGTAGTAGTAGTAGTAGTAGTAGCAGTAGTAGTAGTAGTAGTAGTGGGAGGAGGAGGAGGAGTAGTGTATGCAAGTAATAATACTGGCTAATCTTAGCTGACAAGATAATCGATTATCAGTTCTGTCATTGTGGTCGATAATCGATTAGTAATCACTGAAGATTTGGTCACAATTTTACCTGTCTGTCTGAGCATGATTCTTACCATATACATACGTTATACTTTATTGAATGTAATGAATGTATTTGGTCAGACAGGCCTGAGCAAATAGTGTAGACCCAGATGAGACGCCGCAGGGGCGGCGTCTCATCAGGGTCAACACTGCATGCCACGCATCCAGCTATCTTTAGACACAACATTGTACAGTATAAAATGTACTTGTTCAAATTTTAGATAATATTATGGAAAGGAGTTGCGGTGTCTGAATCGTACTAAGGGTAAATAAGGCAGTCTGTAACGATAATCATATTTGTAGAATTTATCGATCAATTCATCGATTATCCGATTAATTGTATCAGCATGAACAAGTAATTGACTGTGCACTAGTACTGTATATACTAGGCAATGTATAAGAACCGTATATATTTGACTATGTACTAGTAACGTTTCTACTTGACAATGAACTAGTACTCTATGCACTTGACAATGTACTTATGCCGCATGTACTTGACAATATTATATAATAACAGTAGTAGTAGCAGCAGTAGTTGTAGTAGTTTGCTTGTTTGTGTTAAGGTTTTACGGCCCAGTTAATCCAATGCGGTCATGTCGCGCGCGGTCAGTTTACCTGATCACACTTTTACTGGGCAGGATTAGTCCTGTAAACGGTTAACCAGTATCGTGCACATTCTTTCGCCAGAAAGTAGTAGTAGTAGTAGAAGTAGTAGTATCACTACTAGTAGTAGTATATATATGTAATTGACAGTGCATTAGTACCGTATATATTTGGCAATGTACTAGTACCGTATATACTTGACTATGTACCAGTGCCGTTTATACTTGACACTGCACTAGTACTGTTGAAACTTGACAAAGTACTAGTACCATATATACTTGACATTCTACTAGTACCGAATATCTTGGACAATGTACTGAAACCGAACTTACTTGACAATGTGCTTGTACCGTAAATACTTGACAATAAACTAGTACGTTATATACTTGACAATTTATTAGTGCCGTTTATACTTGACAATGTCTAGTACCATATACACTTGACGTTAAGAGTACCGAACTTACTTGACAATGCAGTAGTACCGTATGGACTCGACGTTAATAGTACCGAACTTACTTGACAATGCACTAGTACCGTATATATTTGACAGTGTATTAGTACCGTTTATACTTGACAATGCACTAGTACCGTATAGACTTGACAGTGTATTAGTACCGTTTATACTTGACAATGCACTAGTACCGAACTTACTTGACAATGCACTAGTACCATATATACATTGACAGTGCATTAGTACCGTAGTATACTTGGCAATTTATGATAACCGTATATTAGTTACATATACACTTGACGTTAATAGTATCGAACTTACTTGACAATGCACTAGTACCGTATATACTTGACAGTATATTAGTTACATATACACTTGACGTTAATAGTACCGAACTTACTTGACAATGCACTAGTACCTATACACTTGACATTAATTATACCGAACTTACTTGTCAATGCACTAGTACCGTATATACTTGACAATGCATTAGTACCGTATATATTTTGACAATGTATTAGTACCGTACATACTTGACAGTATATTAGTACCCTATACACTTGACGTTAATAGTACCGAACTTACTTGATAATGCACTCGTATCTATACACTTGACATTGATTGTACCGAACTTACTTGACAATGCACTAGTACCGTATATACTTGACAATGCATTAGTCCCGTATATATTTTGACAATGTATTAGTACCGTATATACTTGACAATGTATTAGTACCGTATACACCTGACAATGGACTAGTATAGTATATACTTGACAATGCACTCGTACCGTATATACTTGACAATGCACTAGTACCGTATATACTTGACAATGCACTAGTACCGTATATGACAGTGTATTAGTACCGTATACTCTTGACAATACACTAGTACCGTATATACTTGACAGTGCACTAGTACCGTATGTACTTGACAATGCACTGGTACCGTATATACTTGACAATGCACTAGTACTGTTTATACTTGACAATGCAATAGTATCGTATATACTTGACAATCCACAAGTATCGTATATACTTGACAGTGCACTAGTACCGTATATACTTGACAACGCACTAGTACCGTATATACTAGACAATCCACTAGTACCGTATATATTTGACAATGCACTAGTACCGTATATACTTGACAATGCACTACTACCGTTTATACTTGACAAGGCACTAGTATCGAATATACTTGACAATGTATTAGTACCGTATATACTTGACAATCCACTAGTATCGTATATACTTGACAATGCACTAGTACCATATATACCTGACAATGCATTAGTACCGTATAAACTTGAGAATGCACTAGTACCGTATATACCTAACAGTGCACTAGTACCGTACATACTTGACAATGTCCTGGTACCGTATATACTTGACAATGCACTAGTACCGTATAAACTTGAGAATGCACTAGTACCGGATATACTTGACAGTGTATTAGTACCGTATCTACATGACAATGTACTAGTACTGTATGTACTGGACAATATACTTTTATCGTATATACTACAGAATGTACTAGTGCAGATTTATTCCTAAATATTCGGGCGCTATAATAGTGGGTTGGGGCTTGACGATATGTCTTTGGCTTGGCCTGCCGTGGTTCAAGTATTGGTTTTCATTTACTCTGGCATACAGTAGAATTAGCCATGAGTATTCGTCTTTGTTTATTATAGTGATTAATTTGATTTTTATGTTTTCGCTTTGATGCATAAACTGAGTTGGGAGCCTTTATGCGAACCGAATTTTTATGTATTTCTGTATTAAGAATAGCATCGGGACCCAGGATGAAGTTAGCTAGCTGTAAAAGTGCTTTAAACCACACCCACCCCCCCCCCCCCCCCGGTGTTTACTCTACTGACCGTTCTAAGGCGGTGGTCCCGGTGTTAGTCTTACTCTTTGTTGCTTTGTGGTTTATTCTACGAGGCGATTTGTTGTATATCTTACCATGTGTCATTTTGTTCTTGTGTTTTTCAGTCCTTTTAGTATTGCGATTACCTCGCTTGGAGAAGAGAGAGCTAATCTTAGTGCTTTTCGTACGTTTGTTCGATTTGTGCTTGTTTGGATTTGTCGGTTTCCTCTTCCTCTTGGTGTCTTGGAAGGGCTGCGGTTTGTGATTGTGGCACTCCCTGGACTTTTCTCTTACCTTTTTTTTTCATACCATGCTCATCATAGCGGAGATTTGACATGTCCACTGTATTAATTGCTGTTGTGTCTAAAACTACTGTATGAGTGGCAAACAGTGTAGATTCCGATCAGACGCCTCGTGCTGCGGCGTCTGATCTGGTTCTACATTGCTTGCTTAGGCCTAGCTGTACGGATACATAGGGCAGATAATTTATACTTTTTTGTAGGTGATTATGTCAGTTGCTATGGCGTTTACTATCCGAAGAAAGCACAAGCTTACGTCACTTCTAGACGGACGACCAGGATGTGTTTTGTGAGTAAAAATACAGTTGTGTATAAACCCGAATTTGGGAATAAAAGGTTTGGCACAAGTCTTGCTTGTTAACCGTTACCATTCTCTGAGCAAATTCAGCAGACGACAAAATGATATTATTCTTAAGTTTCTAAGAAAATTGGATAAAGCATTTGCATGAAATGTCAAAACCTATTTATCTGGGAAAAATAAGAAAAATAATTCAAATGTAGTCTACTGATGATACTGTTGATTTTTACACGTGATTTTACGACTTTAACCAAACTGTAGTACATATATGTTCTTGGTGATGCAGAAATGTTGAATAAAAGCTTGACATTACGAAAACACGCCTATTTAAATAATTGAAAATTTCACCACCAAAAACGGAAAGTTTCAGATAAAAATTCTAATATTTTTCATATTTCTGCTCAGAACATAGATTGTTAGTGATCGTTAGAACCGCCTCGCCGAGGCGGTTCTAACGAGTACCCACAATGTATGTTTTTGAGCAGAAATGAAGAAAATAATGTATACCGCTGTAAACCCCAATTTTACTATATAAAAGTGGGGTTTAAGGGGGTCAGAATTATATAGGTATATTTTCGTGATGCATATGTGGGCTTTTTCTCATATCTCAGATTTCTGAAGGCTTAAGGTTGGGATTGAACCTACATCAAACCGAATCCAAATATTGCAAATGACTTTTTTTTGTTTTGTTTTTATTTACGAATTAGTCTTACCACGTTAAATTTGAATTATTTTTGTACTTTGCTGTAAGAAAAAAAAAAACAAAACAAAAAAAAAACAAAAAAAAAAAAAACAACAACAACAACAAAAAAACAACAAAACAACAAACAAAACAAAAAAAACAACAACAAAAAAAACAACAACAACAAAACAATACTTTAAACCTTACAGCGCCAACCAGAACACATTTGGTTTTTTTTTCCTAGAAAGTCAGGTTTGGCATATCGTGTGAAACGTCTGCTTAGGCAGACGATTCACATGAAATGTTAAACATTGTTTTCTTGTTGAAACTGATGAAACAAATTAATTTTAGAATGTCGTCTGTCACAATTCTGAACGATGCTTTAAGGGTCAAAACTTTTCCCTTCCTTTCCCCTAAAAAGAGGACTGAGAATTCAAACGATTTGTTTTCTGTTTAAGCCAGAATATGTGTAAAAGCTCTTATTGTATATGCGAACAACCATAGTTTAGGTCAGCCTGTGCATTGGCACAATTTGGTCAGAGTGGGCCTTTGTTGTCCGCTTGGGAGAATCTTCGGATACAAAAGAATACACTTGAACAGGGAAAGTTCCTGTCAAAAGTTCAAAACTGCGTAGAATGCTTATGCTGTCCTATGTTTCCGCTGAACGCACATTCCATAGAGTACAGTTTCTTACCTCGTGGCCCATTTGCTCATAAAACATGCAAAACAGCCGAAGGACAGATTATGTCGCCTAACCTGATACTTCCCTGTCACGAAAGAAATGAGAGCACACAACATATGTTTTGTGGAGATACTGAAAAACTACCACAAAATCGTCATCAAATACAGTAAACCCTGGTTACAACGACAGCATTTGTTCCCAAAGACGTTGCCATTAAAATGAATTTGCTGTTGTACAGAAAACTTAATGAGCAGATTAATATGTAAGAAAGGTCTTGTTTTGTTCTTATTTCCTCATAGAACATATGTTTTGGATATTTGTTAGAATCGCCTCATTGAGGCGATTCTAACAAATATCCAAAACATAGGTTACTTTAAAGTATTAAATACAATATTCTTGCATAATTTGTGGCTAATTCTTACATGTTAAGCGAAGGTTTCATGACAGTCAAATTGTCATTATATCGAATTTTGTCGTTGTATCGAGTGTCGGTATAAAGAGGGTTGTCTGTACTCCTCTTTGACAAGTCCTTTGATAATTCTGTTTTTATTCCAGTGCAATGGACATCCTGGGAAAGTCTAACCGATTCTCTTACGCCGCCGCCTGGGGAATGTTGGCCTACCTAGCCGCTGACATCATCTTTAGTCAAAGATATGCTGTTGAATTTCATGGACCTAAATTTGTATCAGGTGGATATGTTTAAAATTACATGGTTTTAAAATACTTAGGATCTCCAAATAGGGATCTTTGCCAGCAGTGTAGGCCCATATCAGATGTCATAGAACGTGCCGTCTGACTAGGCTAAAATTTCAGTCTGCACACTTTTAAAGCTAAGTTCAATTAATTTGTTAGTTATATAGCCTTTTGCACGGCATAGCTGTTATGTTAATAGTATCAATACAATTTGCCTCATGTTCCCGGTAAGTATACCCCAACACACGACACTGTCGGGGTATTATGTTATATCATGCGAATGTCCGTCCGTCCGCCGTCCGTACGTCAGCACTGTCTCTAACTTGAGTAGCTTTTCTTAATGTTAATGTTATCAATAACAATAAATTTAATGTTATCAGTAACAATAAAAAAATGTTAACTCTTTCTGATAGATGTCATTACAAAAATGGAAAGAATTGCTTGAAAAAAAAAAAAAAAAAAAAAGGTCGCACATTATAGATATAAGGACTGGTATGATAACATTAAAGATTATAAATTTGAAGATACCGGTTCTGGATTGGCTGGTAAACATTTTCGCTTGTTGTGTTGCTTAACTTCCATTCTGCAAGTGTCGCCAAGGCTGCATTAGTGATGTATATATCTATATTGTTCCATAATATGATCTAGGTTGGATATGAAAAAGTGCCAATTTCTTCAGTTTTGAGTATATTTATGGCGCGATTGGTGTCAAACTGTAAATTTTTCTTACTATCTTGAGAACAAATCGATCGATCTTAATCAGTTTTTATGTACATGTTGATATTGACTGAAACTAGATTGAGATAGAACATGGGCCATTATTAGTATTTTTCAACGTAGTTATGTCCCTTGTTGATGGCTTTCGATCAAATGTTTTGCACACATTGATTGATATGAACCAGAACTAGCTCAAGATAGAAATTAGACCAATATTGCTGCTTCTCAACCGAATGTTGGCCTTTGGTTAAAAATGTGATTTTGCAAGGTTACATGCATGTTGCCCGTAGATGCGGGGTACCATGCAATGTCTGAAATGCTTTTATTATATTGTGAACACGCCATAACATAGAATAGTATCTTTTTGTAAGTATGTTAATGTAATAACACTGTACAAGCTGTGGGTAAGTGTACATTTGAAATCCCCATTATCAACTTTGCGAAAAAAAAAATGCACAAAACACTATTCCAAATGGCTCGGTTGGTAGAGCTTCCGCCTTCGGATTTATGAGGAAATTATAGGTTCGATCACCAGCCGAGTCATACTTTAGACATTTTAAAACAGGAGCCATCTGCTCTTTGCTTGGCGCACAATATTAGGAAAAACAGTTAGGATTGGTTCCACAGGTGTCAGTATAAAGTGACTGATTATAGTAACAAGGCTGTCAATCAGAGGCGTGTTACTGCTATAATGTGGCACCAGAGAAGGGCATCAGATGTTACTGTCACTTCCATGCACCGCCACATGACCGAAAGATTGTTGTCAGTGACGTTAAACGTCAGTCCAAACAAACAAACAAATGCGTAAAACAAATCATTCTGTAAGAATGACCAGCTGCAATTGTTTGACATTACGCTTATAGGGGTGTATGCGGTAATTAGGCCGAATAATGTATACGTATTGTCTTATTATTTACTGTATTTTTATTTTCAGTATTCAAGGCGTTACTCTCCATGCTTATTTATGGAATGGATTATTTCCCCTTGTTCGCTTCTCTAGCCCTAGAGTCCGTCGTCGGGTATGTTGTCGGAACACTGTACGCTTGGATGTTGACGGGAGTGTTTGTTTTTCAGCTTTCCGAATGTCCCATGGCAACAGTAAGTTTCCTATTTCACCAGTTTATTTCTCGTGTGTGCACGCACGCACAGACATGGATTAGAACCAAATTTCTACTACACCAACATGTACGATGTAACGTGGGAAAATTGCCTTTTTCTCACGTGACTGAAAACTGTCGTTTTCTCACGTGATTGCTTAGTCTATACATTTAATGGGTATTGCAGAATCTATCAACCATGCATCACGAAAACATGCCTATATAATGTTGACCCTCTTAAACCCCACTTTTATATTGTAAAACTGGGGTTTACAGGGGTATACATTATTTTTCATATTTCTGCTCAAAACATAGATTGTGGTACTCGTTAGAACCACCTCGGCGAGGCGGTTCTAACGAGTACCCACAATCTATGTTTTTGAGCAGACATAAGAAAAATATTAGAATTTTTATCAGAATTTTTTTCATATTTTGCTGGTAAATTTTCCAATATATTTGAATAGGCTTGTTTTCGTAATGGAGAGTGAACGCCTTTATCAGACTGCGTGAATATGTAGGCTGACCGTGGCCCTCGCTACCCGTATAGTCCTGAAGACTGTTTTGTTTTCCATGGCGCGACTCAGATACTGTGTGTATGTAACAGCAACACTGAGGAAACAATTGACAATTATGGTGGAGGTGACTGTTGTTGAGAGGTGGCCGTTAATGGAGGATCAATTTTTGTACTTATTAGCTAATAGATTCATTTAGGCCTATTTTGTTTTAGAAAGAAAACAAACCAAAATAATAATAATAATAATAAAAATCAAAAACAAAAAAAAAACAAGAAAAAAAAATCATAAGGGTAGGTTGAACTGGACTTTTGCTGCCCGTATTATTCCGAAAGAAATATTTTCAAAATATCCGGGTGTCTTTTTCTAATTCTATTTTTAGCGCTATTTATTTCACTGTTATGGTCATCACAACTGTTTTAATCAGTCCACGGGATCCTGTTTTTTTTTTTCTTTTCAGATTGATCGAATCTATTTGATACTTGGTCAACTGCCGAAGCTAGCGTGCCTTCTGTACCTGTCCATCAGTCTACCCGTGCGGCTAGTACACGCCCTCAGACAGAAAACTACATCTATCCTCTCGGCCAAAGAACTGGTGGAATTTCTCAGCATGTCCAAGGACCTTGGGAAAACTATCGAAGCAATACACGTTCGAAAGATGCTTCGGCCCCCACCTCCGCCACCGTAAGCATCTCATTGATATATAGAAATAAGCCGCACTTCAAGATCTCGAACAGCTGGTACCATGGACATGTGTTCTAGATACTGATAGTTTGAGTCACTGAGGGTTACTCATAGCGCCATCCAGGAAGTAAATGGGGATATTAGGATGTCTTTTCGATCTATAAAATAATGATATGTTGAGTGTACTCATTAGAATCGCATCACACAACATGTTTTCATGATAAAATGAAAACAATTAAATGGATTCAAAACCGGGTTCGAATCAACCACGGTAAATGAGACATCGAGCCATCCGTGTTCGAGTCATGGAGTTTACTATAGTACAAATGAAACTGGGAATGTCCTTTCCTACAAGATTGCATGTGTGCCTAGCGAATGATCTGATCAGACTGCGCGGTTCCGCGCAGTCTGATCAGAGTTTTCGCAGGGCACTCTGTAGGTAGCCAAGTATTCAGGCGGACATGGAAGACTGTGATCTGCCGGCGCAGATGCGCAAGCTGGTCTGAGTCTGCATTAGTCGCACATATTGTCTTGTAGGAAATGTTGTACACCGGCTCGAGTAAGCTTCAAAGTGAGCCTGATCAAGGTCCTCAATGGCACCCCTAGTAAACACCAAAGATCCAAGCCTTCTGATCCCCATTCTTTAACCCATTTATGCATAGTGGATTATTCTATCTTAACTCTTTGGTCCATTTCCAGTAGAAAGGGTGACTAGTTAGTTCTTATTATTACCATGTTTCATAGAAATTCCTATATGTAATGCAAACAATGCAGACCATGATCAGACGCCGCGTTCTGTGGCGTCTGATCTGGTTATACACTGTTTGCTAGTGTCCCTTTAATGGGACACTAGGCTTAAAAATAGTTTAATGTGGTATTTGTTTCCAAGAACAATCTGTATAGTTTTTATTCTTCAGACGAATGACGGAAACTCGTCAGTATACGTGAAAAACGCAGGTTAACCGGACTTTTCGCTGAGCACACGCCCTAAGGTATATTTTCTAGTGTTGTGGCTAAAACTTGTCCGGGATATTTGCGAACTGCGGTCCGGATCAGTCTGCTAATTTAACTGGGATAATTGTTTGTTTGTGTTGAGGTTTTACGGCCCAGTCAACCCAATGGGGTCATGTCGAGCGCGGTCAGTTTTCCTAACCACACGTTACTGGGCAGGCTTAGTCCTCTAAGCGGTTAACCAGTATTGTGCACATTCTTTCGCCAGAAACTGACAACTGCCCTTCTTGAATCAGCGGAAGGGAGAGAATGACCGTAGAAAATATTTCATGATCAATCTCCACGAAAGAATGTTGCCGACCTCGAGTGGGGTTGAACCCGCGACCTCCTGGTCTCCAGTCGGAAAATGGGATAACTGACTAGGGTCTTTTTACATATTTTAATAATTGAGCCAGCGCACGACAAAACCAACAAAATGGCATATGCGCCCAGCGAACACTCAGATCAGTCTGGGCAAACGTCCTGTCTGATCAGTCTTTGCTGTGCACACAATAGGTAGCTAGGACCCAAGCTTTCTTCATGCGGACAGCAAAGACTCTGATCAGACTGGGCGGATGCCCAGGCTGATCTGAGTCTTTGCTGGGCGCACATGCCATTTTGTAGGTTTTGTTGTGCGAATGCTCATATAACATTTTTTGTGGTTATCAGCGATTCGGTAAACAGAGAAAGAGAGCTCAGGCTGTTTCAGACCATCGCTGTTCTTTTACGTAATCGATTTGTTTTTTCTTTGATAAGTATATAATCTGCACATAATTGATTCAAACTTCTAATTACAATAACAGTCTGCTTACCATTGTTAAAGTCCAAGAAAACACACGCAGCGTCAGTTCTAAAATAGTCCAAATTGGCTGGAAAAGCCGAAAGAGTTATTAACAAACGATGTTCGCGTAACGCGAAATGCCGGGAACCATACCGCAGTCGGTAACGCGTCTGACTGCAGAGCCAGGGAGCGCAAGTTCGCATTCCAGCTGGACGACATAACTTTCGTGGAGATTGATCATGAATTACTCTCTACTGTCATTCTCCCCCTTCCTCTAATTCAAGATGGTATCCACACACATGGGCCCTAGTTTACAATCATTCCTTAAGTTAAGGTCGACGTTAACTTTAAGGGCCGAGATTTACACAGTATATTTTGTCTTTTCACATACATTACGAAAACACGCCTATTCAAATACATGTATATAGAAAATTTCACCTCCAAAAACTGAAAAATTTCAGATAAAAAATTCTGAGATTTTTCAAATTTCTGCTCGAAACATAGATTGTGGGTACTCGTTAGAACCGCCTTGGCGAGGCGGTTCTAACGAGTACCCACAATCTATGTGTTGGCCAAGGCGGTTCTAACGAGTACCCACAATCTATGTGTTTGAGCAGAAATAAGAAAAATAATGTATACCCCTGTAAACCCCAGTTTTACTATATAAAAGTGGGGTTTAAGGGGGTCAAAACTATATAGGCGTGTTTTCGTGATGGAAGCTGAATTTCATCGATGCAACAAATAATTATTAAAGACATCGACTACTGAACAAACACAAAACTGTTCATTTCAATTCATTTTAAATACCTCATTTCATGTGTTAATATTTCAGACCTCACGTTAAGGTACACCTTAACTCTAGGGAACGATTGTAAACCTGGGCCATGGTGATTTTGCCAGCGATTTTCAAAGGAACATTGTTGCAGACAGTAATTTGCTTCCCTTTCATGATATTCTGGTCAAAATTCGAAGACAACGTTAAAAGAAAAGAATGTGATCACAGAGGGAGCAAATTCTTTCTTGAACTGCCTAAATGAAAAACTTTCACGTCATCATTTCCGGGTCAGTTGCACGTCAATGACTGTTACTACCTATATGATTGCTTGTAATCAGATAGTTTTAATACCATTAGATAGACAAATTGAGCTTGTTTAAAATGCATTTTAGATTTCTTCCACATGACTTCGGGTTATGTGTCAGGATTCCTTAAAATATGACCACTCTCAGAACCCGATTCCGTATCACGTCGTCACTATCGGGTCTCCCTTTTATGGGACGCTAGGCTTATATGGGTTAAATTTACTAGATTCAAATTAGGAATAAAGAAAGAAAATACCTGAGGGTAATTTTTATGCCAAGTTTATTTCTTACTTTCAAGATAAAATTACCCATATTAGGCGACGGTCCGGAAAAGGTTACGTGACTGTAAATATTTCCATGTTAGAATTATTTTATTTGAACGTGTACCAATTTCCCTTAACCCATTAAAGCCTGAATAAACTCTCCCGCACTATATATTGGAAGAGTCCATTCTCGATTTTAGGTATGTCAGGCTATCTGATGTTGATATTCCTGAAGAAAAATGGTTGGAACTGTTTACAAACAGTGGAGACCCTGATCAGACGCCGCGTTCTGCGGCGTATGATCTTGGTCTGCACTATTTGCCAATTACCCGTTTAGGGGTCTCCAGTCTTCAATGAGTATATCTTACCACTCTCTGGACAAATTCATCAGGAGACAAATGAGGATTTTTGTTTTTAATTTGCTCAGAAAATAGTCTTGGACATTTCATGCAAATTGCCTCCTTTTAAAATGTCAAAGCCTATTTTTAGGGAGAAAATAAGAAACATATTTCAAAATGTCGCCAGCTGCAATTTTACCCAGCATGCAAAATATTAAACTGTTGACGACGTTCTTGTATTTGCAGAACACCACCAGCTTCAATAGGAAAGAAAGTTTTAGCCTTAGTTAAAGATTTAATCCATGACTGGATATATCACAGGCATTCATGTAAGTCTATTTTGCAACAAATCTAACTGTCCACCACAAAGCTAAGAACATAATACTTTTACTTACGTAGCCAAAGGGCTCCACCCAGCAAACCCGCACAGTTACAAATCAACGTCGTTTCGACGTCGCCGCAATATCATATTGATGTATGTTTTGACAATGTTTGCAGTTTGTAACAAAATGTGATGTTACTACTATAACTATTTATTAGTAATAGATGGGTTCAGTAATACGGAACTATAGTTTGTGATATATATTTTATTTACAAGTTAAACATGTATACGCCCAGTCTGCATTCTACGTAAATCTATATCGGGCCGTCATCGGCCCGTCAGGGTAGCTGACGGGCCGATGACGGCCCGATGTAGATTTACGTAGAATGCTAGTTGGGCGGCAAGGCGTCCAGAACATAAGTGAGTTCTAAAAGTATCTCAGAGGCATGGTCAGCCGGCCTTTCTGGTGGTCTCAGGTATATGCGTGGGAAAAGATAAAACTAAATGTTTCTCAAGATGCCAGAGCCAGTGCCTGTCAGTGTCAATAACGCATCACAAAACATCTTATTTTCTGTGAATAAGTGACCCTCTATAGTACACATTTTTCCTGTGTGATGAGTATAATAGTGTTGTTACCCCTAGGTGGAGATTCTGGCTTTTGAACGGAATGCAGAAACATGCTGAATTCTAAGATATGGGTTTTAGAAATCAGCTTTGTTGAAGCTTTGTCACACATATGAACTATTCGCTCGAATATTTCACATATGTGAATGTGCTAGAATATGTCACAAATGTGAATATGCCCAACTATGTCACACATGGGAATATGCTCAACTATGTCGCACATTTGAAAATGCTCGAATATGTCACACATGTAAATATGCTCGAATATGTCACACGTGAATATGCTCGAATATGTCCTAAAATTTATAATGTCCATTATTCCAACAGTTGTCGTGTCTATAAATTGCTGGATGGATGGTAAAACAGTGTACATCCTGATCAGATGCCACATTCTGCTGTGTTTGATCTGGATAAACACTGTTTACCTACAAGCGTATCCGAATACTTCGGTTAAGCATGTATAACGTGGATAATATTCTCATTTATTGTTATTTATTTTAGATTTTCGCTACTCGGCTAGAGTACTGTCTGTGATGCTAATTGGAGTTATTCTAATTTATAAGGTAAGAAGAAATAACCTAAGTTCTCAGAAATGCTTGTTCTCCAATGGTTTATTGGAAATTTGTAATTGCAGAGTGCTTATAAGAATAACAAACATTGTCAAAACGATGGAAAATAATCCCGACTACAATGGGTTATTCTTTAACCCATTGTAGTCGGGAGACCCCTAAAAGGGTAATTGGTAAACGGTGCAGACCCAGATCAGATGCCGCAGAACGCGGCGTCTGATTAGGATCTTCACTGTTTGAAAATAGTTTATCCATTTTTTCTCTAGGAATATGTAAATCTCATAGCCGGACGTACCTAAAATTGAAATTGGACTCTTCCAATAAATAGTGTTGGTGAGTCTATTCAGCCTACAGTCTAAATTTCTGTCATAAACACCCCTAAGTTTTTCACAGCGTCTGCTGATTTTGTTTCAGTTAACGTGGATGCGCCAGATGAAATTCACTGCATTATTTCTTGAGCTCTTGCCGACCCAAAAATCGACAAGATATACCGTCGAATATTTTTCTGTTGGTAAATTCCTTACCTTACGCTAATATAAACAATAAAAATTCTAACGCTGATTGCAATGACCAGGCCCCGAGGTTATAAAACTTTTTTCATGCTCAACTCAGCTGAGCATGAAATTTTTCATGCTAATAAACCTCAAATTACTGACAATGCCAGATTCTTTCTTGCTAAATATAGCTGAGCATGAAAATTTCTCTGCTAATAAATATGAAAACGCCAACTGTTGTTGGCATTTTCATATTTATTAGCAGAGAAAATTTCATGCTCAGCTGAGTTGAGCATGAAAAAAGTTTTATAACCTTGGACCCACATCATAAGCGCATCATTTTCGATATATATATATATATATATATATATATATATATATATATATATATATATATATATATATATATATATATATATATATATATATATATATATATATATATATACAATGTATATATTAGGACTTGTACCTGAGTGAAAGCCTCTATTAAATACCCCTCGTATGGCAGAACTGATCCTGGCCTCATTTGCTTCCTACTAGACGTGATAAAGAATGAAAATGACACTTTACTTTTATTGCAGACAACGTTTGAACTCATGTGGCTAATCTTATATTTGGTAAGTTATGGAGAGGGCTTCCTACAAGGACAGCTGGATTTCTGGGGCTGGGAGTACATACCAGATGAGGTGGAAATAGCTGCCTATGTTCGGGACGCGCTATATTTATTGTATTATCTTCTTATAGCATTCAGGGGTAAGTGCAACGCTCCAGACACACGGGCTGGATTTCAATGGTTTGAGTTTAGTGGTGGTGGGGCGGGGGGGGGGGGGGGGGGGGCTTAAATTTAAGGCTACTAACTACCTAGTGGTTTATTCTACTGACGTTCTAAGGCGTGGTCCCGTCGTTAGTCTTATTCTTTGTTACTTTGTGGTCTATTCTAAAAGGCGATTTGTTCTACGTTTTGCCTGGTGTTATTTTGTTCTTGTGTTTTTCAGTCCTTTGAACATTTGGGGACAAGTGAGCTAATCTTAGTGCCTTTCGTACGTTTGTTCGATTTGCGCTTGTTTGGTTTTGTCTGTTTCCTCTTCCTCTTGGTGTCTGGGAAGGGCTGCGGCTTGTGATTGTGGCACTCCCTGGACTTTTCTCTTACTTTTTTTACCACTGATTTTCTATACGTGCATTTTTTTTTTATATAAAATTTGCTATTAATATATTTGCTAATATTCTATAGCCCACTTTTTTGCGTTGAGTTCAAATGATCAATAATTGGTACCTGTCTGACAGCAGTCCGTGTTAAATGATCAAAGCAAGAAACGGAATGGTAGATTATGTGCCATGTAATTAGCTTCCGCCTCTTCCATCACGAAAACATACCTATACAATGTTGACCCCCTTAAACCCCACTTTTATATAGTAAAACTGGGGTTTACAGGGGTATTCATTAATTTTCATATTTTTGCTCAAAACAAAGATTGTGGGTACTCGTTAGAACCGCCTCGCTGAGGCGGTTCTAACGAGTACCAACAATCTATGTTTTGAGCAAAAACATGAAAAATATTAGATTTTTTTATCTGAAAATTTTCATTTTTTTGATGGTTAAATTCTAAATGTATTTGAATAGGCGTGTTTTCGTAATGCAAAACACTGACGTATCTTGTACGAGGTCACGGACAGTGAAAGTGTAATTTGTACGCCAGAGCCAAGTTGCTCAAAACTAACGATGTTGTTAGTTAACGTATGGTTAAAACTTTGATCATTAAATATGGCATATATGATAATATTTTTTGCTGAAAAAAATATGAGTAGCTTTTGCATTTGCAAAAGCTCTCACATTTTTTTTTCAGCAAAAATACCTGTGAATTTGATATTGTACTTACTGGACAGATAACAATTTGACCACTAACGAGCTCGTTAAGCTAACGAAGCTTTGAAAAACTCGGCCCAGATAATTTTCTAATTTCATACTGAACCATTTGTGCAGAGTGGATTCTTCTACTTTAACTCTTTGGACGGGTTCATATCCTATATAATCGGTGTCTGGTTAGTTTTTATTATTGTCATATTTATAGAAATATCTGGACTTAATGCAAACAGTGTAGACTTTGATCAGACACCACGTTTTGCGGCGTCTGATCTGGATCTTCACTGTTTGCTTGTATGGGTTTAGCTACCACCAAAATATAATTTTGCTAATATCTACCTTAGGAACTTGCTTGAATTATACATTTTGATCAGTTCTGTCATTAAAGTAGACTCTTCAGAAACAGGCAAACAATATGGGTCTATTCAATATGCAGCAATATATTTGTATGGAACCATTGCTATGTATATCTTAACTGTGTATGATCTTTAAGGACTGGGATTTGCAATCCATAATTTTGCGCCTTCACATAAATTCTGATTACCAAAAGATGATGCCAATAAATATATTTGGACTTCCTCTGCTGAACAAAATAAACTACTTCATTTCAGCCGCCATTTAATAACACATTTTAATGTTAAAAATTTGGATCTTAAGTTAAAGTTTGCCTTAACGCTGAGGAATACTTGTAAACGTTGACCCAGGTTTGGACTCATCATGAAAAAGGTGTCTACGGTATGTGCGAACAATAAAGATCCAGCTCAGTCAGTGATGCCCTGTAGCGTGCTAAGGGTATTTGCTTTACATTGAACTAAGCCGGGGCACATCAATTCCTACAAAATGACCTGTGCGGCCAGCGAAGTCTCAGGTCACCTGCCATTCCGCTCAGTCTCATCAGATTCTCCGCTTTCAGCATGAAGAAATATCGAGTCCTTGGCTATCCATACAGCTCACTGAGATTACTCGAATCAGATTGCAGGCTTATCTGAGTCTTCGCTGGGTGCACACGCAAACTTATAGGAAATATTGTGACCTGGTCCCGAGGTTATAAAACTTTTTTTTCATGCTCAACTCAACTGAGCATGAAATTTCTCTTGATCATGAAAATAAAAGTACCAACAGTTAAAACATTTTTCATGCTCAACTCAGCTGAGCATGCTCAGCTGAGCTGAGCATGAAAGAAGTTTAAAAAAAATGTCAATATCTTAAGATTTACGATCATGAAAATAAAAGTACCAACAGTTTAAATATTTTTCATGCTCAACTCAGCTGAGCATGCTCAGCTGAGTTGAGCATGAAAGAAGTTTAAAAAATATTAGTATCCTAAGATTTACGAGCAAAACCAATTTCATGCTCAGCTGAGTTAAGCATGAAAAAAATTTTATAACCTCGGGCCCCGACTCTGATGTATTCTACAGTATCCAATAATTCTGTGAACGGACAGCGAAGGCTCTGATCGGATTACGTGGATACGCAATGTTGTTCTGGGTCTTCACTCTCTGCATATGACCTGAAGCTCCGTCTTATATGCCGCGGCTGAAATTTATTACCGTAAAAACCCGAAGAATTGGAACATACAAGCCTAAGCAAACATTGTAGACCCAGATCAGACGCCGCAGAACGCAGCGTCTGATCAGGGTCTACAATGTTTGCCACTCATCCAGTACAATTTAAGACACATCAACAGATAGTAAAATGGACTTTTTCAAATGTCAGGACAAGTATGGAAAGAAGTTATGGTTTCCCAATATTGAGGGTATATACGGTATACATTTTTTTTTGTTTGAAACTTATTTAATGTATTTGCCTTAAACATCCGCATTGCAGAAGTTGAGCCAGTTGTTGACAAGCAAGGGTAATTGGTGCAGCATAAGTTAATTAATAAATGTATTTCAAATATATGTAAAGTTTATGGTAAAAATAATGACAAAATGTCTGATAGATAAGAAACTGATTAAGAATTTCTCGTTTATTTCAGGATGTTTTATCACCTCTCTCAGTTTGGCTGCAATTTTCAGTTTACTGATGATCTTACATATGTTGTCATCTTACAGGTACGTATTTATGTAAAGTGTATTTCATATTCTTACGACATGATAGTCGTAACAAAGGAATGAAACATAGCTGTGTAAAGTTGGCATCTTACAGGTACGTAGTTGTGTAAAGTGTGTTACATATATGGTATTACATATGTTGGCGTCTTACAGGTACGTATTTGTGTAAAGTCTGTTACATATATGGTATTATATATGTTGGCGTCTTACAGGTACGTAGTTGTGTAAAGTGTGTTACATATATGGTATTATATATGTTGGCGTCTTACAGGTACGTATTTGTGTAAAGTGTGTTACATATATGGTATTATATATGTTGGCGTCTTACAGGTACGTATTTGTGTAAAGTGTGTTACATATATGGTATTATATATGTTGGCGTCTTACAGGTACGTAGTTGTGTAAAGTGTGTTACATATATGGTATTATATATGTTGGCATCTTACAGGTACGTATTTGTGTAAAGTGTGTTACATATATGGTATTATATATGTTGGCGTCTTACAGGTACGTATTTGTGTAAAGTGTGTTACATATATGGTATTATATATGTTGGCATCTTACAGGTACGTATTTGTGTAAAGTGTGTTACATATATGGTATTATATATGTTGGCATCTTACAGGTACGTAGTTGTGTAAAGTGTATTACACATGATGCGCAACGCACGAGAAAGGCCCTTATGTAATTGTTAGGCTATGATTTGTGTGATTGTGGCTCTTCCTTCTAAACTATTCCTCACATATAATCGAATGCAGACTGAACTCGTGTACTTTTGAAAACAAACGAAGATCCGAGTCTTCGCTGGTCGCCCTTGCAATTTTGTAGGATTGGCTTGGGTTTCAACGGCACACTTAACACTATTAATTTCATATCGGGCCGGTCAGCTTACATAATCACACTTTTTCCTTTAAGCGGTTGAGTATACTTGTGCATTTCGCGAATTTTGCAGGAAATGCCGTTCCCCGGCTCATATAGCAGAAAGTGCCAGTCACTGAATACGTCTAGACGGTTCCCAGCAGGCACATGACGTTAATACAACGTCGCCTCAACGAGGCGACGTTGTATAAACGTCATGTGCCCGCTGGGTTTATACATAGGAACCATACCTTATTTGCTCTAGATATTTGTACAGACAGCAGGGCAGGCCTGAGCAAACATTGTAGACACCTATCAGCTGTCGCTGTACGTGATCGGGTCTTTACTGGTTGCGACTCATCCAGCAGTTTTTAGATAAGTTAACAGGAAGTAAAATTGAATTGTAAAAAATTTAAAAGTATGGTAAGGAGCACAGGAGCTGGAAGTCAGGTCAGAAATGCATGTTAAAATGACCCAAATCGACTATCGTATAAGGCGAGCCGAAAGCATGCATGTTAAAATGGCCCAAATCGACTACCCTATAAGGCGAGCCGAAGGCGTTCGACTCGCCTTATAGAATAGTCTATTTGGGCCATTTTAACGTACACCTGACCAAAATCCTGTGGTAAGGAGTTAAAGTATCCGATTATTTAGGGTAAATGCCGTACCTCTCATTTTTTGGGGCTCTTGTCCTTTATCCATAAACCAAACGTGAGAAATTGTAACTTGTGGCGTGTGCGTCCATCGAAGACTCAAAGCAGCCTGCGCATCCGTGCAGTCTGATCAGTCTTCGTTGTTCGTCTGAAGAAACTTTGTATCCTTTGCTAAATGCGCCCAGTGAAGATTCTGATCAGACTGCGCGAATTTGAGTCTTCGTTGGGCACACATGTCAGAAGGGTCGTTTTCTCACTTTGGGGGCTCAGTTGGCTCAGCTGGGCTCTAGACAAACCATTTCTCACGCTGCACTTTTACTAGATTCACCTTATATAGTACAGACAACCCTCTTTATACCGAAACTCGATACAACAACAAAATTTGTTATAATGACAATTCGACTGTCACGAAATATTCGCTTAAGAGGTAACAATTAGTCACAAATTATGCACGAATATTGTATTTAATACTTTAAAAAAAACATATGTTTTGGATATTTGTTAGAATCGCCTCAGAGAGGCGATTCTAACAAATATCCAAAACGTATGTCCTATGAGGAAATTAGAACAAAACAAGACCTTTCTTACATATCAATCTGCTCATTAAGTATTCTATACAACAGCAAATTCATTTTAATGGCAACGTCTTTGGGAACAAATGCTATCGTTGTAACGAGGGTTCACTGTACATAAACATCGGATATTCAGTTCCTATACAATGGCAGTTAAAATATTGTCCCCAAATTTTAGAATACAGCCGAGCTTCAATGGCTCGAAAATCTTTGGGACCATGGAAATTTGTTCTATACATGGGTAGTTCGAGCCACTGAGGGTTTATCATAGCGCCAGGGCAGAAGGCAAATGAGGATATTCTAGGGATGTCTTTTCGATCCTCTATATGTTGTGTATCATTAGAATCACCTCATCTCCACTGTCCTGTGGCAGGGTGTAAAATAAGCCCCATCGTGAGAAGACGTACCTTCTGAAACGTGCGCCCAAGGAGACTGAAATTAGACTGTGTGGAATATACAGGCTGATTTGAATCTGCGCTGGGCGCACAACACAGACGGTACGTTCCTGAATCTTTGAAGTTGAATCTCAAATATTTTAAGAGTATCCCAGGCCCCGAGGTTATAAAACTTTTTCCATGCTCATCTCAGCTGAGCATGAAATTTTCTCTACTAATAAATATGAAAAAGCCAACAATAGTTGGCATTTTCATGTTTATTACCAGACAAATGTTTAGTATGAAAGAATTTGGAATTGCTAGTAATTTGAAATTTATTAGCAGGACAAATTTCATGCTCAGCGTTGAGCATGAAAAATGTTTTATAACCTCGGGGCCAGGTATCATTATGGTCTTAATCTGCTATACATTCTCTACGGCTGCTTTACATGTGTTTTCAGAACCAATCTTTTGAATCTGTATAAGGGAGACAACACACACATTCCACACAGATCTGTGAAGTCTAATGCCAGTATGTTGGTAGGTGCATTACACAACTTGAATACCGGATCAGTCTGCACGTACACGCATTCTTTGTTCACCCGTCGATATATTTCTCATTCTGTAAGCGGAAAGCCAAGGGTTTTAAATTTAGTATGTGGCTATTCCTGAACTCCTTCTATACCATTTCCGATCAGATTGCGCGGATACGAAACATATATTTTGAAAAACCAGATATTAAAATTCAAGTTTCCAAGTTTATTTGATACTCTTAGGTTATCTTATGATAACAACACAAGGAGCAAAACAATAACAACCATTTTACATTTTTTTTCAGCAAAGAGAGAACAATGTATGATATTTTGCGTAATCATTTTATGCAATTTAACCTTTTTTTCGGTGTCTTCAGAAGGAAGTCTGTATTCAGCGATTGTGACCTTTCTTGGGTATCTCCACATTTAATTTTAACCCTTGTCATGCTGAATAAATTATTGTTGATATAAATTCACATTCTGAATGGCAAACAGTGCAGATCCAGATCAGTTGGCTTCATCTGGATCTACACTGTTTGCAAAGGCAGGGTATATCCGGGTTCAGCAGGACAAGGGTTGACAGTGAGTAATGTTACTCCACAATGGTACATTGTGTGTTACAATGTAAACTGTTTCTCAGCGAAGACAAACTTACAGTAGAAATGACAGCGTGTCTCGCGATAGACAAAATATCAGTCAACAAGAAGTATCTTTTAAACAGATAATTGTATGTAGAGAGAGAGAGAGAGAGAGAGAGAGAGAGAGAGAGAGAGAGAGAGAGAGAGAGAGAGGATTTGTTATGGAGGAGTATGTCAAATGATTTGATGATAATGTTTGGATAATATTCTCAATTTCTCCATTAAAAACAAGAACAAAAACAAAACATTTTGTGGGTACAAACTGCAATCGCTCACCGTATTAGTTTTCACACCTGGGCTGCTCATGTACGATAATGTATCCAGTATTAAATGCAATATTTGATGGACAGGCCTGAAAAATGCCCTTATCCTAATGCGTGCAATGACGACAGAGTAGCCTGCACATCCATGCAGTCTGATCAGGGTATACGTTGTCAGCTTACGGAATCGATGGCTGCTGTAAAATATATTGCGAATAGAGAAGCCTGATCAGACAAATGTGTAGACTAGTCTACGTCGAATTCACCGTGTTTGCAGGCATGCATTTGACGTTCTTGTGCAAAGCAAAATTTGCGGTTCTCAGTACAGATGAATCATTTATAAATAAAAGAAGAACCTACTTTGAATATACCTTTATTTCTTCATGGTTTCCTGGCAACAGTCAGAAAATGCGAGTGGCTAAACTATTTTGAATGGCTTTTAATATTTATTTGTGTGAATTTTATAGGCCTTCGCAGTTGGCGTATGACATAATGGACCCATAAATCACGATTTTGTTTTATTTGCAGGTTGGCAGTATGAGATACGCGGGGTATCAAGTCGGGTATATTGCTTGGGGTACGTATTGCATAACGTCTAACAAGCTGGGTAAAAATTTCAGCAGATGACACTTGAAATATATTTCTTATTTTCCCAGAAATGTCAATGTCTATTTTCTTGGAAAAATAAAGTATAACAAATTTGTCGTCTACTGAATTGTAAGGGTTAAAGTTCTCTTGCTTCATTAACGCTAAGCAGCCTGGGGAATCATTTCATCAGATGACATTTGAAATCATTTTCTTATTTCTTCCAGAAAATCGGATTTAACATTTTATGCTGATAGTCTCTTTGGACCAATGCAATAATATTTACAAAGTCATCAAACATTATTTCGCCGTTAAAATCAACCAAGAATAAAAAATACTCGCAAAGGTAGAATTATTTGTTGATTATTTTTCCTATAATTTCTGTGAAACTTTATTGTTGCGGTATCTTTCTGGGTCAAATTTTTCATGAATATTATACTCCAAAAATTGGTGAAAGTCTGGGCCCAGTTGTTCAAAACTAACGATGTCGTTAGTTAACGATTCATTAAAATTTACATCGAGTGATACGCAAATATGCTGAAATTTTTTGCTGAAAAAAAGCTACTTACATTTTTTCAGCAAAAAATAACAGAATATTGTATATTGAATTCGCTTAAACAGTTAACGAAATGACCCTTAACGAGCTCGTTAAGCTAACGACGCTTTGAACAACTGGGCCCTGATCTAGCCATTACCATTTGCATTTACCGGAAGAACGCGGCTTAGTTTATGTTGCCTGCGGATTCCCATTTAATCTTTAAATATGGTTATGGAATGTCGTATATAACTTAATCAATGAGGCAGGCCTGAGCAAACAGTGATGACCAAAATCAGACGCCACAGAACGTAGTGTCTGATCACAGTCTACACTGTTTACCGCTCATTCAGCAGTTTAAGACACGCCTAAAAGGTAATAAAATTGTCTCGTTCAAACAGGATCAGAGATTTAGAATGGCCCAATATTTAAGCATAGTGAAAGAAATGAACTGTTGGTCTAAAATAGATAAATTTTCGTTTTTCAGGTTACTTTATAATGTTCATTGTTCTTCTGTTGGTATCATGCGCACTGGCTGTAATTATCACCCTAATTAAAATTGGAATCTACCAGTGGATAATAAATCTACTTCTTGGCGCCTGGTGAGTTGATATTTGTATTTTTCACTACGGTTTGGTACCTCCCAAGGGACCTGGCGAATGTTAATATATTGAAAAAACATGTTCGATCGCTATTATTGCATAAAAACTGAAAACATTTGCTGCATTTCGCATTATTTCTTGCACTATTTTGTTTCGCCTTTTCACCGATGTCTCGCGAACGTAATTTCAACGGACTATGCGCGTTCTAGGACCGGGCAGTACACGTCTCGCGACGGCTTCAAATCTGTGGCCCCGGTACGAGCATATTGAAAGTTGCATAGCCGTGCATTTACAGCGCGTGAATTGCCTTGTTAATGCACGGCTTTTCGCCAGTTAATGCACGGCTGTTAATAACGTGCGGCACTGCTTTTTATGCAATAATGTCCCATCAACAATGGTTCTCATAGGAGTTGTTAAGAAGTATTTGGTGATAATTCTGGAATAATTGTTAATATCTCTCCAAAAAACATTTGTCGCTGGTATTCATTAGAAGCACCTCGCCGAGGCGCTTCTAATGTATCCATGTGTTTATGGAGTACTGGAGAAAATTATTGTCAAACATTCCTTTTTAACAAGGTTTATGATCATGGGAAAATATAAAACGAACTTTGTGCAAGGTAACACCGTTTAGTTAAGAGCAATATCCTTTAGTCTATGAGATTAGGTTTCTGCACCAGCCCCGCTTTGAAAAAAAAAAAATATGGCTATACTGGATTTGCCACGTCCGTCCGTCATTCATTTCGTCATTCTATCCGTCATTCCTTCCCTCCGCCCAATCATCAAATAAATTTTCATCACACTTTTCTCAAGAACTGTAAGGGGTACAAAATTGAAACTCGGTACACACATACCCAGTGGGTTGATTTATTGTGTATACGGGGGCAAGGGCCCATAACTCTTGGAGTTACATCCCTTAGCAGGTTTTACAATTTACCATTGATGAAAACTTTCGTTACAGATTTCTCAGGACCTATCAAAGTTGTAATGTTGAAACTCGGTACACATATGAACAATGGGTTGATGTATCGTGTATACTAGAATTAGGGTCAACAGATTATAACTTTTGGAGTTACATCCCTTGATAGGTTTTACAATTTTCCATAAATTCATCACACTATTCTCAAGAACTGTTAGGGTTACACTTGAAATTAACAGTTGAAACCTGGTACACACATGGGCAGTGGGTTGATATATTGTGTATACCGGAATCAGAGCCAAGGGTCCATAACTTTGGAATTAAATCCCGTGATATGTTTTACTATTTGGCATAAATTAAAATTGATAGGTGTTACAATTTACCATCAATGAAAAATTTTCGTTATAGATTTCTCAGGAACTCTGAAAGCTGTAAAGTTGAAACTTGCTACACACATGGACAGTGAGTGATGTATCGTGTATACCACAATCAGGGCCAAGGGCCTATAACTCTTGGAGTTACATCCCTTGATAGGTTTTAACAGTTTGCCATTAATGAAAAAAAAGTGTCACACTTTTCAAGAACTGTAAGGTTTACAAAGTTGAAACCTGGTACACACATGGACAGAGGGCTGATGTATTGTGTATACCAGAGTCAGCCCATAACTCTTGGAGTTAAATCCCTTGATAGGTTTTACAATTTGCCATAAAATGAAAAGTTTTCGTCACATATTTCTCAGGAGCTATGAAAGCTCTAAAGTTGAAACTCAATACACACATGGACAGTGGGCTGTTGTACCGTATATATCGGAATCAGGGCCAAGGGCCCATAAGTAATAGTGTTGAATCCCTTGATATGTATTGGGTTACCATGTTACCATGTCCTACATTGACGTATCTGGTAAGCATGCACTAAAATATTTCAACACTATGGGTATTTCTCCTCTGATAGCGCTGCAGCGGGGCTTTATTCAGATCCTCTGACAGCTCTAGTTTAATTACTCTTATTTCTAATTATTGTTTCTAGCTTCTAGCTTCACTTTTGTTTTTATTTCATATACTTCTTTTTTACACAAATATTTTATTAAGCCTTTATAGTCTATTCGCTGGTACCTTAACCGTTCCATAGGATTAAACATATTACATCATTGATATTCTTTAAAAGACTATTATTCTAATACTCCTTCAGTAGCGTGAATGAGTGGTCTAGCATAACGGCTTCTTGATTTGGATAGACCGTTTTGCTTGCCAGTCAGCTCATGTCATCGAATACCCACACTTATCTAAACAGGGAAGTAAAATATAATGAGTTCAATTTCATTAGTGACTGGAAAAGGAATGGAGGATTAGTATTAGTATGTTTTTTTAATTATTACCCTAATTACATTTGTGTGTTGTAAAGTTAAAGAATTTGTTGTATTTACTTGGTTACATGTACCTATTGTAATTATAATGTAAATAGGCTCACTTGGTGGACAAGGCAATTTTGCTAGTAGTGTCACTCTTTTATCTTTAACTGCTAATCACAACTACAGCAGACGACGCTTTGGAACAGTTTTTTTTTATTTTTCAGAGAAAATAAGGATTGACATTTCATGTGAATCGTCTGCCTAGCAGACGATTCACATGAATATATTGGCAAGTCCTATATCTCTGAAAAATAACAAAATCAAATTTAGAATATTTATCAATTCGTTCAGTGCTATACAGATTTAAATGTTGTATAAAAAAATATGATAAATAAAGAAGCTGAAAAGTAACAGTGCGCGGAGCGGTTGTCAGAATAACAAAGGTCTTGTTTCCTAGCTATTTTGATGACAGTGGTGCTTTTTATCGCATGTTTGTTTCTATTTTCAGGCCACTTGTTGCCATGACACTTATCATAAACATACTTCAGATTTTGGTTGCAAAGTTTGCCTTCCTGCAAGAACGAGGAGAATTTCTAGCCATTAACAATAGGTAGCTATATTTTTGATGATGGTGATGATGATGATGATGATGATGATGATGGATTTGTGGATTGCTTCTCTGTCAACAGTAATGAATAATGAAAGGCTCTGTGCTAATCACTAGGCCATCTGGTTGCTTCTATGCTTTCATGTTTTAGTGATGAAATGAGAACTGATTCAGTCACTACGCAGAATTTCTTTCTTGTATTTGGGGACAGCAAAGGCTAAAATCAGAATATACATTTATACATTTTCCAGCTTTGCGTACAAATCACTGAATAGTATGGGAGTGTCCCAGCGTAGTTCCAAGTGAGGCAATGACATGGCATAATTCAGTGTTAGCAGGACCAACACTACGAACGTTTCAGTATGAGGACTCACCATGCTATCACCCATGTTCTCCCAGTTCATATGTTCATCCTTTAACCTTTACCATTCTCTGGGCATTTTCAGCAGGCGACAAATAGATGACATTTTTTTTATTTTTCCCAGAAAACATGATTTGACATTTCATGCAAATTGTCTCCTTAGGAGACAATTTGCATAAAATGTCAAATCCTGTTTTCTGAGAAAAATAAAAAAAATATTTCAAAATGTCGTCTGCTTAAAAATTTACCGATAGTGCTAAGCGTTAAAATAGTAGAAGACGACTAGGAAGAACCACAATCACCATACAGGAGACAATTTGCATGAAATGTCAAATCCTGTTTTCTGAGAAAAAAAAAAAAAAAATATTTCAAAATGTCGTCTGCTGAAAATTTTACCCATAGTGCTAAGCGTTAAAATAGTAGAAGATGACCAGAAAGACCCATAATCACAGAACATATCCTACCATGACACCAAGAGGAAGAGTAAACAATGACAAATATTACACACGACACAAAGTAAAGGAAGCAATAAGCTTCATGATCACATTGCGACGCAGGGTTCCCTAAAACACAACAAGAAGACAACGAACAGGAAAAATACGAAGAAAGCCCCTGCAGTGAGTAGCTACAAGGTCATACAAAGCACAAAGCATACATACACAGGAAAAGCAACAACAAAAAGCGTGTAAATTTCACAACGCGAATTGCGCAAGCCCAGACCAGAACAGGCATGTGTTCAGTCTGATCTCGGCATGCACATTTTGTATGTCCCATGATACGACTGATGTGTTTTCAGATCATATATTTATGTTTATATTGCATTAAGCCTTGTCCTGCTGAACTTGGATATACCCTGCCTTTGCAAACAGTGTAGATCCAGATCAGTTGGCTTCTGAAGAAGCCAACTGATCTAAATCTACACTGTTTGTCATTAAGCATATGAATTTGTATCAATAACCTGGATCAAGTAATCTGATTGGCTGAAAATAAGAATAGGGTATGGCATCTTAATTTATCCAGCATGACAAGGGTTAAAAAGCAAACAATCCGTTATATAAGAACCTATAACATCTCAATGTGAACAGCGAAGGGCAGGGTCTGTCAGCATACTGGCACAGTTCGTCCAGTTTACCATCTATATCCCATAACGAAAACATGCCTATATAATTTTGACCCCCTTAAACCCTACTTTTATATAGTAAAACTGGGGTTTACAAGGGTATACATTATTTTTCTTATTTTTGCTAAAAAACATACATTGTTGGTACTCGTTAGAACCGCCTCGACGAGGCGGTTCTAACGAGTCCCCACAATCTAGGTTTTAAGAAGAAATATGAACAAACATCAGAGCGTTTTATCTGAAAATTTTCAGTTTTTGGAGGTGAAATGTTCTATATATTTGAATGGGCGTGTTTTCGTAATGCAGAAACACTATGGCATTGTTGCGAATACCTTGATCTGATTGTAGAGTTCGGAGCAGACCGGTGTGCGTCTATACCGCTCGCATGTAGACATCAGTGTGAACCGCGTCAAGCAAAAACGTGCTTTCGAACATTCACATTCAGATCATTCTGCGCATGCGCAAAGTATCATCCGGGCTTTTACTCTATATTCTTTAGTATCCAATGATTCTGTTAACTGACACTGACACGCAGGCTGATCTGGGTCTCCGTTTCCGCATATGCCCAAAGACACGTTTTCGCATGGCGCGACCCAGTATAGTTTTTATGCTTTTATTTCAGACGGGTACTCTTTACTTTTACATTCTTCATGTTTTTCTACAACATATTCCTTGGAATGGTCTCCTGTCTTCTTAGAATCATAAAATCAATGGTGATAGGAACCTTATTTCTCAGTCGTCTCGACAACAGCGCATTGCCTAGGAGATTTCAACTTTTTGATCCAGGTAACTTATTTAACCAACCCATTGTAGTCGGGAGACCCGTAAAAGGATAATTGGAAAACAGTGCAGACCCAGATCAGACGCCGCAGAACGCGGCGTCTGATCAGGGTCTCCACTGTTTGCAAATAGTTTAACCATTTTTCTCTAGGTTTATGTGAATCTCATAACCGGACGTACCTAAAATTGGAATTGGACTGTTCCAATATATAGTGTGGGAGGGTCTATTTGGTCTACAATGGGTTAAGGTGAATTGATGCGCCTCAAAAAGAGAGTACTCTTTGCTGAAAGTTTTTGCCTCCCTTTTTCAAAGAGAGATCACTCCATTAAAAGTGAATTTGCTTTCCTGGCATACGTCCGTTCTAAAATGAATTAGGCTTTCCTTTAGGAACGAAGTAGTTCCCAAGGAAGATAGTCAATACTTTCAGGTCAAAGTGATGTTCTTTGTGATGTATTTATTTACTTTAATTTAAGGTCAACGGATACTCAATCAGCAGAGGTAATAACCGCGGCGAAATTGTTTTGCTCTCTTTCTGAAATGGTCTACTCTTTACGAAAAACAAATTGCTCCCTTTGGGGTCAAATTCTTTCCTTTTAGACGAGACTCATTTTCAGAATGGGCTTCATGTGCAGAAAAAGTAAAATATGAAATCACAAAAGTAGTCTTTCTTGTAAAACTGGTTTAACTCCACAAAGCGAATCAAAGCTCCTTAAAAATACTGCACTACTAAATTTGTTTTAGTGATAACTAAAAGCATTGAGAGTAACGATATTATATATACAGTCAAACTCATCTCAACCCTTGTCCTGCTGAATAAATTTAGATACCACGCCCACTTCTAATTTTCAGCCAATCAGATTACTTGATTCGGACTTTTGCTATAAATTCACATACTTAATGGCAAACAGTGCAGATCCAGATCAGTTGGCTTTCTCGAAGCCAACTGATCTGGATCTACACTGTTTGCATAGGCAGGATATATCCGGGTTCAGCAGGACAAGGGTTAAAGAACGACTATATAAATTATGTCCAATAAATTGTTTCCTAAAATACAGAGGACAGTTTTGCTGTCTAAAATTTAGGCACGAAAAAAAAGCTACTTGTTACTCTTCTGTAAAGACTTCTATTCTAAAAGGAGAAGATTTCCTTTCTGAAGGAGCATATTCTTTCGTTTAGAATAGACACTTTTTCAGACGAGGTTTGATGTGCAAAAAAGTCACACACACACACACACACACACACACACACACACACACACAAAACTACTAGCTGTACCATAATCCCTTAACTTTTTCGGCACCAAATTTCAGTCGACATTTGTCGTCTGCGTTTTTATTTTAATAAATTATCGTTTGGAAAGACGTTTATATGTAAAGTTGAAAGACTGAATGTCAAACAGCCTAGATCCAGATGAGACGGCTCATTGAGCCGTCTCATCTGGATCTATGCTGTTTGCAAATGCCTATTATTATCGCCTGTGGCAGTGAAAGAGTTAACAATGCTGGTTTTAAGCATGAACCAGTTTCATTAAACTTAAGCCGGGGCACAGCAGTTCCTAAACCCTTTTTTGTCTTTTTCCAGTTCAAATATGACGATACCGTTTTTTTTTTTTTTTTTAAATAAACGTTTTTAAAGTAACTTGTTTGGATGAAATTTGTAGAAGACAGACGTCGACACTTAAGGAAATCTTCAAATCTGAAATTTTCATTGGTGC
The DNA here is from genome assembly GCA_964016985.1 of Anodontia alba. Lineage (NCBI taxonomy): Eukaryota > Metazoa > Mollusca > Bivalvia > Lucinida > Lucinidae > Anodontia > Anodontia alba. Next base: position 84,081,738 of record OZ024832.1, read on the forward strand.
CGCTGTAATCAGATGAAGGTTTTACGATTTATTGAAGTTCCGTAGACTGTTAAAGTCGAAGAGAATTGTTCCTCTCCACTCCAGTGATGGTCAGAACCAAAGATCAAAGATGAATATTTATGTTTATTACCATTTCATTTACAATAAAGCACCTTATTAATCAACATTATAATTGTCTAAGTGATTTGATTCTAAACTTAGCTTAGTACTTTATTGTTCTTGAGTAATAAAAGAGAAATACAGCTAAATGCTCTGCGTATTTAACGCCCATAATCCGTATCATTAATAAAACATGCCTATTCAAATATACTGAAAATTTTACCACCAAGAAATAAAAAAAATTCAGATAAAACATTCTGATATTTTTCATATTTCTGCTCAAAATCATAGATTGTGGGTACCCGTTAGAACCGCCTCGATGAGGCGGTTCTAACGCGTACCCACACTCTATGTTTTTGAGTAGAAATAAGACAAATAATGTATACCCCTGTAAACCCCAGTTTTACTGTATAAAAGTGGGGTTTAAGTTGGTCAAAATTATATAGGCATGTTTTCGTGATGAAAACTAAAGTCAGTGTTGACTGAATTCCTATAAATAGTAATGAAAAAGCATGCATTAAAAGATGATTGGCTATGACAGTATACATGTACACGTGGGTGTCAATCACGAACTTAGAAAATTTGCTGACTTTATGTTCGAAAATCTCTATCAGTATACAGCATTTTACTGCTTAATGGAACTTTTTGGAGATGTCGGCGCCTATCCTCCTCTACAACTTTCGTCTTGGGTAGTTTCTTTTTATAAAAAACTTATATTTAAAAGTATTGTATACTGTCATAATTATCGCGAACATTAAATTATTAAAAGATGAAGATATGAGTTTACCATCACGAAAACATACCTATATAATTTTGATCCCCTTAAACTACACTTTTATACAGTAAAACTGGGGTTTACAGGGGTACACGCTATTTTTCTTATTTCTGCTAAAAACATAGAGTGTGGGTATTCGGCGAGGCGGTTCTAACGAGTATCCACAATCTATGTTTTTAGCAGAAAAATGAAAAAAATATCAGATTTTTTTTTTCTGAAAACTTTCAGTTTTTGATGGTGAGATTTTCAATATATTTGAATAGGCGTGTTTTCGTGATACAATATTGCGTGTTCGTCCACTGAAGACTCAGATCAGTCTGCGTATCCGGCAAGGTTGATTGAGTCTTCACTGTCCGCACTGCAATCTTGTAAGAAATGCCGTGCTCCAGCTTATTTCAAATAGTCATATTTGGCCAAATTTCTTTCAGGTTTTGCAGCTTATGTTGGGTTCATCCATGTTGAATGCGTCCATACACATCCTGTTCTTATTGTATTCTTACGCTTGTTGTTGGTCACACAGAAATACAAGTCATTAAAAATGAAAGAAGAGAAAGACGCAAACTCTGTTGAAAAAGGTATAGTCTCTCTCTCTCTCTCTCTCTCCCTCTCTCTCTCTCTCTCTCTCTCTCTTTGTCCGTCCGTCCGCCAGTTTGTCCATCCATCCATCCATCCATCCATCCATCCATCCATCCATCCATCCATCCATCCATCCATCCATCCATCCATCCATCCATCCATCCATCCATCCACCCATCTCTCTATCTATCTAACATGTTTGAACATTGGGGTGTACTGCTAAATGTAGAGTTTAGCAACCAGAAATCACCGGATGAGCAAGAGTAACCATTTACAAACAACAATCAGAGGTAGGCTAAAATGCACACATCTGAATGACTCGGACGGGGAACATTTAAGGCTCCATACTTCTCAAAAATAGACATTTTATTATCCAAGAAAGATTTAAAAAAAAAATGATATATGGTATAAATACAATCGTAAAATGTGGCACCTGACAGCCTAGTTTCTCATTCTTGAAATGAAATGACTTTTATCGTATATCTGAAATGATGTTGCCAACATTAATTCAGAGATACAATAAAATATCTTTTCATTTTTGATCCAGTTCAAAAACAAGAGACAAACTGAAATTTTACTGGTTGTCAGATGCCACATTTTATGATCATATTAATACCATATATCAATTTATTAAAACTTTCTTGGATAATAAAATGTCTATGTTTGAGGAAAATGGATCCTTTAAATGAGGGATTTGGACTCCACTATGTTTTCTGCTTCAACCCACAGGAGGAAGTAAACAATTTTAAAAGGGAATGAACCCAGGGAAAGAAAATACTTCAGGGCGTCAGTATACGAAAGATATCTTGTATGCTGTGAATCATATGATGACCTAGCTTGTCTCAGTCCAGGTGGAGGGGTCAAATATTTGATCTATGAAAGTCAACAGTGCTCGTATTGATTTTTTAGAAGAAGGCCAGAGAAGCCTGCTCCCTCGGGGCTTCCAATGTTGACCGCTGCAGTTCATTCAGCGTTTCGTCGACATGGCTGGTGTTTCGCCATTGCCTTCAAGTATAGCGGGCAGCAGATCGGCCTGCGCATTCACATATTCTGATCAAAATCTTCGCTGCCTGCCAAAAGCAGACATGTATTCTTGACTATCCGTAGAGCGCCCAGTGAAAACTGACCTGCCCGCGTGGATGCGAAGATAAATCAGAGTCTATATCTTAAGGTACATTTCTTAAAGTACATTTCTCATGTTGTGGTTCATATTTCAGTACAGTAATAATGTAAAATTTCTATTTTTGCTTTTCCAGGGCAGAAATACAAAGCACGTGGACCACGAGTTAGTGCGCGTGCGCGAACGAGATGGTTCCTATTTTATACTCTCTACCATAATCCTGGTATTCGAATTCACAGGAAAGCTTACATTCAATACATGAATGAAATGAAGGAGAGATTATTTAGACATTATAATTTGAACAAAACAGCTTTAGGAAAATTAGTTAAGGGTATAAACAAGACAGCGGCTCCTGTCAGTATGTCAGATGTAACCCTTGAATCTGACGATAAACTCGGAGCCGGAAACAACCCACTGATGAACTGGAACGCCCTTCTGGGTGCAAACAAGTTCTTAATGGCACTACAAAGAGACATAATGCAGAAGGAAGCAGGATTAGATTCAGGAATCGATGCTAAGTCTATGCCTTCTATTGGCAATATGTTTAGTCTAACGAAAACAAATTTAGAAATTAAAGAAAACGGAGAAAATCATTCTACCAATTCTACAACGAAGGCAGCAAGCTTGTGGGGCAGGGCAAGAAATGTGGCGACCAGACCGGCTGAAAATCATCATATAAATGAGGGATATTCTGAGGAAACGTTTTTGTAGATTGGTTTGTTTGATTTGGAGTGTTACGGTCTAGTCAACACTGTTAAAATCATATCGAGCTGGTCAATTAACCTACTTTCATTTTTTCCTCGGCAGGCTTTGTCCTCTAAGGGGTAAAGCAGTACTTTGTGCATATACTTTTGCCAGTAACGGACAACTTTCCTTGTTGAATCATCGGAAGGGGAAGATAGATTGTAGAAATTATTTCACGATCAATCTCCACGGAAGTTATGTGCCCGAGCTGGGATTCAAATTTGCTACCTCTGGAGATGTAGTTAGACGCATTCTTCTAAAATGGATGTTCTGGTGGAAGTACAGTCGAACCTCGTTATCTCAAACTCGCTTCTTTCAACGCTTATCTCGAAGTGAAAATCTGGTCCCTGTTTTAACATGAAACTATGACAACAGGTAACAAAATAATGTGGAAAAGAGGAGAAATTGCTCCTAAGGAGCAATTTCTCCTCTTTTTCACATTATATATATATATATATATATATATATATATATATATATATATATATATATATATATATATATATATATATATATATATATAACTTCAGGAGTCAAATTACATATTCATTTGTTAAATGTGGTTGTAAAAAATATTGTTTTCCTCACTCTCTCAACTCTGATATGTCGAGGTACGGATATCTCGAAGTGTTTAAGTGAGTCCCTTGGAATTCGAGATAACGAGAGTAGACTGTATTTCCATGTCTTTGTTTGTCTGATTTCACTATTAACAGTGTGTATTATCATATTCGACCTAATTACCCCACTATGCTAAAAAATTATCCTTTTCAAAATTACAGGAAAAAAACAGCAAAAAAATGTACTCAGTGAGGATTCTACTTAAATCTGTATTGAGTATGTTTGTATTCATGTAAATGGAGAAATAAATTATTTTTTTCAGCCAAATCTATATTAGATATTTTTCGGCCCAACAGGAATCCTGTTGGACCGATAACGGTCTGATACAGATTTAAGTAAAACGCTTGCTGGGCAATAAAATATCCATCTAATAAGGGCAATTACGAAAACACTCCTATTCAGATATATTGATAATTTTACCACCAAAAAACGAAAACTTTCAGATAAAAAATTCTGATAGTTTTTCTTATTTCTGCTGAAAAGCATAGATTGTGGGTACTTGTTAGAACCAGCTCTGCGAGGCGGTTCTAACGAGTACTCACAGTCTACGTTTTTGAGCAGAGATGAAAAATATAATGTATACCCCTGTAAACCCGTGTTTTACTGTATAAAAGTGGGATTTTAGGGGGTCAAAACTATATAGGCGTGTTTTCGTGATGACACTTTAATCATAGATCGACAGAGGACTGATGCTAATGCGATATTGTTTTTGTTTCTTTATAAAAGCATATGTGCTGTTGATACTCATTTAAGTCGCCACTACTTGTGGAGGCAATTCTAATGAGTACCCAAACATATGATTTTATAAAGAAGAAGACAAAAAGTACACAAACTGTAATCTGAAGACTAATAATGTACTTGACTGTGCGCATGTAGGGGTATGTCATTACGAAAACATGCCTAATCAAATATATTGAAAATTTTACCACCAAAAAATGCAAAATTTCAGATAAAAAAATCTGATATTTTTCATGTTTCTTCTCAAAACATAGATTGTGGGTACACGTTAGAACCGCCTCGATCAAGCGGTTCTAACGAGTACCCACAATCTATGTTTTGAGCAGAAATAAGAAATATAAGGTATACCCCAGTTTTACTATATAAAAGTGGGGTTTAAGGGGGTCAAAATTATATATGTATGTTTTCGTGATGTGCTGTAATTAGGTTAAATGCGATAGTGGAGTTTTATAAACAACTGAGTGGAAACCTTTAGTGAGCCATATAAGGTGCACTGTGACAAAGCCTGTCTCATTTGCATATAAATTGCGAACTGCACAGAGCATAACGTTAATACACCAGTATGAAATGTATACTTCAGGGCCCAGTTGATTAAAGCGTCGTTAGCTTAATGAGCTCGTTAGTGGTCAAAATGTAAACTGCTCTAGTAAGTACAATATCTAAATCACAAGTATTCTTGCTGACAAATGTGAGTAGCTTTTGCAAATGCAAAAGCTACTCACATTTTTTTCAGCAAAACTATTAGCGTATATGCCATATTTAATGATCAAAGTTTTAACTATAGGTTAACTAACGACATCGTTAGTTTTGAACAACTGGGCCCTGGTCTATATAAGGCACATTTCTCATCCAAAATCTGTTATTTTTTCATATTTCTCCACAAAATATATGTTGTAATGTATGTAACCGTTACATGACATTGCTTTTAATGGGTCTTGTGACTGACGCCTCTCTTTTGTGCAGGCTCTGAAGTTTAGAAAATAAAATCCTACTTGAGGCTATCAACAACTAAAAATAACGCAAAGTATTCATGGCTATATGATAACAGGGTCATTGCACTGATATTGGCGAATATTGTCCCGTGTTGGGATATCAAATGATGTACAGTTATAAACTCAATTTCGCCTCCAGCGGGATTCGAACCCGGGACCTCGTGATCTGAAGTCTAATGCTGACCACGGCCACCCGGACGCTTCTTCACCCTGGTTAATAGTGTGTGCTTAACCTTTGTCATGCTGAACCCGGATATACCCTGCCTTTGCAAGCAGTGTAGATCCAGATCAGTTGGCTTCTTCAGACACTGTTTGCCATAAAGTATGTGAATTTATAGCAATAACCTGGATCAAACAATCTGATTGGCTGAAAATTAGAAGTGGGCGTGACAAGGGTTAAAATAGACCCATATTAACGTCTGTGCTACGAAGCGTTCCAATTTCAAAGATTAGTAGACTTTGACACATCCATGTATATTTTTTTTTTTGATAATTATATTTTCATAACATGAATTTACCTCTTTTACAGGTCTCATGTATATTATTTTAGATATAATTAATAAAAAAAATCGTGTATTTCTTTCTTTTCAATTTCTGTTTATTACATTAAATCTTCAGTGAATCGAACGTCGATGTCTCTGTCTTGTTTACCCGGTGGCTTATTCGGACTCGCTTTTGGGTGCCAAGGAAAATCTTTGATAGCTCAAAAAAGCAAATATTTAGAGATTTTTTTTTTATTATTTTATCATGAAAATGTATGTTGTGTTTACCGTTATTAGAACCGCCTAACAGAGACAATTCTAATGATTACTCTCAATGCATCATTTTTTATATACAAAATCGAGTGGACTTCCCTAAGTTCTCCCCATTCACCTGACCTGACGCATTAATTAACCCTCAATGGCTTAAACTACCCATGTCTAGAACAAATTTCCACGGTCCCAAAGCCATTGGAGTTCGACTGTATTTATTTTATTCCGGGAGGTGAATCTTTAGTTTTAGAATGTCTGATAGCGCAGCCGGTCTGTGTCAAGCGAAATGTGTCTACGGACATATGCAGACAGCGCAATTTAAGATCAGTCTGCACACCCGCTGTTCATTTACAAAATCATTCGCATCACGAAAACACGCCTTTATAATATTGACCCCCTTAAGCCCCACTTTCATATAGTAAAACTGGGGTTTACAGGGGTATACATTATTTTTCGTTTCTGCTCAAAAACATGACGGTTCTAACGAGTACCCACAATCTATGTTTCAAGCAGATATATGAAAAATATCAGAGCTTTTTATCTGAAAATTTTCAGTTTTTGGAGGTGAAATTTTCTACATATTTGAAAAGGCATGTTTTTGTAATGATACTGTTGAATATATCAACTAGCAGCTAAGACCCTGAAGATACGGTGCGGGCTGTACATGCTGATCTGTGCCTTTATTATCTAGCTTAGCCGTGTCGTTTGATTTTTTTTGTTTTTTTAACTTTAATCAGGTTTTATGTCACTTTCAACGATTGTTGAAAGTGACATAAAGCCTGATTAAAGAAAAAAAAACCCGCAAAAAAATAGTCAACTCGCGACAGTGTCCGGATGTGATAAGGAGCTCAATGCTCATTTTTAGAGTGCTGCCTCACTGAAATATCACGCCCAGACACATTACATGATATTCCACCAGGCCACATTATATTGACACCGGGCTGGCCAGTTCTGATTCCTAGAAGTTTCTTAATGCTGAGCGCCAAGCGAGAGAGCAGCTAGTATTATTTTATTGGTATGACTCGGTCGTGGATCGAACCTACAACCTCCTGGTCCCAAAGCAAACGTTCTACCATTTGAGCAAGTGTGCTAGTTTGTGTCGTTGACGCTGACCAGTAAGACCAGGGCTCGCCTGCTGTTCTGTAGCTTGTGGGTATGAATCCCGCTCAGGACTGAGTGCGTCTCGTAAGTATATGCTGTACGGGTATACAGAAAGGCAATATTCAACGTGAGAAATGAATCTTCGGACATGTGCGAAGTTGATGACGATGGTTCGGAAGTTTTAAGTCCCTTTCATCATTTTACTAAAAAGTCAAGTTCCATATTCCTCAAAAAAAAAAAAAAAAAAAAAAAAAAAAGAAAGAAAAAAAAAAAAGAAAGAAAAAAAAAAGAAAAAAAACAAAAAAAAAAAGAAAAAAAGAAAAAAAAAAAAAGAAAAAAAAAAAAAAAAAAAAAAGATTTTATTATCCGAGAAAGGTTTAATGAATTGGTATATAGAGGCTATTTACTCTTTTGTTGTGAATACCATTAATATTTTCATCGAGTGTAATGAAAACATCAGTATTTTCACGAGTGCGAAACACGAGTGAAAATTTGAATATTTGCATTAAACGACATGAAAATTTTTATGGTATTCACAGAAAAAGACAAAATTTTCTTTTTATTTGTTGTTAACATGCCAATGCACACTTCTGACGTAATAACTGCATCACCAAACAAAACATGAACGTGATGGCATCGACGTTCAGTGCTTTTAAACATGTGAACCGCTGGAGAGACAAAAACAAAAAGTTTCGACAAATTAAAATAATTTTGTTACCAAAATGTTCCTTACATTCTAACTAAGAAAATGCATACCAAAACTTTATAGTTTTGTTCAGAAACAGAGAAGTTAGAGGAGTTCAAATAACCGAAGCGGGATCAGCATCTGTTAGTAAAACAATGAAGACAACAGAAGTAATCCAAAACGAGGAGTGAAAATAACATCGACTTGTTATTTTTCACTAGTGAAAATATCAATATTCATTCACATGCGAAAATCTCATTTTATTCATTTCGAATATACATTGATTTCACCGCTTGCAATAAAATAAATGGTATTAATACTATCATAAAATGGCAGTCTGTAAACTTTCAGTTAGTCTCTCGTTCTTGTTATGAAAAGTTTTTTTTTTTTTTATAGTATCTCTGAATTAATGTTGCCTACATTATTAAGGGATACGGTAAAAAATCATTTCATTTTTTACCCAGTTCAGAACTGATACTAACTGAAACTAGAGCTGGTGTTGTAAAACACTATGCCCCCAACTGCCAGACTCGAGCACTGCTTGACTCCAACACTGCTTGCCCAGGACGGTAAAACAGTACAAATATACAAGATTTCAATGTTATTTTATTAAAAGGGAAATAACTCTAAAATGGGAGATAATTCAGATAAGAAAAAAAAAATACGGGTCACCTATTTGGGTCACCTATTTTTCCATGAGGAATCCATATATGAAATTTCAAACTAGCATGCACAGTTCAAAACTAATGCTATGCAATTTAAAAATGCCAAAAATGACAAGGGGCCATAACTCAAGAAGTACTTTTCAGAATTTATTCAAAAGCTAATCAGGTCATCTACTAATCGCTACCTATCTATTCCTTAAATTTCAAGGCTTTAGCTTCAATAGTTTTTGCGATATTTTGCTGACAAGATTCCATCCATATTTTTTCAAAGGGCCATAACTCAGGAAAGGGGCATACTCTTGATAAGAAAAAAAATACGTGTCAGCTATTTTTTTATGAGGAATCCATACATGAAATTTCAAAACCCTAGCATGCACAGTTCAAAACTTATGCTAAGCATCAAAAAGTGTGCAATGTAAAAATGCCCAAAATGACAAAGGGCCATAACTCTAGAAGTACTTTTCAGAATTTATTCAAAAGTTAATCACATCATCTACTCATCGCTACCAAACTATTCCTTCAATTTCAAGGCTCTAGCGTTAATACTGTTTTAGATATTTTGCTGACAAGACTTCATCCATATTTTTCAAAGGACCATAACTCAGGAAAGGGGCATAATCCTGATAAGAAAAAAATATGTATCACCTATTTTTTCATGAGGAATCTAAATATGAAATTTCAAAACCCTAGCATACACAGTTCAAAAATTATGCTATGCATCAAAAAGTGTGCAATGTAAAAATGCCCAAAATGACAAGGGGCCATAACTCAAGAAAAACTTTTCAGAATTTATTCAAAAGTTAATCAGGTCATATACCCATTGCTACCAACCTATTCCCTAAATTTCAAGGCTCTACCTTCAATAGTTTTTGAAATAGTTTGCTGACAAGATTCCATCCATACTTTTTCAAAGGGCCATAACTCAGGAAAGGGACATAATCCTGATAAGAAAAAAAATACGTGTCAGCTATTTTTTCATGAGGAATCCACATATGAAATATCAAAACCCTAGCATGCACAGTTCAAAACTTACGCTATGCATCAAAAAGTGTGCAATGCAAAAATGCCCAAAGTTACAAAGGGCCATAACTCATAAAGTATTTTTCAGAAGTTATTCAAAAGTTAATCAGATCATCTACTCATCAATACCAATCTACTCACCAGGTTTCAAGGCTCTAGCTTTAATAGCTTTTGAGATATTTTGCTGACAAGATTTCATCCATATTTTTTCAAAGGGACATAACTCAGGAAAGGGATATAATCCTGATGGGAGAAAAAATACGTGTCAGTATTTTTTCATAAAGAATCCATATATGAAATTTCAAAACCCTAGCATGCACGGTTCAGAAGTTATGCTATGCACCAAAAAGCGTAACGAACGGACAGACGGACACACGGACGCACGCACGTACAAACGTCCCAGAAGCAATATACCCCTCCAGCTTCTTCGAAGTTGGGGGCATAATTAAGGCTCTGTGCAATGAAGCACCGAACAGTCATGAGCTGAATTCCGAGTCCAGTGGGATTCGAACACGGGACCTCGTGATCCGGAATCGGGAGCGCTAACCACTCGACCACACGGACGTTTCGCCCAGCGCAGACTCTGATCATCCAGTGCATCCGCGCAGCCTGATCAGTCTTCGAAGGACGATATTTGAGTGCCATGGTTCCAATGCTTGCTCGGGCAGATAACGAAGACTCTTTCCCATTTTAGATTTAATTAACTCCCTCCACATGCCCTGTATATTTGAAGAGCCCAGTTTCAATTCAAGGAATGTCAGGCTATGTGATTTAGATATTCCTAGGGAGAAATGGCTGAACTGTTTGCAAACAATGGAGACCCTGATCAGACGCCGATAATGGATATATCATTTGACTCTTGAAGTTCGAAGTATATTGAAAATATTGTGGAAAACAGGAGAAATCGCTCCTTAGGACCACTTTATCCTCTTTTCCACAATATTTTGATACCTATTGTTAGATTTTCAAGGGACCAGATTTTCATTTCCAGATAGGCGGTTATTCGAAATAAGCGAAGTGAGATAACGGGTATCAACTGTATGTCTGGGGCCCACTTGTTCACTGCTAAAGATGTCGTTAGTTAACGATTCGTTAAAATTTACATCAAGTGATACGCAAACATGCTGAAATTTTTGGCTGAAAAAATGTGAGTAGCTTTTGCAGTGCAATATTAGAATATTGTATATTGAATCCGCTAAAATAGTTAACGTAATAACCCTTAACGAGTTCGTTACAACTGGGCCCAGGACATTATTCATGTTGCGGTTAAACTTACAACAATAAGCGCCGTAACATGAGAAAACGTACCTTCTTACATATGCGCCTAACGAAGACTCTAATCAGTCTGCACATACGCGAAGTCTGATCAGCGTCTTCGTTGTCCGTATGAAGAAACGTTGCATCCTTTTTTATTTAAAAAGCTCACAGTGAAGATTCTGCTCAGACTGCGCGACAGCGCATGCTAATCTGAACCTTCGCTGGGAGCGCATGTGCAAAAGTTACGTTTTCTGACGTTACGGTTCCTTGAGTTATCGGACTTTTCCGTCATATATCGGAACAGTAACGTCGGTTCACACGAAAAGACGCTACGTTATAATAGCGTCTCCATAAACGTTGCTAGGCGCTATTCAGTTCACGTAACGTCACTTTAAGAATGGCGTCGTATAATGAACGGCAACAATGTCATAGATCGAGATAAAAAAAATCTCCATCTGTTGCCGGCGATGGAATCGAACAGTGAACCAGAATGCAAGAAGAGACGAATGGAGCCCCACGTAAGTGGTGACGACCTGACCCAGGATTCCGCCAGTTTAACAGGAGTATTCTCATCCAAAAATTTAGTTCGGCCGGCCACCGGTTCTCCAAGCGGAGACTTCAGTAATTTGACCCCGCATCAGTATGTAACGTTTGTATCTACAGACGAAGCCAGCGATGGAACTGAAGCCGAGTATCTGAATAAAGATTTTGATGTTTACAAACAAAACTGCGATGTTGGAGACGCGTGGCATCATAAATACCCAGTTCCTCTGAGTTCATTCCCCAAAAGACCTATAAGGACCGGAAATTTGTACTATGACGGAATTATATCTGATTTGGAGTTGCTGGGATATAAACCGCTTCAGGTCATCGCTAGAGGGCGTTCAGGAACCATCATCCTTGCCCAGGACCTTCAGACGTCTAGGATTTTCCAAGAATGTGAAATAGTGCCGGTTGCCCTAAAACTAAACAGTGGAAAAACGAAAAGAAAACCGCGGCCCTGGGCGCGGAATGATATGATGGATGAAATGTCTATTCACAGACAACTCGTGCATCCAAATATTGTCTCCTGGTATGATAATTTCAGTTATAATGGACGTGTTGGCACCATCCTGGAGTTCTGTGAGAATGGAACTCTTGAACAGCTTATCCGCATACAGGTAATGATCGTTCTTTCTCTCACACACACACACACACACACACACACACACACACACACACACACACACAGAGCTGTCTTTCTTTGTCTCTTTATCTGTTTTTCTTGCTGCGTACATGTATAGCTACATGTATAATTAAGATCAAAATACAAGAAGGAAATGTGAGAAGAAGGTACCAAGCCTGCAAATTTTCTTGGTTTATACACGGACATGAAAACTTTATTTTACGTCAAATATTTTACAACAGTGAAGCCATATGATCCGGTGTCTCAATTCCTGTATCTTGCAAAAATCGTAACCTTTCAATCGGAAAGATGTACGGATGAAGTTTTGTATATACATGTATTAAGCTTGGATAAGAGTTCATACAAAACCACTGTATACCAATTCGAAACTAATTGCATTTTGGAAAAAAAAAACAACAACAACAAAAAAAAAAAAAAAAAAAAACGCATGCAGTTTGTATGATCCTGATTTAGACTTTTTGCAAAGCAACTGTAAGTAATATTAAGCGTGTAGTACACACCCAGTAAGCATTCTTTATAAATCTATAGCGGGTCGTTATCGGCCCGTCAGGGTAGCTGACGGGCCGATAACGGCCCGCTATAGATTTATAAAGAATGCTAACTGGGCAGGTACAGTAAAACCTCAATGACTCGAACACCGATGACTCGTTTACCGTGGCTAATTCGAACTCACTTTTGAGTCCCTAAGAAATTCTTCCGAAATCTCAAGAAAACAAATCTTTCGGAAAATTTTAGGAATTTTTTTCTATTTTGTCATGAAAATGTATATTGTGTGTACTCACTAGACTCGCCTCATCGATACTATAATGATGAGTACACTCATATATACCATTATTTTATAGAAGGTAGAAAAGACTATATATATATTGTTCCAAGTTGTCTCCAGACCTGGCGCTATGATTAACCCTCAGTGGCTCAAACTACCCAAATCTAAAACAAATTTCCATGTTCCCAAAGATGTTCGAGCCATTGAGGTTAGACTGTATATACTATGACTCGCGATAAATTAATTTGTACAGTTGATGTCTGAATATAAATAAGCACTGATCGTTTGAAATTCTTGTCGCGTTTTGTAAAGCGGCGTTTATTTTATGGAGTTTTGGTGAACAGTTTTGCTTGCGGAAATTACATCACTTATTATGTTTGATCTTCATACAATTATACCGAGTATAGTTCGTCAACAAAGGTTTTGAAATTATAGAAATGAAGAAATGCGCAGCGATTCCCCTCAACATGCATTTTTAAGACTTACGTAGCACTGAGCTTTACAACAAACAAAAACAAACAAAAGACATAAGCACGAATGTCCGAAAGATGTCTGGTCAATTTCAAAATGTGTCATTTAAAATAGTGTCATAAAATTTGCAATTTGACGTTTTCTTACAGGTTTATCGTAGCGGCAATATTGGACGTAACTTCGAACATTTTTTTTTTATGCCGATCCATTTCTATACACCTTTTAATAAATGCTATAGAAAACGGCAGAAGGTTTATTTGAAATGCAGTTTGTATGCGAAATTTGAAAATTGATGTCAGACAGGAAAGCAGGGTACTCTCTTTCGGTCCCAAATTTCAGACGACATTTGTTTTTCTAGCAAACTATTGCTTGGAAAGAAGTTTATATATAAAGTTGAAAGAACAGCGTAGATCCTGATGAGACGGCTCATTATAAGCCGTCTCATCAGGATCTATGCTGTTTGTAAAAACCTGTTATTATCGCCTGTGGCAGTGAAAGAGTTAAATGCGGAAAGTAGACGGAGTGTCACTCATGGTTCATATTTGCATATGCGCATGAGAAAATAAACATTCTGCTTTCTGTTTTGAGCATTTTTCTTTCTTTATTATGATTTTAACCTGAATACACAAAGTTCTGTATACTTAGATTTGTTAAGTATCAATTGGGCCTCCATGAAAACGTGCAAGTTTTCGCGTAATGCAATGTAAGCATATCTGTTCTACAAATGCTTTATATACAGATATGTCAATTGATTGTTGGGGTTTAACAACACGTCAAACCTTGTGGGTAATTTTGTGCCGTCTCCCAGAGAAAGGGAGAAAAGAGATAGAAGAGATAGTAGTGGAGATGAAAGAGAGGGACAGGGAAGAAAGAGGAACAGGAAAGAAAGTGAAGAAACAGAAGAAATAAAAACATCCCCCTCTACCCTTACCTGCTACAAGGATAGCAGGCCTTGCCCAACTGTAAGCCAATATCAGTTGGACGCCCCGTGACGTAAGATACACGACACGTTCGCCACACCCAACCACACCCCCGCCCCCTACAGACATGTCAAGGCTTTCTTCCTATATCGAAATAAATCGTATACCTTTCCGATTCTAGGGTTAGCAAAAATTGAGTACTGGAACCCGTACTACTACCGGTTCCGCTATTGAGCATGGCCATAAATGTTTGGACATACATGACTGAGCAGCGTTTGTTTGTTTGCTTGACAGACAGACAGAGAGGTAGACAGTAGAAATTCCTGAATCCAACGGGAAACGGCTATTCGCTCTCCTCTACCCCCACCGGGACTACCCGATTACGCAGAAATGAATAGATGAAGTCAGTTTTCTTGGTCTATATACATGTAGTTCGAAGTGGAGGATTTGTTTGTTTGTGTTGAGGTTTTACGGCCAAGTCAACCCAGTGGGGTCATGACATTGGACCCAAACGTATTCTAATAAAATATAACATAACTGTAATAAAAGGCTTACAGGCCCCATATTCCTCAAACTAGACATTTTATTAGTCAAGAAATGTTATAAAAATTGATCTATAGTATTAATACAATCATAAAATGTGGCACCTGACAGCCTGTAAAATTTCAATTAGTCTCTCGTTCTTGAAATGAAATTAATTTTTTTTATCGTATCTCTGAATTAATGTTGCCATCCTTAATTCAGAGATATGATAAAAAAATCATTTCATTTTTTATCCAGGCCAAAAACAAGAGACTAAATGAAATTTTATAGGCTGTCAGATGCCACATTTTATGACCGTATTAATACTTTATATCAATTTATTTAACCGTACTTAGATAAAAAACAAATGTCTTTTTTTTAGGAATTTGGAGCTTTAACGTGAAAAGAATTATTCATACTACACAGTGTGACATCAAACGCAATTTACTCTCATTTGAGCCGCAACGTCAGAAAAGTACTTTCGGACATTTACGCCAAGCGACGCTTCGGATCAGCCAGCGCATTAGCGCAGTCTGATCAGAATTTTTACTTGCGCATTCTTGATAGCCAATGATGCAAAGTTGCTTCACGCGGATGCGTGGTCTGATTTGAGTCTTTGTAAGGCGCACATGTCAGAAGAGATGCTTTATCATGATTCGGTTTATTTTCTTATGGTATTGTTTTATAGCGAGCACAGCTCGCGACGCGCGTCGCGAACGAAGTGAGCTCTACGGTAGAGAATGTGATCAAGGAAAAGTAAAATACAACAATATATTCTTTCAGCAGAAATCGCTCTAACCAACTTTCTTCCCGTTTTCTTCCCGGAAGTTGTCACCGGAAGTTGACAGGACAGGAGCGGACTTGATACTAATAAGCGTCACGAAGTGGCGAGAAACGAGTGTCATTAAGTGTCACGAACATATATTGCTGATTATTTTTATTATTGATTTACATATATTTTTTATACACTGACAGTCATTCTTTAATGATGCTGTGAATGACTTTTGAAGAGACAATAGAGCTGGGCTCGCATTTAGGCTAAGCCTATTTTCATATTATAAGAGATATGAGAAGGCATATGATGAAATGAGCCAGCGCACGATAAAACCCACAATAAGACCTGGATAACCTGCAAAGACAGATCAACCTGTACAGCCATCCAGTATGGAAAGATTTCTTGTTCGTCCCTCTTTGGATAGCTCGGAGGCTGCAGATGCGCAGTCTGATCTGAGTCTTCGCTGGTCGCACGTCATATTGTAGGTTTGTCGTGCGCTGGATCAAATGTATAAATATTCACCCAGCCAGGACTTAGATTCGCGCAGCTGATCAGTCTCGTCTGGCGCTCTGTTGACAGCCATAATTCCAAATCTTCTTCGGGCGGGTAGCGATGGCTAATGAGACAATACAGAGGCACGGGCTGATCGGAGCTTTTGCTGGCTGCATATATAGAGGAACTTACATGAGTGGGCATTTCATATGAAATTTATGAAACAAGCCTTCGGCTCGTTTCATAAATTACAAATGAAATGTTCACGAGTGTAAGATTCTGATTATCATATGACTATTTTAATGTGGGTTTTACTGCATTTAAAGTTGACAATTGTTCAATAGACAATGCATGGTTGACATGTCTTATTTTGCAGGAGGCTAGTAGATTCCTTGCTGAACCCGTGTGCAGAAAATATTTCCGTCAGATATTTTCCGCCGTACACTATATGCATCGTCTTGGATTCGCCCATCGAGACATCTGCCTTCAGAATATCCTCATCACCAGAAACAACACTGCCAAACTGTCAGATTTCGGCCATGCAGTGCGCTACATGGACGGCGATCCGCTTTGTATAGACGAATGCGGAACTCTGGGATATCAAGCTCCGGAAGTCTTGGAGAGAACACCGTACAATCCGAAGCATGCCGATATCTGGTCGCTGGGAGCGCTGCTTCACACCATGTGTATTGGTCGGCTGCCACACGGACTGATAAACACTGAAATTCTCCTAAACGCTTCAAAACGTCTACGTTTTCCGGATAATCGTATCATGCCGTTATCAAAAGGCCTGAAAGAACTTTTGAAAGGTCTTCTCGCGTACAACCCAGCAACAAGGTTTACTCATAATAGAATACGCCTCAATGACTGGATGGCCACATCAGACAACAAAGTACAAATCGGTAATTTCTACCTCATTCGGCAACCACAGAAGTTACGAGAAGGACCGATGGAAGTCGATATCAAGGTTGCGCTACAAATTTAGACAGAATATACATGAGCCTAAAACGTACCTTCTAACAAGTGCACCCAACGAAGACTCTGATCAGACTGTGCATCTGCGCAGTCTGATCAGAGTCTTCATTACCCGCATGAAGAAACTGCATCCTTGACTATCCGAAATGAGCCCAGGGAAGAGTCTGAACAGACATCGTGAATGCGCAGGCTGATCTTAGTTTTTGCTAGACGCACATTTCAGAAGGTACGTTTTTTTTTTAAGTCACGGCACACATTTTCTTATTCCCGCTTTGTTTTTATTTGCCTGATGTCTGTTGTTGTTTGTACGCAATTGTCCTATTCTCTTGTCTATATTAAGTCAAAAAGTGAGTCATATATGTCAAAATTAACAAAATTAACCCAAATAATAAGGTTGTGTCGCAATTCTTTTTCAGGAGAAAATAAACCGATAAACATCCTTGGATGCATAAACTTAGAAGATTATTCGTATTGTATGAAATCAAGAGATTTGACATACTTCCAATTACTTGTTAATAAGATATGATGATCGCATTCAGATTAGCTTCCTTTTTGCTTAAAATGTAACTACAGACAGGAATTAAAAGTTCTTTCAAATATTTCTACCTTTTAATGGAAAATACTGTTTCTATAATTTAATGGAAGCTTGCGATGAAATAAGTATTGATTTCAGAAAACAAATGTATATAATAAATAAATTATTAGTTTTTCCTGTTGCATTCCTGTTTGAGTAAAACTTACAAATTCAAGTACGATTTTTTTCTGAGGCTGGTTTTTCAATGTTGCCAGTGACACCGGTAGAAAATATTAGTTTTGAACATAAAACCTTTTTACGACCATATCTATCTTTCTGACTAATTTATCTTTTTTATCGGAGTGTGTTGGGACTAGTTATTAATATAAGTATTTGGTAAAGATAAAAAAAGATATAGAATTCTATAAGAAATCATGTCATCACGAAAACATGCCTATATAATTTTGACCCCTTTAAACCCCACTTTTATACCATAAAACTGGGGTTTACTTGGGTATACATTAATTTTCTTATTTCTGCTCAAAACCATAGATTTTGGGTACTCGTTAAACCGCCTCGCCGTGGCGGTTCTAACGAGTGCCCACAATCTATGTTTTGAGCAGAAATATGAAAAATATACGATTTTTTTTATCTGAAAATTTTCCTTTTCTTGGTTGTAAAATTTTCAATATATTTGAATAGGAGTGTTTTCGTATTGGAATGTTCATTTTACTAATTGCTGGCTACGGCATCTCCTTGATTTCGGCATCCCGCAGCTAGACAGAGCTGATCTCTGAAATGGTTGTACATGTATATTTAGAATATATGTTCTGTTTGTCTTTGAACTTGTTTTTTGTTGTATTTTCCCCATAAGAATGCGCATTATGTTGGGCAAGCATTGTCTGCAAACATATACAAACCGTTCGGTCTCAAGTAAGCCTACGCATGCGCAGAGATCGGTTTCAGCCAGCGTATTTTATCCACAATTTCTGGACCTATGAGAATTTATATAATATAATCATTACGAAAACGCGCCTGCTCAAATATATAGAAAATTTCACCTCCAAAAAACTGAAAATTTTCAGATAAAAGCTCAGATATTTTTCACGTTTCTGCTCAAAACATAGATTGTGGGTACCCGTTAGAACCGCCTCGGTGAGGCGGTTCTAACGGGTACCCACAATCTATGTTTTTTCGCCGAGGCGGCTCTAAAGAGTACCCACAATCTATGTTTTGAGCAGAAATAAGAAAAATAATGTATACCCCTTTAAACTCCAGTTTTACTATTTAAAAGTGGGGTTTAAGGGAATCAAAATTATATAGGAGTGTTTTCGTGATAAATAACGCAGGAGAAGGGGCATGTTGCCATATGCGGACAAAGAAAGCCCTAATCAGTCTGATCTGGACCTGTGTTGTCCCCTGACAGAATAAACAGGTAATCTTTATAGTGTATTGACCAACAGATAAAATCCTGATGAGATCGGATGCGCAGGCTATCTGGGGTTTGTACAGGGCAATTATGATGGTGCTGTTTGCATATGCAGACGTCAGTTTTCTCCATCGATGACAGTCACATAAAATATGTTTGTATCTCTGTATATTTTGATTAGTATACATTCTCCGATTCATGCCTGGCCCCGGGTTTATAAAACCTTTTTCCTGCTCAACTCAGCTCAGCATGAAACGTGTTCTGCTAATAAATCTCAAATTACTTACAATCGCAAATTCTATCTTGAAGAGGAAGAAGAATTCTTTTATAATAAGTATGAAAATGCCAACTGTCATTGGCATTTTCGTATTTATTAGCAGAGAAATTTTCATGCTCAGTTGTGTTGAGCATGGAAAAAGTCTTCTAACCTCAGGGCCTGGAAATTTTCACTGAATTCTGATCCTGGGTTAACCCATTTACATTTTGAAAGGGTGGTTTTAATGGCAAAGAGTGCAGGAGAAGGTGGCGTCTGATCTGTTACCAGAGATCTTTACCGTTTTCAAAATTCTATTCTGTAAGACCGGGCGTAAATGGGTCAATGTTTAATCCTTTTAGCCCTGAAGACAAAAGCATACATTTTGCAAACAGTGCAGATCCAGATGAGATGGCTCATTATGAGCCATCTCATCAGGAACTACACTATTTGCCACTGTTTTCTTTTAAAAACAAGATCCGTGTTTAGAACAATAGTCCCGTCCAAAGCCAAAGATGGAAGAGTCCATATCAGAAAAGTAGGGGTGAATGGGTTAGTCTATGACTTGTAAACAGCTGACAAGATAAAATGTAACTATTCTTCAGATGTAAATAATGTTCTGTACAGTGAACCCTCGTTACAACGACAACATTTGTTCCTAAAGACATTGCCTTAAAATGAATTTGCTGTTGTACAGAATACTAAATGAGCAGATTGATACATAAGAAAGGTATTGTTGTGTTCTTAATTTCTCATAGAACATATGTTTTGGATATTTGTTAGAATCGCCTCCAACAAATATCCAAACCATATGTTTCTTTAAAGTATTAAATACAATGTTCTTGCATAAATTGTGACTAATTGTTACCTTTTAAGCGAGGGTTTCGTGACAGTCAAATTGTCATTATAACGAATTTTGTCGTTGTATCGAGTATCGGTATAAAGAGGGTTGTCTTTTTATAAAACACTGTATATTTCTGTGAGACGTTGTTTGTTTCCGTAACAAACTGTATCTTTATGAAATCTAAGAAAAATCACTGGTATACCGTATTTCCTCTAAAATTTCGGGCACCTTAATTCATTACCATAATTGTCCTAAGATTTGAACGGGTGTATCTAACAGCTGTATAAGTATCTAACACTGCTGGATGTGTGGAAAACAGTGTTGTCTCTAGTCTGATCTTGATGTACACTAATTGTTCATGTCTGTCTTTCCGACCATTTATTATAAATACGGTCAATTAGGCCAGTATGGCAAATGTGGGCATTTCGTAGAAAGAAAAAAACAAAAAACAAAAAAAAACAAAAAACAAAAAAAAACAACAACAACAACAACAACAACAAAACACAAACACACACACACACACACACACAAACACACACACACACACACACACACACACACACACACACACACACACACACACACACACACACACACACACACACACACACACACACACACACACACACCAAAAAAACAAACCAAAAAAACCCAACAACAACAAAAAACAAACAAACAAAACAACAACAACAACAAAAATAAAACAACAACAACAAAACGATCACAAAAACATGCCTATATAAGTATATAAGATTGTACCCATTAAGCCCACCTTTTTTATAGTTAAACTTGGGTTTACAGGGGTATACATTATTTTCCTTATTTCTGCTCAAAACATAGATTGTGGGTACTCGTTAGAACCGCCTCGGCGAGGCGGTTCTAACGAGTACCCACAATCTATTTTTTGAGCTTATTACTCGTTAGAACCGCCTCGGCGAGGCGGTTCTAACGAGTACCCACAATCTATGTTTTGAGCAGAAATATGAAAAAATATCAAAATTTTTATCTGAAAATTTTCATTTTTTGGTGGTAAAATTTTCAATACATTTGAATAGGCGTATTTTCGTAATGTTTCAATCACAAAAATCGACATGATCAAAACTTTCTGCTACCCTGTCAAGGTGATTTTCTCGAACCTTCACCACTGCTTCTATTGACGTTCTAAGTTGCCTTATCGACTGTAATAAATCCATTTCTAGGCATTTCTGCATGACATTGTTGACCACGTTTCGCAGGCGCTGAGATGTAATCATAAAAGGGTTGTAGACATGAAAGATCTTGATAGACCCTGCATTTTATGAAATTGTCATCAAAATTGAACGATAAATAAGAAGGTTAACGAAGTTTGAAGGTTTGAAAACTACATTTGTAGGCGCAGCCTCTTAATTGGAGTTTTATGACGTCAAAATAGGCAAAACCTAGAGATTTAATAGTTATCAGAGTATTTTATTTCTAAAGCTGTGTATATGCCTTATTTTCTAGAAATAGATTTTTTTTTCTTGAAAACTAACCGTTAGCTGTCATAGAGGACATTTACGCAATAATCGGAAATATCTGTCAAATTCAAGACAGTCGTCTGTAGCAACCTCTAATGTAATACAACGCCAAATGTAATAAACTGAGTTTATTACATTTGGCGTTGTATTACATTAGAGGTTGCTACAGTCGTCTTTGCGATGGAATACGACTATAATTGCATTCATTGTGAAAAATAAAATTTGAATGGCTCGAACACCGATGGCTCGTTTACTGTGGCTGTTTTAGAGTCCCTTCTTCTTCCGATAGCTAAAGAAAACAAATACAGTCGAACCTCAATGGCTCGAACATCTTTGGGACCATGGATTCGTTCGAGACATGGGTAGTTCGAGCCACTGAGGGTTAATCATGGCACCAGTTCAGGAAGCAAATGGCGATAATTTAGGAAAATCTTTTCGATTTCCTACACAATGATTGTATGTTGAGTGTACTCATTAGAATCGCCTCGATGAGGCGATTCTAATGAGTACACAAAACATACAATTCCATGATAAAATAAGAAAAAAATCCCTAAATATTTGTTTTCTTGAGCTATTGGAAGGATTTTGTAGGGACTGAAAAAAGAGTTCGAATCATCCACGGTAATCGAGCCATCCGGGTTCGAGCCATTGAGGTTATACTGTATTTAATCATATTTTTGGGAAATTTTCTTAATTCAGCATTGAAATGTATGTCTTTTACCCATTAGAATCGCCTCATTGATGCAATTCTAACGAGTACACTCAACATACCAATGTCTCATAGAAGATCGAAAGGACATTCTCATCCCGAAAATATACCTATATAATTTTGACCCCCTTAAACCCCACTTTTATATGGTAAAACTGGGGTTTACAGGGGTATACATTATTTTTCTTATTTCTGCTCAAAACATCGATTGTGGGTACTCGTTAGAACCGCCTCGTTGGGGCGGTTCTAACGAGTACCCACAATCTATGTTTTGTTGAGGCGGTTCTAAAGAGTACCCACAATCTATGTTTTGAGCAGAAATAAGCCGGAATAAAAATCCGAATTTTTATCTGAAAATTTTCATTTTTTGGTGGTAAAATTTTCAGTACATTTGAATAGGCGTGTTTTCGTAATGTAAAGGATAACATTAAATGTGCCTCAACGTCAGAAAACGTACATTCGGATACGAACACCCAGTGAAGGCTCATATCAGCCTGTGTATTCAAGCAATCCGATCAAAATCTTTACTGGGCGAGTTTTGGGTAGCCAAGGATGCAAGGTTTCTTCTTGAGGACACCGAAAACTATGATCAGAGAGTGCGGATGCGCAAGCTGATCTGAGTCTCTATTCTACACACGTCAGAAGGTACGTTTTCTCACTACGGCTCAAATGCAAAGCAGCTCAGTCGAATGTACGTCTTCATAGTTTTACACTATTGACTTAACCCTTAAAGCACCAATCACAACAATTGTCGTCTGCTTTGTCTTCTGCCAGTTACTTTAAAAGTCATTGTTGCAAACAGTGTGGACCCAGATCAGGAGCAGTCTGATCTGGGTCCACACTGTTTGCCTATATGCAAAATGTAAGTTTGAAAAGTTTGCAAGAAGATGCAGCAGACGACATAAGCAGACGACATTTTCAGATGCAGATTTTCTTGGCGCTTTAAGGTTTAATGATGTGGCTATATGAGGCACTTAAGTTACTGCTTCTGAATAATTGTTAACTGAATCTGTGTAAATGGGGGTCTCAAGCCCTGGTCGACAATCCATCTAGGAGTTGGCAACTCCAAACAAAAACCTGCATATCTGGATTTGCCTGTTACAGTTATGTAAAGTCTGTTTCGGCAGCTGGGGCGCAAGAACATAACTATGATTCAACAGCCCAAATGGCGATGCAGCAGCATGTTGTGGAGCATGGAGAGCATGGCAAGGTGCAACAGAAGCAATGGTCAACCACTGCATCCGGGCTTAGCTCCAGATGTCCTGACGCTGTCTTGTCTCTGGATCCAGCTAGGTCAGGATGAGAGAGTGAGGTTGCCTCTGCACGCCTCTCCCTCACTACTATCCAATTCACAGCGCATGTCATCTTAATCAGCAACATACATCACAGCAAGCACACATATGCAATACATACAAAAGCCCTGTGGCCATGGCCGAACGGCGAAGCAGCAGGTGAGGAAACACTGGAAGCTATAGTTATAGACCTGGGCACAGACGGCTTGGAGCGAAGCTGTAGGTGAGCTTAAAACGAAATCGAAAAAACAAAAAATCATACCAATGTACTCTTCTAATATCTTTATAAGCGTCTCCGTTCTTAATGCTCTTATTTTTTGGACGGGGTTTTAAAAAATCCGTCCTTTAAAAAAGCGACGTCCGGGCGGGCGGGCATCGGGCGGGCGTCTGGCATCGGTCATCGTCCGAGGTTTACCTTTTGGTTAGTCGGCCTCGGTGGCTCAGCTGGATGCGCCGTCCGACTGGTAATCAGGAGGTCGCGGTTTCAACCGCCGAGGTCGGCAATCTTCTTTCGTGGAGATTGATCATGAAATATTTTCTACGGTCATTCTCTCCCTTCTGCTGATTCAAGAAGGGCAGTTGTCAGTTTCTGGCGAAAGAATGTGCACAAAACTGGTTAACTGCTTAGAGGACTAAGCCTGCCCAGAAAACGTGTGGTTAGGTAAACTGACCGCGCTCGACATGATCCCACTGGGTTGACTGGGCCGTAAAACCTCAACATAAACAAAACCGTTTGGTTAACCTTTTTTCAAAGATATGTTACCTTTATACTTCAATGGATTTCTTTTACATTTAGTAGGGATGAAGAGGAGGACCAGTAGATGTTTCACATGCAAGAGAGACAACTCTTACTTTCGTCGTTATTTAAAAAACCCGTCCATAATGTTAGGCGTTTTTCTTGTTTTTTTATCAGGAATATTTTGAGCCGCAAGGTCAGAAACGAACCTTCGGACATTTGTACCAAGTAAATATTTAAATCAGCCTGCGTATTCGCGCAATTTGATTAGAATCTCATCACGAAAACACGCCTATATAATTTTGACCCCCTTAAACCCCACTTTTATATAGTAAAATTGGGGTTTACAGGGGTATACATTATTTTTATTATTTTGCTAAAAAACATAGATTGTGGGTACTCGTTAGAACCGTCTCGGCGAGGCGGTTCTAACGAGTACCCACAATCTATGTTTTGAGAAAAAATATGAAAAATATCCGAATTTTTTATATGAAAATTTTCCCTTTTTTGGTTGTTAAATTTTCAATATATTTGAATAGGCGTGTTTTCGTAATGTTAATGCGGGTTTCATGAATAGCCAAAAGATGCAAACTTTCTTCATTGGACAACGGAATAAGGCTGGCTAATCACAGCCGAAAAGATAATCGATTATCAGTCCTGTCATTGTGATCGATAATCGATTAGTAATCGCAGAAGATTTGGTCATAATTTTACCTATCTGAGCATGACCCTTCATATGTTATAATTTTTTGTATGTATCTGGTCAGACAAGCCTGTACAAACAGTGAAGACCCAGATGAGACGCCGCAAACGCGGCGTCTCATCAGGGTCTTTACTGTTTGCCACTCGTCCAGCTATTATAGACACAAAAGTGGGTAGTAAATTGGACTTGTTTTTATTTTAGATAAAATATGGTAAGGAGTTGAGGTGTCTGAGTACTAAGTGTAAACACGGTAAAGTAACAAACACAGAAATCAAATTATCGATTTTTAGCAAATATGTGATTTAATATGGAATTTATCGATCAATTAATCGATTTTCCGATTAATTATGCCAGCCTTAGATCAGACTGTCCAGATGATCCTAGTCTACTTTGGGTGCATATCTTAGAAGGTACATTTTCTCACGTTAAGGCTTTTTCTGAAAACTCCATGGACGAGTCTTTCGCAGTCCCATCCATGTCCACATTTCGCGATCAAACAGATAGAATGATAAACCGGAATCAAGTGACATTTAAGTAACATTAGAGAAATAAAAATCTTCAATATCCAGTTATATTTTTGTTTTTATCGCATAAAATGGCGTTATTTGGGGAAAACACTTTTCTAACAAAGCAAGAAACCACGTCATCACGATAACATGCCTATATAATTTTGACCCCCTTAAACCCCACTTTTATATAGTAAAACTGGGGTTTACAAGGGTTTACATTATTTTCTTATTTCTGCTCAGAAACATAAATTGTGGGTACTCGTTAGAACCATCTCGTCGAGGCGGTTCTAACGAGTACCCACAATCTATGTTTTGAGCAGAAATATAAAAAAAATATCAGAATTTTTTATCTGATAATTTTCATTTTTGGTGATAAAATGTTCAGTATATTTAAATAGGCATATTTTCGTAATGGTTACGTTAACTGCTTCCGGGTATTGACGCACCCAGACAAAAGCGGAAGTAACCTTGGTCCAAACAGAAGATATAAACATAATCTTATGACATTTGACAGGAAGTGCTTCTCAATAAAACCAGCGCGAGTTTTGATTAGGATTAACTACAGTTTCTCAGGAACTAAAGGTAAGTGCACTAGTTTATTTTACTTTTAATATATTAATTCAATTATGTGTTATGTGTTTTAAACGTGCATACCTCTGTTATCTTTTTTACCATGGAATTTCATCTTGACTTTACTATTCTCTGGGCTGATTCAGCAGACGACAAAATGAAGCCATTTTTCTTATCCCTCCGCCCCCCCTCCCCCCCCCCCCCCCCCCCCCCCCCCCATCACCCCCCCCCCCCCCCCGCACACACACACACAAAAAGGATTTGACATTAAATGCAAATCGTCTCCATAAGAGACAATTTGCATGAAATGCCAAAACCTGTTTTCTTGGCAAAATAAGAAAAATATTTCAAAATGTCATCCGCTGATTTTTTTACCCAGAGTGTGAAGCGTTAAAAAGTTCAATTTTACTTTAAAAAAAAAAATATTTTCTCTAATTCGTATGTATTATCAGAACGAAAATTAATACGCTTAAAGAATTTGTTTCTAAAACAAAATTAGTAAGAACCAAACCATTCATAACTGTTCGCCAGATATACCAGGCACATAAAAAGTAGTTCTAACAGTGATTACAGAGGGTCCGTTTTCAATTGAGCAAGTTAATCTAGACCTCTTTCAGTAAACAAATCTTTATACAACTGAAAATAGAGAGCCGAACCGAATCATTAGTCTTTGCGCGTATCGAAAAAAAAAAATGTTTGTTTATACCAAACAGAAATTTCACTTCCGGGGAATAAAAACAATTCCAGGAGGGGCAGCTGTCAGTTTGTTTGTGCTCTCCTTCTGAAAAGGTATCTAAAAGGAAAGAATGTGCTTAATAGGCGACAATCAACCACTTATATGATTTAACTGACGATTTGTTCAGATCAACCGCAAAAAGGAGTTTGTCCATCACAAAAACACGCCTATATAATTTTGACCCCCTTAAACCCCAGTTTTATATAGTAAAACTGGGGTTTACAGGGGTATACATTATTTTTCTTATTTCTGCTCAAAACATAGATTGTGGGTACTCGTTAGAACCGCCTCGATGAGGCGGTTCTAACGAGTACCCACAATCTGTGTTTGAGCAGAAATAACAAAAATATCAAAATTTTTTATCTGAAAATTTTCAATTGTTTTTGGATGGAAAAAATGTCTATATATTTCAATAGATGTGTTTTCGTAATGCAATGCGAAATAACTCCAGTGGAGGTGCAAAGACACGTACGGAAATGTCGTCATTCACGAGTGTGAAAAATGAATTTCCTTGAGTAATAAGTAAAAAAGCAAATTTAGATATAAGCAGATGACGTTTATTTTTCGACGAAATGCGGTTTGACATTCGATATGAATTGTACTTGGATTAAGAAAATTTCCATATTTATCCCAAATTATGCGTCCAGCAAAGATTCAGATCAGCTTGTGCATTAGCGCAGTCTGACAGAATCTTTCTGACTTAGCGCGTTCACGTTCGATAGCGAATAATGTAAAGCGTCTTTAGGCGTGGACTGAAGACTCCAATCTGCGCTCTCTAATTTGAGTCTTCTTTTGGAATACATGCCAGAAGGTATGTTTTCTCACCTCGAGGTTCACAAAGTCTTGCTTAATCCATTTACGCCGAGTACACTCTTCTATCTCAAGTCTTTGGGCAAGTTCATTTCCTATATACGGGGTGTCTGGTTAGTTTTTATTATTACCACGTTTTATACGAATTTCTGAACTTAATGCAAATAGTATAGACCCTGATCGGACGCCGCGTTCTGGGGCGTCTGATCTGGGTCCACACTGTTTGCCAGTGTCCATAAATACCCACAACATATGTTTTAGTGACAAAACTAGAAAAAAGAAAACAGTGAAAAACAACTCATTCTCTGAAGCTATGAAATATCTGTACTGAATCCCGACACAGGGCGCAGATGTGCAGAACGTCCTTGGGTAAATTTTATCAGATTTGGTGTATGTAAAATTATTTCATTTTGGCGTCACCACTGATTGGTATTATCGTTATTATTATTATTATTATTATTATTATTATTATTATTATTATCTCTTTCAGAAATTATTCAAGATCAGAATGAAGATCCCAACCCTCTCAGTTTTATCTATCTTCGCCCTCCTGGGTATGGCCCTTGCTATGGGTGGCTACGGCTATGGTAGCTATGGTGGCTACGGTAGCTATGGTGCAAGCTATGTGCCAGTACCAGCTGGGTATGGGGCCGGGCACGGAACCGGTGGAATCGGAGGCGGTGGTCTTTGTAAGTAGACATTGTATCTAGTATCTACCCAGCTAGCATATTTTATAAATCTACAGCGGGCCGTTATCGGTCCGTCAGCTACCCTGACGGGCCGATAATGGCCCGTTATAGATTTTTGTAGAATGCTTACTGGGGAGTGAAATATGGGCCGATCAGAATTTTTGAAAAAAAAAAAAAAAAAAAAAAAACTTAAATGAAACATAAAGTAATGCCCAAGAAACATCTGACCAGCAAAGGTCTCGGTTAGCATGTGTATGCATGTGTATCTGTGCAATCTGATCAAGGTCTTTGGGTCTTTTCAACAGAAAAGCGACTTACATGAAATCAGGGATGGCGTCCAAGAAAACATATGACCACATAGGTTCCAGATCAGCATGTGCATATACATCCGGACTTGTTTGAGCAGGAGCTTTCATTACGAAAACACGCCTATTCAAATATAGTGAAAATTTCACCACCAAAACTGAAAGTTTTCAGAAAAAATTCTGATATTTTTTTCATATTTCTGCTCAAAGCATAGATTGTGGTTACTCGTTAGAACCGCCTCGACGAGGCGGTTCTAACGAGTACCCACAATCTATATTTTGAGCAGAAATAAGAAGAATAATGTATACCCCTGTAAACCCCAGTTTTACTATATAAAAGTGAGGTTAAAGGGGGTCAAAATTATATGGTAATGTTTTCGTGATGGTTTATTTTCTTAAACACATGTACTCGGTATGTACGAACGATGGCATGAGCGAACAAAGAAACAAACAAATAAATGAAAGTATGAATAAACAATTTGCTTTGTTATATCACATCCAAAGAAGCTGACCCATTATAGAAATTCATATCTTGCATGCTATTGAACAAACAAGACAATGATTAGGTAAGGTGCTTTTAATCATCAGAAGCTATGTAGAAATACCTTGTTCATTTTTCTACAATGTATGGAGATGATTAATCATAAATATTTAACCATACTTAATTTCATCTGTTTCGTTTGTGACTCAAGAAGTTTAAAATGTGTTTTGGAGTATGGCTTGGGTGGTTTTAGTGTAGTTTGTAGTGGTTTGTGGGTCTTTCATTGGACCTAAAAAGGATGAATCATATGCCTGTTTGCCGAACCTAACGAGAAATCAAATGGGACAAAATTATGACGGACTTTTAATTAAAGTTCTCAATATCAGAGGAAAAGTTTGTTTGCTTTGTTTAAGCATGTTTAGGACCCTGATTCAGAAAAAAGGAATTTTTGAAACTTGCAACTGTGCAAAGTGACAAGGCCTTTTTGTAGACACCAAGAAAAATGTGGTTTACCTACGTATCCATGCCATAGAACATTCAAAAAATGTTGAACCAGTGACAATTCATAGTGTTCAGGTGAACAGACACGGACCCCAAAAGAAAGGCTGAAAACAGGCGTCTTAGGAATTTAAGGATTGCGACAGTCATTCTATATATTAAATTGCGATATGTCAAAATGACAATGAGAAGCTATCGTGCATAGAAAGGCGCGTACGGCGGTTCGTTTGTTTGTGTTGAGGTTTTACGGCCCAGTCAACCCAATGGGGTCATGTCGAGCGCGGTCAGTTTACTTAACCACACGTTTACTGGGCAGGCTTAGTCCTCTAAGCGGTTAACCAGTATTGTGCACATTCTTTCGTCAGAAACTGACAACTGCCCTTCTTGAATCAGCGGAAGGGAGAGAATGACCGTAGAAAATATTTCATGATCAATCTCCACGAAAGAATGTTGCCGACCTCGGCGGGGGTTGAACCCGCGACCTCCTGGTCTCCAGTCAGACGGCGTATCCAGCGTACGGCGGTGAATTAGATATCAACGTATCCAGCGTTACATTGGGAGGGGTGTGACTGTCAAAGTTTCGGGCGTAAAGTGGGCTTCGTTTTAAGAACCTCTATTATAATATTGAAAAAAAAATGCCAACAATTATCTGCTATTCTTCGTCACTTGTCTTCTTTTTTGAAGATGCTTCTTGTTAATATATGGAATATTTATTGAAAATTAATGTCATATTTTGTCACGATGTAGTCTATGCAACATTAAAACTGTCAGGAAAAAATGAAAATAGATATATCATTTACGAGTACAGGACGTTCTATCGATGACAGGAAATACGATCTGACGATTTTCGGTTTTCATTCGACAAGTTCCGTAACTGTACGGACGGGCTAGCCCATCCGTACAGTTACGGAACTTGCCGAATGATACGTTGTGGAAATCTACCAAAGCACTGACAGCACTGGTGGGTCGATTGTCTCTGAGTGCTGCAGGCTGAGAAATGGTCCTGACCGGGGACTTGCGATTGTTTCATTTAACCCTTAACTTCCTGTAATTTAAGCAAACAGTGCATACCCTGATCGGACGCCGCGCCCCTCGGTATCTTATCTGGGTCAGCACTGTTTGCCAACGTAACAAATGTCCCAGTCCAGGTTTTTACAGATAATCCCCAGTCAACAGTACCCTGACGTCACAGCGACATGAATAGCGCGGCTATAAACTAACCGTAACCTCGATTTCGTCTAACGCCGGGCTTGATTTCATTTGTCAATGATAATCACGTTGATATCCACCATCAGGAAATTTTGGCGTTTGTACACTATCGCTCTACTGAAAATAATCGACCCAAAACACTCCCCTGAATGCCCTTGAGATGGTTAAGAGATATGTATATTATCCACCTTGATCTGAGGAACTGAGGTTCAGTCATGTCACATGTCAGTAGTGAAATACAGTGAAAATATTGAAGATTTTGAATATATAGTTTAGAATATAGTATACAGCATTTTTCCTAAGTACCATCACCGAAAAACTTCAGCAAACAGTGTAGATCCAGATCAGATGCCGAAGAAAACGACGTCTGATCAGGGTCCTCACTGTTTGCCATCCATCCGGCAGCATCTAAAAATATCAACAGATTGTAAAATTTGTTTAGATTTTAAAGTAAAGGATTTAGTATATCACAATATCTAGGTTATTTATTGTTATGGTATTTTTTCTTGAGATGTATACGAAATATAGGTGTTCCAATCTTTAGGGTGTATAAGGTAACGGTGGTATTTTTTCTTTTATTTTCAGTTATGGTCTTTTTCCTCCTGATCTTCATCTTGCTGCTCACCAGAGGAACAACAACAGGAACAACAACAACAACAATCGGTTAACATGTAAGTGTTGTTCTATCTATCTATCTATCTATCTATCTATCTATCTATCTATCTATCTATCTATCTATCTCTCTGTCTATGTGTGTATCTATCTATCTATCTTTCTATCTATCTATCTATCTATCTATCTATCTATCTATCTATCTATCTATCTATCTATCTATCTATCTATCTATCTATCTCTATCTATCTATCTATCTATCTATCTATCTATCTATCTATCTATCTATCTATCTATCTATCTATTACTTAGCATCCGCATAGTCTAATCTAAGAAGCTTGAAGTATTTTTGTTGTTATTTTTTTTATATATATCCTTCAGACCGGGAGATTCAATTTAAAACCATCTGTGTCAAATTAGTTTAAGGGTTGATGGCCAGAATTTCAAGCGTCTGTGGTCTGATCAAGGCTTTCATTTGTGCACGGTAGATTATATCTAGGCAGATTAAGGTCCCGATCATCTTGCAAACATGCACGGGCTGATCTGGGCTTTCTTTGCCCACTTAGGTGATGTGGATCTGTTTTTCATTTACAGTAAATATTCCATGACTCGAACACTGATGGCTCGTTTACCGTGGCTGATTCGTACTCGTTTTTAATCCCTGAGAAATTCTTTGATTGCTCAAGAAAACAAATATTAAGGGATATTTTACAGAAATTAAACATTTTCTATCATGAATATGTATGCTGTAGAAGCGTCTTGTCGGGGCGATTCTAATGAGTACAACGAACGTACCATTATTTTATATATTATTGAAATCATCCTCATAGCCTCCTGACCTGGCGCTATGTTTAACCAGCAGTGGCTTGGACTATCCATGTCTAGAGCAAATTTCCATGGTACCAAAGATGTTCGAGTCATTGAAGTTCGACTGTGTATATTTTAGCGGCGCACTGCGAAAAATGCGAAATGCAAAACCCCAGATCAGCCTGGTCATCAGTCAGTACAGTCTTACTGTGTCCCTCACTGCACGGTTTCTACAGTAACATTTCCAATCATTGCATGTACATACTGGGACGTCTCTGTCCTGCATTCCAGGATGAGCAAGCTTGTCTGGACTTTCCCTGCTTGCATTTACTTTAAGCAGCATAATGATCTCTTCTTCGCACGTTAAGGCGTGTTAGACATGATACACCACTCCCGCAAAAAATAAATGTAAAATTAACCCAGCTACGCCGAGTGGACATTTCTACTGTAACTTTTTTGAGGTATTCATTTCAATAGGATGAAAATCCGTTCAGTTTTAATTGTTACCATGTTGTGTAGACCCTGATCAGACGCCGCATCCTGCGGCGTCTGATCTGGATCTATACTGCTTGCCAATGTCCTTTCTAAGAGACTCTAGGCATAAATAGGTTGAGCATCACAGCTGTATTGAATAATAGATATTCCTTGTGTCTATTTCTATTACTCTGCTCTCCGGCTTATATATTATATACGAGTATGAAAAAAAAGTCGCTTGTACTAACTTTGTTTTTCTAATACTGAATTACTTTACTGTTATCAGGTGTATGATATGTTTTGAAAAATTTGAAACTGTAGAATTTAAGTCTGAATACAATTTCTGTTCTGTTTATCAACAGTTATTTTCTTACTACCATCTATATGAAGCCTAATTGATTCAATGACGATCACTTTATATTCATCTTTTTCAGGTTAATTTGTTTCGAGTGTCCAGAATTGGCTATTGGTGCTATCGTGTTATTTATTGTTATTTCGTAGAAACAAATAAAATTATAACATTCATAAAGATCTACATTGTTTTATCACCATTGCTTCAAACACCCATATCAAAGCCCGTATTAACGCATTCGAGTTCGGAGCGATTAATCAAGTAATTTCGAGTTGGTCGAGTTACAGGCTCGAGGTCGGCTGTATTGACCCGAGGCTTCGGGTCAATACAATCGATCTAGAAGATGTAACTCGGCCAATACGAAATTACTTGATTAATTACAGTTTTATTGATTGACTTTTAAAACATCCCGCTTACCGACGAATATCTCAGCAAAGAAGATTTGGCGTAGCAGCTATATGGCCAAATCCATATAATCTTCCAATCTTCTTTACATGAAAATTGTGTAAAAACGTGTAAAACCGTACACCGTCCATCCCGATAACAAACCCGGCCAATATGGAAAAGCCGGCTAATACAGAAAAAAAAAGTCAATACATGTACATAAAAAGTCGGCCATACGACTCGTAAAGGTCGAGTTTTTCTATATTGGTCGAGTTTGCCAATAGTATGATGCTGGCTGATATGGCAATACATGTATATACTGTATCAAGATACTATATCAAGGTAGCAAGCTCGCGTCCTTCGATATCCCAAATCGGGACATTATTCACCAATATCAGTGCAGTAGCCCTTTTAGTTATACATTATACATGTATAACTAAAAGTATTGTTCTCTCGTTTAGCTTCTTATTCTGTATTTTTGTTCAATTTCAAAGTTGTAGCTACAAATAGTGCGTTCTGTAATACTGCGAAACTGATATCAGAAAGTGATGCCATTTTTGCACTTGTGCAATATCAACGTGATATCATTTTTGCACTGTTGCTTTTTGGCAGCGAATCTAGTGAAAACAAATTATTTGAGCAAATATCAGTTGTGTTGCTTAACTTGCGACTTTCAAACTTTAGGGTATTAAAACTATATGATGTTTAGGTTCAGCGTGACGTCATATTTCATGTAACATTAAGTGAAAATGACATCAGCAATTTTGACGCCACACAACGTCAACACACGACAATGATAATTAAGTTTGAGTTTTGTTAATGGTCGATTTTGATATTGCGTGTCGGTATTGAGAAATATCGGCGACACTGTTTCTCGGAATTTATCGTTCATTTCTAGTCATGTAATAGTTATAGCTTTATAATAATGTTGAATAATGTTCCGAGTTTGGCCATCAAAGGGCGGGATATTCATCGATATCAGTGCAATTACCTTTTATTATATAGCTATAAATATTTTGCATCATATTCAGTTGTTTGTAGCCTCAAAACAGGCATTTTTGATATCTAAAATTTGGAGGCCTCACAAATACGTGACAAATTTTGACGTTAAGCCATTACCCTAAGACGTCATCAATAGCAACTCCATATAATGATAGTTTTTGAAGGAATCCGAGTAAGCGTGCAATCGATATGAGTGATATATGAACACTTGCTCCACAAATTTTGTAGCATATTTGATGTCAATATTTATAGCTATATTAATATAATAGATTACCGCCACCCCATCCTACAATCAATGTTAACCATATGCTAAGTTCGCCTAGGCCTGACCTAGATCAGCCTGCGCTGTTGCGCTGTCTGATCAGGGTGTACGCTGTTGGCTTAATAAAATCTAAACATTATATTAGCGAGCATTGTTGGTTCAGACCAGACTTCGTGTATAGGCAGGTTGATCTGAAGCTAGCTGTTCGTATATGCCATAGTGGAAGACTCAAGTTAGAAAATGAGTCTCAACTTGAGGAAACGTACTAGCTTCTGACCATTAGGAAAACATGCCTATTCAAATATATTGAAAAATTACACCACTGAAAACTGAAAGTTTTCTGATAAAAATGCTGATATTTTTCATATTTCTGCTCAAAACAGATTGTGATTAGTCGTTAGAACCGCCTCGGTGAGGCGGTTCTAACGAGTTCCCATAATCTATGTTTTTGAGTAGAAATAAGAAAAATAATGTATACCCCTGTATAAGGGGGTCAAAATTATATAGGTATGTTTTCGTGATGACATAGGCGCACAACAAATACTCAAATCAGGCTGAGCACTTTCGCAGTCTGATAAGAGTTTTTGTTGTCCGCATAAAGAAACTCCGCATTGTCCATATCAAAATGAGCACAGGGAAGATTTAATCAGACCTCTCAAATGCATAGGCTAATCCGAATCTTCGCGGGGTACACATGTCAGAAGGTAGGTTTCTGAAGTTGCGGCTATAACATACCTTATGACATGCGACCAACGAATATCCATCTGATCATAGTCTTCGCTGTCCGCCCAAAAAAAGGCGTGTTTCTCGAATATCCACAGAACGCCAAAAAAGGCTGGTCGGTTTTCGCGGATATACAATTATATGTCGATGGTAGACGCAATGTTCCGCTTTTTATTTTTGTTAATGACATTTTAAGAATTTTCACTTTGTAATATGAAACTAACCGTAAAAACGGTCCCAGCCACAAAATTGTTTCAAAGTAATGCAAAAGGGGCCCAACCACAAACTTGTTTCAAACCAAAGCAAAACGGGTCCAACCACAAAATTGTCTCAAACTAACGCAAAACGGGCCCAACCAAAAAATTGTTAAATCAAACGCAAAACAGGTCTAACCATAAATTGTCTCAGTCTAACACAAAACAGACCAAACTCAAAATTGTCTCAAACTAACGCAAAACGGACTTAACCACCAACTTATTGCAAAACGGTCCCAACCATAAAAATTGTCTTAAACTAACGTAACCCGGTCCCAACCATAAAATGGTCTCAAACTGACGCAACGCAGTCCCAATCACATAATTGTCTCACACCGGCTAATGCAACACGGTCCCAACCACAAAATGTTCTGAAACTGACGCAACAGAATCCCAATCACATTATTGTCTCACACTAACATAACGCACTCCCAACCACTAAATGATCTCAAACTGACGCAACACGGTCGCAATCACATAATAGCCTCAAACTAACGCAACACGGTCCCAGCCAGAAAGTTGTCTCGAAACTAACGTTACACAGGTCCGACCACAAAAACTAAAGTAACACGGTCTCAGATACAAAACTGTCCACTCATTTTCAATAAATAGGTCCATTTGCTGTTCCGCATTTTTAAGTAGCAATTATAAGTGCATTCTAGAAACGAGTAATTATCATTCTCTTACGACGTATTATTTCAAAAAAAAAAAAAAAAATAAAAAATAAAAAAAATAAATAAATAAAAAAAAAAAAAAAAAAATAAATAAATAAAAAAGAAAGACAAAACTTCCTGATTTTAAACTTTCGTTACTGTCTCCGAGTAAGTGTTTCAAGATTGTATACAACATGGTCCCATGTTGAAAAGGGAAATTCAAATTTGACTTGCATAACCAGAAAGAATATTGTTTTATGCAAATGAGCTAGTATATGGATCCATGACGTTTTGAATGAACAAAGCTGAATCAGGCATGGTACTTTTTCTGCATAAGCTAAATTATGGTACGTAGACATTTTTCACTTGGGAATGTATGTACCCAGCTAGCATTCTACGTAAATCTACATCGGGCCGTCATCGATCCGTCAGCTACCCGACGGGCCGATGACGGCCCGATATAGATTTACGTAGAATGCTGACTGGGTATGAACATGTGCATGGATAAAGATGACTACTGCGCGAAAAAAGTAAATTTACAAAACCTGCGTTACTGCATATATCCCGAAACGTGAGCAGTTTAACCATGTAAGCTGTGTAGAATTATCAACAGTGTACGTAACTGTAGAGAAGAACAGTAAAGTTACACACATTTCGGCATTAGTATGTGCATCAAACGATTAAATTATGGATCTGTAAAACCTTCGTTACTTAAACTTTCGTTACAATAACATGAAACTAGATGTTTACAAAAGATTCGCTTCGCTTACACGCACATATCAATGGCATCATCTTAAAGTTTCGCACGTGTTACCTATACAAAACACTCGTTACAATAATTTGAAAGCAAAATTTGGACTTAGCGGATCTAAACTGAACACCGTGTGAGAATACACTATGTTCATTAATATTTGTACCAAGAATGAACATGAGCCGCTTTAAATTTCTCGTTGAAGACTCAGTCTAGTTCACTGCAGCTCAACTCCAGGCATACTTACCTCTCTTTGGTGAACTGTACTCGTTGAACGTATGCAAACCTTCGTTACCCGACGGTAACGAAGGTTTAAAGTATTACGATTTATTATTCAAAAAAAGACTTTAAGGTCTATTATTTCGTCACAATATTTTAGATACGCTTCCATGTGAAAGGACAATTATTGTTTTATTTAAATTTGCTATGAGAATGCAAAAGAGGTAAAATTTCAAACATGTTTTGTCTGCTTTACTAAATAACCTGTTACCTCAGATCAAGTCTGAAACCCCGTCGAAAAAATTGTCGACTGTCCGCAGGACATGACCAAAAGATATTTTCACACTATTTTCTTATCGAAGCTTATGTCTATGTATGAAACAGCAGAATCTCTATGACCTTAAAAATACCAAGATCCTCGGTGTTGATATACCATTGAATCCTGAAACAGTCGTTAAACACATGCCATGTTCTGATTTGCCTTGACAGTCCCTTGGGGAAACAACATCGACGAATAAAAGGAGAAGTACGTAGATAGAAGAAATTAAAAGAAGGAATATGGAAAAAAGTTTATCCAAACCAAGTCAAGTGAGAGAGAGATAAATTTGTATCTCATTTTGAAGAGCATTTTTTTTTATATCTGAACATGATCCCGACAGTAATTGTGTTTTAACCTATTTAAGCCTGGCGTCATATAAATGGGACATTGGCAAACAGTGTAGACCCAGATCTGACGCCGCAGAATGCTTCGTCAGATCTGGGTCTACACTGTTGGCATTAAGTTCAGAAATTTCTACAAAACATGACAATAATAAAAACTAACCAGACACCCCTTATATAGGAAATGAACTTGCCCAAAGCGTTAAAGAAGAAGACTCCACTCGGCATTATTGGGTTAAGCGTCGAATACTATCTAAATAAAATCTATAACAAATGCCCTTGGAAACAACGGACCCAAAAGAGAACGAAAACTGGAGTTTCGATTTCATTGAGGCTCTTTATATGGCGTCTGTGGAGTTTGCAGGCTACACAAGCACCCGCCCCCTCCCCCATCCCAGGCTAGACGCAAATGAAATTTGATTTCCCAAGGCATCAGAATGGAATCGCTGGTCCCACGGAAATCATAATAAAATGAACTATAAAAAAAAAAAAAAAAAAAAAAAAAAAAAAAAAATGCACTAAGATCAAGAGACTTTTTTTTACAGCCGCAGTATGGCATTTAACAGTAGCTGCAGTGATGTCAAATAAGATCTATTAAAGATTGCCTTTGTAAACACTGAACACATAAGAGAACAAAAATCTGAATCTCGGTTTCACTGGGACTCTTTTGACCTCGAGGTTATAAAACTTTTTTCATGCTCAACTCAGCTGAGCATGAAATTTGTCCTGCTAATAAATCTTGAATTACTAACAACTGAAAATTCTGTCTTGCTAAACATAGCTGGGCATGAAAATTTCTCTGCTAATAAATATGAAAATGCCAAGTATTGTTGGCATTTTCATATTTATTAGCAGAGAAAATTTCATGCTTAGCTGAGTTGAGCATGAAAAAAGTTTTATAACCTCGGGGCCAGATTGTAGCAATGGAATTTGCACAGCTGCATACGCCCAACCTAACACCCACAGCATCGGCTTAAGTGGAATTCAATTTTTCAAAGTATCAGAAGGAATAAAAACTTTACTATGATAAAGTACGAGGTGTCTTACGTTCACCACGGTACTTAACACTTGTGGCAGTGAAGTCAAATAAAATCTATGACGATTGCTCTGAAAACCCCAATACAGTCGACTCTCGTTATCTCGAAGTCCAGGGACTCTCTGAAATAATTCGAAATATCCGTACCTCGACATATGTAATTGGACTCCTGAAACAAGAGATATATTGAAAATATTGTGGAAAAGAGGAGAAATTGCTCCTTAGGAGCAATTTCTCCTCTTTTTCACAATATCTTGTTGCCTATTGTTAGATTTCAATATTAAAACAGGGACCAAATTTTCACTTTGAGATAAGCGGTTATTCGAGACAAGCGAAGTCGAGATAGCGAAAGTCGACTGTACATAAGGAAACGAAAATTGGAGCCTCACTTTCATTGAGGCTATTGATATGGCATCAGTATAGGTTACAAGGCTACATGCACACTCACTCCGGCATCAACTTTAGCGGAATTTGTTTACCCAAGATAACAAATGATCCCAAATAAGAATAAAAATGTACAGGGTGACTGTACGGCCGCAAAACGCCACTTTCCACCAGCTAAATCCTCGTATAGAGGTAAATGTGTTTGTTAAAAGATACACAGTTGTAGCAGAAATTCATTAACTTCGAGCAGACTCGATGAAGATTTAAGGGAAGAGAAGGTTTATTGCTTGTCAAATGAATTATAAAGAGTGTACCATCGAAAATGTTACTTTTTGTACAACATTTCTTGATGGTGTGAGCATTAGCATATATTAGTGATCACAGAACTGGATCACAGAACTGTGGGAAATGTGCTTGGTTACATTACAATGATGGTACAATAAAAATGTATGCCCAGAGTTTGCAAGCATCACCATTAAAGCGATAGGGTTTAGTGCGTTCTTACACTTGTATTTTGATAAGTGTTTCAGTTACTGGCGTTTCAAATAAAATTTGAGTTATTGTTCTTACACCTGTATTTTGATAAATGTTTCAGTTACTGGCGGTTCATGAATTTTATGGTGACTTAGTATATAAATTCAGAAAAATATATGCTTGCAATGATTCTAGCACTCAATTTCGTAAAATCATTCTTCGATACATAAGGATTGAGTACAACATAAATGTAATACGATTGAGTACAACATAAATGTAATACGACAGACTGCATGCATGGTAGTTAACCAAATCACGGTTAATAACTTTGCTTCCTTCGTTGGTTGCACGCTACGACCATGACGGCTCCGGCCTAAAGACTTTTAAGTTAGACGGTTGGTGCCTGATGCTCTAGCTCTGGTCGGGCCCATCGGGGTCCTACTGTTGGTTTTCTTTTGCTTCAGCGTTTCAGTTATTTTTTTGCTGTCGAGTCAGTCCTCATCGTTGTTATGCCCCCGCCATTTTCAATGTGTGTGTGTGTCGGGGTGGGTGGGGGTGGGGGGGGGGCGGTGCATATAGTATAACCGCTGTCCGTACGTACGTCCGTCCCGTCCGTCCCGTACGTAACACAAATGGTTTCCGTGCGATATCTTTTGAAAAGATTGGTGTATTGGATTGAAATTTTATAAACAGGTATATAATCATAAAATGTAGGTCAAGTTCGATTTAGGGTAAAATCCACCAATTATTTTGGGAGTTATGGCCCTTTTTCGACTTTGAAAAAATTCAACTTTGGAAAATGGTTTCCGTTCGATATCTTTTGCAAAGATTAGTGTATTGGATTCAAATTTTATACGCAGGTATATAATCATAAAATGTCGGTCAAGTTCGATTTAGGGTAAAATCCACCAATTACTTTGAGAGTTATGGCCCTTTTTCAACTACGAAAAAATGGTTTTCTTTCCATAACGTTTGAAAGGATTAATGTATTGGATTCATATTTTATACACGAGCATATAATTATAAAATATAGGTCAAGTTCGATTTAGAGTAAAATTCACCAATTATTTTTGGAGTTACGGCCCTT
Organism: Anodontia alba; assembly: GCA_964016985.1. Taxonomy (NCBI): domain Eukaryota; kingdom Metazoa; phylum Mollusca; class Bivalvia; order Lucinida; family Lucinidae; genus Anodontia; species Anodontia alba. The sequence continues at coordinate 84,122,904 of OZ024832.1, forward strand.
TTTCAATGTTGAAAATTGGTTTCCGTTCGATATCTTTTGAAAAGATTAGTGTATTGGATTAAAATTTTATACACAGGTATATAATCATAAAATGTAGGTCAAGTTCGATTAAGAAAAAAAATCAACCAATTATGTTGGGAGTTATGGCCCTTTTTCAACTTTGAAAAATGTTCCGTTTATACACGAGCATATAATTATAAAATATAGGTCAAGTTCGATTAAGGGTAAAATCCACCAATTAATTTTGGAGTTACGGCCCTTTTTCAACGTTCAAAATAGTTTCCGTTTCATATCTTTTGAAAACATTAAATTATTGGATTCATATTTGATACACAGGAATAGAGGTCAAATTCGATTTAGGGTAAAATCCACCAATGATTATGGGAGTTATGGACCTGTTTCACCTTCAAAAAATGTTTTCCTTTCGATATTCTCTTTTTTAAAGATTGGTGTATTGGATTCATATTTTATACACAGATATATAATCATAAAATATAGGTCAAGTTCGATTTAGGGTAAAATCGGCCAATTATTATGAGAGTTATGACCCTTTTTTCAACTTCATTTTTTGCAAAATGCCTGCGTGCGGATGAGGATAGCCTCTGGGCGGGGGTATCTGTGTCATACTGACTAGTTTCTAGTTTCATCTCTGTTTATTGATTTTTTATGTTCTCGGAGATGTTGCACTGGTGATTTAGAAACCCTTCACGCGGAATGAACAAATGTTTTTATATACTACGGCAGAAATACGGGCGAGGTGGCCCCCCTCCCCCCCCCCCCCACCCAAAGATACACACTATTATTTTAATGACCGTTCCAAGGCGGTGTTTCTGCTGTGGTTTACTATATCTGTCATTGTATGTCTTCACATGTTTGTCTTGGTGCAATTTTTATTTTGGGTAGCCGTTGGCCATTTTGTTTGGTAAGTACATGTAACTGCCCTTTTGGCTTTCTGCTTGTAGTGTTTTGATTGTGGTGCCGTTACTTTAAGTGCGTCCTTCTTTCCCTTTCGTGCTTTTAAACCCGCCCCCCGCCCGCCCCCGGTGGTTTACTGACCGTTCTAAGGCGGTGGTCCCGGTGTTAGTCTTACTCTTTGTTGCTTTGTAGTTTATTCTACGAGGCGATTTGTTTTATGTCTTACCTTGTGTCATTTTGTTCTAGTGTTTTTCAGTCCTTTTAGCATTGTGATTACTTCGCTTGGGGAAGAGAGAGCTAATCTTAGTGCTTTTCGTACGTTTGTTCGATTTGTGCTTGTTTGAATTTGTCGGTTTCCTCTTCCTCTTGGTGTCTGGGAAGGGCTGCGGTTTGTGATTGTGGCACTCCCTGGACTTCTCTCTTACCCTTCTTTTTGGAACGGAAGGTGTTAGGCAATTGTATCGATTCCTGATCATTGCCTTTATTTCTATTCAGATAAAATATGTGTTCTTGTTTTTACACCTGTATTTTGATAAATGTTTCAATTACTGATGTTTCAAATGAAATATGGGTTCTTGTTTTACACCTGTATTTTGATAAATGTTTCAATTTGTTTGTGTTGAGGTTTTACGGCCCAGTCAACCCAATGGGGTCATGTCGAGCGCGGTCAGTTTACCTAACCACACGTTTATTGGGCAGGCTTAGTCCTCTAAGCGGTTAACCAGTACTGTAGACATTGTTTCAATTACTGGTATTTTAAATGAAATATGAGTTCTTGTTTTACACCTGTATTTTGATAAATGTTTAGTTACTGGTGTTTGAAATAAATTATGAGTTACTGGCGTTTCAAATAAAATATGAATTCTTGTTCTTGCACCTGTATTTTAATAAATGTTTCAGTTACTGGCGTTTCAAATAAAATATGAGTTCTTGTTTTTACACCTGTATTTTGATAAACGTTTCAGTTACTGGCGTTTAAAATAAAATATGAATTATTGTTTTTACACCTGTATTTTGATAAATGGTTCAGTTACTGTCGTTTCAAATGAAATATGAATTCTTGTTCTTACACCTGTATTTTGATAAATGTTTCAGTTACTGTCGTTTCAAAGAAATATTATTTCTTGTTCTTACACCTGTTTTTTTGTTAAATGTTTCAATTACTGGCGTTTCAACTAAAATACGGGTTATTGTTCTGACAACTATATTTTGAATAATGTTTCAGTTACTGGCATTTCAAACAAAATATTATTTCTTGTTCTTACACCTGTAGATTGATAAATGTTTCAGTTACTGGCGTTTTAAATAAAATACGGGTTCTTGTTCTTACACCTATATTTTGATAAATGTTTCAGTTACTGGCGTTTCAAAAAAAAAAAAAAAAAAAAAAAAATAAAAAAAATAAAAAAAAATAAAAAAAAAAAATTAGTTCTTGTTCTTGCACCTGTATTTTGATAAATGTTTCAGTTACTGGCGTTTCAAATAAAATATGAGTTCTTGTTCTTACACCTGTATTTTGATAAATGTTTCAGTTATTGGCGTTTCAACTAAAATACGGGTTATTGTTCTGACACCTATATTTTGATAAATGTTTCAGTTACTGGCGTTTCAAATAAAATATTATTTCTTGTTCTTACACCTGTATTTTGATAAATGTTTTAATTACTGGCGTTTCAAATAAAATACGGGTTCTTGTTCTTACACCTATATTTTGATGGATGTTTCATTAACTGTTACTCCAAATTAAATATTATTTCTTGTTCTTACACCTTTATTTTGATAAATGTTTCAATTACTAGCGTTTCAAATAAAATACGGGTTCTTGTTGTTTGCATAAATTAGCATTTGCACTAGGAACCAATATCTTCCTAGATAATTCCTATCAAGTTCAGATCAATCCACCTTTCAATTCCTGGGAAGAATCTCAAAGAAGATTTTCAAGATGGTTTACATGGCTGTCATCTTGGAATAATGCTCGAAACATTTTTCGCTTTTTTTTTTTTTTTTTTTTTTTTTTTTTTTTTTTTTTTTTTTGATCTAGTAGTTGCCCTGACATTTTCTACTACATCACGAAAATATGCCTATATAATGTTGACCCCCTTAAACCCCACTTTTATATAGTAAAATTGGGGTTTACAGGAGTATACATTATTTTTCTTGTTTCTGCTCAAAATCATAGATTGTGGGTACTCGTTAGAACCGCCTCGCCGAGGCGGTTCTAACGAGTACCCACAATCTATGCTTTGAGCAGAAATATGAAAAATATCAGCTTTTATCTGAAAATTTTCATTTTTTTGGTGGTAAAATTTTCAGTATATTTGAATAGGCGTGTTTTCGTAATGAATTTTCGAGTTAATCCACCTATGTGGTTCATAAAGGATTTTCAAGATGGCGGCTGTGGCTACCAGCTGGGATTTTTAATTGGAACATTTTTTAGCGAGTTCTGACGTACAAGACCAGAAGAAGTTCAAAATAAATTATCGGATCGGAACGATTTTAACCTCTTTTGATCTACAAATTGCCTTGATACTTCCTAACAAACTTTCATCACGAAAACATGCCTATATAACTTTGACCCCCTTAAACCCACTCATATATAGTAAAACTGGGGTTTACAGGGGTATACATTTTTTTCTTATTTCTGCTCAAAATCATAGATTGTGGGTACTCGTTAGAACCGCCTCGGTGAGGCGGTTCTAACGAGTACCCACAATCTATGTTTTGAGCAGAAATATGAAAAAATATAAGAATTTTTTACCTGAAAATTTTCATTTTCTGGTGGTAAAATTTTCAGTTTATTTGAATAGGCATGTTTTCGTAATGCAAATTTCACTTTCGGTTCAGAAGAAGTTTAAAATTAATTTTCAAGATTCAGATTTCGGATCTGAACAATTTAGCATTTGTTGATCTTCAAGTCTCCCAGATCCTACTAAGCTTTGGGTCCACAGGCCTTTCAGCTAAGGAGAAGAAGTTCGAAATAGGTTTCAAGATGGAGGCCATCTTTGATTTCTGATCGGAACGATTTTAGCTATTTTTGATCTACAAATCATCCAATACTTCCTATCAAGTTTCGAGTCAGTCTTTCGGTTCAGGAGACGAAATTCAAAATAGTTATTAAGATCGCGGCCCTGGCGGCAATCTCGTTTTTCCGATAAGAATGATTTAGCTAGATTTAATCTACATGTCACCCAGATTCTTCCAACCAAGTTTCGAGTCAATGACCTTAACGTTTGGCGTAGGGATGCGTGCACTGTACAATTTAGGTATGGCAGTCGTATGGTCCTGCGTCCCACGTAAAGTAGGTATTCGCTCTCATATACAAATAATACCTACCTAAGAATTAAACGTACACTTATGGGCGAGAAGTCGATGCGACGGATCGAATTGGTCGACATGTATAATTCGGTGCATGCTGCTAGTCACGGCGTGAGATGAGCTTCCCACGCTTTGTATCCATTCATCTGTCTACATTTTTTTCTGAAGACTCCTTGACCCAATCTAAGAGAAGATTCCTGGGCAGTCCCATCAATGTCCACATATCGCAATCAAACAGAAAAAAAGAATGATAATCCGCAATCAAGTGGCATGTAAATTTCATTTTCAGCAATAAAATTTTCAGTAGACATATTTTTGTTTCACCTGAACCGAAAGGCAGTTCACTCGAAACTTGATAGAAAGTATCAGTGACATGTAGATCAAAGATAGTCAGATAGCTCGTTCCGATCGGAAATCAAATATGGCTACCACGGCCATTTCGAACTTCTCCTTAATCGAAAGGCCTCTTGATTCGAAACTTCATTCGACTTGGTTTAGATGAAACGGTTCAAAACAGATTTTCAATATGACGGCAATGGCGGCCACTGTGGCCATCTTGGATTCAGATCCTTACTATTTTAGCTACTTTTGATCCATAAGTCTCCCTGATACCTCATACCAAGTTTCGAGCCAATTTGCGTTTCAGTTCGGGAGTAATGATTTGAAATAGATTTTCAAGATGGCCGCCATGCGAAACATCTGGGATTTTCCAAATACAAAAGAAGCATTTACTTCTACCAGTGGCATACATTCCTTTTAATCATATATGGTGGTCATATTGAGTATCATATTAGTAGAACTGTATAAATTAGCAGTTGCAGCAAGAACCAATTTCTTCCTCAATAATTCCTATGAAGTTTCTGGTCAGTCCACCTTTAGGGTCCTGAGAAGAAGCTCTGCGAGTGTACATATGACACACATACGAATACGTAACAAAAGTGTTACATATGCAGACGATTGTACGCATACGTAACAAATTGGTACGTATGCGTACAATGTACGCTCACTCACAAAGCTCAATGTTAAAGATGGCGGACATGGCAGTCATCTTAGATTTATGCTCGGAACGATTTCCACATTTTTTTTATTTAGCAGCTGTCCTGATACTTTCTACTAATTTACAAGTTAATCCGCCTTTGGGTACAAAACGGATTTTCAAGATGGCGGCAGTGGCTGCTAGCTTGGATTTTCGAATTAAACATGTTTTGATCAACAAGTTCAGGAGAAGTTCAAATTACTTTTTCGTATCGGAATGAATTTAATCTTTTGATCTTAGCTATTTCTTATCTTCAATTAAGTCGCCCCGATACTTCGTACCAAGTTTCGGGTCAAATGGCCTAATTCCGTACAGTAGTTGAAGTTTAAAATAGACTTTCAAGATAGCCGCCACGGCGGCCATTCTTGGATTTCCGATCAGAATGATTTTTGCTACTTTTGATTTAAAAGTCACCCAAGATACTTCCTATTAAGTTTCGAGTCAACTGACCTTTCGGGAATGGAGAAAATGTTCAAAATAGATTTTTAAGATGGTGGCCATGGCCGCCTCTTGGATTGCCGATCAGAACGTTTTTTACTATTTTTGATCTAAAAGTCACCCCCAATACTTCCTATTAAGTTTCGAGTCAGTTGGCCTTTCGGGAAAGGAGAAAATGTTCAAAATAGATTTTCAGGATGGCGGCCATGGCGGTTATCCTGGAATTCCGATCGAAATAAGCTTGGAATTATTTCGTCTTCAAGTCACCCCGATACTTCTTCTCGAAAACTTTATTGGCCGACCTAAAAAAAGAATCTTGCGCAGTTCCATCCATGTCCACCTATCGCGATCAAACAGAAAAGTAAGAATGACAAATCGCAATCAAGTGACATTGAAAGTACATTTTAGAAATAAAAAATCTTCAGTTGATATATTTTCCGTCGCGTAAAATGGCGTTATTTGGGGGAATACACGTTTCCAACAAAGCAATATATTACATTACGTTACGTTAACTGCCTCCGGGCATTGACGCAACCAGACGAAAGCGGAAGTAACCCCAGACCAAACAGATGTTATAAAAATTATCTCATGACATTTGACCGGAAGTGTTTCTGAATAAAACCAGCGCGAGTTTTGATTAGGATTACATTTGTAACTACAGTTTCTCTGGAACTAAAGGTGAGTGAACTACTTCGTTTTACTTTTAATGTATTTATCCGATTATGCATTATTTATTTTAAACATGCATATTCAGATACATCTTTTTATCATGGAATTTAATCTTAACCTATATATCCTCATCCTCCTCTCAGGGCTAAATCAGCAGACGACATATTGATAACTTTTATTTATCATTTTCGCGAAAAAAAAAACAAACAAAAAAAAACAAACAAAAAAAACAGGATTTGACATTAAATGTAAATTGTCTGCATGGAAACAATTTGCATGAAATGCCAAAAACTTGTTGTCTGGGAAAAAGTAAGAAAACATATCAGTTTCAAAATGTTGTCCGCTGAAATTTTACCCAGAGTGCTAAACGTTAAAAAATCAATTTTACTTAAAAAGAAGAAAAAAGGAAAACAAATTGTTATTTTCTCTTATTTCATGTGTAAGAAAATTAATACTCTTCAAGAATTTATTTCTGACAGAAAATTAATAAGATAAAGACCATTCATAACTGTTCGCCAGATAAATACCAGATACACATATAGTAGAGGGAACAGTGACTACACTTGAATTATTTTATTAAACAATACTTTACAAAGCTGATATAAGAGAGCAGAGCCGAATTACCAGGCATTGTGCGTATTGACAAACTAATATTTAACAGAATCAAACAGAAATAACAGTTAATATCAAACAGAAATTTCTCTTAAGGGGAAAACATCACGAAAACATGCCTATATAATTTTGACCCCCTTAAAGGCTCACTATTCCGCAAAAATAGACATTTTATTATCCAAGAAAGTTTTGAAAATCATTAATACAATCATAAAATGTGGTACCTGACAGCCTGTAAAATTTCAGTTATAATATAGTCTCTTGTTCTTGAACATAATGAAAAATGAAATGATTTTTTTATCATATTCTTTGAATTAATGTTGCCAACATTTATTCAGCGATACGATAAAAATCATTTTATTTTTGATCCAGTTCAAAAACGCGAAACTAACTGAATTTTTACAGGCTGTCAGATGCCACATTTTATGATTGTATTAATACAATATATCAATTTATTAAACCTTTCTTGGATAAAAAAATCCCCGTCTACTTTTGAGGAATATGGAGCCTTTAAATCCCATTTTTATATAGTAAAACTGGGGTTTACAGGGTTATACGTTATTTTTCTTTTCTGCTTAAACACGGACATTGTGGATACTCGTTAGAACCGCTGAGTCGGTTCTAACGAGTACCCACAATCTATGTTTTGAGCAGAAATGTGAAAAAAATATCAGTTATTAATCTGAAAATTTTCAGTTATTGGAGGTGAAATTTCCTATATATTTGAATAGGCGTGTTTTCGTGTATACTGCACTTTCAAGAGGAACAAATGTCAATTTATTCATGCTTCCCTTCTGAAAAGGTTTCTACTCTAAAAGGAAAGAATTTTTGCTTTAAAGATGAAAATCAGTCACAAATAAGATTGAACTGAAAATTAGGATGAGTTGTTTGGATCAATCGCGATAACATTACGAAAACACGTCTATTGAAATATATAGAAAATTTCACCGCCAAAAACTGAAAAAAAAAAAAAAATCAGATAAAAAACTATGATATTTTTCGTATTTCTGCTCAAAACATATACTGTGGGTACTCATTAGAACTGCCTGGGCGAGGCGATTCTAACGAGTACACTCAATCTATGTTTTTGAGCAGAAATAAGAAAAATAATTTATACCCCTGTAAACCCCAGTTTTACTATATAAACGTGAGGTTTAAGGGGATCTAAACTATATACAGTCGAACCTCAATGGCTCGAACATCTTTGGGACCATGATAATTCGTTCGAAACATGGGTAGTTCGAGCAACTGAGGATTAATCATGGCACCAGTTCAGGAAGCAAATAGTGATAATTTATTGAAATCTTTTCGATTTTCTACACAATGATTGTATGTTGAGTGTATTCATTTGAATCGCCTCGATGAGGCGATTCTAATGAGTACACACAACATACACTTCCATGATTAAATAAGAAAAAAATCCCTAAATATTTGTTTTCTTGAGCTATTGGAAGAATTTTGTAGGGACCGAAAAATGAGTTCGAATCATCCAGAGTAAACGAGCCATCCGTGTTCGAGCCAATGAGGTTATAATGTAGATATGTTTTCGTGATGAAGAGTTTGTCTAAGCGCGCTATCACACCAGTGGAGATGCAAAATACACATGGGATCTGACAATGTCGTCATTTTTATGCGTAACTAGTAAAATGCAATTTTATATATAAGCAGATAACGTATTTTTGCTTCGACGAAATGCGGTTTGACATTGAATCGAGCTTGGAATAAGAAAGTTTCTAAATTATCCCAAAATGTGCGCCCAGTGGATATTCAGATCAGCCTGCGCATTAGCGCAGTTTGACAGAACCTTCACTTGCAACACTGTGAAAAATTCCCTTAGATTTTACGGTAAATACTGACAAATGGCTGCCAGCGCCTTTATTGTAATTTTTATTGGGGCCCATAGAACCTGCAGGAATTACCTCGTAGGATGGAGTAAGGATCTGTAAGCTTAAGATACGGTGCGTTAGCTCCTATCCCTTCTATGTCCTACAAGTTATCTACGTTGTCCTACACTGCCCTACCATGCGTAATTATTACTGTAAATAATCTACAGGCGCCCGTAAAATTTACGGTACATGTTACCAGTATCTACCGAAAAATCTACGCATTACGAAAACACGCCTATTCAAATATATAGAAAATTTCACCTCCAAATGATGAAAAACTCTGATATTTTTTCATATTTCTGCTCAAAACATGGATTGTGGGTACTCGTTAGAACCGCCTTGCCGAGGCGGTTCTAACGAGTACCTACAATCTGTTTTTTTTTTAGCAGAAATAAAAATGAATAATGAAAAGCCCTATAAATCTCAGTTTTACTATGTAAAAGTGGGGTTTAAATGGGTCAAAATTATATAGGCGTGTTTCGTAATGGGATTTTTTTTACAGTGTGGCGCATTTTCGAAAGCAAAGAATACAAAGTGTCTTCAGGCGGACAACGAAGACTCTAATCAGACTGCACGTATGAGCTCTCTCAATTGAGTCTTTTTTGGGCGCACCTTCTTTGGGAAGGTATGTTTTCTCACGTCGCGGTTCACGTGGTCTAGCTTAGATGGGATTAATACATTTCTTATTTCTTCATGAGAACTAAACTTGGCGAGGCGTTTTCAATAAATACCTACAACATGTGTTTTCGTGGCAAAATTAAGAAAAAAAGAAAAAAAAAAAAGACAAAACAAAAACACACACACACACCAAACAACAACAACAACAAAAAAAAACAACAACAAAAAACAAAAAAAAAAAAAAAACAAAAAAAAAAAAAAACACCTTCTCCGAAGCTATGAAATATTGAAATGTTTGTACCGAATCCTAACAGACAGGGCCCAGTTGTTCAAAGCTCACGATGCCGTTAGTTAACGATTCGTTAAAATTTAAATCGAGTGATACGCAAATAAGCTGAATTTATTTTTTGCTGAAAAACATGTGAGTAGCTTTTGCAGTGCAAAAGCTACTTACATTTTTTCAGCAAAAAATATCAGAATATTGTGTATCGAATCCGCTAAAACAGTTAACGAAATGACCCTTAACGAGCTCATTAAGCTAACGACGCTTTGAACAACTGGGCCCAGATGTTCACACCGCCACAAGGAGAATTTTATTAGATATTACCGAGTGCGGGTGTATACTAGAATCTGTATTATTATTATTATTATTATTTATTATTATTATTATTATCTCTTTCAGAAATTATTCAAGATCAGAATGAAGATCCCAACCCTCTCAGTTTTGTCTATCTTCGCCCTCCTGGGTATGACCCTTGCTATGGGTGGCTACGGCTATGGTAGCTATGGTGGCTACGGTAGCTATGGTGCAAGCTATGTCCCAGTACCAGCTGGGTATGGGGCCGGGCACGGAACCGGTGGAATCGGAGGCGGTGGTCTTTGTAAGTAGTCATTATGTTAATCTATCAGGACACTGTGAGAATACGCATCACGAAAACATGCCTTAAACCCCACTTTTATATAGTAAAACTGGGGAGTACAGGGGTAAACATTATTTTTCTTACTTCTGCTCAAAACATAGATTGAGGGTACTCGCTAGAACCACCTCGTTGAGGCGGTTTTAGCGAATACCCACAATTTATGTTTTGAGCAGAAATATTAAAAACATCAGAATTTTTTATCTGAACATTTTCATTTTTTGGTGATAAAATTTTCAGTATGTTTGAATAGGCGTGTTTTCGTAATGGATACACATTTTAGACTCTGTCATTGTTTGCAAGGGAGACAACCTTTTTGACTTCCTGTTTGTGTTCCTACGCACCAAGCTACTTCTGAAAAGGGATCCCCGTTGGGGGCTAATTCTTTCCTTTTAAAGTACACCCTTTTCATCAGAGACGAATCAGTTTTGACAGGGTCGTCTCCCTTGAAAAATGAATCAACCCAGCTAGCAATCTACGTAAATCTACATCGGGCCGTCATCGGCCCATCAGCTACCCTGACGGGCCGATGACGGCCCGATATAGATTTACGTAGATTGCTGACTGGGAATTTCCCTTAAGAATCAAGGAAGACAGAATGCAGATAGATGTGTCACCGGATATAGGTATATGATACATTTGTACTGCCTTGCGGTACAAGCTAGCTTTTAGAGGACGTGGTTGAGTATTGGCCTGTCACGCAGGCGGCCCGGGTTCGATGAAATGTGATTTGCATTTTTCACCTGTTACATTTGCCGTAAATAACTGACATGTGTGCATAAAACTCCTTGAGTCTCATTTCACGTGATTCTCGGACTCCGTGAAATTCAGGGACGAATTTCAAGTTGGAGGGGGACAATGTCACCGGGTACAGGTATATAACACACTTGTACTGCCTTGCGGTATAAGCCGGCTTTTCTATCGACGTGGAAGAGTGTAGGACTTTGAGTCCAGCGAACCGGGTTCGATCCCCGCTCGGGGAAAAATGTTATTTTACTTTTTTTCACCTGTTACAGATGATTGTAATGAATTCTATTAACATTTTAATTATTATTTATATGATGAATAATGCACAGATAGTGACGAAAGAAAGAATAAAAGAAATAAAGATATTTTTACTTTTTTTTTAAAAAATATCGATCATTTATTGAATATTAATGACCTATTTTGTCACGATGTATTCTGTGTAAGATTAAGTCTGTTCAGAATGAAACTCAATATAAGTACAGGACATTCTATCGATGTCAGAAAAAATGTATTTGAGATAGCTAAGAAGTATAAATAACTTCCTCCATATTGAAGATGGAATAGTTAAGAAAACAGTATACATTATTTACACTAAGTTTTCGGACAGACTTCAGCGAACAGTGTAGACTCTGAGAGTGTAGATCAAGATTAGACGCCATAGAACGCGGCGTCTTATCAGGATCTGCACTGTTTGCCACACACCGGCAAATTTTAAACACACCGTCAGATTTGATTAGATTTTAACCCTTGTCCTGCTGAGCCCGGATATACCCTGCTTTTGCAAACAGTATAGATCCAGATCAGTTGGCTTCTGAAGAAGCCAACTGATCTGGATCTGCACTGTTTGACATTAAGTATGTGAATTTATAGCAAAAATCCAGATCAAAAATCGGATTGGCTGAAAAATAGAAGTGGGCGTGGCATCTTTATTTATTCAGCAGGGCAAGGGTTAAAGTAAGGTGTAAACATATCCGCACACTATCTAAGGTATTTACTGTATTGTTGGTATTTTTCTGTAGGTAAGGAGTAAATGTGGTCCAGTGTTTAGTATATATATGGTGATGGTCGTATTTTTTTTCTTTTATTTTCAGTTATGGTCTTTTTCCTCCTGATCTTCATCTTGCTGCTCACCCAAGGAACAACAGGCACAACCACAACAACAACAACAATCGGTTAACAAGTAAGAAATGTTTTTAATTAATTAATTTACAGTTGACTCTCGTTATCTCGACCTCGCTTATCTCGAATAACCGCTTATCTCGAAGTGAAAATCTGGTCCCTGCCTATACATGAAAACCTAACAACAGATGGAAAATATTGTAGAAAAGAGGAGAAATTGCTCCTAAGGAGCAATTTCTCCTCTTTTCCACAATATTTTCAGTATATCTCTAACTTCAAAAGTCCAATTACCTATCAGTTTGTTAAATGTGATTAATCAAATTATTTTTTCCTCAATTCTGCAAACCTGATATGTCGAACTACGGATATCTCGAAGTATTTTAGAGAATCCCTTGGAATTCGAGATAACGAGAGTCGACTGTATTTATTTATTATTTTATTTATTTATTTATGTAATGAGTCCTGTAATGGGAACACAGTAGGTATTATTTATTCGAAAATATAAAGCACTGATCCGACAATGCATCCGTGCAGTCTGATCTCAGGCGCTTGAAGTATCTTAGCAATCCCCTACAGACTTCAGAATCCGGAAGATTAAAATTGGCCCCTGAAATCCACTGTGTCAAGATAGTGTAAGGGTTGATTGGAAGAACATCATGCGCCTGAGGTCTGATCTAGGCTTTTAAAACTTCTCCCCGTACCCATTATATTTTTATTTCCTTTGGGATCAATGAGTCCTTTCTGGTTACTTTGAAAATCGAATACTGCATAAGCCTATGTTAGGGGAGCGTATGCAACCTTGCAAACTAACTACATAGATGCATATTGAGAGACTTCTCTGTAAACATAACGTGGTAATAACGTCGTTTCGACGTCGCTGCGACGTCGAAACAACGTTATTGGGACGTTGTGTGTTTGCTGGGTTAATAAAACCGAGTCTCAGATGTGTACAATATGTTTTGAAAACACTAGAAACTAGAACTGTCTGAATACAATTCTGTTCAGTTCTGTTTATTTAAATTTATTTATTTGCCCTCTGTATGCAGCCTAACTGATTAAATAACGATTACGTTATATGTCTATCTTTCAGGTCACTTTGTTTCCAGTCTACAGAATTGGCTATTGGTGTTATCATGTTATTTATTGTTATTTTGTTGAAACAAATTAAATTACAACATTCATGACGATCTACATTGTTTTATCACCATTGCTTCCCGCACACATATAAAAAAAAAAACATCACGAAAACATGCCTATGTAATATTGACCCCCTTAAACCCCACTTTCATATAGTAAAAATCGGGTTTACAGGGGTATATATTATTTTCTTGTTTCTGCTCAAAAACATAGATTGTGGGTACTCGTTAGAACCGCCTCACCGAGGCGGTTCTAACGAGTACCAACAATCTATGTTTTGAGCAGAAATATGAAAAAACAAAACAAAAAAAAAAAAAAAAAAAAAAAAAAAAATCAGATTTTTTATCTGAAAATTTTCATTTTTTGGTTATAAGATTATCAGTTTATTTGAATAGGCGTGTTTTCGTAATGATTATCTGAGGAAGACACCTTACTTGATATTACTTACTCTCTTACTCGGATTCCTTTAAACGTCACCGTTGAAGGGAGTTGATTTTGTGGCGTCTTAGGGCATCTCGATAAAATTTTCACGCATTTCTGCGAGTTCTGACTTTTGAGGCTACAGAACAATTGAAAATGACGCAAACTGTTAATAGCTATATAATAAAATTGTTGTTGCACTGATATTGCCCGATTTGAGATACTAAAGGACTCCAGTAAACTCGCGTCCTTTAATATCCTAACTCGGAAAATATTCACCATTATTAATTAACTGTCTTAAAGTACAGTTGACTTTTCGCTTATCTCGCATAACCGCTCGAAGTGAAAATCTGGTCCCTGCCTTAACATGAAAATCTAACAACAGGTGAAAAATATTTCTCCTCTTTACCACAATATTTTTATATATCTCTAAATTCAAGAGTCCAATTACATATTAATTTGTTAAAAGTGTTTAATCGAATTAATTTTTGCCTCAATTCTGCAAATCTGATATGTCGAGCTACGGATATCTCGAAGTATTTCAGAGAGTCCTTGAATTCGAGATACCGAGAGTCGACTGTATCTATATTGCCAAATCAGCCCGCATCAAACTATTAATAAACTCGGCCAATATAAAAAATACAAGTCGTATGATCGACTTTTCCTGTATTGCCAACGTCTTTTTTTTTTTTTTTTTTTTATTTTATTATTTTGTATTGCCGACTCTCCATATTGCCAAGTTTGTTATCGGGGTGTAGAATATGCGATTTTACAAGGTTTTACTCTATTTTAAACGACTTTCGGTCATATATTGCATGGTATGGATTTGCCCATACAGCTGCTACGCCAAATCTCCTTTGTTGGACAAGTCGTAGCTAAGCAGGATATACGAATCAAGTGATTTCGTATTGGCTGAGTTACAGGTCCTAGGTCAAATGTCAGCCTGAGGTCTCTAGCCAATAGAGCGGGCCCCGACGAACTTGGTCCATACGAAATTGTTTGATTTATTTATTTACATTACGAAAACACGCCTATTCAAATATATAGAAACTTTCACCTCCAAAAACCGGAAAATTTTCAGATACAAAAATTCTGATATTTTTCATATGTCTTCTCAAAACATAGATTGTGGGTACTCGTTAGAAACGCCTCGGTGATGCGGTTCTAACAATAATTATCCACAATCTATGTTAACGAGCATAAATAAGAAAAATAATGTATACCCCTGTAAAGCCAAGTTTTACTGTATAAATTATATAGACATGTTTTCGTGATGGTAGCAAATTTTAATCATTCAATATTTATAGCTATATAAAAATTATAGTTTCAGTTAATTTCAAATGAGCCCTGCCGCCATCCCATCCCTACAATCGATATTATTTTATGACTAATTCGCCCAGGCTAGACCCATATCTGCCTGCGCAGTTGCACACTCTGATCAGGGTGTACGATGTTGGCTAAATAAAATCCATACGTTATATGAGCGATCATTGTAGACTCAGATTATCTTCCATGTATGCGCAGGTTGATCTGAAAATACGCTGTCCACATTTGCTTTAGTGGAATTAGAAAATGAGCCAAAACGTGAGAAAACGTACCTTCTGACCATTAATTTCGACCCCCTCAAACCCCACATTTATATAGCAAAACTGGGGTTTACAGGGGTATACATTACTTTGCTTATTTCTGCTCAAAAAATAGTTTGTGGGTACTCGTTAGAACCGCCTCGCCGAGGCGGTTCTAACGAGTACCAACAATCTATGTTTTTGAGCAGAGATATGAAAAAATATCAGAACTTTTTATCTGAAAATGTTCGTTTTTCGATGGTAAAATTTCCAGTATAATTGAATAGGCTTGTTTTCGTAATGAATTATGTCCAACGAAGACTCTAATCAGCCTCCGCGACTGCGCAGTGATCAGAGTCTTTATTGTCAGCATGAAGATACTTTGGATCCTCCATATCAAAATAAGGTTTTAATCAGACTGCGCTAATGTGCAAGGTATTCTTCATCTTCGCGAGTCGCACATGTCAGAAGGTATGTTTACTGACAATGCAGCTCAAATATCCCTTTGACGTGCGACCAACGAATATCCATGTCAGTCTGCGAATTAGTACACACAACCTCTTTATAACACTATTGTTGGGTCCATAGCATAAACCGTGTAAGTTAAACAACCGTGTTATATCCAAACAAAAATGTAAAGATTATATTGAAAAATGACCATTTATGGTCATTTTTCAATATAATCTATGCATTTTTGGGATCCATCTTTGAACCCCGTGTTATATCCAAACCCGTGTTATAATGAACCGTGTTATAAAGAGGTTGAAGTGTATTATCTACTCATAGCTTTCGCTGTACACAAGAAAAATAAATAAATAAAAATAAAAAAAAGCCATGATTTCTCGAGAGCCCAAGCAAAGACTGGTAGGACTTCGCGGATATACAATTACGCGTAAACGATAGACGCAATGCTTCGAGTCTGGCCACACAATAATGGCGGGGTATTATTGTGGCGCCACACAATAGTGGCGGGGCGATTGTTGTTTCACGTTGGACGTCCGTGTGTCTGTCCGTCCGTCTGTCCGTCGTACGTCCGCCCGTCTGTATTTCGTTTCCTAATGATAACTTGAGTAAACGTCAATGGATTTTCATCAAATTTGGTATGTGTATTGATATTGTGGAGATCTGGTTTGTGATTGCTTATGATCAAATTTCGTCAAATTTTGACGGAGTTATCTGCCCGAGACACGCCCATATTTTCGTTTCCGGATGATAACTTGAGTAAACGTCAATGGATTTTCACCAAACGGTTTGTGCATTGATATTGTGGAGATTTGGACTGGAATTGCTAATAGGCAAATTTTGTCAAATTTTGACAGTTATCTACGCGAGACACGCCCATATTTTCGTTTCCGGACGATAACTTGAGTAGGGATTTTAACCAAACTTAGCACATGCATTGATATGAAGGAGATCTACTTTGGGATTGCTAATGGGTAAATTTCCTAAATGTTTAATAGAGTTATCTCCCCGTGACACGATAATGGCGGGGTATTATAGTTTAACGTTTTTATTTATGATATTTTAATAAATTAATTTTGCAAAATGGCACTAGTCGCAAAACTGTGCAAACTATAATACAGTCTGGTACTAGCGCAAAATATACCCAACCATTATATTGTTTCAAACTAATACAATACGGCCCAGCCACTAAAATTTATTTTAAACTAACGCAAAACGGACCCAACCACAAAATTATTTCAAACTAACGCATCCCGGACCCGAACACAGTTTTTTTTTCAAAGTAATGCAACACGGTCCAACCACAAAAAAAAAAAAAAAAAAAAAAAAAAAAAAATTCCCAAACTAACGCAAGACGGTCCCAGCCATAAAATTGTTTCAAACTAATGCAACACGGTCCCAACCACAAAATTGTTTCAAACTAACACAACACGGTCCTAACCGCAGACTTGTTTCAAATTAACGCAACACACACCCAACTGCACACTTGTTTCAAACTAACGCAACACGGACCCAACCACAAAATTGTTTCAAATTTACGCAAACAGAACCAACCACAAAACTGTTTCAAATTAACCCAGCACAGTCGCAACCACCATATATTATTTCAAACTATCGGAATACGGTCTTGGCCACAAAATGATCTCAAACTAACGCAAAACAGACCCAACCAAAAATTTGTTTCAAACTAACGAAACGCGGCCCCAACCACAAGCATTTTTTAAACTAGCGCAAAACGGTCCCAAATGTTCAAAACTAGCGATATCGTTAGTTAACGTATCGTTAAAACTTTGACTTTTTAAATATGGCATATACACTAAAATTTTTGCTGAAAAAATGTGTAGCACTTTTTTCAAGCAAAAATACCTGTGAATTTGGTGTTGTACTTACTAGACCAGTTAACATGTTGACCACTAACGAGCTCGTTAAGCTTACGATGCTTTGACCCAGATGTAGTTCCTGAGCTGTAGAGGCGGAATAAAGATTTTTTTTTTGATGGTGCCAATTGATCTGATGCGCAACCAAGAATTTTCGACATTTTCTTCCGGAGTTTCTCAGTCACGCTGCATTGTCAACCCTAAAGCCCTTCAGATATATAATTGTAGGTGTCTGTCGTGCTTGCATAATGATATCTTTGACTTCTTATCAGCGGCAAAATCAAATATACTACCATATACATAATTGATTCCCACGTTTTTTGTTTTTTTTACTGCTTTCAGCACCCTTCGGCACGTTAAAATAATTCAGCCAAAATGCGAGAAGTAGGTGGTCTCAGATCTACTCCACAAACATTGATATCCATAGACTCCGGAGTATTATTCCCCGATTTCTGAATCCTTTCCTCAAAAAATTCATATCGCTCATGACAGACAGAATGTGCAAAATTTGTTTACCGTTTGCGTCATCGAATTCCAAACCGGATGTCGATCTAATTATTTTTCTCACTATACCGATAGTTACACATTCGTCGTTTATTAGGCATGTTCAAAAATGTTTTCCTTCTGTTTCTTAGTGGTAAATTTGCATAATTTTTGCACTAGAAGTTAAAACGCATGTCCGCAAAATCTCGAATGAAACTGTAGGTCAAACTCTTCAGTTATTGATGTATAAAATTATTTTTTTCAGGGTAATGGATTTTTATGATCATAAATCAATATATAAAGAACGAAAGTAAACCGTGATAAAAATCAACTAACGTGTCAAGGTCAGTACGTCATTTAAGGCCACTTCCCAAAAATCCAGACTAAAATCACACTCATTTCCAGTAAAAAAACAAAAAAAAAAAAAAAAAAAAAAAAAAAAGAAAAAAAAAAAAAACAACAACAAAAAAACAAAACAAAAAAAAAAAAAAAAACAACAACAAAAAAACAAAAACAAACATTGTTTTTACCTTTTAAGCCGCAACATGAGAAAACGTACCTTCTGACAGGTGCATCCAACGGAGACTCGTCACCCTGCACATATGCGCATTCTGATCAGTCGTTGTTGCCCGAATGAGGAAATTATATATCCTTGGCTATCCTAAATATGGCGTCTGATCTGGGCCTACACTTTTTGCTCATGTGTCAAGTTTTCTGGGCCAAACAAGTTAGTTTCGGATAATTAGGCTTCATCTGTGACTTTAAATAAATTTTCTAAAATCAATGACCACAAAGGATCAGAAAATATATACTAAGCCTGAATGAATTAAGATGCCACGCCCACTTTGAATTTTCAGCCAATCAGATTACTTGATCCAGCTTGCTGATACATACTTAATGACAAACAGTGTAGATCCAGATCAGTTGGCGCCAACTGATCTGGGATCCAGATCAGTTGGCGCCAACTGATCTGGATCTATACCGTTTGCAAAGGCAGGGTATATTCGGGTTCAGCAGGACTATTGGTTAGTACGGGGAGACGATTTACGGACGCTATACCGTAGGCCACATATTCTACTTCGTTTATTTATTTCTATATTTATTTTCAAATCAAAAACAGATAGTGGTCGCGGAATCAATAATTGTCGTGCATACTTTAAATACTTTTATCACATTCTGATTATAGATAATCTTGTTATGAACGGTGAATACACTTTCCAGGAAGAGAAAACAAAGTACAAAAATAAGTACACGTGAGATGGACGAGAAAACGCACCTTCTGACATGTGTGCCAAATGAAGACTGATAAGACTGCGTGGATGTGCAGCCTGATCAGAGTCTTTCATCACGAAAACAAGCCTATATTATTCTGACCCCCTTAAGCCCCACTTTTACATAGTAAAACTGGGGGTTTACAGGGTTATACATTTTCTTATTTCTTCTAAAAAATATAGATTGTGGGTACCCACAATCTATGTTTTGAGCACAAATATGAAAACTACTAGACTTTTTCATTTTTGGGTGGTAAAATTCTCAATATATTTGAATAGGCATGCTTTCGTAATGGATATTCACATAAAGAAACTGCAGCCTTGACTATACAAAATGTACCAAGGGAAGATACTGATCAGACTGCGCGAATGCGAAGGTGAACTGAATTATCAGTGGGCGCACATGTCCGAAGTTACGTTTCCTGGTGTTGCGGCTCCTTTGTAGGTCAGTATGTTTGGGAATCTGCACAGTCTGATCTGGGCCTGTGCCGTCCGCTATTATAATTACTACTCTAAACTGAATCGAGAAATAGGAAAGTTCGCTCATGTAAACGTGTTTAGTGGATCATATCTACATTGTGATCACACTGATGCATCACGAGAACCTGTATAATTTTGACCCTCTTAAACCCCACTTTTATATAGTAAAACTGGGGTTTACAGGGGTATAATTATTTTTCTTATTCCTGCTCAAGAACATAGATTGTGGGTACTCGTTAGAACCGCCTCATCGGGGCGGTTCTAACGAGTTCCCACATTCTATGTTTTGAGCAGAAATATGAAAAATATCTGAGTTTTTTATCCGAAAATTCTGAGTTTTTGGAGCTGAAAATTTCTATACATTTGAATAGGCGTGTTTTCGTAATGGGGGAAGAGGGAGCTAGTTGCTTTGCTTTTCTGTGGTTTGTGGCTTGTGTACTGTCTGTCTGTCTGTCTGTCTGTGTTTATTCTTGGTATCATTAGTGCTCTGTGATTAGAGCCCTTCCTGGATATCACTTATACATTTTTTTTTTTTTATCCTGCTAGTACGTTACGAAAACAAGCCTATTCAAAGATACTGAAAATTTTACCACCAAAAAACAAAAATTTTCAGATAAAACTTCTGATATTTTTTCATATTTTTGCTCAAATCATAGATTGTGGGTACGCGTTAGAACCGCCTCGGCGAGGCGGATCTAACGCGTACCCACAATCTATGTTTTTTTAGCAGAAGTAAGAAAAAAGTACACTACTGTAAACCCCAGTTTTACTATATAAAAGTGGGGTTTAACGGGGGTCAACATTATATAGGCATGTTTTCGTGATGACTTACTAGTACCATGTTGATGGAAATATTTTTATTCCCCCTTCTTCTATATGAGCCTTTGAATATCACATGGAATATAAAGCCGGTGTTTTATGTATGGGTGGGGAACAGTTCAGCCTTGTGCACACTGAAAGCAGAGACAGCCTGGCCAACTCACTTGGTGTTCTCTGGCTGTAATTATAATATTCTAACAGGTAAAATCTACGGACACCTAGTTTTACCTTCAGCTAAATCTACTGACACCTAGTTGTACCTTCAGCTAAGGAAGATTTATATTTTCTGTTCCTTAATTGATTAGCTTTGTCTAATCTTGCGGACTGACAATTATTTACCCCGGTGTCTGCAACTGTAATAGCATGTAAAGACTTTTATTCCATTACCCGTATTGTTTCTTCCAAAACGAGCATTTCATACTATATACGAACATATCGATGTCGCTTTTCATTGTTCTGTAACTATCGCATATTCCTACTTCATAGTTTGCATACGAGTATGAAGCACTGCCTCTCGTAATGCTACATAAAGTAACACCCCAGCCAGCATTCTATAGCGGGCCGTTCACGGTCCGTCAGCTACCCTGACGGGCCGGTAACGGCCCGCTATAGATTTATAAAGAATGCTTACTGGGATGGCGTGTTTCTCAATTCCTTATTATGCAATCAAGAGTTTCTCTGACAAGCATCAATAAAACAATTGCAGTAAAACTCCACTATTCAGACCACCTTTGGTATGACTTAACATTACGGAAACATGCGTATTCAAAAAATTATTGAAAATTTCACCTCCAAAAACTGAAAATTGTCAGATAAAAAACTCTGATACATTTTCATATTTCTGCTCAAAACATAGATAGAGGGTACTCGTTAAAACCACCTCGCCGATAAGGTTCTAACGACTACCCACAATCTATGTTTTTGAGCAGAAATAAGAAAAATAATGTATACCCCAGTAAAACCCAATTTTACTTTATAAAAGTGGGGTTTAATGGGGTCAAAATTATATAGGCATGTTTTCGTGATGAGTGGTCTTATTAGAGGGGCGGTTTTTATATTGAATGTAGAGCTGATATTCTTTTTATTTCTCCACAAAAATACGTTTTGGTACTCATAAGAAGCGTCTCACCAAGGTGCTTCTAGTGAGTACCACAACATATCTTTTATGGAGAAATAAGAAAATATTAGGCAAATACCCCCTCTTTTCTGGAGCTGTGTAGAATAACAAGGAGTGATCTCATTTCCAGATGGTCTTAATTGCGGAATTCTATTCTTTGTGTTTTACTCATGACATCGTTTTCTCTGGCCCCGAGGTTATAAAACTTTTTTCATGCTCAACTTAGCTGAGCATGAAATTTTCTCTGCTAATAAATATGAAAATGCCACTGGAGTCCAGGAGGTCGCGGGTTCAACCCCCGCCGAGGTCGGCAACATTCTTTCGTGGAGATTGATCATGAAATATTTTCTACGGTCATTCTTTCCCTTCCGCTGATTCAAGAAGGGCAGTTGTCAGTTTCTGGCGAAAGAATGTGCACTATACTGGTTAACCGCTTAGAGGACTAAGCCTGCCCAGTAAACGTGTGGTTAGGTAAACTGACCGCGCTCGACATGACCCCATTGGGTTGACTTGGCCGTAAAACCTCAACACAAACAACTTAAGTTGGCATTTTCATATTTATTAGCAGAGAAATTTTCATGTTCAGCTTATTTAGCAAGAAAGAATTTGGCATTGTTAATAATCTGAGATTTGTTAGCATGACAAATTTCATGCTCAGTTGAGTTGAGCATGAAAAAAGTTTTATAACTTCGGGGCCTGGTCTATTTTGAGTCATAAACATTATCATTATTGCCCTCAAAACATAATTGGTCGAGACACAGCATATCTCACGAGATTTCAGAAAAGAAATGAGGGCGGGCTCAGCATATGTTTGCGCCCAGCAAACACTAAGATCAGCCTGCGATTCCGCTCTGTCTGATAGGTTTTCTTGGTGCATCCTGTGGGTAGCGAATGGGTAGCGAATGGTCCGAAGCGTCTTCAGGCGGACAGCAAAGATTCTGAACAAATGCGCAGACGGATCTAAGTCTGCGCTGGGCTGAAACGTAGGAAATGCTGAGCCCAGCCTGGATTTCTTTTCTGTCAGTGCAAAAGTTAATTACACTACGAAACAACTCCGAGCCGATACAGAAATGAAAAATGAGCCAGCGCATCACAAAATTTCACCTCCAAAAACCTGAAAAATTTCAGATAAAAAACTCTGATATTTTTTCATATTTCTACTCAAAACATAGATTGTGGTACTCGTTAGAACCGCCTCGGCGAGGCGGTTCTAACGAGTACCCACAATCTGTGTTTTTGAACAGAAATAAGAAAAATAATGTATACCCCTGTAAACCCCAGTTTTACTATATAAAAGTGGGGTTTAAGGGGGTCAAAATTATATAGGCATGTTTTCGTGATGGGCATGTTCGCCCAGCGAATACTCAGATTATCCTGAGCATCCAACCAGTCTGATCAAAGTCTTCACTGTTTACTCAATGGGTAGCTAAGGACCCAAGCTTTCTTTATGTGGACAGCGAAGACTGATCAGACTGGGCGGCTGCCTAGGCTGATCTGAGTCTTCGCTGGGCGCACATGCCATTTTGTAGGTTTTTCGTGCGCTGGCTCAAATTGTCTGTTTGTTTTTTAGTAAGTAAGTTAGTAATAGTTTATTTAAGTGTCACATCTCAAATATACAGATAAAATACATTTAAGGTAAAACTTTAAAATATTCGAGATCCTGCCTAGTTAGGCAAATGAGACACTATTTTAACATACATATTTACTTATGAAAAATTATATCATATGGTTAACATAGATAATTCCGTATTATTTACGACTGGATAAACTGCATTCCCGAGTGCCAGGTAAATGTAAAAAGAATCATGCAAAGAGCCGTACAAACCCCGTTAGAAGGCCCTTTGCATATCCAGGAGTTTCTGTGATGAAAGATTTTTTGACAGAAAAAAAGTGTTCTAGTTTTGTGCAGTCAAAAATCTTCTTCTATTCATCTTATATAGAACACTGGCTAACTGGTATTGCAATTTATCACAATTCATTAAAAAGATGAGTTTGCTCAGAGAGTCATAGTATATAAAACTATTATCGATACTTTCAGCAGATTTAAAAAGCTGATACCGAATATCGCTATAAAATTCACAATCCACTATGAAGTGAGTTTCATCTTCTATGGCATTGGTATCACAAAATTTACATAATCGCTCAAATACTGGGGTTTTCGGTCGGGTATACCGTCCCGTTTCAATAGCAAGTGGTAGATTGCAACTTCGAAATTTTGCAAGAGTCCGTCGATGTCCTCTACTCAAGTTACATGTGACGTCATGTTCAGTTTTTAAAACATTTTTGTGTTGTCTGTACGTTCGTAGTTTATTGCCATTTGCGGCATTCCCATTATGCATTAATTGTTGATGCCATTTAGTACGGTCGGATTCGATTAGACACGTACGGGCGGCAGCAACACAGTGTGGTTTATTAGGACTTCCGGTTAACATTTGCTCCCTCAAGTTATGATTGTCAATGAACTTCAACATTTTCTGCTCCCATGATCTACCTATAAGAAAAGACCATTCATTAACACGCCGCATGGTTCTATGTACCGGCATATTTCTTAATCTACACCATAAACGAACAGTTTCGACCTTCTGTTTTACCTCACACGAATCCCAACCCAAATCGCCCCTTGAAGAGAGATAAGAGCAGTATTTGGCAACACCAAGAAAATAACGGCATGCTTTATTGTAAACAGATTCGACTTCACTGAATTTCATATGTCCCCAAATGCCGGAACAAAAGAACAACACGGGTTCAACTACAGACTCTACGAGTTTGGTATAAACAAACAAACTCATGCCACCAACACATAAAAAATTCGAGTATATAGCACTAAGAGCTCTGCTAGCTGACTTTCCTATCTCTTTTATAGAAAGCTTCATATCTAGAAATTCCTTCATCCAAAAACCTAGATATTTATATGAACTATCAACCTCTACTGTTTTATCTCCACATTTGAAATGAAACATTGTAATACTTCTGGACTTCGTTCTAAAATGCAAAACTTTTGTTTTGGATTCATTTATTGTAATGCGCCATTTAGCGCACCAATCATTCAATTTATCCAACATTATTTGCATACTATCTTCAGTTTCTGACAAGATAGCAATGTCGTCAGCGTAAAACAAAACAGATACATGGAGCGATTTCACTAGCGATACACCGCAATTTAAATTCTCTATCTCCTGCGCTAAATCGTTTACATAAATTGAGAAAAGCGTCGGTGAAATAACACAGCCTTGTTTAACACCCTGTGTTACATTAAACCAGTCTGTTTGGAAATTGTTAACTTTGACCGAACAAGACATACTATTGTATAATGACTGAATCGCATCAAGAATTTTACCCCTAATTCCGATGCTCATCAGCTTAAACCAAAGACAATTTCTGTTTACAGTATCGAACACCTTCTTAGCGTCCACAAAACAGACAAAAGTATCCCTGTTTTGTGCTTTTCTATTGTTTACTATAGTATAAAGGGTATAAACATGATCAAGACAACTCCTGCCTTTCCTAAACCCGTTTTGTCCATCACGCAGCAACTCGTTAGCTTCTAACCAGCCTGATAAACGACGGTTCAGAATGTCCGCATATATCAAAGCAATACCTTATGATCCTAAACAACATATCAATACAGTTATCATTACGCAGTATTTCAGCTGGGATTTTGTCATCTACACAGGCTTTACCAGCCTTCGCATTATATATCGACATTCTTACTTCTTCTCTACTAATAGGCAGATTTAACATTGACCAGTCGGTTGTCGGAAATGCAGGGTTGTCCGGATCATGCATAACCTCTTTAACTGTATTTAAATGTTCATTATCAAAAAGCAATTGATCTTGTTCTTGATAAAACAGCTGTTCATATACTGTTTTCCACTTATGTAATACAATATTCTTATCAATTTTCATCACACCATCATCATCGTTTATTTCCCATGGAATAGATGTCCGCCTGTCATTGGCTAAGCCTAGTCGGCCCATCGTAGACCAGAAGTCTCGCGGATTCTCATGATTTTCAAATTGTTTTTGTAAATCTTTTTTGTTGTTCAAGCTATTTTAGTGCTGGGGGTTTACGGCCCAGTCAACCCTATGGGGCCATGTCGAGCGCGGTCAGTTTACCTAATCACACTTTTACTGGGCCAATCAAATGCCAACGAAACTGAGCTGATTCTTGCGTGAAACGTAAGTAAAACAGGAATACAAATTAGTAAAGTCTAAACTGACTCCATTTTAACCCTTGTCCTGCTGAACCCAGATTTACCCTGCCTTTGCAAACAGTGTAGATCCAGATCAGTTGGCTTCTGAAGAAGCCAACTGATCTGGATCTGCACCGTTTGCCAATCAGTATGTGAAGTTATATCAACAATCTGGATCAAGTAATCCGATTGGCTGAAAATTTGGAAAGGGTGTCTTAATTTATCCGGCATGACAAGGGTTAAAGGCGGCAAATCGCATGCAAAGAGCGGTGATAATGTGCATTTCTTTCGTCTACCATGGAGGAACAAACCATTTCGTAAGCAACGGCTTATCCAAGCTCGGAAGATGAAATTCGAACCAGTGAGTATCATCATGGTTCTTCGCAAACTGATGCAAATTTAAACATAGACCTTGAACGTATTGCACACTGGGCTGCCAAATGGCTAGTAGGTTTTAATGCTAAGAAAACCGAAGCATTGCTGATATCACGAAGACTATGTAGACTTAATCATCGTACTTTATTTTTCAATTATGTTCCAATTCCAGAAGTCCAGTTTCACAAGCACTTGGGAATTTATTTCTCAGATAAATGTGACTGGCAAATACATTTGAACTATATTCAAGAAAAAGCTTGGTCTCGTTTACACCTGCTAAGATCGATGAAATTTACAATGGACAGGAAATCTCTACAAACCATTTACTTTTCATTTATAAGGCCACTTTTAGAATATGCAGATGTTGTATGGGACAACTGTACCCAACAACAAATTAATGAATTAGAAAAAATACAGATTGAAGCGGGAAGGATCGTTTCAGGAACCACAAAACTGGTTGCAATTGATAAACTTTATAGAGAATTAGGTTGGCTAAAACTCTCTGAAAGAAGGAAACTTTACAAATTATTCTTGTTTTACAAAATGCAGAATGGTTTGGCTCAAGATTATTTGGTAGATCTTGTTCCGCCTCGAGTAGGGAATGAGACTCCCTACAGCCTTCGTAATGCTGATAATTATCAACAGGTTCATGCAAATTCTAGACTGTATTTTGACTCATTTCTTCCTTCTACGATTCGAGAGTGGAAAAATCTTCCCGCTGATGTAAAATCAGCACAGACACTGACCTCTTTTAAATATAAATTTGAGAGAAATACCCCGAAATTCCTAAATATTACTTCTTTGGCGACAGAGGTAATCAGATACTTCATACAAGATTAAGAACTGAATGCAGTACATTAAAGTTTCACTTGTATCGGAGAAATTTGATCCCCGAACCATATTGTACCTGTGGAGCTGTGGAAAATACTTCTCACTTCCTTTTTAAATGTCCGAAGTTCAATGCCTTTCGTAGAGAATTATTGCTTACAGTTAGCAATTATGTTGAACCATCGGAAGCTGTTCTTTTGTTCGGGGATGATACATTATCAGATGAAGGTAATGAAGTCATTTTCCGGGCAGTTCATAAATATATACAACAAACCAAACGGTTTTCAACATATAATTAGACTTTTGGATTTGACCTGGAAATGGTATGTTACAGTAATCAACAAGCGTACTTACTGATGTTCCACGACACTGATCACGACTGTTACCATTATTACTAATTATCGTCGCGCAGACTTCTTTTCCTATCTTCCTTTCTTCTTCTCTTTCTTTTCTTTCTTTTTTTAATCTTCTTCTCTTCTTTCTCTTTCTTCCTATCTTGCTTTCATTATTATTGAATTGAACAATGAATTATTCATGAAAAATGTTTATACACGTAGTATAATTTAGACATACTCCATTCAAAGTGTAACTTTATTGCAGGAGATGATTCAAAGAAGCATGATATGCTTGTGTTCAAATCCTGTATGATTGTGCTATTGTATTCTGTCTATGTACTTAAATGTAAATGTTTTGACAAATTGAAATAAAATACTGTTTAAACCAAACTGATGACTGGTCATTGATCGAAGTCCATGTTACTTATTTCCTATCGGATTTACGGAGAATTATGCAACTAAATCAACTAAACAGTTCAAATGGTATCGAACGGCTCCAGCAGAAGCTCTCAGTTTGGAAGAGTGTTTACATCAGTATAAATGTAAAGGGTAAGTATAAAGTTAAAAACAACACTTCCCGAACAGGTAATTGATCGGGTATATCCGTAAGAACGTATCGGTAGTTTCCGCCAATGAAGACAAGAGTGTCTAATGTAAAAATCCAGTCACTGATAACTGAATATTCATACAGTGATTAAGTAATTAATTACAGTGATTAATTCCCTAGCACATTAAAGTTTTCTACCATTTTACAAGGGAGACAAGTTTTTTGACCTCCTATGTGGTTACTGCACATTTAACCCCTACTGAAAAAGGGCTCAACACTATCCTTTTAGGATAGATACCTTTTTAGAAGGCAGAAAAGGCAATTTTGACCGTGTTGCCTCCCCTGTAATATATGTTTCCCTTAATGTGTCATTTTTTCTCATATAAAGAACCCACGATACTTCCAAGTGCGGCCGCACTTAAAAGAGTTCTTACACCATCACCCGTATTATTGATTCCAAAAGGAGCGTGTGATCTGTCTCTTTGACAACCAGAACACGTTTTATGATCACGTTTACCTATCAAACCGCTGCCTCCAACCCCTCCTTTACCAGCCCCACAAGAACTGCTGTGCTGACCGCTAATTATATTGGAAGAATACGAGTTCGACCAGTCACTGTTCCCCCACGTGCTGCCACTATTTCCCCATGTACTTTTAGCAGACATCGTATTTTAATGATATCCTCTTGACTCTGACTAGAATTTCATAAGATGTAGGGATTATCCTGAAATATATTAGTATATCTTTAACTCAACTCCCCTTTTCTGGGACAAAAAATCGATATCAATATTTAGTCTGCTGAATTTGCCCATAAGGTTGTTGTTAAGGTTAATTAAAATTCTGTGCTCTTAAGATTTACATTCAGGTGAAATAAGGCCTGTAAGTTTCCTAAGAAGAAAATTTAAATGTCATTATTTTTTTCTTTTTTTTTTATTATTATTTCTAACAGGTTTGCGTACTAACAATATGTGGAGAATACATTCATTGCAGATAAATTCGATTGTGGCAGCTAGAACATACAAAACATCCAAAAAAAAAAAAAAAAGAAAAAAAAAAAAGAAACAAAACAGGAGAACGGTAACAAACTCAAAAAACGAATCTCTTCGTGTACACTTTTCCGATGAGCCACCTCATGTTGAAGCAACATTACGAAAACATGTCTATTCAAATATACGGAAAAGTTAATCACCGAAAAATTAAAAATTTTCAGACAAAAAAATCAAATATTTTTCATATTTCTGCTCAAAACATAGATTGTGGGTACTCGTTAGAACCGCCTCACGGACGAATACCCACAATCTATGTTTTTGAGCAGAAATAAGAAAAATTATGTATACCCCTGCAAACCCCAGTTTTACTGTATAAAAGTGGGGTTTAAGGGGGTCAAAATTATATAGGCATGTTTTCTTGATGATGTCACCCCAACACCGCCTTGTGCGGCGATCAGAAAAACACATCCGATCTACCTCGACCTGGATCTGACTCTATGGTCCGATTGAGTCCGGCACCTCTCGCAATAAATAATAAATAAATAATGATATTTTGTGGACACAAATCAGGCATAGTCAGGTGCGCATTTCATGCATGTACTTTTGCCAACAGGAAAGATCGGGATGAGACATATTACATAAACTAATCCAACGTATGGTCCACAATACTTATTCATGAACATTTAAACATTATGGCATTGTATACAGCCAACAATAAACATGGTGAGCTCGTTCCGTCAAATTCCAGGGCTCACAGGCAGTGCAACTACATGTATTACTTAAACTTATAAAAACAAGAGGGCTATGATGGCCCTATATCGCTCATCTGAATCATGTTATACATAGCATTGCTGAGATGCGGTTCTAAAGGTCATGGTGACCTTGACCATGACCTTTGCCCTCAGGGTCATCTTCTGGTCAGAAGAAACATCCCTACGACTTTGAGGGTCCTAGCCCCAAGCATTGACGAGTTATAAGCTTGTTTTGTACTAGAGGTCACTGTGACTTTGACCTTTGCCATTAGGGTCATCTACTGGTCAAAACCAACATCCCATCTATATTCAAGTGTTCTAGCCGCAAGCACTGCCGAATTATAAGTTTTTTAGTACTAAAGGTCATGGTGACCTTGGCAATGACCTTTGCCCTCGGTGTCATCTACTGGTGAGGACCAACATCCCTTCTAAGTTTGAGGGTCCTATCACCAAGCATTGCCAAGTTATTAAGCTGTCTAGTACTAAATGTCCTAGTGACCTTGACATTTGCCCTCAGGGTCATCTACTGATAAGGACCACATCTCTACTGTTTGAGGGTCCTAACCATAAGCATTGTAGAATTATAAGTTTTTCTGGTACAAAAAGTCACGGTGACCTTGACCTTTGACTTAAAGGTCATCTACTCTTCAGGTCCATCCTCTCTATTAGTTTGATAGTTCTAGGCCTAATCATTGCCAATGCTTTTTTTTCTCTATGTAAAACAAGTGACCACACACACCCCATCCACCCCCACGTGGGCGGGGCCACTTTTCACCCCAGGGGTATACATATCAAATATCAAAGGCCTAGGCCTTGCACTTTCAGCCAAGAATTTTTTTTTAAATTTTTTCTCCTATAGAAGTATATGCACAAACATGTCGGTCCAGGGGCGGGACCATTTTTGACCCTAGGGCTATAATCTGAACAATCTTGTCAGAGGACCACTAGGTGAAGCTTTGTACCAAATATCAAAGAGCCGGGCCTTCTGGTTTCAGATTAGAAGATTTTTTAAAGGTTTTCTCTATATAAGTCTATGTAAAACATGTCAGCCCCAGGACGGGGCCATTTAAGCCTCAGGGCAATACCTTGGACAATCTTGGGAGAGGTCCACTAGGTAAAGCTATGTATCAAATTTCAAAGTCCTGGGCTTTCTACTTTCAGACAAGAAGATTTTTAAAGTTTTTCCGTATATGGGTCTATGTAAAACAAGTGACCCACGGTGCGGGGCCATTTTTGACACCAGGGCTATAATTTGAACAACTTTAATAGAGGTCTACTAGATGAAACTACATACCAAATATCAAAGACCTCGGCTATCTGGTTCCAGACAAGAAGAGTTTTTAAGTTTTCAGTTAAAAAATCTATTTTCTTTGGCTCCTGTGACCTAGATGTGCAATGGACCGTTACGGTTTGAGCAATTTTGGTAGAGGGTCACCCAAGGAACATTTCTGTGAAATTATTCTAAAATCTGTCCAGCAGTTTTGGAGAAGAAGTTGTTTAAAGCAAAAGCTGATGACGGACGGACGGACGACAGACAAAGGCCTATTACAATAGCTCACCTTGAGCACTTGTGTTCAGATGAGCTAAACAACTTATATTGCAAACTTTGCAAACCAGACCAGCGAGAAATGCTAGCCACAACTCTGATTAAAAATCGCTCTGATGGGCCTTTGACGGTACCTTTTTATGAATTTTAAGACCATTATTATTATTATTATTATTTTATAATTATTTATTGTTATTATTATTATTATTATAAACATATCGGTAGTAGTAGTAGTAGTTGTAATAGAAGTAGCAGCAGTAGTAGTTGTAGTAGTGAAATTTAAAACACTTACAAGATCTATCCAAAAGGTTACATGAAAAAACAGTAAATATATTTTTCAAAGAATTATCGTTTGCTGATAACATTAGCAAACTAGATTATATAACCGGTATTTTAATACTTTCTATATAGATTCTATATTTAGAGACACATAATCGTATCAAAGCCTGAACATATAGATAAACCTGGAAGAGTTTCACAATAAAATTTTGTTTAGAACAATGTTTCTTTTGTTTGTGTGCATTGCTAATTTCTAATTGCTACACGCTCACGCCTACCAAACGAATGAATGCGTAACCACCGGTTATGAACGTGAAACAATTAGATCGACATCCGGTTAGGGATAAGATTGCTAAAAAAGGTAAACAACCTTTGCATTTTCTGTGTTTCATGAGCGATATAAATGTTTTGAGGAAATTATTTTAAAAAACGGGGAAAAACATTCAAGTGCCCATTGATATTGGCGTCTGTTGTGTAAATCTCAGACCACCTGCTTCACGCATATTGGCTGTATTTCGCGTGCTTAAGGTGTACCGAAAGGCAGAGAAAACACGTGGTAATTCGTGGTGTTTTTTGTCCTTTATTCAATTTTGCGCTTTGCTAGAAGTTCAACATATCATCACGCACTCACGACAGACATTTGTGGTTATTTGAGTTATGGATATTTTGGTTGTTAATGCAGCATTGTCGAAAAATCGGCACGGGAAGGGTCGAAAATGGCTGGTTACGCATAAGATCTATATAAATAATAACAAAACTTACAGCTATAAAGCGGGTCTGATTTTACCTCCACGTAATCAGGAACACACGAATCTCCAGAATCATAGTGTATAATGACTTTGTTTGTGTTTTCACACCAATTCACTGGCCCTGCAATTGTCTGAAATGCAATGAAACAGGTTTTGGATTTTTTTTCTGCGAAAAAGTGCTGATCTGCCTATTTTATGCTGGTTAAGCATTAAATTGTCTGGTTAAGAATTAGATGCCCAAAGGAGAAAAAATCACCGTTTGTACCTTTGTAAATGCCAGCGATTTACTACAATAACAGATGGTCTACGTATGATTTGTAAGTTGTGAAATCATCAGACGCTGAAAGTCATGGTGAAAAAAGGTTTTCTGGATAAGGCCATTGAAATACTGGATTTCAAGCTTATTTGACCGAATGGAGCATCAATACATATCAGAAGCTATTTCACTCAGTTTAACAATGATATTTTGCTGTGCAACGGAATAGTGCCATTATAGTAAAACAGAATTACTGTTAGAAACGGTTCAAAGCATATTTATTATAAATACTACCAGTATATAAATGAACTTATCTAAACCAGAAAAGAAGGTAAACATTGTGAATATCTGGGTGTAAGCTAAAGCGTACAGCTTTTTTGTTTGGGTTTTGCGAGTACACCGGGTATTTATGGGGTGCAATTTTGATTTCAGATGGGATGAACACTAAATCACTAAAAAGGTGAAATAAACTAAAACCAGAAGTGGAGATAAACATTGATAATATCTTAGAGGTAAGCTGAAGATAAACATTGGTAATGGTCCCTGGATAATGAGGTCAATTAACCTTCAAATGTGATTCGGAAAAAAAAATAAATAAATAAAAATCAGCAGATACCATCTTAGTTCTGCCATCCAACAGTAACCTGGAAAGACGAATATAGATCAAAATAAAGCATATGTATGTAGCAGTGAACAACAACATTGCAATTGCAGTAACCCAAAGCAAACTCTCAGTGGACATAATGGATAAAACGTTTCTTAATTAGTTGTTGAGTTTGCTTGAAAGTCTTCTAGCTCATCAACTAACTGTAATAGGCAACGAGTAACAGTAAGCCTGAACTCGGTACAAAGTAATCATAATACGCACAGATCAAACGAATTACAACATCTGAGGCTAAATAAACCGTCACTTTTACAGACAGCGATACAAATAATTTATTTTCAAGTGTAGTATAGAGTGACTTAAACCCGTCGATTGCCCTGACCGGCGATCCAACCAGAAACCCTTGGACCTCAAATCTAGCATCTTCACCACATGCCAAAATGTCAGAACAAGATAGACTTGTCAAACAGGCACGCTATGATCTTGCAAATATATTATCATTTGTACTTCACTTTGCCGCATTTCTACACATTCATCGAGTTTCTAATGCTTAACCGGGTTCTCCAATGCTTAACCACAGATAATGATATAAGGTTATGCGCCATTATGAAACGCAAACTGGCCTTTTGTCTTCTACGGAAGCAAACAATGACCTCTGATATATGAATTGATGCTCCATTCGGTCAAATAAGCTTGAAATCCAGTATTTCAATGGCCTTATCCAGAAAACCTTTTTTCACCATGACTTTCTGCATCTGATGATTTCACGACAACTTACAAATCATACGTAGACCATCTATTATTGTAGTTAATCGCTGGTATTTACAAAGGGTACAAACGGTGTGTTTTTCTCCTTTGGTCATCTAATTCTTAACCAGACAATCTAATGCTTAACCAGCAAATATAGGCAGATCAGCACTTCTTCGCAGAAAAAAAAATCCAAAACCTGTTAAATTTGCATTTCAGACAATTGCAGGGTCATTGAATTGGTGTGAAAACACAAACAAAGTCATTATACACTATGATTCTGGAGATTAAAGATGTTTGCATTCAATACTATGTTATTTCCGAATCAACGGTGCACTGCTTATCAGGTTGGCTAAAAATGGTTCCGTAGAACAAGCTTCGTGTGTTCCTGGAGACATGGAGGTGAAATCAGACCCGCTTTATAGCTGTAAGTTTTGTAATTATTTATATAGATCTTATGCGTAACCAGCCATTTTCGACCCTTCCCGTGCCGATTTTTCGACAATGCTGCATTAACAACCAAAATATCAAATAACCACATGTGTCTATCGTGAGTGCGTGATGATATGTTGAACTTCTAGCAAAGTGCAAAATTGAATAAAGGACAAAAAACACCACGAATTACCACGTGTTTTCTCTGCCTTTCGGTACACCTTAAGCATGCGAAAAACAATTCAGCCAATATGCGTGAAGCAGGTGGTCTGAGATTTACACCACAGACGCCAATATCAATGGGCACTTGAATGTAATTCCCCGTTTTTTAAATAATTTCCTCAAAACATTTATATCGCTCATGAAACACAGAAAATGCAAAGGTTGTTTACCTTTTTGAGAAATCTTATCCCTAACCGGATGTCGATCTAATTGTTTCATGTTCTTAACCGGTGGTTACGCATTCATTCGTTTGGTAGGCGTGATGCTGGTAAATTCAATTTACTGCAGACTGTACATCACGAAAACACGCCTATATAATGTTGACCCCCTTAAACCCCACTTTTATATAGTAAAACTGGGGTTTACAGGGGTATACATTATTTTTCTTATTTCTGCCCAAAACATAGATTGTGGGTACTCGTTAGAACCGCCTCGCCGAGGCGGTTCTAACGAGTACCCACAATCTATGTTTTGAGCAGAAATATGAAAAAATATCAGAGTTTTTTATGTGAAAATTTTCAGTTTTTGGAGGTGAAATTTTCTATATATTTGTATAGGCGTGTTTTCGTAATGAGACAATTACGAAAAAGTCTGTTTTGCAAACGACAATTTTTTTTTCTCCTTGAAAGTACAGATAACAGGTATTAACTTAAATTAAAGTACTGAAAGAACTGAGAGGCGGGAAAGTCGCTAACAATTTCTTTTTCTTTGCAGTGCTTTTGCAAATGAGCCAACCTTTGAGAGATTTCTGAACAAACAGGCTCTGAATGAATGGCAATTGTTGCCAATAACCCGCTTCTTTTAGTTCTAGTAATTACTGCTGAACTCCTGAGTTGCTTTTTTTAGCTGGCCTGAGAACGAAGTACTCTAAGTGATTTATTGTGATCGGTCAAAGTACATCTTCCGTAGTGCGTCGTCCATCGTGCGGCGTCAACAATTTGTTTTAAAAGCCTACTCCTCCTACATCCCTTGGCCAATTGACTTGAAACTTGGTAGGAATCATCGGGGTGACTTGTAGATTACAAATGGCTAAAATTGTTCCGATCGGAAATCCAAGTTGGCCGCCATGGCGGCCATCTTGAAAATCTATTTTTCGCTTCTTATCCTGAACCAAAAGGCCAATAGACTCTAAACTTGGTACGAAGCATCGGGGTGACTTAGAGATCAAACATAGCTAAAATTGCTCCGATTCGAAATCCAAGATCTTGAAAATCTATTATTTTATTCTTCTCCTGAACCCTATTTTTCACTTTTTCTCCTGAACCGAAAGGCCTAGTGACTTGAAACTCGATAGGAAGCATCGCGGTGACTTGTAAATCAAAAATGGCTAAAATCGTTTCAATCGAAAATCCAACATGGCCACCATGGCGGCCATCATGAAAATCTAGTTTTCACTTCTTCTCCTGAACCGAGGGACCACTTGACTTGTAACTCGATAGGAAGCATCGAGGTGATTTGTAGAATCAAAAATAGCTAAAAAGTTTCGGTTGGAAATCAAAGATGGCCGCCTTGGCAGCCATCTTGAAAATCTATTTTTCGCTTCCTCCCCTGAACCAAAAGGCCTATTGACTTGATGCTTAGTAGAAAGCATCGGAGTGACTTGTAGATCAAAAGTAGTTAAAATCGTTATGATATGATTTCCAAGATGGCCGCTGTAGCGGCCATTTTGAAAATCTATTTTGCGCTTCATCTCCTGAAACAAAAGGCCAATTGACTTGAAACTTGGTGGGAAGCAGCGGGGCGACTTGTAGATTAAAAATAGCTAAAATTGTTCCGATCGGAAATCCAAGAAGGCCGCCATTGCGGGCATCTTGAAAATTTGTTTTTCGCTTCTTCTCCTGAACCAAAAGGCCAACTGACTTGAAACTTGGCAGGAAGCATCGCAGTGACTTGTAGATCAAAAGTACCTAAAATCGTTTCTATTGGAAATCCAAGATGGCGGCCCTGGTGGCCATTTGAAAATCTACTTTTCGCTTCTTCTCCTGAACAGAAAGGCCAATTGACTTGAAACTTGGTAGAAAGCATCAGGGTAACTTGTAGATCAAAAAGAGCTAAAATAGTGTCGATCGGAAATCCAAGATAGCTGCCATCTTGAAAAACTATTTTTGATTCTTCTCCTGAACCAAAAGGCCACTTGACTTGAAACTTGGTAGGAAGCATCAGGGTGACTTGTAGATTAAACATAGCTTAAATCGTTGCGATCAGAAATCTATGGAAGCCATCTTGAAAATCTATGTTTTGCTCTGAAAGGCCAATTCACTTGAAACTTGGTAGGAAGCATCTGGCCGACTTGTACATCAAAAATTGCTAAAATTGTTCAGATCGGAAATCCAAGATGGCCGCCATGGCCGCAATGTTTGAAATCTATCTTTAGCTCCATCTTCTGAACTGAAATGCCAATTGACATGAAACTTGGTAGGAAGCATCGGGGTGACTTTTAGATAAAAATAGCTAAAATTGTTCCGATGGGAAATCCAAGATGACTGTCAACTTGAAAACCTATTTTTCACTTCTCATCCTGGAACAAAAGGCTGGTTGTCTTGGAACTTGATAGGAAGCATCAGGGTGACTAGTAGATCAAAATAGCTAAAATCATTCTGATCAGAAATCCAAGATGGCCACGATGGCATGAAGAAATTTTGCATCTTTGGCCATCCAAAATGCGCCCAGTGAATCTGATTAGACTGCGCGAATGCGCAGGCTGATCTGAATCTTCGCTGGGTGCATATGTCACGATGGCATGAAGAAATTTTGCATCTTTGGCCATCCAAAATGCGCCCAGTGAATCTGATTAGACTGCGCGAATGCGCAGGCTGATCTGAATCTTCGCTGGGTGCATATGTCAGAAAGTAGGATTTCTAGCGTTGCGGCTGAAAACATTCATGGCCACAAAAAAAAAAGAGTACTAAAGAAGAAAACGCTTATGAAAACGATAATGAAACTATTTGCAATTGTCGTCTGCTGAAATGTTTACCAAGCATGCTAGTTGTTAAAAGGTACATGTATACTGGATTATATAACCGGTATTTTAATACTTTATTTTTCTACATTTAGAGACACATAATTGTACCCATATTTAGACAAGCAGATAAATCTGGAAGAGTGTTATAAAAAAAAGATAAGAGAAAAGTGCAGGGAGTGCCATAATCACAAATCGCAGCCCCATCACGTAAACATACCTATATAATTTTGACCCCTTTAGACCCCACTTTTATATAGTAAAACTGGGGTTTACAGGGGTATACATTATTTTTTTTTTAAATTTTTGCTCACAAACATAGATAGTGCGTACCCGTTAGAACCGCCTCGGCGAGGCGGTTCTAACGGGTACCCACTATCTATGTTTTGAGTAGAAATATGAAAAAAGTATCAGAGTTTTTTTTTTATCTGAAAACTTTCAGTTATTGGTGGTGAAATTTTCAATTTACTTGAATAGGCGTGTTTTCGTAATGCTTCACAGACACAAAGAGGAACAGAAACCAAAAAAAAAAAAAAAAAAAAAAAAAAAAAAAAACAACAACAACAAAAAAACAAAAAAAAAACAAAAAAAAACAAACACAAAAACAAAACAAAAAAAAACAAAAAAAAAAACAACAAAAAAAAAACAACAACAAAAAACACACACAAAAAAAAAAAAAAAAAAATAAAATAAAATAAAAAAAAAAATAAAAAAACAAACAAACAAACAAGCACAAATCGAACAAACGTACGAAAAACACTAAGATTAGCTCTCTCTTCCCGAAGCGAAGTAATCACAATGCTAAAAGGACTAAAAACACACAAGAACAAAATAACACAAGGTAAGACATAAAACAAATCGCCTCGTAGAATAAACCTCAAAGCAGCAAAAAGTAAGACCAACACCGGGACCACCGCCTTAGAACGGTCAGTAGAGTAAACCACCGGGGGATTTACAACAATGTTTCTTTTGTTTTTGTGCAGTGCTAATTTCTACATACTCGTTAAATTTACTTTACCTGACTGCAGACTGCTGAGTTATAATTGTCAAATTCCAATAATTTACGGACAAGTCTTTTTCGCAAACGCTATAAAAAGTGATATATATATATATATATATATATATATATATATATATATATATATATAAATATATATATATATATATATATATATATATATATATATGTGTGTGTGTGTGTGTGTGTGTGTGTGTGTGTGTTTTAGGTGGGGGCGGGGATACAGGTAACAGTATTAACTTGTTTACAGGTGAAATATGGCTTACTTATCTGTGTGGATTTTAAAACAACGACCCTTGCGAGCAATTAACACATTCACAAAACTAATGAAAGTAGCTGAGGTGTCAAGTTTTTGTGGAGAGGCCGGATAGTTTCGCCCAGTTAGGCCTC
Organism: Anodontia alba; assembly: GCA_964016985.1. NCBI lineage: Eukaryota > Metazoa > Mollusca > Bivalvia > Lucinida > Lucinidae > Anodontia > Anodontia alba. The sequence goes on from OZ024832.1 coordinate 84,162,028, forward strand.
TTCAGATACCCTCGTATAAATATTCAATCAAAGTTCCGAAAATTCTGAGAGGCGGGCAAGTCGCTCACAATTCCTTTTTCGTTGCAGTGCTTTTGTAAATGAGCCAACCTTTGAAACTTGATTTTTTTAACAAACAAGCTCTAGAAGGATGGCATTTGCTGCCGATAGCTCGGTACTTTTAGTTCTAGTAATTACTGTTGAACTCTTGAGTGTTGTTTTTTTCTGCAAAGCATCTATTTTGACTGTGGGAACTAAACCGCATACAGGATGTAGGGACTTTGTCACAAAGAAGTTGTCTCCTTTTTAGCTTCGTGATTATTACTTTTGCTTTTCCTCCCTGTAAATAAATTAGTTTCCTTCGTCTAATTTGATTGATGTTTTCAATAATCCATTGCAGAACATTGCACACTTTGTTTTATTATGAAATCTTTATTGTTAACACTCTAGAAGTCAAGTGTTTGAAGTAATTATTATGAATCGTGTTCAAAACTTTTGTCGTGATGATTTCTAGGTCACGTTTGAAACTGGGTTACATAGGAGTCAAAAACTAGGTCACCATGCCAAATCAAAGGAATACCTTGTTAACACTCTAGAGGTCACATTTCTTTAATTGATCATCATGAATCTTTCTCAAAATGTTTGTCTTGGTGATTTTTAGGTCAGGTTCAGATCTGGATCACTTATGATCTATACTTCAAGTTCCAGTGACTTTATTAAGTTCTTTTTTTTTTCATTTAGGTAAGCTCCTCAGTAATTATTGGTACTATAGCAGTAATACCTGGCACTTGCATACATCTTAGCATAGCCTCTTGAATTCAGTCATCCATATTTGACCTTTACCTATATTATATGGTCCACTGACTTTAAGTCTTTGTGTTTAGGTCAGTTTCTCAGTAACTATTGGTCCTTAAACCAGTGATAAGTGATACTTAGCACATGCACACATCTTGGCCTGGCCTCTTGAGTTCAGTCATCTATATTTGGTCTTGACCTTTATTCCACAGTCCATTAGACATGCTGCATTGTCTTACTTCTTAATATCATCGTGAATCTTGGTCAGAATGTGTTCGCTTTGATCATTTCTAGGTCAGGTTCTCTAAGTGCTGTGATACTCAGGTGAGTGACTCACTTGTTGATTGGGTCTTCATCAAACTTGCAAATAACAAAGACATACAATCTCAGACAAGTATGACTTTGGCCCAGTTTACATTATTGGCATGAGAGTTATCCGCCCTTGAGGGCCCGATAGACTTTGGGAAATAGCAATTTTATTTTTGATCGAATGTTCATCAAATTTGCAGGAAATGATAACAGCCGTGAAGGTTTGGTAAATTTTGCTATTGGGGCAGAAATCAGGCTATAAATATAAGAATTATTTGCCCTTTAGTCTCCCATAGACATATAACTTGGAAAATGCTGTCTGGATAATACGACTTCATTTATGACATTAACTTAATCAAACTTGCAGATAGCTTTGACAGGCATAAATCTTGGAAAAGTTTGATTTTGGCTCAGTTTAGACTGGCATGAGAGTTACCCGTATTTCCATGGTCCCACAGATGTTCGAGCCATTGAGGTTCGACTGTATGTAAATCCTTCAGGTCTGGTAAGCACTAAAGAAACATCATGGTCCGCTTATTTTATTATTATTATTATTCATAGAATGACAGTGGATGGAAGCAGTGTTCTGCTAATAATACTTATTACATTCACTATTGAACAGTTTCATTTTTATGCTAAAATGCTTAACTTCAAATAAACTTTACTGAAATGTTTCATCACTGAATTATTATCATGTGCTATATGATTATATCTACTCGTAACATAAACTCACTGCAATGAAAACATTTTTCGAAAAAAACGTTTAATCACATGACAGAAGAATTATAGAAGTGTCTTGTCTTATTATCTTATATACTTAGCACCATCAGTAGTTTAAACCTATAAGCTTTAATTGAATAAAAAAGAAAAGAAAATATTTGTTCACTTTCTCTCGCCAATAAGACCTGAAGAAAAGAGGAGCATTTTATGATAATAATTCTGCAGTTTATCTGATTCGTAATCGTTGAAATTATCATTTGCAAAGAATAAATTTGTTCTCTTATAAATTAATTTTGTTATAAATGAGATACGGTAACACTAGCATGTGAATCCAGCAACTATCAGTAACTGCTTCCTTCATCTACAGCTGGGTTTTATTTCTATGAAGCATAAGGCTATCACTTAAGAAATGATGGTATTCGCAGAATGGCAGATTGGTTTGCAAACATTGCAATAATTTGTGACAAGTTTAATATTCAAAGTGGATTTAATAGGTCATTTCATTGGATTTTATAATGGCTCGTTTGGATTAATATCAATGTAATAAAGATATCTACATTTAAAATGCATATATCTGCATTAAAATATATATATATATATATATATATATATATATATATATATATATATATATATATATATATATATATATATATATATATATAATATGAAATGCAAGTATCTCAATTTTGTTATTAAACAGAGATATCTGAATTTGAATTATAGATATTTGCATTTTAATTTCATATATCTTGTTTCAAATGCAGATAATTCTATTTAAATAAGAGATATGTGCTTTTTTCAGAACCTCAGATAACCGTTTTTTAATTATATATCTATATTTGAAAAACAGATATGTCTAATTGAAATACAGATATCTATAATTGCCATTTAAATAAAAATATCTGCAATCTATTCATGTATTTCTAATACAGATATCTGTATCTATAGGAAATAGAGATATCTGTATTTTAAATGCAGACATGTCTAAGAACCTGATTATTTTCAAGTTTTATTTTCAACAAATAATCAATAGTCTCCTGCTCAAGTTTTTGATATGATAAGTTAGGTATATGCTGATGATTAGCCCACTAGAGCTTCCCTTTAATTCGGAAGAAACCAGGATAGCTCAGTGGTGAGTCCAAAGGCCTCAAGTGCTAGTGGTACGGAGTTTGATCCCTGGCTAGGTGAGAAAAAAATGGAATCCGAACACGTCTTCCTTTGTAATTTTTAGAGATGCTACAGTAACATTTCGCCTTATTTCGGATTAGAAAATTTGCTAGAGCTCCCTTCTGGCCTTTGCATGGAAATTCAAGTACCTATGTGCAGGTAAAAGAACCATACGTTCGCCACTCGTAATGATTACTCGTAGTCTGCAACCCCGAATGTACCATGTATACCTGCCTAGAATGCCTGAAAAAGGCGTATGGCAGCATGTAGAGAAAGAATTCCTGTGATAGTACTGTCCGAATACTGGTTCTCTTAGATGATGTAAAATAGCATGTGTTTATAGAAACATGCTGCAAATGAAGAGTTTTCCAGGGTAAGATAAAATTCGAGAAGCCTCACGCATTAGAAGTGCATTGGTTGTATAGGAATCAAGGATACGCAGTCGTTAAGGATAACACCACCGAACTTAAAGCTGTCACTAAACGTCACAGTAATGCTATCACAATATAGAGGATGTCAACAATCGAAGTGATTATATTATTATAATCCACGTTCAGAAATGAGAAGTATGCAAGAAAAGGAATCTTTCGTGTGTGAGAGGTAGATCCGCCCCTCGAGATCACATCCTGGCATTACTTGGCAAGCCTCTTGATGCTCGACAGTGACACTCAGGATGGATTTTTCTGTCTACCCTCACACCGATGATAGATTCCTAAATATACCATACCTTCTCTTTCTTTTTGTGCTCCTCTAAAAGGAGCGACGGGTTTGACTGTAAAGAGATGGTGATGAGAAATCTTGAGCCGTTTTAATTTTTTATTTCTGTCACCTGTAGAGACGGGAACTGTGTCGTCCGCCATATTTGTATTTGTAACCAATGGAATGGTGCATATGAAATTCTTCGACGGAGACACCAAGTTCTCATAAAAGGAGGAAATAAAGATATCTATTTTAACCATCAATACAGCTATTTTTAATTGAAATGCAGATATCTGTATTTGAAATGCAGATATATGTATTTAATTTAGAAACTCAGATATCTGCATTTCAAATACCGGTATCTGCATTTCAATTAGAAATGTCTGTATTTTAAATGCAGATATCTGAATTTCAGCTACATACGAGTTATCTCTAATTAAAATGCAGATATCTGTAATTACTTTTTCATGTAATATTGAACAGAATTACTCCGAACCCGGATGCGTTAGATTTAAGATATGAGTGCGGTAGCGATGGTGATAAAACAATGTAGATCGTCATGAATGTTATAATTTTATTTGTTTCTACAAAAGTACAATAAATAACATGATAGCACCAACAGCCATTTCTGGAGATTGGAATCCAATTAACCTGAAAGAATGCAATATAAAGTAATCATTACGAAAGCATGCCTATTCAAATATATAGAAAAAAAAACCCTGAAAATTTTCAGATATTGCTCAAAACATAGATTGTTGGTACTCGTTAGAACCGCCTCGGTGAGGTGGTTATAACAAGTACCCACAATCTATGCTTTTCAGCAGAAAAAAAATACTCTATACTCCTGTAAATACCAGATTTACTATATAAAAGTGGGGTTTAAGGGGCTCAATATTATATATGCATATTTTTGTGATGTCGTTATTTGATAAGAAGTCTGCATACAGGTAGTAAATGAATAACTCTAAATCAACAGAACAGATCAAAACAGAATAGAAACAGTATACAGACTAAAAACTTTTCAGTGTTAAGTCTTTAAGACGAACGATAAACTTGATAGCAGGAAAGTAATTCAGCATTTATAATCAAAGTTAACCAAGTGTTGCGCGTCTTTTTTTCCTCTAGTATACATTACCAAAACATGCCTATTAAAATACACTTAAAATTTTACCATCAAAAATGAAAATTTTCAGATAAAAAAATCTGATATTTTCCATGTTTCTGCTCAAAACATAGATTGTGGCCACTCGTTAGAACCGCCTCGACAAGACGGTTCTAACGAGTACCCACAATCTATGTTTAGAGCAGAAATAAGAGTATACCCCTGTAAAGTCCAGTTTTACTGTATGAAAGTGGGTTTTAAGGGGTCAAAATTTTATAGGCATGTTTTCGTGATCATCACGAAAACACGCCTATATAATTTTGACCCCCTTAAACCCCACTTTTATATAGTAAAACTGGGGTTTGCAGGGGTATAAGTTATTTTTCTTATTTCTGCTCAAAACATAGATTGTGGGTACTCGTTAGAACCGCCTCGCCGAGGCGGTTCTAACGAGTACCACAATCTATGTTTTGAGCAGAAATATGAAAAATATCACAGTTTTTTATCTGAAAATTTTAAATTTTTGGAGGAGAAATTTTCTATATATTTGAATAGGTGTGTTTTCGAAATGGATAAAAGCCGTAGAGCAGACAGAGTAGGAGTAGACATAAGGAATATTTATTACGAGGGTCATGCATAAAGTTATGTCACTGGGTTCGGATTACTCCAGTGCTACGTTTTATCAAACATATTTTTATTACAAACCTTCAAAGTATTTCCCCTTTACTGAAACACATTTTTAACCTTTTTACTCAGTAGCGAAAAGCAGATAAATAGTCTTCTTTTGGTATCTGTTGGAGACACTGATAAATAGCGCTGCCAAGAGAACTTCTAGACGTATACTTATTTCCAGAAAGCATTTTCTTAAGGCTTGAAAATAAAAAGAAGTCACAGGGACTCAGGTGTGGTGAATAAGGTGGATGGTTTAAAACTTTCACCTTTTCAGAAGCCAAAAAAGACTTAACAACCTCACACTTATGAGAGGAGGCGTCGTCATGTAAAAGGTGGACTCCTGACCATCCTTTGCTTGGTAGTTTCTTATTGTAAAAGTCTTTCACTTTCTTCAGTACAGAATTCTTGTAGAATCGGCCAGTGACTATATGACCAAGGCACTTGAACGACTGGCCCACTTGAATTAAAGAAAATTGCGTACAACATATTTTTCGAACTTATGGTTCTCTTGGCAATACATGGGCGTTTTTGATCTTTTCGCTTCCATTGCTTATTATCAGCCCTTCTTTGTGGCTCAAACATGTGCACCCAGGTTTCATCACCTGTTAGCAAGTTAGAAATAACCCATCTTCAACAGAAAATTTCCCAGCTTTAAAAGCTGTAACCCATCTAAAAACTGTGCGCATTGAAATGGTCTGAGGTCCATATATACCACACAATTCATTAAATATCTGCTTTGAATCTATATTAAGCCTAATGCGGCATTTAATATAGCTACGAATTTCAGTCTTCTGGTCCATGTTCTAATGTAACAAGTAAATTGGTCAGTGTATATGACTGCATCCATTTCAATTTAAAATAACTCGGTCAGTTGGAAAGCAATTTGCACGAAATAAACGGGTATCGTTGGCTATTCAACACACCATTCAAGTGCAGTGAAGCATTTTAAAATATACCTGGGATAAAACCAAGGAAGCCTATTAGTGACAGAACATTTTCCAATACAGTCCTGATGCTTAACCCATTTATGCCTAGAGTCCTTTAAAAAGGACATTGGCAAACAGTATAGACCAAAAACAGACGCCACAGCTGGCGGCGTCTGATCAGGGTCTACACTGCTTGCATTTAGAACAGGGATTTCTATAAAACATGGTAACAATTGAAACAAAACAGACATTCCTCATATTGAAATGAACATATCAAAAGAGTTACGGTAGAAATGTCTTATCGGCGTGACTGGGTTATTTTCCATCACGAAAACATACCTATATAATTTTGAACCCCTGAAACACCATTTTCATATAGTAAAACTGGGGTTTACAGGGGTATGCGTTATTTTTCTTATTTCTGCTCAAAAACATAGATTGTGGGTACTCGGTAGAACCTCCTCGCCGAGAACCCACAATTAATGTTTTGAGCAGAAATGTGAAAAATATCAGATTTCAGTTTTTAGTGGTGAAATTTTCAATATATTTGAATAGGCATGTTTTCATAATGCATTTAATTTTTTCGGGGCTAGTGAATCCTATCTCATGTGAGCAGAAACGGTCATTATGCTATATAAAGTACTTGCAAACAGAGAAAGTCCTGACAACCTTTTCTTCAGTGGAATGCAGGACAGAGAAGTCCTTGTGTATGTTCATGAAATGATTGGAAATTTTACTGCCTGTAGAAGCCGTACATTCGTACAGTAAGGAACTCAGTAAGACTGTACTGACCGATGGCCAGGCTGATCTGGGGTTTCCGTATTTGAATTTCTCATTTTCCGCAGTGATCCGCTAAAATATACACAGTCGAACTTCAATGGCTCGAACATCTTTGAGACCAAGGAAATTTGTTCTAGATATGGGTAATTTGGGCCACGTGGTTAATCATAGCGCCAGGTCAGGAGCTATGAGGATAATTTATAGAATGTATAAAATAAAACACATGTTTGGTGTTTTTTTTTTTTTTTTTTTTATTTGGGTTTTACAGCCCTTTCAAGAATATTTCACTTATATCTAGCCGATCGTTCATCGAAGGTGGGCGAAAACCGGAGAACCCGGAGAAAAACCACCTGACCATCCGTAAGCAGAACTTGGCTTTCCCACATACGACCTGAGCTAGGCTCGAACCACAGCGATGAGAAACCTAATGGATTAAGAGTCAAACACGTTCGGTGTACTCATTAGAATCGCCTATTATATTTCTATGATAAAATATGACAATGTTCGTATAATATCCCTTAATATTTGTTTTCTTCAGCTATCGAGAAACTTTTTAGGGAGAAAAAAACGAGTACGAATCAACCACGGTAAACAAGTCATCCGTGTTCGAGTCATTGAAGATTAATTGTAAATGAAAAATAGATCCATATCACCTTAGTGGACAAAAAAAGCACAGATCAGCCCTTGCATTTTTGCAAGATTATCAGGACTAGATATAATCTACCGTGCACAAATGAAAGCCTTGATCAGACCACAAACGTATGAAATTCCACCCATCAACCCTTACACTAACTTGACACAGACCATATCCAAGATACGATATGGCTTTTGAAGCTCCCGAAGTATGAAGGAGATTGCTAAGATAAAACTTCAAGCTCTCGAGATCAGATTGCACGGAAGGTCATAAGCGATACGTGTCATTTTCCCCATTACATGACTTAGATAGATAGATAGATAGATAGCTAGATAAAACAATACTTACTTGTTAACCGATTATTGTTGTTGTTGTCGTTGTGCCTGTTGTTCCTCTGGTGAGCAGCAAGATGAAGATCAGGAGGAAAAAGACCATAACTGAAAATAAAAGAAAACAAATACCACCGTTATCATTCACATCTTTAATATGGGGACACATTTACTCCTTACAACAGAAAAATTTCCACCATTACAATAAGTACCCTAGATTTTTTTTTATAATATAATAAAACCTTTACCTTAAAACTAAACAAAGTTTACTGTCAGCTAACGCATTGTAGCCGGGAGACCCGCAAAGAGGTTAGTTGGCAAACATTGCAGACCCAGATCAGACGCCGCGTAACACGGCTTCTGATGTGGGTCTCCACTGTTTGCAAATAGTTCAATCATCTTTCTCTAGCAATGGCTAAATCTCATGGCAACTACCTACAACTGAAACTGGACTCTTCCAATATATAGTATAGGGGAGTCTATTTAGTCTGTAATGGATTAATCTGTCTAAAAACTGCTGGATGGGTGGCAAACAGTGAAGACCCTGATCACACGCCACCTTCTGTGGTGTCTAAGCTGGATCTACACTATTTGCTCTGATTGTTCGGTCCAGATACTTGGGATAAATGCTGCCTACTATATTCTAAACTATTCAAAATCTTCAATAGTGTCACAACCGATCCTTATGGTTTCAAAACTTGCCGAATGAAAAGCAAAATCGTATTCCTGTCATCGATAGAATGTCCTGTATTCGTAAATAATATATTTATTTTCATTTTTATGATGCTACATGAAATACAAAGTTATAAAAAGAATATGCCATTAATTTTCATTAAATATTGCATATATCAAAAAGTAAAAAAAATAATCCTTCTTTCCTTCTTTTTTTCTTTCTTTTTTTCTTTCTTTCGTTACTATCTTTCTATTATACATCATATAAAATCATTTAAATGTCATTAGAATTCATTACATTCATCTAGCTCCTTGTTTCTTAAGGGAAACTGACACACTTCCAAAGGAGACAACTTTGACAAAATTGATTGAAACAGCTCTGCTCAAAAAAAAAAAAAAAAAAAAAAAAAAAAAAAGATGCTCCCAATGGGGACGGGCGGAGACCCTTTTTCAGAAGTGGGGCTTCGTGTGTAGGAACACAACCAGGAGGTCACAAAAGGCTATCTACCGTGTAATCAATGACAAAAATTATATTGCAATTTATGTGTATCGTATTCTGAGAGTGCCCTGATAGATAATCACAATTACTTACAAAGACCACCGTCTCCGATTCCACCAGCTCCGTGCCCGGCCCCATACCCGACTGGTACTGGCATATAGCTTGCACCATTGCTACCGTAGCCACCATAGCTACCATAGCCGTAGCCACCCATAGCAAGGGCCATGCCCAGGAGGGCGAAGATAGACAAAACTGAGAGGGTTGGGATCTTCATTCTGATCTTAATTTCTGAAAGAGATAATAATAATAATAATAATAATAATAATAATAATAATAATGTTATTACTACTACTACTACTAATAATAATAATAATAACAATAATAATAACATCCGCACGCTGTGTTTGGATTCGGTACAAATTCTTCAGCACTTCAGAGAAGGCATTTTTTATCACCGTTTTTTCCCCAAGGAAACGCTACACCAAGTTGTCGTGGAGAAATAAGAAAGTATTTACCTCTTGTACTCTGGACCACAGGAGAGTTAAATTCGGTCAGAAATGCATAATAATAATAATAATAATAATAATAATAATAATAATAATAACTTTATTTCAAGAGGAGAACATATTTGGCACGAGTGCCAGTCTAACATATGATCCTCACTGTTTAGAATGACATGTACAATTGTAATTATTCAATGTGTTAAAATGGCCCAAATGTCCAAATCGGCTATCCTATAAGACGAGCCGGAAATGCATGCTAAAATGGTTCAAATCATGAATCCTATAAGGCGAGCCGGAAATGCATGTTAAAATGGCCCAAATCGACTATCCTATAAGGCGAGCCGGAAATGCATGTTAAAATAGCCCAAATCGACTATCCTATAACGCGAGCCGGAAGTGCATGTTAAAATGGCCCAAATCGACTATCCTATAAGGCGAGCCGGCTCGCCTTATAGGATAGTCGATTTGGGCCTTTGAACATGCATTTCTGACCCAATTTTAAGCTCTTGTGCTCTAGACCATGTGAGCCGCGACATGAAAAGAATATGCCCCCAACGAAGACTCAAACCAGACAGCGCATACGCCCATTCAGGTTAGAGCATTTGTTTTCCACCTGGAGATGCTTTGCATTCTTGGCTATCCAAGATTTTGTCGGAATGCGCTTATGCCTTGGCTGATCTGAATCTTTGCTAGGCGCGCAATTTGGGATAAAATTTGGAAACCCTCTCCAAATGAGTTTCACATCATATGTCAAACCGCATTTCGTCGAAAAATAAAAATCATCTGCTTATATCTAAATTTGGTTTTCACTAGTAACGCATGAAAAATCATTTTCCACACAGGTGAATAGCGCCATTGTAGGGCCTTGCTTTGATAATGGTCTGTACTGTTTACATTAAATACAATTTTGTATAGTAAATCAACACCAACACGAAATAATCTTTATCATGTATTAACATCATTTTTTTTTTTGTTTTTTGTTTTTCTTACATTAAATACAGAAATTTCTGTAAAACATGGTTAATAATACCTAGCCAGACACCCCTTATACAGGAAATGGGCCGGTCTGAAGAGTGAAAGTAGAAGAGTCCATTAGGCATAAATGTGTTACAGTTTCCTCCTCTGAAAGAGTATTTATTTCCCTTAATTAATGTTATCAAAATTCGGTTTGGTATTTTGCCATAACAATGATTTTGTCGATACGCACAATGCCTTGTGATTCGATTTGAGTCTCTATTTTGGTTTAAAGATGTTTTTTTACTAAATCTTGCGCAACTGAAAACAGTTCCTCTATATCCAATATGAAACGTAACGTCTAAAATCGTACTTTGGACATGTACGGCAAGCGAAGATTCAGATCAGGCTGCGCTTTCGCGCAGGCTGACCTGAATCTTCGCTCGGCGCATTTTGGATAGCCACAACTACATTGTCCCTTCATGCGATTAACGACGGCTTTAAACAGACTGGCAGATGCGCAGACTGATCTGAATCTTCGCTGAGAGCACGTGCCCGAAATTATACATTGCCGGCGATGCGGCTCATAAATTAGACTGGCTCCAGTGACTAAATATTTTTCTCATAATCCTGTTTGATAATCCACTAAGATAAACCAAAAAAATATGATGACTATAAGGCTGGTCACTAGAGTGACCAGCCTCTATTGTCATGATATTACTTTGGCTTTATTTTAGTGGATTTTTAAACAGATTATAAGAGAAATTATTTTGTCACTAGAGACTGGAGCCAGTCTACTCATAAATGTATGTAGCTGGGGTACAGCTATGATCTTTCTTACTCGTACAAATTTTCTTTTAGAAACAAATTCTTCAAGCGTATTAATTTTTCTTATTCAAATGTATTGAAAATTTCACCACCAAAAACTGAAAGTTTCAGGTAAAGATTCTGATAGTTTTCATATTCTTACTCAAAAACATAGATTGTGGGTACTCGTTAGAACCGCCTTGCCGGGTCGGTTCTAACCAGTACTTACAATCTATGTTTTTGAGCAGAAATAAAAGAAATAATGTTTACCCTTGTAAACCCCAGTCTCACTATATAAAAGTGGGGTTTAAGGAGGTCAAACTTTTATAGGTATATTTTCGTGATGGCATACGCATTTAGAGAGAGAGAGAGAGAAAAAAAAATCTAAATAAAATTAAAGTTTTTTCTTCCTGTTTTTTTTTTTTTTTTTAGATGAAATTCCATGATCAACATATTAAAAGTAAGATAAACTAATGCACTTACCTTTAGTTCCAGAGAAACAATTTTGATATCCTGGTCAAAGGTCGCGCTGGTTTTATAGTGAAGCACTTCCGAATATCTGTCATAATAATACGTTTATACCTATTTTTGGTCTCCTAGATTACTTCCGCTTTCGTCTGGTTGCGTGAATGACCGGAAGGCGTCAACGCAACGTGATGTCTTACTTTTGTTGGAAATGTGTATTCCCCAGCTACCCGCCACTTTATGCGACGGAACAAAAGTTATGTCTGCATTAGATTTTTGTTTCTCAAATAATATGAATATAGGCAATGCCTATAGGCGAGTTCGCAATACACTATGGTTTGCCAAGTAGTTTAGAGAAAAAACTTTGTCCTTGGTTTTCCACAGACAATCAGGTTCTATATAGAGCTCCCTATATCAGTAAGGAATGACAGAGGTAAGAATGTTTTCATATACATTTCAACTTTAAGGGCCTTTGAAGTATGCAGGCCAAAAATCGTCCAAACAAATCAAAGTATAAGACCCAAGCTATACCGTTAAAATTTTGATAACGTATTCTGGTACCGGACTGTTCCAGTTGGTCCCTGGCAAATATAAATAGATATGCCACATTAATTGAGAACACTACAAACTGCAAACAAAATGCTTATTTCCGGTTTGGTTTGATGGCAACAAAACGCACCTATGACTTTTCTTCTTTGGTAAGCAAATTTAAAGCGAATTTTGAGTTGTTTTTTTTTTTTATTTTTTTTTATTTTTTTTTTTTCAGATCGACATAGTAAGACCCGGCTAGTATGTTTGTACTTCCGTTTTCGTTCGACAACATGAAAAAATTGTCAAACACGTTAGAAATTCATTGAAAATAATGTGTCTCAAGCATGTAATGTAAGCTTCTCGTTGAAATTTATGTTACGTGTGCTGTACCATAGAGCCTGCTCGGCCTGCGCCGCATGTGGCCTCTCGGACAGGCCACATGCGGCAACGAGCTTGCTATAATTTGAAATAATATTTTGTCTCCTTGTGGTTTCTCACTTATTCTGTTGGATAGTGATAGGTGGGCGTGGACGAAACTGTGCAAGATTCTGCTTCTAGAGCTATATAAGAAGTTTTCAAAGAAAAAACAGCGCAGTTTTCAGAAAAAAAAAAAAACAAACAAAATAAAACTAGGCAGAACTAAAACGAGGAGATTTGTTTCGACAAACTGAAAAAAAAAGTGAAGAAATACAACAACAACACCCACACCAAAAAAAAAACAACAACAAAAAAAAACAAAAAAAAAAAAAAAAAAACAAACAAACAAAAAAAAAAAAAAAAAAAAAACAACAAATAAACAAAAAAAACAAAAAAAAAAAAAAAAACAAAAACAAAAAAAGAACAAAAAAAAAAAACAAAAAAAAAAACAAACAAAAAAAACAAAAAAAACAAAACAAACAAAACAAAACAAAAACAAAACAAAAAAAAAACAACAAAAAACAAAAAAAAAAAAAAAAAAAACAAAAAAAAAAAAAATCAAATAAAAAACAAGAGGACCATTATGGTCCTATATCGCTCACCTGAGTAAAAAGATTTGCATACTTAATGTTGAAGTTTCAGCCAAGTTCACTGCTCTAAAAATTTATGTATAAATTTTATAACCATGACGAATCATGACAGCTTGAACAAACTAAGCAGAGGGTAGCCAAAGGAACATTCCTGCCAAGTTAAACTGAAATAAGTTAAGTGGTTTCTGACAAGAAGATTTTTAAAGTTTTCTATTTAGATATAGAGGGAAAATAAGCCCCACCCACTAGCAGGCATGTTATTTTGACAAATCAAGATTGCTTGAACATTCTTGGTAGAGGGTCACCAAAGCATTATTGAAATTGGTCAGGAGGTATTTGACAAGAAGCATTTTAAAGTTTCTAAACAGATATATACCGAAAATAAGCCCTGCCCCCTGGAGGCGATGCTTTTTGACATATCATGACGGCTTGAGTGACCCTGGTAGAGGGTCACAAAAGCAACATTCTTGCCAAGCTACATTGAGCTTGGTCTAACGGTTTCTTACGAGAAGATTTTTAAAGATTTTTATATAGACATATAGGGAAAAATAAGCCCTGCCCCGTAGCGGCCATGCTTTTTGACGATCATGACGGCTTGAACAACCTTGGAAGAGGGTCACCAAAGAAACATTCCTGCCAAGTTATATTGAAATCGGTCCATTGGTTTCTGACAATAAGATTTTTTAGTTTTCTATATAGATATACAGGGAAAATAAGCCCCACCCACTAGCAGCCATGTTTTTTTGACAAATCATGATTACTTGAACAATCTTGGTAGAGGGTCACCAAGGAAACATTTTTGCCAAGTTGTAATGAAATTGGACCTGTGGTTTCTGAAAAGAAGACTTTTAAAGTTTTTCTATATAGATATATAGGAAAAATAAGCCCCGCCCCCTGGCGGCCCTGTTTCTTGATGAATCATGACGGCTTGCATAACCTTGATAGAGGGTTACATAAGAAACATTTCTGCAAGGTTAAGCTGAAATCAGTCCAGTGGTTTCTGAGAAGAAGATCATTAAAGTTTTCTATGTAGATGTACGGGGAAAATAAGCCCCGCCCCCTATCAGCCATGTTTCTTGACAAATCAAGAAACATATCTGCCATGTTATATTGAAATCGATCCAGTGGTTTCTGACAAGAAGATTTTTCAAATTGTCTATATAGATACATATAGGGAAAATAAGCCCCGCACCCTGGCGGCCATTATTTTTGACAAATCATGACGGCTTGAACAATCTTGGTAAAGGGTCACCAAGGAAACATTTCTGCCAAGGTATATTGAAATCGGTCCAGTGGTTTCTGACAAGAAGATTTTTTCAAGTTTTCTATATAGATATATAGGGAAAATAAGCTCCACCCCCTAGCGGCCATGTTTTTTGACAAACCACGATTACTTGAACAATCTTGGTAGAAAGTCACCAAGCAAACATCGGCCATGTTATATTGAAATCGATCCAGTGGTTTCTGACAAGAAGATTGTTCAAGTTTTTCTATATAGATATATAGGGAAAATAAGCCCCGACCCCTGGCGGCCATGTTTTTTGACGAATCCAAATGGCTTGAACAATCTTGGTACAGAATCTCCAAAGGAACATTTCTGCCATATTATATTGCAATCGTTCCAGTGGTTTCTGATAAGAAGATTTTTTAAATTTTCTATATAGATATATAGGGAAAATAAGCCCCGCCCCCCCCCCTGGCAGCCATGTTTTTTGACGAAACCAAATGGGTTGAACAATCTTGGTAGAGGATCACCAAAGGAACATTTCTGCTAAAAATTATACTGAAATCGGTCGAGTGGTTTCTAAAAACAAGATTTTTTAAAGTTTTCTATATAGATATATAGGGAAAATAAGCCCCGTCCCCTGGCGGCCATGTTTTTTGACGAAACCAAATGGCTTGAACAATCTTGGTAGAGGATTACCAAGGAACATTTCTGCAAAATTATATGGAAATCGGTCCAGTGGTTTCTGACAAGAAGATTTTTAAAGTTTTCTATACAGATATATAGGGAAAATAAGCCCCGCCCCCTGGCGGCCATGTTTTTTGACGAATCCAAATGGCTTGAACAATTTTGCAAGAGGATTACCAAAGAAAGATTTCTGTAAAATTATATGGAAATCGGTCCAGTGGTTTCTGACAAGAAGATTTTTAAAGCTTTCTATACAGATATATAGTGAAGATAAGCCCCGCCCCCCTGGCGGCCATAATTTTTGACGAATCCAAATGGCTTGAACAATCTTGGTACAGGATCACCAAAGAAACATTTCTGCAAAATTATATGGAAATTGGTCCAACGGTTTCTGACATGAAGATTTTTAAAGTTTTCTATATTAATATATAGGGAAAATAAGCTCCGCCCCCTGGCGGCCACGTTTTTTGACGAATCCAAATGGCTTGAACAATCTTTGTAGAGGATCACTAAAGGAACATTTCTGCAAAATTATATTGAAATCGGTCTAGGGGTTTCGGACAAGAAGATTTTTTAAGTTTTCTATATAGATATATAGGGAAAATAAGCCCCGCCCCCTGGCGACCATGTTTTTATGACGAATCCAAATGGCTTGAACAATCTTGGTAGAGGATCACCAAAGGAACATTTTTGCAAAATTATATTGAAATCGGTTTTTAATTAAAAAATCTATTTTTAGCTCCTGTGACCTAGATATGCAATGGACCGAAACCATTTGAACAACTTTGAAAGAGGACCAACCAAGGATCATTCCTGTGAAGTTTGATCGAATTCCCACCAGTGGTTTAGGAGGAGATGTGTTTAAAGATTGTGGACGGACCGACATCCGGACGACGAAGACGACGACGACGACGACGACGGACGGTGAGTAATGACAATAGCTCACCATGAGCCTTCGGCTCAGGTGAGTTAAAAACACAAGTTAAAGAACTTAGCCCCAAACGTTTACTTCTAAAAACCACATCGTCTTTGCCGATCACGGTTTCAGATTTTATTTATAATCCGTTCCCACCCCATTATTTCATCAGCACATTTCCATTACAGACTCACAGTGGTTGTACATTATCTCCTTAATGCAGTAAATGAGCCACGACGTGAGAAAACGTACCTTCTGACATGTGCACCCAACTTAGACAAATGTGCCTGTGCATCCGCGCAATCTGATCAGAGTGTTTGAAAAATGCAGTATGAGTTATTTGAATTGCAACGTGATAAAACGTATTTTCTGCTACGTGCGTCCCATTTCGAAAACACGCCTATTCAAAAAAAAAAAAAAAAAAAAAGAAAAGGAAATTTTCAAATGCAAATATTCTGGTAGTTTCTATATATTTTGCTCAAAACAAAGATTGTGGGAACCGTTAGAACCGCTTCGACGAGGCGTTTGTAACGAGTACCCACAATCTATGTTTTTTAGCAGAATAAGAAAACTATCAGAATGTAATATGTATACCCCTGTAAACCCCAGGTTACTATATAAAACTAGGGTTTAAGGGGTCAAAATTATATAGGCGAGTTTTCGTGAATCTACGAGGACTCAAATCAGACTTCGCATCCGCGCAGTCTGATTAGAGTCTTCGTTGTCCGCATGAATAAATTTTGCATCGTTTGCCATCCAAAATGCAACCAGTGAATCTGATCAGACTGCGCGTATGCGCAGACGGATCTGAATCTTCGCTGGGTGCATATGTCAGAAAGTAGGTTTTCTAGCATTACGGCTAAAACATTCATGGCACAGAAAAAAATAAGAGTACTAAAGAAGAAAACGATTATGAAAACGATAATGAAAATATTTGCAATTGTCGTCTGCTGAAATGTTTACCAAGCATGCTAGTTGTTAAAAAGATACATGTATACTAGATTATATAACCGGTATTTGAATACTTTTTTATTCTACATTTAGAGACACATAATTTTACCCATATTTGGACATGCAGATAAATCTGGAAAAGTGTCATAATAAAAAAAAGAGAAGAGAAAAGTCCAGGGAGTACCACAATCACTAACCGTAGCCCTTCCCAGACACCAAGAGGAACAGGAAACCAATTCAAACAAGCACAAATCGAGCAAACGTACGAAAACACTAAGATTAGCTCTCTCTTCCCCAAGTGAAGTAATCACAATGCTAAAAGGACTGAAAAACACAAGAATAAAATTACACAAGGTAAGACATAAAACTAATCGTCTCGTAGAATAAACAACAAAGCAACAAAAAGAAAGACCAACACCGGGACAACCGCCTTTGAACGGTCAGTAGAGTAAACCACCGGTGTTTTCAACAATGTTTCTTTTGTTTGTGTGCAGTGCTAATTTCTAATTACTATCGATGAGACTAATGAGCCGTCTCATCAGGTTCTACACGGTTTGCTATTTTGGTTTTGTTTTGATAGTGAAACCCCTATATTCATCTGTGTACATGTCCACTCCCTGGACTTTTCTCTTACCTTTTTTTGAAAAATTTTGTTTGGACGATAGCGAATTCATTTTTAATCAAATATTCATCCGATTTGCAGGTAATGAGGACAGCCATAGAATCTTGAATGAATTTGATTTTGTCTAGTGGACGTACCAAAACTGTTAATTTTTTTTTTTTTTTTTTTTTAAAAAGGTAACAGAAAAGTCCAGGGAGTGCCACAATCATAAACCGCAGCCCTTCCCAGACACCAAGAGGAAGAGGAAACCGACAAATCCAAACAAGCACAAATCGAACAAACGTACGAAAAGCGCTAAGATTAGCTTTCTCTTCCCCAAGCAAGGTAATCGCATTGCTAAAAGGACTGAAAAACACAAGAAAAAAATAACACAAGGTAAGACATAAAACAAATCGCCTCGTAGAATAAACCACAAAGCAACAAAGAGTAAGACTAACATCGGGACCATCGCCTTAGAACGGTCAGTAGAGTAAACCGCCGGGGGTTGGGGGTGTGTGTTTAAAGCACTTTTAAGCTAGCCAACTTCACCCTGGGTCCCAATGCTACTCTTAATACAGAAATACATAAAAATTTAGTTCGCATAAAGGCTCCCAACTCAGTAAATGCATCAAAGCGGAAACATAAAGATCAAATTAATCATATAATAAACAAAGACGAGTACTCATGGCTAACTATCCTGTATCCCAGAGTAAATAAAAACCAATAGTTGAACCACGGTGGGCCAAGCCAAAGACATATCGTCAAGCCCCAACCCACTGGTTAAACTTTTACGAAGAGGCCGTCATTGAGTTTGAGGCCCGAACCGCCGACGTGCAATTAAAGAGGGAAGCATAGCCGTCAACAATGACTTGGTTGACAACTAGGCATGCAGTCTGCCGCATAATATCCAGGCTATAACCAATTCTTTTATAACGGTTAATAGGTTTTCTGAATTGCTCCGGAAAGTATTTTCCTATATTTTTTCTAAATCTGTACACTCAAAAAAAGGTAAGAGAAAAGTCCAGGGAGTGCCACAATCACAAACCGCAGCCCTTCCCAGACACCAAGAGGAAAAGGAAACCAATCCAAACAAGCACAAATCGAACAAACGTACGAAAATACTAAGATTAGCTCCCTCTTCCCAAGCGAGATAATCACAATGCTAAAAGGACTGAAAAAAAAAACAAGAACAAAATGACACTAGGTATGACATAAAACAAATCGCCTCGTAGAATAAACCACAAAGCAACAAAAGGTAAGACTAACACCAGGACCATCGCCTTAGAACGGTCAGCAGAGCAAACCACTGGGGGTGTTCAAAGCACCCTTAAAGCTAGCCAACTTCACCCTGGTCACAATGGTACTCTTAATACAGAAAAAACATAAAAAATCGGTTCGCATAAAGGCTCCCAACTCAGTCAATGCATCAAAGCGAAAACATACAGGTCAAATAAATCACAATTATAAACAAAGACGAGTACCCATGGCTAATTCTACTGTATGCCAGAGTAAACGAAAACCAATAGTTGAACTCCGGCGGTCCAAGCCAAAGACATATCGTCAAGACCTAACCCACTGGTTGAAGTTTTATGAAGAGGCCGTCATTGAGTCTGAGGCCTAAACCGCCGTCTTGCAGAAAGAGTGAAGCACAGCCTTCAACAATAATTGGGTTGACAACTAGGCATGCAGTCTGCCGCATATCCAGGCTGTAGCCAATTCTTTTATATCGGTTAATAAGTTTTCTGAATTGCTCCGAAAAGTTAGACTTTCCTACAATTTTTCTAAATCTGTACACTAAGTCACCGTAAAATTCTGGTTCCGATATACCTTGTTGCAGAAGTGTTTTCAGACTGACGCTATATTTTTCTACCAAGGCCCTGTGTCTGCGATAAAATTTCAAAAACGCCTCCGAAGTTTAAAATAACGATAGCCCTGCCTAAGAAGTTTGGCAGTAAGGGCTTCATTACGGTAGTTAAATTCACTAACTTTCGAAGAAGCTCTGGCGAATCTAATAAGTTGAGATATGTATACCCCATATGAGGTACGCCGGGGAACATCGCTATCCAGAAAAAAGAAATTGACCATATCAAAATTAAAATTGTCCCGTTTATCATAAATTTTTGTGGAAACTGTATCATTTAAATATACATAGATTAAAATCTAAAAAAAAAACGTGCCTCGGTATCGAAAGAATAGGCTCTATTTAATTGGAGATCTGTAGGGTATATGCGGTCCACCATTTGGTCAAAGTAAATATTGTCAATATTTAATGAATCATCAAGGTATCTTTAAGTTGAATTGAAAGCCTCAATAATGTCAGCCTGATTTTCACATGAGAGAGACTTCACGAAATCTCTCTCATAACAAAAATGAAACGAATATGCAACAAGAGGAACACAATTAGTTCCCATCAGAATACTAAAAAATTGCTTATAAAGCTTATTTCCAAATCTTATAAAATATTATCCAAAAGATAAACAAGGGCATCACAGACTTTTTGACACGACCATAAATTGTGATTCTTGTATACATAAGAAGTGAAAAAAGCACATTCTGCATTGCCAGCCAAATATTGGGTATTCTCCCGAATAAACGTTCGGTTAACTAAATCAATAAGTGTATCTTTTATAAGATAATGAGGTAACGTAGTTTACAGTGTAGAAAAATCATATGTAGGCAATTTAGAAGCCTGAAAGTCTGTAGATTCAAATTTATTGAGAATATCATTGGAATTTTTAATTGACCCAAAAATAGTTAATTCCGTCCCTTTCGTAAACAGTATCATAGTATCTAATCCAATATTTTTTAACAGCAGTAAGGCATGAAGTTAGCAGATTGGACAAAACAGTAGTCGTACATGAACTAGAATTAGCATTGAAACGTGCTTTATAAGGTCGTTTATGAAGTTGCGGTAACCAATATAACGTAGGAAGTCTGTCGTGCTTTTCTTTAATACTAACTGCAAATTTAGCAGTAATATCGATAGAATGGGTATTAACAATAGATCTCTCGTCATTAGAAATCCGTTCATATGTTTTGGTACTATCAAGTTCTTGTATTAGAGTATTGATATAATAAAGTCGTCAAACAACAACAACATTATTAGCAGCTTTATCAGCTGGAGCTAAAACATACTTTATGAAATTCTTGGATACCTTGTTAGTCGCCGTAAAATTCTGGTTCCGATATAGCGTGTTGCAGAAGTGTTTTCAGACTGATGCTATATTTTTTCTACGAAGGCACTGTGTCTGCGATAAAATTTCGAAAACGCTTTACGAAGTTTAAAATAACGATAGCCCTGCCTTAGTAAGGGCTTTATTACGGCAGTTAAAGTCTCTAACATTTGAAGAAGCTCTGGCGAATCTAATAAGTTGAGATGTGTATACCCGATATGAGGTACGCCGGCGAACATTGCCATCCAGAAAAGGGAAATTAACTATATCAAAATCAAAATCGTCCGGTTTATCATAAATTTTGGCGGAAACTGTACCATTAGATATACATAGATTCAAATCCAAAAACAGGTGCCTCGGTATCGGAAGAATTTGTTCTGTTCAATTGGAGTTACTAGCCTAGGGGGTTGTTTGTTTAGGACTGTCATTTCCCTTTTGAACAAATTTTCTTTAACAAAAATCTAGTTATGTGAAGTCTAGTTGTATGGAACTTCAATATAAAGTATGTAAATCCCTCAGGTCAGGTAAGCACTAAAGAACCATCATGGTCCGCTTATTTATTATTATTATTATTATTATTTTTCAGAGAATGACAGTGGATGGAACCACTGTTCTGCTGATAATACTGTAAGAAATGCTTTTTTCACTTCTGAAGTGCATAAAAATGACACATTATGGACATGTCAGAACATGTATGAAGCTCTCACCTTTCTACTTGACAATATTTGTATAAGATTTGGTACTAAGTTATTTAGACAAATAAAGGATATTCCGATGGGTACGAATTGCGCACCCCTTGAGGCTGATTTGTTCTTGTTTTGTTATGAAAGAGACTTCATGATGTCCCTTTCCGCTGAAAACCAATCATTATAGCTTTTAGTTCGACTTCAAGATATTTGGATGATTTATTGAATATTGACAATACCCACTTCGACGGTTTAATCAGTCAAATTTCTCCCCCAGAACTTCAGTTAAATAAAGCTAATTCTTCTGATACCAAAGCCGTGTTTTTGGATTTACATTTATCTATTGTAGATGGGTTTGTTTCCTGCAAAATTTATGATAAACGCGATGATTTTGATTTTGAGATTGTAAATTTTCCTTTCTTGGATGGTGATGTTCTTCGTGCGGCATCCTACGGTGTTTATATTTCACAATTAATTCGATTTGCCAGAGTGTCTAGTCATGTAACTGACTTCAACACTCGTAATAAATTGCTGACTGCTAAACTTCTTAGTCACGGTTATCAGTATCATAAACTACGTAAAGCCTTTTCTAAGTTTTATAGACGTCATTCCGATTTAGTTTCTAACTTCAATGTTGGACTTAAATCTCTTCTGCATCAAGGCCTATCGGAACCCGAATTTTATGGTGACTTAGTATATAAATTCAGAAAAACATGCTTGCAATGACTTTAGTACCCAATTTCGTAAAATCATTCTTCGATATAAAAAGATTGGGTACAACATAAATGTTATACGACAGACTGCACGCATGGTTGTTAACACAATCACGGTTAAGAACTTTGTTTCCCTCTTTAATTGCACGCCGGCGGGTTAGGCCTCAGATTCTATGATAGTTCCAGCGTAAAGGCTTACTTGAAATTTAATTTTGGGTAATGTTGGTTGGTAATTGATGCTATATCATTGGTCGGGCCCACCGGAGTCTTACTGTTGGTTTTCTTTTGCTCTAGCATTTCAGTTGTTTCGTCCTGTCGAGTCCTCATCGTTGTTTCATCTCTGTAATTTATTGACTTTTTGTGTTCTCGGAGATGTAGCACTGACGAGTTAGGAAGCCTTCATGCGGACTGAACAAATTATGTGTCTAAACCGCGGCAGAAGTAAGGGCGAGGATTGTGGCCACGTAAAATCGATTTAAACCCCACTCTCTCTGCACCCCCCCGCCCCCGCCCCCCCCCCCACCCCCCAACAGTGAAATACTTTTCACTGGCCGTTCCAAGGCGGGTTCTCCTGTCATGGTTTATTTTTGTAATAGTTCTTCTTTGAATGTGTGTGTGTCACTTATATCTTTTTTGTTTTGGATAGCCATTTGGCCACTATGTGGGAAAGTAACTGTCCGTTTGGCTTTCTGTTAGTGATTTTTCCATTAGGGTCCAATTATTTCGCATTTGTGTTTCTTTCCATTTGATGTCTCTGATGGGAGGTGTGGGATAATTGTATCGATTCCTGGTCATTGCTTTCCTTTCTAATTGTTAGATTCACTATTAAACAGTTTTATTTTTATGATAAAATGCCCCTAAACTGTTTCATCACTGAATTGTTATCATGTGCTATTGTCTTGTCCCTATTTTATCTTGAATATATTTTTATATGTACATAGTATAAGAGGAAGTTTGTTTTGATTTTTACTAACCAGGTTAGATTATTGCATTTGCAACTGGAGTGCTGATCATGATGACTGTTTTACTTTTTAAGAGAGTAGGTACACCTCAGCTTTCAAGTTACGGTATTATTACGGTAATCACGAGATGTGTAGGCTGAGGGCGTATTTGATTATTAACGTCTATATACTTGAGCGGTTATTTGTTTGTGTTGAGGTTTTACGGCCCAGTCAACCCAATGGGGTCATGTCGAGCGCGGTCAGTTTACCTAGCCACACGTTTACTGGGCAGGCTTAGTCCTCTAAGCGGTTAACCAGTATTGTGCACATTCTTTCGCCAGAAACTGACAACTGCCCTTCTTGAATCAGCGGAAGGGAGAGAATGACCGTAGAAAATATTTCATGATCAATCTCCACGAAAGAATGTTGCCGACCTCGGCGGGGGTTGAACCCGCGACCTCCTGGTCTCCAGTCGGACGGCGCATCCAACTGAGCCACCGAGGCCGGCCTTGAGCGATTATCAGAACATTGTATATTCCGAGTGAACCTAGGTCCGGTGATCAATATCTTCACTGTTCTGGGATTGTTTTTTGTCTCAAGGCTATCTTTTGAATTTTCTTTCGTAATCTTGCAGTCTTGTAGCGTTCCGAGAGAAAAATGTTTTTTTGCTTCATAGTTTAAGCAGTCACTGTGTAAGATTTTGCACCGTTCGGACAATCGAACAGGTCATTTTAAATCTTGACTATCACGGTATTCTTGTGAATATTACTTTTAGAGCTTGAAAAATACGGGTTTCGTGTGGACACGTGCTCAAAACGTGCCACATTACTATAAAGGTCCCCGGTTTAGTAGACCTGTACACACTACAATATTTTTCATTTAAAGACGTTCATGTTGTGATGTTGTGCTGTATTTCGGGTATCTGACCATGGTAAGTCAATAATTTATTTAATTTTATTCTTGCAATATTCTTGCTGGTCTTACCGCAGCTAAGATTCGAGTAGGTAAACTTATTTATTTTATTGTTAGCGGTGAAATCAGTGTATATCTGGTGAAAATAAAAGTGGTATCAATCACTAGTGAAATGATATCGTATCATTTCACTTGTGACTGATACGATTTATATTTTCACTCTTCGCTTTGGGTAACTTCGGTTTTCTTGATTGTTTCAGCTGTGGATCTTACCTCCAGAATTTTGAACACCTCTAACTTCTTTGCTTCTTAACTAAAGTATCAAGTGTTGGTATGCATTTTCTTAGTTAGAATGCAAGGAACATTTTGGTATCAAAATTATTTCGATTTGCCGATTTTTTTTTGTCTCTCCAGCGTTTCATATGTTAAGCACTGAGCGTCGACGCCATGACATTCATGTTTTGTTTGGTGACGTTATTTTTGACGTCAGAAACGCGCATTGGCGTAAACAATAAAATAAAAAGAAAAATTACTCTTTTTCAGTGAATAGCATAAACAATTTTCATCTCGTGTAATGAAAACATTCAAATTTTTTTACTCGTGCTTCGCACTCGTGAAAATACTGATGTTTTCATTACACTCGATGACAATATTTATGGTATTCACAGCAAAAGAGTAAATATCCTTTATTGCTTTTAAACATCTACTCCGTTGCGATGCATATATCGTTCGTACTTAATAGCCCCGGTATGGTATGTAGATCTTAATCAGGAGGTGAATTATGTTTCATTCAGTAGACCGTGATCAGGTGTGCAAGCCGTGTATGTAGACCCTGATCAAATGTACGGACCGCAACCATATATGCAGACCCTGATCAGATGTGTACACTTTGGTTATATGTGTAGACCCTGATCAGACGAATAAGCCGTGTCGAGTGTGTAGCCCCTAACCAGATATGGAAATTAAATTTGGTCGATTCTATAGATCCTGGTCAATCAGGTGAGCCTGGTCGGTTTTGTAGACCCTGATCAGAATGCAAACGTT
This sequence comes from Anodontia alba, assembly GCA_964016985.1. Classification (NCBI taxonomy): domain Eukaryota; kingdom Metazoa; phylum Mollusca; class Bivalvia; order Lucinida; family Lucinidae; genus Anodontia; species Anodontia alba. The sequence continues at coordinate 84,187,448 of OZ024832.1, forward strand.
AATATTCTTACTTGAGTAGAAAGAGCAATAATAGCATATTTTAACATAACACATTCTGATCTGACATGTACATAATTTTAATAATCATGATTACCAGAAATACATGCCTGAATGTACGTCACAGTTAGGCGTTAACTGCACACACATTCAGTAGTTAACACGGTTGTGTTTGTATGTATTTGTAATACTTACACAATTGGTAATACTTACACAATTGTATTTGTATGTATTTGTAACACTTTATACAAATGACACATGTGATAATTCCTTAGACACCTATACAGAGGTTCTTTTTATTTTGATTATACGCTATACGCAAGTCAGTTTTCTCGAATTTTATACTGTGAAATGGCTCAAGAGGCTATGACGATGGCATATTGATATTGTACCCATTGATTACGTGGGGACGATGTGTGATCGTGTAATCATTGTGGTGTAATGGCAGTTATAATTTATTGTAGCCTTTAGCGTTCTAAAGGGATTCTTCCAGTGGAAGACGCATGGGTTCTTCCTAAGAATGTGTAATCGTCGAAATGTCATTCCTCCGATTAATGTAGAATTTGGTGTGTAAGTCAGATATGTCCTGACTGTGTGTCTGCCTGTGTTGAGTATATGTACAATATTATATGACATTAACAGCGTCACTGTGGATTTTTATCTCATTTTGTTATATAATAATCAGTTGCAACGGACTTGTTGAATTATAACATTTGGCCTACACACTCTGTATACCTAGTGGAAATTAATAAGGCAATATCTTGTAATATTTGATATCGAGAGATTTCAAGGACATGATTTATTTTCAGGTCCCGTAAACATATTTGTATACGTCGCCGTGTCTGTAACCATGATGTGGTATCTACGTCGCTCTGTAACTCATCCTCGGTAACCCAGGTGTGACCCATTACGTTACACTACATGTATGGAGTGTAACGTAATGGGTCACACCTGGGTCACCGAGGATGTCTGTAACTGATTTGAAGTTTATCCTGGAAGTTGAACCCAATCAAGTACAAAATGGTACCCGGTGTATGGCATGAAGTATACATCCGTTTACATCAACAAGACCAGTACTATATACCAGTGACTAAAGTGACTAAGTTATTTTATTTTCAATTTTATCAGCATGTTGTAAATTATGAAGCTGACAGCATCCCAGAAACATCTCGGACTTTGAATTCCTGAAAGTTTGAAGATTACTTCAATTTTTATTTTTTTTTTTCGTTAACTTTCTAAATACATGCTTGTTTTTATTTATAAAGTGTTATGTTTATCCTCTGATTGCTTGTGGCCGCGTCTAGTCCATCGTCACCGGCCCAACGCTCGTCCATTTACGTAACAGCTATATGATTATATGTAACATAAACTCACTGCAATGAAAAGACTTTTCGAATAAATCGTTTAATCATACGACAGAAGAATAAGAAGTATAGAAGTTATTTTTGTCTTATTATCTTATATACTTAGCACCATCAGTAGCTTAGACCTATTAAAAAAGAAAAGAAAATATTTGTTCACTCTCTCTTGTCAATAAGACCTGAAGAAAAGAGGAGCATTTTATAATAATAATTCTGCAGTTTATCTGATTCTTAACCGTTTAAATTCTCATTTGCAAAGAACAAATTTGTTCTCTTGTAAATTAATTTTGTTACAAATGAGATACAGTGATACTAGTATGTGAATCTAAAAACTATCAGTAACTGCTTCCTTTATCTACAGTTGAGTTTTATTTCTATGCAGCATAAGGCTATCACTTAAGAAATGATGGTATTCGCAGAATGGCAGATTGGTTTGCAAACATTGCATTAAATTTATAATTCAAGTGGATTTTATAGGTCATTTCATTGGATTTTATGACGGCTCGTTTGGATTAATAACAATTTAATAAAGATATCTACATTTAAAATGCATATATCTGCATTAAAAAAAAAGAAATCTGCATTCAGATACATATACCTATATTTAAATACAGATATCTGTTTTTCATATATATATATATATATATATATATATATATATATATATATATATATATATATATATATATATATATATATATATATATGTGTGTGTGTGTGTGTGTGTATGTGTGTGTGTGTGTGCTTTTTCAGAACCTCAGATAACCGTTTCTTTTAATTTTTTATCTGTATTTGAAAAACAGATATGTCTAATTTCAATAAAGATATCTCTATTTGCCATTTAAATAAAACATCTCTGCAATCTATACATGCATTTCTAATACAGATATCTGTATCTATAGAAAATAGAGAGATCTGTATTTTAAATGCAGAAATTTCTAAGAACCTGATTATTTTCAATTTTTATTTTCAACAAATAATCAATAGTCCCCTGCTCAAGTTTTTGATATGTTTGGTATATGTTGATGATTAGCCTACTAGAGCTTCCCTTTAACACGGAAGAAAGCAGGATAGTTCAGTGCTGAGTCCAAAGGCCTCAAGTGCTAGTGGTACGGAGTTCGATCCCTGGCTAGGTGAGAAAAAAAATGGAATCCGAACACGTCTTCCTTTGTGATTTTTAGAGATGTCACAGTAACATTGTGCCGTATTTCGGATTAGGAAATTTGCTAGAGCTGGCCTTTGCATGGAAAGTCAAGTACCTATGTGCTGGTAAAAGAACCATACGTTCGCCTTTGTTAATGGTTACTCGTATTCTGCAACCCCGAATGTACCATGTATACCTGCCTAGAATGCTTGAAAAAGCGCATGGCAGCATGTAGAGAAAGAATTCCTGTGATAGTACTGTCCGAATACTGGTTCTCTTAGATGATGTAAAATGTTTATAGAAACATGCGGCAAATGAAGATTTTTCCAGGGTAAGATAAAACTCGAGAAGCCTCACGCATTAGAAGTGCATTTGCTTGTATAGGAATCAAGGATACACAGTCGTTAAGGATAACACCACCGAACTTAAAGCTGCCACTAAACGTCACAGTAATGCTATCACAATATGGGGATGTCAACAATGGAAGTGATTATATTATTACAATCCACGTTCAGAAATGAGAAGTACGCAAGAAAAGGAATCTTTCGTGTGTGACAGGTAGATCCGCCCCTCGAGATCACAGTCTGGCATCACTTGGCAAGCCTTTTGATGCTCGACAGTGACACTCGGGATGGATTTTTTTCTGTCTGCCCTCACACCGATGATAGATTCCTAAATTTACCATGATTTCTCTTTCTTTTTGTGCTCCTTTAAAAGGAGCGATGGGTTTGACTGTAAAGAGATGGTGATGAGATATCTTGAGCAGTTTTATTTTTTTTTCTGTCGCCTGTAGAGGCGGGAACTGTGTCGTCCGCCACATTGGTTTTTGTAACCAATCGAATGGTGCATATGAAAGCCTTCGACGGTGACACCAGGTTCTCATAAAAGGAGGAAATAAAGATATCTATTTTAACCATCAATACAGCTATTTCTAATTGAAATGCAGATATCTGTATTTTAAATGCAGATATATGAATTTAATTTAGAAACTCAGATATCCGCATTTCAAAAACCGGTATCTGCATTTCAATTAGAAATGTTTGTATTTTAAATGCAGATATCTGAATTTCAGCTACATACGAGTATTCTCTAATTGAAATACAGATATCTGTAATTAATATTTCATATAATATTGAACAGAATTACTCCAAACCCGGATGCGTTAGACTTAAGATTTGAGTGCGGGTAGCGATGGTGATAAAACAATGAAGATCGTCATGAATGTTGTATTTTTATTTGTTTCTACAAAAGTACAATAAATAACATGATAGCACCAACAGCCATTTCTGGAGATTGGAATCAAATTAACCTGAAAGAAAGCAATATAAAGTAATCATTACGAAAGCATGCCAATTCAAATATATGAAAAAAAAACAACTGAAAGTTTCAGATAAAAACTCTGCTATTTTTCATATGTCTGCTCAAAACATAGATTGTGGGTACTCGTTAGAACCGCCTCGGTGAGGTGGTTATAACAAGTACCCACAATCTATGCCTTTCAGCAGAAAAAATACTGTATACTCCTGTAAATACCAGATTTACTATATAAAAGTGGGGTTTAAGGAGCTCAATATTATATATGCATATTTTTGTGATGTCGTTATTTGATAAGAAGTCTGCATACAGATGGTAAATTTATAACTCTAAATTAACAGAACAGATCAAAACAGAATAGAAACAATATTCAGACTAAAAACTTTTCAGTGTTAAGTCTTAAAGACGAACGATAAACATGATAAACAGAACAGATCAAAACAGAATAGAAACAATATTCAGACTAAAAACTTTTCAGAGTTAAGTCTTAAAGACGAACGATAAACATGATAAACAGAACAGATCAAAACAGAATAGAAACAATATTCAGACTAAAAACTTTTCAGTGTTAAGTCTTTAAGACGAACGATAAACACGATAACAGGAAAGTAATTCAGCATTTATAATCAAAGTTAACCAAGTGTTGTGCGTCTTTATTTTCCTATAGTATACGTTACCAAAACATGCCTATTAAAATATACTTAAAATTTTACCACCAAAAATGAAAATTTTCGGATAAAAAAATCTGATATTTCTCATGTTTCTGCTCAAAACATAGATTGTGGTTACTCGTTAGAACCGCCTCGACAAGACGGTTCTAACGAGTACCCACAATCTATGTTTAGAGCGGAAATAAGAAAAATATCAGAGTTTTTTATCTGAAAACTTTTAGTTTTTGGTGGTGAAATTTTCAATATATTTGAATAGGCATGTTTTCATATAATATATATATAATTTTGACCCCTGAAACCCCACTTTTATATAGTAAAGCTGGGGTTTACAGGGGTATTCGTTATTTTTCTTATTTCTGCTCAAAAACATAGATTGTGGGTACTCTTTAGAACCGCCTCGCCGAGGCGGTTCTTACGAGTACCCACAATTTATTTTTTGAGCAGAAATGTGAAAAATATCAGTTTTTTTTTTATCTGAAAACTTTCATTTTTTGGTGGTGAAATTTTCAATACATTTGAATAGGCATGTTTTTATAATGCATTTAACTTTTGCGGGCTAGTGTATCATATCTCATGTGAGTAGAAACGGTCATTATGGTATATAAAGTACATGCAAACAGAGAAAGTCCTGATAAGCTTGCTCTTCAATGGAATGCAAGACAGAGAAGTCCCTGTGTATGTACATGAAATGATTGGAATTTTTACTGCCTGTAGAAGCCCTACATTCGGACAGTAAGGAACTTAGTAAGACTGTATTGACCGATGGCCAGGCTGATCTGGGATGTCCTCATTTGCATTTCGCATTTTTTGCAGTGCGCCGCTAAAATATACACAGTCGAACGTCAATGGCAAGAACATCTTGGAGACCAAGGAAATTTGTTCCAGACATGGGTAATTTGAACCACGTGGTTAATCATAGCACCAAGTCAGGCGTTATGATGATAATTTATAGACTGTATAAAATAAAATACACGTTCGGTGTACTCATTAGAATCGCCTATTATATTTCTATGATAAAATAGGACAATTCTCGTATAATATCCCTTAATATTTATTTTCTTGAGCTATCGAGAAACTATCTAGGGAGAAAAAAAAAACGAGTACGAATCAGCCACGGTAAACGAGCCATCAGTGTTCGAGTCATTGAAGATGTAATGTAAATGAAAAATAGATCCATACCACCTAAGTTGACGAAGCAAGCACAGATCAGCCAATACATCTTTGCAAGATGATCAGGACCTACAATCTGCCTAGATATAATCTACCGTGCACAAATGAAAGCCTTGATCAGACCACAAACGTATGAAATTCCACCCATCAACCCTTACACTAACTTGACACAGACATATCCGAGATACGATATGCCTTTTGAAGCTCCCGAAGTATGAAAGGGATTGCTAAAATAAAACTTCAAGCTCTCGAGATCAGATTGCGCGTAAGGTCATAAGCGACAGGTGTCATTTTCCCCATTACATGACTTAGATAGACAGATAGAGAGATAGATAGATAGATAAAACAATACTCACTTGTTAACCGATTGTTGTTGTTGTTGTCGTTGTGCCTGTTGTTCCTCTGGTGAGCAGCAAGATGAAAATTAGGAGGAAAAAGACCATAACTGAAAATAAAAGAAAAAATACCACCGTTATCGTATACATCTTAAATATGGGGACACATTTACTCCTTACAACAGAAAAATTTCCAACATTGCAGTAAGTACCCTGGATTTTTTTTTTATAATATATTAAAACCTTTACCTTAAAACTAAACAAAGTTTACTGTCAGCTAACACATTGTAGCCTGGAGCCCGCAAAGAGGTTAGATGGCAAACATTGCAGACCCAGATCAGACGCCGCTGAACGTCTGATCTGGGTCTCCACTGTTTGCAAATAGTTCAATCATTTTTATCTAGGAAACTGCTGGATGGGTGGCAAACAGTGAAGGCCCTGATCACACGTCTACTTCTGTGGTGTCTAATTTGAATCTACGCTATTTGCTCAGATTATTCGGTCCAGATACTTGGGATAAATGCTGCCTACTATATTCTAAACTATTCAAAATCTTCAATAGTGTCACGACCGATCTTATGGGTTCAAAACTTGCCGAATGAAAAGCAAATAGTATGCCTGTCAGCGATAGAATGTCCTGTATTCGTAAATAATATATTAGTTTTCATTTTTATGATGTTACATGGAAAACATCGTTATAAAAAGAATATGCCATTAATCTTCATTAAATATTGCGTATATCAAAAAGTCAAAAAAAAAAAAAAAAAAAAAAAAAATCTTCTTTCCTTCTTTCTTTCCTTTTTCTTTCTTTCGTTACTATCTTTCCATTATACATCATATAAATTATCATGTAAATGCCATTAGAATACATTACATTCATCTAGCTCCTTGTTTCTTAAGGGAAACTGGCACACTTTCAAAGAAGACAACTTTGTCAAAATTGATAGAAACAGCTCTGCTCAAAAAAAAAAAAAAAAAAAAAAAAAAAAAAAAAGAAAAAAGATGCTCCAAATGGGGAGGGGCAAACCCCTTTTTCAGAAGTGGCTTCGTGTATAGGAACACAACCAGGACGTCACAAAGGTTATCTACCGTGTAAACAATGGCAAATTTTATATTGCAATTTATGTGTATCTTATTCTGAGAGTGCCCTGATAGATAATCACAATGACTTCTTACAAAGACCACCGTCGCCGATTCCACCGGCTCCGTGCCCGGCCCCATATCCGACTGGTACTGGGACATAGCTTGCACCATAGCTACCGTAGCCACCATAGCTTCCATAGCCGTAGCCACCCATAGCAAGGGCCATACCCAGGAGGGCGAAGATAGACAAAACTGAGAGGGTTGGGATCTTCATTCTGATCTTCTTAGTTTCTGAAAGAGATAATAATAATAATAATAATGGTACTACTACTACTAATAATAATAACAACCGCACGCTGTGTTTGGATTCGGTACAAATTCTTCAGCACTTCAAAGAAGGCATTTTTTATCATCGTTTTTTTCCCTTAAGGAAACGCTACGCCGTTGTCGTGGAGGAATAAGAAAGTATTTATCTTTTGTACTCTGAACCGCAGGAGAGTGAAATTCGGTCAGAAATGCATGTTAAAATGGCCCAAATCGGCTATCCTATAATACGAGCCCAAAATGCATGTTAAAATGGCTCAAATCGCCTATCCTATAAGGCGAGCCGAAAATGCATGTTAAAATGACCCAAATCGACTATCCTATAGGGCGAGCTGGAAATGCATGTTAAAATGGCTCACCGACTATCCTATAAGGCGAGCCGGCTCGCCTTATAGGATAGGCGCCGGCTCGCCTTATAGGATAGGCGATTTGAGCCATTTCAACATGCATTTCTGACCGAATTTTAAGCTCCTGTGCTCTAGGCTATGTGAGCCGCGTATGAAAAGCATGTACTCCCAACGAACACTCAAACCAGACAGCGCATACGCCCATTCTGGTTAGAACATTTGTTACTGAAGATGCTCTGCATTCTAACTATCCAAGATTTTGTCAAACTGCGCTTATGACATTGCTGATCTGAATCTTTGCTTGGCGCACAATTTGGGATAAATTTGGAAATTCTCTTATTCCAAATGCATTTCACATCATATGCCAAACCGCACATCGTCGAAAAATAAAAATCATCTGCTTATATCTAAATTTTGCTTTTCACTAGTAACGCATGAAAAATCATTTTCCACACACGTGAATAGCGCCATTGTAGGGCCTCGTTTTGATAATGGTCTGTACTGTTGACATTAAATACAATTTTATATAGTAAATCAACACCAACGCGAAATAATCTTTATCATGTATTAACATCATTTTTTTACATTAAATACATAAATGTCTGTAAAACATGTTATTAATAATACCTAACCAGACACCCCTTATACAGAAAATGGGCCGGTCTGAAGAGAGAAAGTAGAAGAATCCATTAAGCATAAATGGTTAAAGTTTGTTTGTGTTGAGGTTTTACGGCCAAGTCAACTCAATGGGGTCATGTCGAGCGCGGTCAGTTTACCTAACCACACGTTTACTGGGCAGGCTTAGTCCTCTAAACGGTTAACCAGTATTGTGCCCATTCTTTCGCCAGAAACTGACAACTGCCCTTCTGGAATCAGCGGAAGGGAGAGAATGGCCGTAGAAAATTTTTCATGATCAATCTCTACGAAAGAATGTTGCCGACCTCGCGAGGGTTGAACCCGCAACCTCCTGGTTTCCAGTCGGACGGCGCATCCAATTGAGCCCCCGAGGCCGGCAAATTGTTAAAGTTTCCTCTTCTGAAAGAGTATTTAGTCCCCTTAATTAATATTATCAAATTTCGGTTTGGTATTGTGTCATAAAAATGATTTTGTCGATACGCACAATGCCTTGTAATTTTTTTTTTTTTTTTTTTTTTTTTTACTAAATCTTGCGCAACTGATCACAATTCCTCTATATCCAATGTCCACGATATTATATGAAACGTAACGTCTAAAAAGCGTATTTTGGACATGTACGCCAAGCGAAGATTCAGATTCGTGATGGCATACAAATTTAGAGAAAATATTTTATTTTTCTAAATAAAATTAAAGTTTTGTTGTTTTTATTTTAAAGATGAAATTCTATGATCAACATAACTGAGGTATGTGCATTTGAAATAAATATTAAACGCATAACTTAATAAATATATTAAAAGTAAGATAAACTAATGCACTTACCTTTAGTTCCAGAGAAACAATTTTGATATCTTGATCAAAGCTCGCGCTGGTTTTATAGTGAAACACTTCCGATCATCTTCATAATATTACGTTTATACCTTCGTTTTGGTCTACTCGATTACTTCCGCTTTTGTCTGGTTGCGAGAATGACCGGAAGGGGTCAACGTAACGTGATGTCTTACTTTTGTTGGAACTGTGTATTCCCCCAATTCCCGCCACTTTATGCGACGGAACAAAAATTATGTCTGCATTAGATTTTTGTTTATCAAATATAACTTGAAATGATATTTTGTCTTCTTGTTGTGGTTTTCTCACTTATTCTGTTTGATTGCGATAGGTGGGCATGGACGGAGCTTCGCAAAATTCTTCTTTTAAATTGATACACGAAGTTTTCAGAGAAAAAAAAAAAAACAGCGCAGTTTTCAGAAAAACAAAATAAAACTAAGCAAAACTAAAACGAGGGGATTTGTTTCAACAAACAAAACAAAATAAATAAAAAAAAAAGGAGAACAACAAACAACGAAAAAACCCACAAGAATAAAACAAAACAAACGAACAAACAAACAAACAAACAAACAAACAACAAAAAAAAAACAACAACAAAAAATGAGTTTACTTGTAAGAACCACATCGTCTTTGCCGATCATGGTTTCAGATATAACTTATAATCCGTTCCCACCCCCTTATTTCATCAGCACTCTTCCATTACAAACCACCAGTGATTGTTCATTGTCTCCGAAATGTATTAAATGAGCCGTAACGTCAGAAAACGTAGCTTCTGACATGTGCGCACAGCTTTAGACTAAAATCAGCCTGTGCATGCGCGCAATCTGATCGGAGTGTTTGAAAAATGCAATTTGAGTTATTGCCTATTCAAATATATTGAATATTTTACACACACAAAAAAAAAAAAAAAAAAAAAAAGAAAAAAAAAAAATCAAATAAAAAATTTTGGTAGTTCCATATTTCTACTTTCGGCGAGGCGGTTCTAACGAGTACCAACAATCTAAATGTTTTAGCAGAATAAGAAAACTACCAGAATGTAATATGTATACCCCTGTAAACTCCAGTTTTACTATATAAAAGTGGGGTTTAAGGGGGGTCAAAATTATATAGGCGTGTTTTCGTGATGCTACGAGGACTCAAATAAGACTTCGCCTCCGCGCAGTCTGATCAGAGTCTTCTTTGTCTGCATGTAGAAATTTTGCACAGTTAGCCATCCAAAATGCGCACAGAGAAGATTCTGATCAGGCTGCGCGAATGAGCACAGGCTGATCTGAATCTTCGCTGGGCGCATATGGCAGAAAGTAGGTTTTCTAACGTTACGGCTGAAAACATTTATGGCACAAAAAATAAGAGTACTAAAGAAGAAAACGCTAATAGAGATAATAACAGAATATAGTTGTATGATTTTATTTTTTCGATTTTATTTTATTTTCTGAAGGAGGGCATCTAAACGTGGTCGTGAATATGTGTTTGATCAAGCCTTATTGGTTGCTAACTACCAGCCATAAATGGGTACAAAAATCAAAGGGCAGAATATGAATAGGTCAACATTTCAGATGATCTAGTATATGAATGGGTCCGTTTTTTCAAAGGCTAGGTATATGAATGGGGTAGGTTTCGAAATACTGGTTCGAACACCCGTACCACAATTACCCCCAAGTTACCCCCCACCCCCGAGATGTTTACAATGGAGGCTCTGATCAGATTATGCGAACGCGCAGTCTGATATGAGTCCTTGTATGGTGCATGTTTCAGAAGATACATTTTCTCACATGCGGTTCAGATAACCCAGACTGCATTTACTATTTTCTTATAATATTTAATCATTTATTGCCATCATACAGCTATGGCACAGCTTTCTCAGCAAACACACAACTTCGCAATAACGTCGTTACAACGTCGCTGCAACGTCGTGACGTTGCAGCGACGTTTTAACGACGTTCCTGCGACGTTGTGTGTTTGCTGGGTTACAACCACATAACTGATATTTGAATCGACGCTCTCTCTCTCTCTCGCTCTGTGTCTGTGCATGCGTACGTGCGTCTGTACGTCCGTGTGTGAGGGTGTGTTTGCATGGCATATACAAGGGGATATCAAACAATTTTGAATCTAACATACCTAACAATGGCACATGTGTTTTATAAAGCATTATTTTACACACTCTCCCTGCGTCGATGAATTTCGTTCACCTCATCATCAAGCCTTTAATAATAAAGGTACTTCAGTATCTCATCACGAAAACATACCCATATAATTCTGAGTCCCTTAAACCCCACATTTATATAGTAAAACTGGGGTTTACAGGTGTATACATTAGTTTTCTTATTTCTGCTAAAAAACATAGATTGCGGGTACTCGTTAGAACCGCCTTGGTGAGGCAGTTCTAACGAGTACCCACAATCTATGTTTTGAGCAGAGATATGAAAAATATCAGAATTTTTATTTAAAAACTTTCAGTTTTCGGTGGTGAAATTTTCAATATTTTAGAATAGGCGTGTTTCGTAATTTACTGAAGAGTATGTCCATAAAATGTTAAAAACTAATCAATAGCTTCTTGTACATATGATGAATGTAAATTGGGGGTTCTGCGCCACCCAGCCCCTCTTATGGGATTCTATGGGAAGCCCCTCTTATAGGAGTCTATGGGAAGCCCCGCAGGTGAGCGAGTGCATTGTGTGGGGCTATGACAAACCTTTGTGCAACATTTTTTTCTATTTATAGCTTCCGGATCCTTCCGTCCATCCATCCATCCATCTGATGAGTCCGTCCTTCCATCCATCCATCCATCCATCTACTTGGCAGCCTGTTTAACTGTCTATCAATCGTTCCATCCATTCATCCATCCATCTATATTAAAGCCATTTAGCGGTTCGCCTATGCCATATGCCAGAAATACGTGATTGTTGGCCTATTTTTTTCCCATCGGAATTTCCTTCAAAATTTCCAGTATCTTTTCTTATCATAAACTGACTGCTTATATGATTGTGCAATTGAAATTCCTGAATAGGATAATAGTATTTGAAATCGTTGTGCAATCGTTAACCTATTTATAGTTCAAGGTTAAATCTAGTATCATGTCATAACAGTCCTCGTATTGCTTGTTCGAACAAGTCCGAATCTAATCACAGGTGAGGTGGATCTCATACGAACAAATTCATCATAAATCGTTGTGCAATCGTTAACTTATTTATAGAAAAGACAAGTCCAAACAATCGCCTTATTTCTTGTTACTACATGTCCAAATCTATTTGCAGGTGTAAAAAAGGTACCGCGGAAATTCCCACACTAGCCTATATAAACTCATCATCTTCGCTGCTCTCAGTTTTATCAGCTCATCCACTTAAAGAAACTACAACTTATTCGAAATATTTATTGATTCAAAGTGTTGTCGTCTGCTATCAAAGTCTATTGACAGTTCAACAGGTAGCAAAACCAGATAAAACGTAGTTGAAAAACCTGTTGCTGAAACATTTATTCCTATTTCAGCTTATCGCTGGATATCTTAACTGTATAGTGTTACAATATATTGAAAATACCTGTGCGACATAAATATTGTATTTAAAACTGACAGGTGATAGAATAAAAGTTAACATACCATCACGGGAGAAGACTGATAAGTCACTTTAAAGTTTATTCTACGACAGTTACCTTGCTTGGAATATGAATGGAGTTTCATAAAAAAAAAAAAATTCTCCGAGAAGATTTTAATTGAAAGATAGTGCGTAACTGCGTAAAAGCAGTTTTTTTTCCATCAACAGCTGGACAATGGACGACATTAGAACAGTCAAAGAGCTGAATGCATGGGCTTCTCAGCGAGGCCTGATGAATGATGACCTTGTCAATTTGCGACTAGTGCAACTGATAGCAGATGAAATCAACAATCAAAACGGGAACGATGACAATGCCTGCAATACATGTTGCCGCCGATTTAAAAAGAAAAAACATCTTCTACGTCATAATAAAACTGCGCACACAGAAGCAAAAGACTATCTATGTTCCGTCTGTCCTGCTCAGAGACAATAGAGCAGACTTCCTTAGAAGACACTCGAAAATCCATCTAAGGAAGAGACGACATGACCAGGATGTCAACAATTCTCCAAGCAGATTAAGACAAACCACCATACATGGCTTTCTGTACCTATAGAGGCAAACAGTGCAAAGACCAGAAAGCGATAACATGACTGGAAAGAAAACGATATACCTCCAGCAAAACAAAATCATCATTCAGCGTTGCGTGAAGTAGCAAGTAATGTCACGTTAGGAAAGTGCATTTGGTGCACTCAGAATAAGGTTTTACTACCAAATAAGAAGTTTTGCACTACCTGCGGTGACCAAGGCAGAGAATGTAAATGGTGTCACCGTCCATTACCAGAACGGTTCTTCAGTTTAAGGGCAGACATCTGTGACAGATGCATTACCAGACGTCAGAACTGGACAACGCGACAACAGGAGGGCGGTGGAAAAGTAAAAGCTTTAGAAGAAACGGCACAAACTGAAAGTCTTGAACCCAATGCTGGAAACTTATGGGACATTCTTCAGTTTTTTGTGGACAATAGGGAACAGATTGAGACAATTCTCACTGATAGACTGTCAAATGTCAAAGGTATGAAATGGTTTATGACTCTGTTTGTAAACTTTGTAAAATATAATCAAAATAACGAAGCTGTATATGCAGAACCCACATTTAGGTCACTTTCGCTCGCTTGCACGAATGTCTCTCAGACTAAAGAGCAAATGGCTGAGGCTTTTCAGCATGTACATAATTCTTACCAAAATTTTGAACGCGATGGGAGCGGCTGGTCCATTGATAAAATTCTCAAGCTGGAAGTGAACACCATTGAATTTGTACCTCTAGAAGGTAGTAGCTATATACCACTACCTGTTAAAATCCAAAAGAAGAAAGCCGTTCTTAATATACAAAACAATGATCACAAGTGCTTTCTTTGGTCGGTGTTAGCATCGTTACACCCCATCAGTCGCAAAGATCACGCAAAACGAGTATCCAATTATGTTCAGTACGAACACGAATTGAAAACACAAGGAACAGACTTCCCCACACCATTATCACAGATACAAGATTTTGAGAAAAAGAATAACTTGTCGATAAATGTATTCGGGCTAGAAAATGATAAAGTTTACCCATTACAATTAACTAAGAGTACTGACATGCCGCACCATGTAAACCTACTTTTATTTTCCAAGGGAGATACAAGACATTATTGTCTTGTGAAGAACCTGAACAGACTTCTAGGTGATAGAACCTCACACAAAGGCCAATCCTTTTACTGTAACTACTGTTTACATGGATTTTCTTTTCATGACCTCATGAAAGAACACTTGCCATACTGCTCTTCACACGGTCCACAAAAACTTAGCTTTCCAAAGTCAGAAGAACAGCAATGGGTGTACTTTAATCACATTCACAAACAACTTGAAGTCCCTTTTGTTATATACGCTGACCTGGAAAGTTTCGTCCAGCCTGTAAGCACGTGCCAGCCAGATCCCAGTAGCTCTTCCACATATGCTTATCAAAAACACGAGCCTTCGGGATATTGTTATCTGGTGAAATGCACAAGCACTGAGCTATCAAAACCAGCTCGGGTGTACAGAGGTCCAAATGTCATAGACATTTTTTTTCAAAGTCTGTTTGAAGAAGAGCAAAATATATGCGACATTTTGAGCAAGTTTGAACCTTTGAAGTTAAGCGTTGATGAGGAAAAATTATTTCAAGAAGCAACGACATATTACATTTGTGAGAAAGAACTGGGCGCTGACAAAGTCAGAGATCACATGCATTTGCCACCCTATACCTACCGCGGAGCTGCGCATGCAAATTGTACATTACAGTTTCAGTTCAGGCAAGGTAAACGGTCACAAAATTCGAAGTTTTATATTCCGGTCATTTTTTCACAATTTCAGAGGTTATGACTCTCATCTCTTGATGAAATCTGCTGGGAAAATATCAAAAGGAAAAAAGCTAAGCGTGATTCCTAACCACAGCGAAAAATACCTTTCGTTTTCCGTCGGCAACCTGAGATTTATTGACTCTCTACAGTTTTTAAATGAATCCCTAGAAAAATTGGTAGGAAATCTGTCTAAGGTATATGCAAATTTAAAACACTTGCAAGCCATTTCCCAGATAAAGAGAAATTTGATTTGCTCTTACGCAAAGGAGTATATCCCTACGACTTTGTGTCGTCCCCTGAAATATTTAACAAAACTTGTCTGCCCTCTAAGCGCGAGTTCTACAACAAACTGTCCGATACCGAAGTATCTGAAGCTGATTACCAGCATGCTCAAAATGTCTAGAAGATGTTTATCTGATTTTGCTATATAATAATCAGTTGCAACGGACTTGTTGAATTATAACATTTGGCCACCACACTCTGTATACCTAGTGGAAATTAATAAGGCAATATCTTGTAATATTTGATATCGAGAGATTTCAAGGACATGATTTATTTTCAGGTCCCGTTAACGTATTTGTATACGTCGCCGTGTCTGTAACCATGATGTGGTATCTACGTCGCTCTGTAACTCATCCTCGGTAACCCAGGTGTGACCCATTACGTTACACTCTATGTATGGAGTGTAACGTAATGGGTCACACCTGGGTCACCGAGGATGTCTGTAACTATGATTTGAAGTTTATCCTGGAAGTTGAACCCAATCAAGTACAAAATGGTACCCGGTGTATGGCATGAAGTATACATCCGTTTACATCAACAGGACCAGTACTAGATACCAGTGACTAAAGTGACTAAGTTATTTTATTTTCAATTTTATCAGCATGTTGTAAATTATGAAGCTGACAGCATCCCAGAAACATCTCGGACTTTGAATTCCTGAAATTTTGAAGATTACTTTATTTATTTTTTTTTTGTTAACTTTCTAAATACATGCTTGTTTTTATTTATAAAGTGTTATGTTTATCCTCTGATTGCTTGTGATCGCGTCTAGTCCATCGTCACCGGCCCAACGCTCGTCCATTTACGTAACAGCTATATGATTATATGTAACATAAACTCACTGCAATGAAAAGACTTTTCGAATTAATCGTTTAATCATACGACAGAAGAATAAGAAGTATAGAAGTTTTTTTTGTCTTATTATCTTATATACTTAGCACCATCAGTAGTTTAGACCTATTAAAAAAAGAAAAGAAAATATTTGTTCACTCTCTCTTGTCAATAAGACCTGAAGAAGAGAGGAGCATTTTATGATAATAATTCTGCAGTTTATCTGATTCTTTACCGTTGAAATTCTCATTTGCAAAGAATAAATTTGTTCTCTTGTAAATTAATTTTGTTACAAATCAGATACAGTGATACTAGTATGTGAATCCAAAAACTATCAGTAACTGCTTCCTTCATCTACAGTTGAGTTTTATTTCTATGCAGCATAAGGCTATCACTTAAGAAATGATGGTATTCGCAGAATGGCAGATTGGTTTGCAATTATTGCAATAAATTGTGACAAGTTTATATGGATTTTATAGGTCATTTCATTGGATTTTATGATGGCTCGTTTGGATTAATATCAATTTAATAAAGTTATCTACATTTGAAATGCATATATCTGCTTTAAAAAAAAATATCTGCATTCAGATACATATACCTATATTTAAATACAGATATCTGTTTTTCAGATATATATATATATATATATATATATATATATATATATATATATATATATATATATATATATATATATATATGTGTGTGTGTGTGTGTGTGTGTGTGTGTGTGTGTGTGTGTGTGTGTGTGTGTGTGCTTTTTCAGAACCTCAGATAACCGTTTTTCTTTTAAATTTTATATCTGTATTTGAAAAACAGATATGTCTAATTAAAATAAAGATATCTATAATTGCCATTTAAATAAAAAAAATTTTGCAATCTATACATGCATTTCTAATACAGATATCTGTATCTATAGAAAATAGAGAGATCTGTATTTTAAATGCAGACATCTCTAAGAACCTGATTATTTTCAACTTTTATTTTCAACAAATAATCAATAGTCCCCTGCTCAAGTTTTTGATATGATAAGTTTGGTATATGTTGATGATTAGCCTACTAGAGCTTCCCTTTAACACGGAAGAAAG
Source organism: Anodontia alba (assembly GCA_964016985.1). NCBI lineage: Eukaryota > Metazoa > Mollusca > Bivalvia > Lucinida > Lucinidae > Anodontia > Anodontia alba. The sequence continues at coordinate 84,204,761 of OZ024832.1, forward strand.
CATGATAGTTCAGTGGTGAGTCCAAAGGCCTCAAGTGCTAGTGGTACGGAGTTCGATCCCTGGCTAGGTGAGAAAAAAATGGAATCCGAACACGTCTTCCTTTGTGATTTTTAGAGATGCTACAGTAACATTGTGCCGTATTTCGGATTAGGAAATTTGCTAGAGCTGGCCTTTGCATGGAAACTCAAGTACCTATGTGCAGGTAAAAGAACCATACGTTCGCCTTTGTTAATGATTACTCGTATTCTGCAACCCCGAATGTACCATGTATACCTGCCTAGAATGCTTGAAAAGGCGCATGGCAGCATGTAGAGAAAGAATTCCTGTAATAGTACTGTCCGAATACTGGTTCTCATAGATGATGTAAAATGTTTATAGAAACATGCGGCAAATGAAGAGTTTTCCAGGGTAAGATAAAACCCGAGAAGCCTCACGCATTAGAAGTGAATTTGCTTGTATAGATATCAAGGATACGCAGTCGTTAAGGATAACACCACCGAACTTAAAACTGTCTCTAAACGTCACAGTAGTGCTATCACGATATGGAGGATGTCAACAATCGAAGTGATTAGATTATTACAATCCACGTTCAGAAATGAGAAGTATGCAAGAAAAGGAATCTTTCGTGTGTGACAGGTAGATCCGCCCCTCTAAATCACAGTCTGGCATCACTTGGCAAGCCTTTTGATGCTCGACAGTGACACTCGGGATGGATTTTTTCTGTCTACCCTCTTACCGATGATAGATTCCTAAATATAGCATGCCTTCTCTTTCTTTGTGTGCTCCTCTAAAAGGAGCGATGGGTTTGACTGTGAAGAGATGGTGATGAGATATCTTCAGCAGTTTTAATTTTTTTTCTGTCGCCTGTAGAGACGGGAACTGTGTCGTCTGCCACATTGGTATTTGTAACCAATCGAATGGTGCATATGAAAGTCTTCGACGGTGACACCAGGTTCTTATAAAAGGAGGAAATAAAGATATCTATTTTAGCCATCAATACAGCTATTTCTAATTGAAATGCAGATATCTGTATTTGAAATGCAGATATATGTGTTTAATTTAGAAACTCAGATATCCGCATTTCAAAAACCGGTATCTGCATTTCAATTAGAAATGTCTGTATTTTAAATGCAGACATCTGAATTTCAGCTACATACGAGTATTCTCTAATTGAAATACAGATATCTGTAATTAATTTTTCATATAATATTGAACAGAATTACTCCGAACCCGGATGCGTTAGACTTAAGATTTGAGTGCGGGTAGCGATGGTAATAAAACAATGAAGATCGTCATGAATGTTGTAATTTTATTTGTTTCTACAAAAGTACAATAAATAACATGATAGCACCGACAGCCATTTCTGGAGATTGGAATCAAATTAACCTGAAAGAAAGCAATATAAAGTAATCATTACGAAAGCATGCCTATTCAAATATATGGGAAAAAACTGAAAAGTTTCAGATAAAAACTCTGCTATTTTTCATATGTCTGCTCAAAACATAGATTGATGGTGCTCATTAGAACCGCCTCGGTGAAGTGGTTATAACAAGTACCCACAATCTATGCCTTTCAGCTGAAAAAATACTGCATACTCCTGTAAATACCAGATTTACTATATAAAAGTGGGGTTTAAGGGGCTCAATATTATATATGCATATTTTTGTGATGTTGTTATTTGATAAGAAGTCTGCATACAGATGGTAAATTAATAACTCTAAATAAACAGAACAGATCAAAACAGAACAGAAACAATATTCAGACTAAAAACTTTTCAATGTTAAGTCTTTAAGACGAACGATAAACATGATAAACAGAACAGATCAAAACAGACTAGAAACAATATTCAGACTAAAAACTTTTAAGTGTTAAGTCTTTAAGACGAACGATAAACATGATAACAGGAAAGTAATTCAGCATTTATAATCAAAGTTAACCAAGTGTTGTGCGTCTTTATTTTCCTCTAGTATACGTTACCAAAACATGCCTATTAAAATATACTTAAAATTTTACCACCAAAAATGAAAATTTTCGGATAAAAAAAATCTGATATTTCTCATGTTTCTGCTCAAAACATATTTTGTGGTTACTCGTTAGAACCGCCTCGACAAGACGGTTTTAACGAGTACCCACAATCTATGTTTAGAGCGGAAAGAAGAAAAATATCAGAGTTTTTTTTATCTGAAAACTTTTAGTTTTTGATGGTGAAATTTTCAATATATTTGAATATAGGCATGTTTTCATAATGCATTTAACTTTTTAACTAAAGTATACCCCTGTAAAGTCCAGTTTTACTGTATAAAAGTGGGTTTTAAGGGGGTCAAAATTTTATAGGCATATCTTCGTGATGATAAAAGCCGTAGAGCACACAGAGTAAGAGTAGACATAAAGAATATCTATTATCCAATACAATCCTGATGCTCAATCTATTTATGCCTAGAGTCCTTTAAAAAGGACATTGGCAAACAGTATAGACCAGCTGCGGCGTCTGATCAGGGTCTACACTGCTTGCATTTAGAACAGGAATAAAACATGGTAACAATTGAAACAAAACAGACATTCCTCATATTGAAATGAACATGTCAAAAGTGTTACGGTAGAAATGTCTAATCGGCGTGACTGGGTTATTTTCCATCACGAAAACATACCTATATAATTTTGACCCCTGACACCCCACTTTTATATAGTACATGTAAAGCTGGGTTTTACAGGGGTATTCGTTATTTTTCTTATTTCTGCTCAAAAACATAGATTGTGGGTACTCTTTAGAACAGCCTCGCCGAGGCGGTTCTTACGAGTACCCACAATTTATGTTTTGAGCAGAAATGTGAAAAATATCAGAGTTTTTTTTATCTGAAAACTTTCAGATTTTGGTGGTGAAATTTTCAATATATTTGAATAGACATGTTTTCATAATGCATTTAACTTTTGCGGGGCTAGTGTATCATATCTCATGTGAGTAGAAACGGTCATTATGCTATATAAAGTACATGCAAACAGAGAAAGTCCTGACAAGCTTGCTCTTCAATGGAATGCAAGACAGAGAAGTCCCTGTGTATGTACATGAAATGATTGGAATTTTTACTGCCTGTAGAAGCCGTACATTCGTATAGTAAGGAACTTAGTAAGACTGTATTGACCGATGGCCAGGCTGATCTGGGATGTCCTCATTTGCATTTCGCATTTTTTGCAGTGCGCCGCTAAAATATAAACAGTCGAACTTCAATGGCTAGATCATCTTTGAGACCAAAGAAATTTGTTCCAGACATGGGTAATTTGAACCACGTGGTTACTCATAGCGCCAAGTCAGGAGTTATGAGGATAATTTATAGATTGTATAAAATAAAATACACGTTCGGTGTACTAATTAGAATCGCCTATTATATTTCTATGATAAAATAGGACAATTTTCGTATAATATCCCTTAATATTTATTTTCTTGAGCTATCGAGAAACTATCAAGGGAGAAAAAAAAACGAATACGAATCAGCTACGGTAAACGAGCCATCAGTGTTCGAGTCATTGAAGCTGTAATGTAAATGAAAAATAGATCCATATCACCTAAGTTGACGAAGCAAGCACAGATCAGCCAGTACATCTTTGCAAGATGATCAGGACCTACAATCTGCCTAGATATAATCTACCGTGCACAAATGAAAGCCTTGATCAGACCACAAACGTATGAAATTCCACCCATCAACCCTTACACTAACTTGACACAGACATATCCAAGATATGGCTTTTGAAGCTCCCGAAGTATGAAAGGGATTGCTAAAATAAAACTTCAAGCTCTCGAGATCAGATTGCGCGTAAGGTCATAAGCGATACGTGTCATTTTCCCCATTACATGACTTAGATAGATAGATAGATAGATAGAGAGATAGATAAAACAATACTTACTTGTTAACCGATTGTTGTTGTTGTTGTCGTTGTGCCTGTTGTTCCTCTGGTGAGCAGCAAGATGAAAATTAGGAGGAAAAAGACCATAACTGAAAATAAAAGAAAAAAATACCACCGTTATCGTATACATCTTAAATATGGGGACACATTTACTCCTTACAACAGAAAAATTTCCAACATTACAGTAAGTACCCTGGATTTTTTTTATAATATATTAAAACCTTTACCTTAAAACTAAACAAAGTTTACTGTCAGCTAACACATTGTAGCCTGGAGACCCGCAAAGAGGTTAGATGGCAAACATTGCAGACCCAGATCAGACGCCGCTGAACGTCTGATCTGGGTCTCCACTGTTTGCAAATAGTTCAATCATTTTTCTCTAGGAAACTGCTGGATGGGTGGCAAACAGTGAAGACCCTGATCACACGTCTACTTCTGTGTTGTCTAATTTGAATCTACGCTATTTGCTCAGATTATTCGGTCCAGATACTTGGGATAAATGCTGCCTACTATATTCTAAACTATTCAAAATCTTTAATAGTGTCACGACCGATCCTTATGGTTTCAAAACTTGCCGAATGAAAAGCAAATCGTATTCCTGTCAGCGATAGAATGTCCTGTATTCGTAAATAATATATAAGTTTTCATTTTTATGATGTTACATGGAAAACATCGTTATAAAAAGAATATGCCAATAATTTTATATTAAATATTGCATATATCAAAAAGTAAAAAAACAATCTTCTTTCCTTCTTTCTTTCCTTTTTCTTTCTTTCGTCACTATCTTTCCATTATACATCATATAAATTATCATGTAAATGCCATTAGAATACATTACATTCATCTAGCTCCTTGTTTCTTAAGGGAAACTGGCACACTTTCAAAGAAGACAACTTTGTCAAAATTGATAGAAACAGCTCTGCTCAAAAAAAAAAAAAAAAAAAAAAAAAAAAAAAAAAAGAAAAAAGATGCTCCCAATGGGGAGGTGCGAACCCCTTTTTCAGAAGTGGCTTCGTGTATAGGAACACAACCAGGACGTCACAAAGGTTATCTACCGTGTAAACAATGGCAAATTTTATATTGCAATTTATGTGTATCGTCTTCTGAGAGTGCCCTGATAGATAATCACAATGACTTCTTACAAAGACCACCGTCGCCGATTCCACCGGCTCCGTGCCCGGCCCCATATCCTATTGGTACTGGGACATAGCTTGCACCATAGCTACCGTAGCCACCATAGCTTCCATAGCCGTAGCCACCCATAGCAAGGGCCATACCCAGGAGGGCGAAGATAGACAAAACTGAGAGGGTTGGGATCTTCATTCTGATCTTCTTAGTTTCTGAAAGAGATAATAATAATAATAATAATAATGCTACTACTACTAATAATAATAATAACAACCGCACGCTGTGTTTGGATTCGGTACAAATTCTTCAGCACTTCAAAGAAGGCATTTTTTTATCATCTTTTTTTCCCCAAGGAAAGACTACGCCAAGTTGTCGTTGAGAAATAAGAAAGTATTTATCTCTTGTACTCTGAACCGCAGGAGAGTGAAATTTGGTCAGAAATGAATGTTAAAATGGCCCAAATCGGTTATCCTATAATACGAGCCCAAAATGCATGTTAAAATGGCTCAAATCGCCTATCCTATAAGGCGAGCCGAAAATGGTGTTAAAATGACCCAAATCGACTATCCTATAAGGCGAGCCGGAAATGCATGTTAAAATGGCTCACCGACTATCCTATAAGGCGAGCCGGCTCGCCTTATAGGATGGACGATTTGAACCATTTCAACATGCATTTCTGACCGAATTTTAAGCTCCTGTGCTCTAGGCTATGTGAGCCGCGATATGAAAAGCATGTACTCCCAACGAACACCCAAACCAGACAGAGCATACGCCCATTCTGGTTAGAACATTTGTTACTGAAGATGCTTTGCATTCTAACTATCCAAGATTTTGTCAAACTGCGCTTATGACATTGCTGATCTGAATCTTTGCTTGGCGCACAATTTGGGATAAATTTGGAAATCCTCTTATTCCAAATGCATTTCACATCATATGCCAAACCGCATATCGTCGAAAAATAAAAATCATCCACTTATATCTAAATTTTGCTTTTCACTAGTAACGCATGAAAAATCATTTTCCACACACGTGAATAGCGCCATTGTAGGGCCTCGTTTTGATAATGGTCTGTACTGTTGACATTAAATACAATTTTATATAGTAAATCAACACCAACACGAAATAATCTTTATCATGTACATGTATTAACATCAATTTTTTTACATTAAATACATAAATGTCTGTAAAACATGTTATTAATAATACCTAACCAGACACCCCTTATACAGAAAATGGGCCGGTCTGAAGAGAGAAAGTAGAAGAATCCATTAAGCATAAATGGTTAAAGTTTGTTTGTGTTGAGGTTTTACGGCCAAGTCAACTCAATGGGGTCATGTCGAGCGCGGTCAGTTTACCTAACCACACGTTTACTGGGCAGGCTTAGTCCTCTAAACGGTTAACCAGTATTGTGCCCATTCTTTCGCCAGAAACTGACAACTGCCCTTCTTGAATCAGCGGAAGGGAGAGAATGGCCGTAGAAAATTTTTCATGATCAATCTCTACGAAAGAATGTTGCCGACCTCGCGAGTGTTGAACCCGCGACCTCCTGGTTTCCAGTCGGACGGCGCATCCAACTGAGCCCCCGAGGCCGGCAAATTATTAAAGTTTCCTCTTCTGAAAGAGTATTTAGTCCCCTTAATTAATATTATCAAATTTCGGTTTGGTATTGTTTCATAAAAATGATTTTGTCGATACGCACAATGCCTTGTGATTCGATTTGACTCTCTATTTTGGCTTAAAGATTTTTTTTTTTTTTTTACTAAATCTTGCGCAACTGAACACAATTCCTCTATATCCAATGTCCACGATATTATATGAAACGTAACGTCTAAAAAGCGTATTTTGGACATGTACGCCAAGCGAAGATTCAGATTCGTGATGGCATACAAATTTAGAGAAAATAATTTATTTTTCTAAATAAAATTAAAGTTTTGTTGTTTTTATTTTAAAGATGAAATTCCATGATCAACATAACTGAGGTATGTGCATTTGAAATAAATATTAAACGCATAACATAATAAATATATTAAAAGTAAGATAAACTAATGCACTTACCTTTAGTTTCAGAGAAACAATTTTGATATCTTGATCAAAGCTCGCGCTGGTTTTATAGTGAAACACTTCCGATCATCTTCATAAATATTACGTTTATACCTTCGTTTTGGTCTACTCGATTACTTCCGCTTTTGTCTGGTTGCGAGAATGACCGGAAGGGGTCAACGTAACGTGATGTCTTACTTTTGTTGGAACTGTGTATTCCCCAAATCCCGCCACTTTATGCGACGGAACAAAAATTATGTCTGCATTAGATTTTTGTTTATCAAATATAACTTGAAATGATATTTTGTCGCAAAACTAAAACGAGGGGATTTGTTTCAACAAACAAAACAAAAGAAATAAAAAAGGAAAACAACAAACAACGAAAAAACCCACAAGAATAAAACAAAACAAACGAACAAACAAACAGACAAAAAAAAAAAAAAAAAAAAATGAGTTTACTTGTAAGAACCACATCGTCTTTGCCGATCATGGTTTCAGATATAACTTATAATCCGTTCCCACCCCCTTATTTCATCAGCACTCTTCCATTACAAACCACCAGTGATTGTTCATTGTCTCCGAAATGCATTAAATGAGCCGTAACGTCAGAAAACGTACCTTCTGACATGTGCGCACAGCTTTAGACTCACATCAGCCTGTGCATACGCGCAATCTGATCGGAGTGTTTGATAAATGCAATTTGAGTTATTTGAACTGCAACGTGAGAAATCGTGCCTTCTGACACGTGCGTCTCATTACGAAAACACGCCTGTTCAAATATATTGAATATTTTACACACAAAAAAAAAAAAGAAAAAAAAAAAAAAAAAAAAATCAAATAAAAAATTCTGGTAGTTCCATATTTCTACTCTCGGCGAGGCGGTTCTAACGAGTACCCACAATCTAAATGTTTTAGCAGAATAAGAAAACTACCAGAATTTAATATGTATACCCCTGTAAACTCCAGTTTTACTATATAAAAGTGGGGTTTAAGGGGGGGGGGGGTGGTCAAAATTATATAGGCGTGTTTTCGTGATGCTACGAGGACTCAAATAAGACTTCGCATCCGCGCAGTCTGATCAGAGTCTTCTTTGTCTGCATGTAGAAATTTTGCGCAGTTGGCCATCCAAAATGCGCACAGGGAAGATTCTGATCAGGCTGCGCGAATGAGCACAGGCTGATCTGAATCTTCGCTGGGCGCATATGGCAGAAAGTAGGTTTTCTAACGTTACGGCTGAAAACATTTATGGCACAAAAAATAAGAGTACTAAAGAAGAAAACGCTACTAGAGATAATAGCAGAATATAGTTGTATGATTTTATTTTTCGATTTTATTTTATTTTCTGAAGGAGGGCATCTAAACGTGGTCGTGAATGTGTTTGATCAAGCCTTATTGGTTGCTAACTACCAGCCATAAATGGGTACAAAAATCAAAGGGCAGAATATGAATAGGTCAACATTTCAGATGATCTAGTATATGAATGGGTCCGTTTTTTCAAAGGCCAGGTATATGAATGGGGTACGTTTCGAAATACTGGTCCGAACACCCGTACCACAATTACCCCCAAGTTACCCCCACCCCCGAGATGTTTACAATGAAGGCTCTGATCAGATTATGCAAACGCGCAGTCTGATATGGGTCCTTGTATGGTGCATGTTTCAGAAGGTACGTTTTCTCACGTTGCGGTTAGATAACCCAAACTGCATTTACTATTTTCTTATAATATTTAATCATTTATTGCCATCATACAGCTATGGCACAGCTTTCTCAGCAAACACACAACTTCGCAATAACGTCGTAACAACGTCGCTGCAACGTCGTGACGTTGCAGCGACGTTTTAACGACGTTCCTGCGACGTTGTGTGTTTGCTGGGTTACAACTACATAACTGATATTTGAATCGACGCTCTCTCTCTCTCTCTCTCTCTCTCTCTCTCTGTCTGTGCGTGCATACGTGCGTCCGTACGTCCGTGTGTGAGGGTGTGTTTGCATGGCATATACAAGGGGATATCAAACAATTTTGAATCTAACATACCTAACAATGACACATGTGTTTTATAAAGCTTTATTTTACACACTCTCCCTGTGTCGATGAATTTCGTTCACCTCATCATCAAGCCTTTAATAATAAACCCAGCGGGCACATGACGTAAATATAACGTCGCCTCAATGTCGATGCAACGTCACGACGTCTTTAATAATAAAGGTACTTCAGTATCTCATCACGAAAACATACCTATATAATTCTGAGTCCCTTAAACCCCACATTTATATAGTAAAACTGGGGTTTACAGGTGTATACATTATTTTTCTTATTTCTGCTAAAAAAACATAGATTGCGGGTACTCGTTAGAACCGCCTCGGTGAGGCAGTTCTAACGAGTACCCACAATCTATGTTTTGAGCAGAGATATGAAAATATCAGAATTTTTATTTGAAAACTTTCAGTTTTCGGTGGTGAAATTTTCAATATTTTAGAATAGGCGTGTTTCGTAATTTACTGAAGAGTATGTCCATAAAATGTTAAGAACTAATCAATAGCTTCTTGTACATATGATGAATGTAAATTGGGGGTTCTGCGCCACCCAGCCCCTCTTATGGGATTCTATGGGAAGCCCCTCTTATGGGAGTCTATGGGAAGCCCCGCAGGTGAGCGAGTGCATTGTGTGGGGCTATGACAAAACGTTGTGCAATATTTTTTTCTATTTATAGCTTCCGGATCCTTCCGTCCATCCATCCATCCATCCATCTGATGAGTCCGTCCATCCATCCATCCATCCATCCATCCATCTACTTGGCAGCCTGTTTAACAATCTATCAATCGTTCCATCCATTCATCCATCCATCCATATGAAAGCCATTTAGCGGTTCGCCTATGCCATATACCAGAAATACGCGATTGTTGGCCTATATTAGTCCCATCGGAATTTCCTTCAAAATTTCCAGTATCTTTTCTTATCATAAACTGACTGCTTATATGATTGTGCAATTGAAATTCCTGAATAGGATAATAGTATTTGAAATCGTTGTGCAATCGTTAACCTATTTATAGTTCAAGGTTAAATCTAGTATCATGTCATAACAGTCCTCGTATTTCTTGTTCGAACATGTCCGAATCTAATCACAGGTGAGGTGGATCTCATACGAACAAATTCATCATAAATCGTTGTGCAATCGTTAACTTATTTATAGTACAGACAAGTCCAAACAATAGCCTTATTTCTTGTTACTACATGTCCAAATCTATTTACTGGTGTAAAAAAGGTACCGCGGAAATTCCCACACTCGCCTATATAAACTCATCATCTTCACTGCTCTCAGTTTTATCAGCTCATCCACTTAAAATAACTACAACTTATTCGAAATATTTATTGATTCAGAGTGTTGTCGTCTGCTATCAAAGTCTATTGACAGTTCAACAGGTAGCAAAACCAAATAAAACGTAGTTGAAAAACCTGTTGCTGAAACATTTACTCCTATTTCAGCTTATCGCTGGATATCTTAACTGTGTAGTGTTACAATATATTGAAAATACCTGTGCGACATAAATATTATATTTAAAACTGACAGGTGATAGAATAAAAGTTAACATACCATCACGGGAGAAGACTGATAAGTCACTTTAAAGTTTATTCTACGACAGTTACCTTGTTTGGAATATGAATGGAGTTTCATAAAAAAAAAAAAATTCTCCGAGAAGATTTTAATTGAAAGATAGTGCGTAATTGCGTAAAAGCAGTTTGTTTTTCCATCAACAGCTGGACAATGGACGACATTAGAACAGTCAAAGAGCTGAATGCATGGGCTTCTCAGCGAGGCCTGATGAATGATGACCTTGTCAATTTGCGACGGGTGCAACTGATGGCAGATGAAATCAACAATCAAAACGGGAACGATGACAATGTCTGCAATACATGTTGCCGCCGATTTAAAAAGAAAAAACATCTTCTACGTCATAATAAAACTGCGCACACAGAAGCAAAAGACTATCTATGTTCCGTCTGTCCTGCTCAGAGACAATAGCGCAGACTTCCTTAGAAGACACTCGAAAATCCATCTAAGGAAGAGACAACATGACCAGGATGTCAACTATTCTCCTCCGACCAAGCAGATTAGGACAAACCACCATACATGGCTTTCTGTACCTATAGAGGCAAACAGTGCAAAGACCAAAAAGCAATAACATGACTGGAAAGAAAACGATATACCTCCAGCAAAACAAAATCATCATTCAGCGTTGCGTGAAGTATTAAGTAATGTCACGTTAGGAAAGTGCATTTGGTGCACTCAGAATAAGGTTTTACTACCAAATAAGAAGTTTTGCACTACCTGCGGTGACCGAGGCAGAGAATGTAAATGGTGTCACCGTCCATTACCAGAACGGTTCTTCAGTTTAAGGGCAGACATCTGTGACAGATGCATTACCAGACGTCAGAACTGGACAACGCGACAACAGGAGGGCGGTGGAAAAGTAAAAGCTTTAGAAGAAACGGCGCAAACTGAAAGTCTTGAACCCAATGCTGGAAACTTATGGGACATTCTTCAGTTTTTTGTGGAGAATAGGGAACAGATTGAGACAATTCTCACTGATAGACTGTCAAATGTCAAAGGTATGAAATGGTTTATGACTCTGTTTGTAAACTTTGTAAAATATAATCAAAATAACGAAGCTGTATATGCAGAACCCACATTTAGGTCACTTTCGCTCGCTTGCACGAATGTCTCTCAGATTAAAGAGCAAATGGCTGAGGCTTTTCAGCATGTACATAATTCTTACCAAAATTTTGAACGCGATGGGAGTGGCTGGTCTATTGATAAAATTCTCAAGCTGGAAGTGAACACCATTGAATTTGTACCTCTAGAAGGTAGTAGCTATATACCACTACCTGTTAAAATCCAAAAGAAGAAAGCCGTTCTTAATATACAAAACAATGATCACAAGTGCTTTCTTTGGTCGGTGTTAGCATCGTTACTACCCATCAGTCGCAAAGATCACGCAAAACGAGTATCCAATTATGTTCAGTATGAACACGAATTGAAAACACAAGGAACAGACTTCCCCACACCATTATCACAGATACAAGATTTTGAGAAAAAGAATAACTTGTCGATAAATGTATTCGGGCTAGAAAATGATAAAGTTTACCCATTACAAATAACCAAGAGTACTGACATGCCGCACCATGTAAACCTACTTTTATTTTCCAAGGGCGATACAAGACATTATTGTCTTGTGAAGAACCTGAACAGACTTCTAGGTGATAGAACCTCACACAAAGGCCAATCCTTTTACTGTAACTACTGTTTACATGGATTTTCTTTTCATGACCTCATGAAAGAACACTTGCCATACTGCTCTTCACACGGTCCACAAAAACTTAGCTTTCCAAAGTCAGAAGAACAGCAATGGGTGTACTTTAATCACATTCACAAACAACTTGAAGTCCCTTTTGTTATATACGCTGACCTGGAAAGTTTCGTCCAGCCTGTAAGCACGTGCCAGCCAGATCCCAGTAGCTCTTCCACATATGCTTATCAAAAACACGAGCCTTCGGGATATTGTTATCTGGTGAAATGCACAAGCAATGAGCTATCAAAACCAGCTCGGGTGTACAGAGGTCCAAATGTCATAGACAATTTTTTTCAAAGTCTGTTTGAAGAAGAGCAAAATATATGCGACATTTTGAGCAAGTTTGAACCTTTGAAGTTAAGCGTTTATGAGGAAAAATTATTTCAAGAAGCAACGACATGTTACATTTGTGAGAAAGAACTGGGCGCTGACAAAGTCAGAGATCACATGCATTTGCCATCCTATACCTACCGCGGAGCTGCGCATGCAAATTGTAACTTACAGTTTCAGTTCAGGCAAGGTAAACGGTCACAAAATTCGAAGTTTTATATTCCGGTCATTTTTCACAATTTCAGAGGTTATGACTCTCATCTCTTGATGGAATCTGCTGAGAAAATATCAAAAGGAAAAAAGCTAAGCGTGATTCCTAACCACAGCGAAAAATACCTTTCGTTTTCCGTCGGCAACCTGAGATTTATTGACTCTCTACAGTTTTTAAATGAATCCCTAGAAAAATTGGTAGGAAATCTGTCTAAGGAAGGTATATGCAAATTTAAAACACTTGCAAGCCATTTCCCAGATAAAGAGAAATTTGATTTGCTCTTACGCAAAGGAGTATATCCCTACGACTTTGTGTCGTCCCCTGAAATATTTAACAAAACTTGTCTGCCCTCTAAGCGCGAGTTCTACAACAAACTGTCCGATACTGAAGTATCTGAAGCTGATTACCAGCATGCTCAAAATGTCTGGAAGATGTTTATCTGATTTTGCTATATAATAATCAGTTGCAACGGACTTGTTGAATTATAACATTTGGCCTACACACTCTGTATACCTAGTGGAAATTAATAAGGCAATATCTTGTAATATTTGATATCGAGAGATTTCAAGGACATGATTTATTTTCAGGTCCCGTAAACGTATTTGTATACGTCGCCGTGTCTGTAACCATGATGTGGTATCTACGTCGCTCTGTAACTCATCCTCGGTAACCCAGGTGTGACCCATTACGTTACACTCTATGTATGGAGTGTAACGTAATGGGTCACACCTGGGTCACCGAGGATGTCTGTAACTATGATTTGAAGTTTATCCTGGAAGTTGAACCCAATCAAGTACAAAATGGTACCCGGTGTATGGCATGAAGTATACATCCGTTTACATCAACAGGACCAGTACTAGATACCAGTGACTAAAGTGACTAAGTTATTTTATTTTCAATTTTATCAGCATGTTGTAAATTATGAAGCTGACAGCATCCCAGAAACATCTCGGACTTTGAATTCCTAAAATTTTGAAGATTACTTTATTTTTGTTTTGTTAACTTTCTAAATACATGCTTGTTTTTATTTATAAAGTGTTATGTTTATCCTCTGATTGCTTGTGATCGCGTCTAGTCCATCGTCACCGGCCCAACGCTCGTCCATTTACGTAACAGCTATATGATTATATGTAACATAAACTCTATGCAATGAAAAGACTTTTTCGAATAAATCGTTTAATCATACGACAGAAGAATAAGAAGTATAGAAGTTTTTTTTTTGTCTTATTATCTTATATACTTAGCACCATCAGTAGTTTAGACCTATTAAAAAAAGAAAAGAAAATATTTGTTCACTCTCTCTTGTCAATAAGACCTGAAGAAGAGACGAGCATTTTATGATAATAATTCTGCAGTTTATCTGATTCTTAACCGTTGAAATTCTCATTTGCAAAGAATAAATTTGTTCTCTTGTAAATTAATTTTGTTACAAATGAGATACAGTGATACTAGTATGTGAATCCAAAAACTATCAGTAACTGCTTCTTTCATCTACAGTTGAGTTTTATTTCTATGCAGCATAAGGCTATCACTTAAGAAATGATGGTATTCGCAGAATGGCAGATTGGTTTGCAATTATTGCAATAAATTGTGACAAGTTTATAATTCAAGTGGATTTTATAGGTCATTTCATTGGATTTTATGATGGCTCGTTTGGATTAATATCAATTTAATAAAGATATCTACATTTGAAATGCATATATCTGCTTTAAAAAAAGATATCTGCATTCAGATACATATACCTATATTTAAATACAGATATCTGTTTTTCAGATATATATATATATATATATATATATGTGTGTGTGTGTGTGTGTGTGTGTGTGTGTGTGTGTGTGTGCTTTTTTAGAACCTCAGATAACCGTTTTTTCTTTTAATTTTATATCTGTATTTGAAAAACAGATATGTCTAATTAAAATAAAGATATCTATAATTGCCATTTAAATAAAAAAAATTCTGCAATCTATACATGCATTTCTAATACAGATATCTGTATCTATAGAATATAGAGAGATCTGTACTTTAAATGCAGACATCTCTAAGAACCTGATTATTTTCAACTTTTATTTTCAACAAATAATCAACAGTCCCCTGCTCAAGTTTTTGATATGATAAGTTTGGTATATGTTGATGATTAGCCTACTAGAGCTTCCCTTTAACACGGAAGACAGCATGATAGTTCAGTGGTGAGTCCAAAGGCCTCAAGTGCTAGTGGTACGGAGTTCGATCCCTGGCTAGGTGAGAAAAAAAATGGAATCCGAACACGTCTTCCTTTGTGATTTTTAGAGATGCTACAGTAACATTGTGCCGTATTTCGGATTAGGAAATTTGCTAGAGCTGGCCTTTGCATGGAAAGTCAAGTACCTATGTGCAGGTAAAAGAACCATACGTTCGCCTTTGTTAATGATTACTCGTATTCTGCAACCCCGAATGTACCATGTATACCTGCCTAGAATGCTTGAAAAGGCGCATGGCAGCATGTAGAGAAAGAATTCCTGTGATAGTACTGTCCGAATACTGGTTCTCTTAGATGATGTAAAATGTTTATAGAAACACGCGGCAAATGAAGAGTTTTCCAGTGTAAGATAAAATTCGAGAGGCCTCACGCATTAGAAGTGCATTTGCTTGTATAGGAATCAAGGATACGCAGTCGTTAAGGATAACACCACCGAACTTAAAGCTGTCTCTAAACGTCACAGTAGTGCTATCACGATATGGAGGATGTCAACAATCGAAGTGATTAGATTATTACAATCCACGTTCAGAAATGAGAAGTATGCAAGAAAAGGAATCTTTCGTGTGTGACAGGTAGATCCGCCCCTCTAGATCACAGTCTGGCATCACTTGGCAAGCCTTTTGATGCTCGACAGTGACACTCGGGATGGATTTTTTCTGTCTACCCTCACACCGATGACAGATTCCTAAATATAGCATGCCTTCTCTTTCTTTTTGTGCTCCTCTAAAAGGAGCGATGGGTTTGACTGTGAAGAGATGGTGATGAGATATCTTGAGCAGTTTTATTTTTTTTTCTGTCGCCTGTAGAGGCGGGAACTGTGTCGTCTGCCACATTGGTATTTGTAACCAATCGAATGGTGCATATGAAAGTCTTCGACGGTGACACCAGGTTCTTATAAAAGGAGGAAATAAAGATATCTATTTTAACCATCAATACAGCTATTTCTAATTGAAATGCAGATATCTGTATTTGAAATGCAGATATATGTGTTTAATTTAGAAACTCAGATATCCGCATTTCAAAAACCGGTATCTGCATTTCAATTAGAAATGTCTGTATTTTAAATGCAGATATCTGAATTTCAGCTACATACGAGTATTCTCTAATTGAAATACAGATATCTGTAATTAATTTTTCATATAATATTGAACAGAATTACTCCGAACCCGGATGCGTTAGACTTAAGATTTGAGTGCGGGTAGCGATGGTGATAAAACGATGAAGATCGTCATGAATGTTGTAATTTTATTTGTTTCTACAAAAGTACAATAAATAACATGATAGCACCGACAGCCATTTCTGGAGATTGGAATCAAATTAACCTGAAAGAAAGCAATATAAAGTAATCATTACGAAAGCATGCCTATTCAAATATATGGGAAAAAACTGAAAAGTTTCAGATAAAAACTCTGCTATTTTTCATATGTCTGCTCAAAACATAGATTGTGGGTACTCATTAGAACCGCCTCGGTGAAGTGGTTATAACAAGTACCCACAATCTATGCCTTTCAGCTGAAAAAATACTGCATACTCCTGTAAATACCAGATTTACTATATAAAAGTGGGGTTTAAGGGGCTCAATATTATATATGCATATTTTTGTTATGTCGTTATTTGATAAGAAGTCTGCATACAGATGGTAAATTAATAACTCTAAATAAACAGAACAGATCAAAACAGAACAGAAACAATATTCAGACTAAGAACTTTTCAATGTTAAGTCTTTAAGACGAACGATAAACATGATAAACAGAACAGATCAAAACAGAATAGAAACAATATTCAGACTAAAAACTTTTAAGTGTTAAGTCTTTAAGACGAGCGATAAACATGATAACAGGAAAGTAATTCAGCATTTATAATCAAAGTTAACCAAGTGTTGTGCGTCTTTATTTTCCTCTAGTATACGTTACCAAAACATGCCTATTAAAATATACTTAAAATTTTACCACCAAAACTGAAAATTTTCGGATAAAAAAATCTGATATTTCTCATGTTTCTGCTCAAAACATAGATTGTGGTTACTCGTTAGAACCGCCTCGACAAGACGGTTCTAACGAGTACCCACAATCTATGTTTAGAGCGGAAATAAGAAAAACATCAGAGTTTTTTTTTATCTGAAAACTTTTAGTTTTTGATGGTGAAATTTTCAATATATTTGAATAGGCATGTTTTCATAATGCATTTAACTTTTTAAATAAAGTATACCCCTGTAAAGTCCAGTTTTACTGTATAAAAGTGGGTTTTAAGGGGGTCAACATTTTATAGGCATGTCTTCGTGATGATAAAAGCCGTAGAGCACACAGAGTAAGAGTAGACATAAGGAATATCTATTATCCAATACAATCCTGATGCTCAATCTATTTATGCCTAGAATCCTTTAAAAAGGACATTGGCAAACAGTATAGACCAGCTGCGGCGTCTGATCAGGGTCTACACTGCTTGCATTTAGAACAGGAATAAAACATGGTAACAATTGAAACAAAACAGACATTCCTCATATTGAAATGAACATGTCAAAAGAGTAACGGTAGAAATGTCTAATCGGCGTGACTGGGTTATTTTCCATCACGAAAACATACCTATATAATTTTGACCCCTGAAACCCCACTTTTATATAGTACATGTAAAGCTGGGTTTTACAGGGGTATTCGTTATTTTTCTTATTTCTGCTCAAAAACATAGATTGTGGGTACTCTTTAGAACCGCCTCGCCGAGGCGGTTCTTACGAGTACCCACAATTTATGTTTTGAGCAGAAATGTGAAAACTATCAGAGTTTTTTTTTTATCTGAAAACTTTCAGATTTTGGTGGTGAAATTTTCAATATATTTGAATAGACATGTTTTCATAATGCATTTAACTTTTGCGGGGCTAGTGTATCATATCTCATGTGAGTAGAAACGGTCATTATGCTATATAAAGTACATGCAAACAGAGAAAGTCCTGACAAGCTTGCTCTTCAATGGAATGCAAGACAGAGAAGTCCCTGTGTATGTACATGAAATGATTGGAATTTTTACTGCCTGTAGAAGCCGTACATTCGTACAGTAAGGAACTTAGTAAGACTGTATTGACCGATGGCCAGGCTGATCTGGGATGTCCTCATTTGCATTTCGCATTTTTTGCAGTGCGTCGCTAAAATATAAACAGTCGAACTTCAATGGCTAGATCATCTTTGAGACCAAGGAAATTTGTTCCAGACATGGGTAATTTGAACCACGTGGTTACTCATAGCGCCAAGTCAGGAGTTATGAGGATAATTTATATATTGTATAAAATAAAATACACGTTCGGTGTACTAATTAGAATCGCCTATTATATTTCTATGATAAAATAGGACAATTTTCGTATAATATCCCTTAATATTTATTTTCTTGAGCTATCGAGAAACTATCTAGGGAGAAAAAAAACGAGTACGAATCAGCCACGGTAAACGAGCCATCAGTGTTCGAGTCATTGAAGCTGTAATGTAAATGAAAAATATATCCATATCACCTAAGTTGACGAAGCAAGCACAGATCAGCCAGTACATCTTTGCAAGATGATCAGGACCAACAATCTGCCTAGATATAACCTACCGTGCACAAATGAAAGCCTTGATCAGACCACAAACGTATGAAATTCCACCCATCAACCCTTACACTAACTTGACACAGACATATCCAAGATATGGCTTTTGAAGCTCCCGAAGTATGAAAGGGATTGCTAAAATAAAACTTCAAGCTCTCGAGATCAGATTGCGCGTAAGGTCATAAGCGATACGTGGCATTTTCTCCATTACATGACTTAGATAGATAGATAGATAGATAGATAGATAAAACAATACTTACTTGTTAACCGATTGTTGTTGTTGTTGTCGTTGTGCCTGTTGTTCCTCTGGTGAGCAGCAAGATGAAAATTAGGAGGAAAAAGACCATAACTGAAAATAAAAGAAAAAAAATACCACCGTTATCGTATACATCTTAAATATGGGGACACATTTACTCCTTACAACAGAAAAATTTCCAACATTACAGTAAGTACCCTGGATTTTTTTTATAATATATTAAAACCTTTACCTTAAAACTAAACAAAGTTTACTGTCAGCTAACACATTGTAGCCTGGAGACCCGCAAAGAGGTTAGATGGCAAACATTGCAGACCCAGATCAGACGCCGCTGAACGTCTGATCTGGGTCTCCACTGTTTGCAAATAGTTCAATCATTTTTCTCTAGGAAACTGCTGGATGGGTGGCAAACAGTGAAGACCCTGATCACACGTCTACTTCTGTGGCGTCTAATTTGAATCTACGCTATTTGCTCAGATTATTCGGTCCAGATACTTGGGATAAATGCTGCCTACTATATTCTAAACTATTCAAAATCTTCAATAGTGTCACGACCGATCTTATGGTTTCAAAACTTGCCGAATAAAAAGCAAATAGTATGCCTGTCAGCGATAGAATGTCCTGTATTCGTAAATAATATATTAGTTTTCATTTTTATGATGTTACATGGAAAACATCGTTATAAAAAGAATTTGCCAATAATTTTATATTAAATATTGCATATATCAAAAAGTAAAAAAAAAAACTTCTTTCCTTCTTTCTTTCCTTTTTCTTTCTTTCGTCACTATCTTTCCATTATACATCATATAAATTATCATGTAAATGCCATTAGAATACATTACATTCATCTAGCTCCTTGTTTCTTAAGGGAAACTGGCAGACTTTCAAAGAAGACAACTTTGTCAAAATTGATAGAAACAGCTCTGCTAAAAAAAAAAAAAAAAAAAAAGATGCTCCCAATGGGGAGGGGCAAACCCCTTTTTCAGAAGTGGCTTCGTGTATAGGAACACAACCAGGAAGTCACAAAGGTTATCTACCGTGTAA
This sequence comes from Anodontia alba, assembly GCA_964016985.1. Taxonomy (NCBI): domain Eukaryota; kingdom Metazoa; phylum Mollusca; class Bivalvia; order Lucinida; family Lucinidae; genus Anodontia; species Anodontia alba. The sequence continues at coordinate 84,224,826 of OZ024832.1, forward strand.
ACAATGGCAAATTTTATATTGCAATTCATGTGTATCTTATTCTGAGAGTGCCCTGATAGATAATCACAATGACTACTTACAAAGACCACCGTCGCCGATTCCACCAGCTCCGTGCCCTGCCCCATATCCTACTGGTACTGGGACATAGCTTGCACCATAGCTACCGTAGCCACCATAGCTTCCATAGCCGTAGCCTCCCATAGCAAGGGCCATACCAAGGAGGGCGAAGATAGACAAAACTGAGAGGGTTGGGATCTTCATTCTGATCTTCTTAGTTTCTGAAAGAGATAATAATAATAATAATGCTACTACTACTAATAATAATAATAACAACAACCGCACGCTGTGTTTAGATTCGGTACAAATTCTTCAGCACTTCAAAGAAGGCATTTTTTTATCATCGTTTTTTCCCCAAGGAAACGCTACGCCGTTGTCGTGGAGGAATAAGAAAGTATTTATCTCTTGTACTCTGAACCGCAGGAGAGTGAAATTCGGTCAGAAATGCATGTTAAAATGGCCCAAATCGGCTATCCTATAATACGAGCCCAAAATGCATGTTAAAATGGCTCAAATCGCCTATCCTATAAGGCGAGCCGAAAATGCATGTTAAAATGACCCAAATCGACTATCCTATAGGGCGAGCTGGAAATGCATGTTAAAATGGCTCACCGACTATCCTATAAGGCGAGCCGTCTCGCCTTATAGGATAGGCGATTTGAGCCATTTCAACATGCATTTCTGACCGAATTTTAAGCTCCTGTGCTCTAGGCTATGTGAGCCGCGACATGAAAAGCATGTACTCCCAACGAACACTCAAACCAGACAGCGCATACGCCCATTCTGGTTAGAACATTTGTTACTGAAGATGCTTTGCATTCTAACTATCCAAGATTTTGTCAAACTGCGCTTATGACATTGCTGATCTGAATCTTTGCTTGGCGCACAATTTGGGATAAATTTGGAAATCCTCTTATTCCAAATGCATTTCACATCATATGCCAAACCGCATATCGTCGAAAAATAAAAATCATCTGCTTATATCTAAATTTTGCTTTTCACTAGTAACGCATGAAAAATCATTTTCCACACACGTGAATAGCGCCATTGTAGGGCCTCGTTTTGATAATGGTCTGTACTGTTGACATTAAATACAATTTTATATAGTAAATCAACACCAACACGAAATAATCTTTATCATGTATTAACATCAATTTTTTTAAATTAAATACATAAATGTCTGTAAAACATGTTATTAATAATACCTAACCAGACACCCCTTATACAGAAAATGGGCCGGTCTGAAGAGAGAAAGTAGAAGAATCCATTAAGTATAAATGGTTAAAGTTTGTTTGTGTTGAGGTTTTACGGCCAAGTCAACTCAATGGGGTCATGTCGAGCGCGGTCAGTTTACCTAACCACACGTTTACTGGGCAGGCTTAGTCCTCTAAACGGTTAACCAGTATTGTGCACATTCTTTCGCCAGAAACTGACAACTGCCCTTCTTGAATCAGCGGAAGGGAGAGAATGGCCGTAGAAAATTTTTCATGATCAATCTCTACGAAAGAATGTTGCCGACCTCGCGAGGGTTGAACCCGCAACCTCCTGGTTTCCAGTCGGACGGCACATCCAACTGAGCCCCCGAGGCCGGCAAATTGTTAAAGTTTCCTCTTCTGAAAGAGTATTTAGTCCCCTTAATTAATATTATCAAATTTCGGTTTGGTATTGTGTCATAAAAATGATTTTGTCGATACGCACAATGCCTTGTGATTCGATTTGACTCTCTATTTTGGATTAAAGACTTTTTTTGGGTTTTTTTTTGTTTTTGTTTTTACTAAATCTTGCGCAACTGAACACAATTCCTCTATATCCAATGTCCACGATATTTTATGAAACGTAACGTCTAAAAAGCGTATTTTGGACATGTACGCCAAGCGAAGATTCAGATTCGTGATGGCATACAAATTTAGAGAAAATATTTTATTTTTCTAAATAAAATTAAAGTTTTGTTGTTTTTATTTTAAAGATGAAATTCCATGATCAACATAACTGAGGTATGTGCATTTGAAATAGCTATTCAACGCATAACTTAATAAATATATTAAAAGTAAGATAAACTAATGCACTTACCTTTAGTTCCAGAGAAACAATTTTGATATCTTGATCAAAGCTCGCGCTGGTTTTATAATGAAACACTTCCAATCATCTTCATAATATTACGTTTATACCTTCGTTTTGGTCTACTCGATTACTTCCGCTTTTGTCTGGTTGCGAGAATGACCGGAAGGGGTCAACGTAACGTGATGTCTTACTTTTGTTGGAACTGTGTATTCCCCCAATTCCCGCCACTTTATGCGACGGAACAAAACTTATGTCTGCATTAGATTTTTGTTTATCAAATATAACTTGAAATGATATTTTGTCTTCTTGTTGTGGTTTTCTCACTTATTCTGTTTGATTGCGATAGGTGGGCATGGACGGAGCTTCGCAAGATTCTTCTTTTAAATTGATACACGAAGTTTTCAGAGAAAAAAAAAAAACAGCGCAGTTTTCAGAAAAACAAAATAAAACTAAGCAAAACTAAAACGAGGGGATTTGTTTCAACAAACAAAACAAAATAAATAAAAAAAAAAGGAAAACAACAAACAACGAAAAAACCCACAAGAATAAAACAAAACAAACGAACAAACAAAAAAAAAAAAAAAATGAGTTTACTTATAAGAACCACATCGTCTTTGCCGATCATGGTTTCAGATATAACTCATAATCCGTTATTTCATCAGCACTCTTTCATTACAAACCACCAGTGATTGTTCATTGTCTCCGAAATGCATTACATGAGCCGTAACGTCAGAAATCGTACCTTCTGACATGTGCGCACAGCTTTAGACTCAAATCAGCCTGTGCATGTGCGCAATCTGATCGGAGTGTTTGAAAAATGCAATTTGAGTTATTTGAACTGCAACGTGTGCCTTCTGACACGTGCGTCTCATTACGAAAACACGCCTGTTCAAATATATTGAATATTTTACACACACACACAAAAAAAAAAAAAAAAAAAAGAAAAAAAAAAAAATCAAATAAAAAATTCTGGTAGTTCCATATTTCTACTCTCGGCGAGGCGGTTCTAACGAGTACCCACAATCTAAATGTTTTAGCAGAAAAAGAAAACTACATGTACCAGAATGTAATCTGTATACCCCTGTAAATTCCAGTTTTACTATATAAAAGTGGGGTTTAAGGGGGGTCAAAATTATATAGGCGTGTTTTCATGATGCTACGAGGACTCAAATAAGACTTCGCATCCGCGCAGTCTGATCAGAGTCTTCTTTGTCTGCATGTAGAAATTTTGCACAGTTGGCCATCCAAAATGCGCATAGGGAAGATTCTGATCAGACTGCGCGAATGCGCACAGGCTGATCTGAATCTTCGCTGGGCGCATATGGCAGAAAGTAGGTTTTCTAACGTTACGGCTGAAAACATTTAAGGCACAAAAAATAAGAGTATTAAAGAAGAAAACGCTAATAGAGATAATAACAGAATATAGTTGTATGATTTTATTTTTCAATTTTATTTTCTTTTCTGAAAGAGGGCATCTAAACGTGGTCGTGAATGTGTTTGATCAAGCCTTATTGGTTGCTAACTACTAGCCATAAATGGGTACAAAAATCAAAGGGCAGAATATGAATAGGTCAACATTTCAGATGATCTAGTATATGAATGGGTCCGTTTTTTCAAAGGCCAGGTATATGAATGGGGTAGGTTTCGAAAGACTGGTTCGAACACCCGTACCACAATTACCCCCAAGTTACCCCCACCCCTGAGATGTTTACAATGGAGGCTCTGATCAGATTATGCAAACGCGCAGTCTGATATGAGTCCTTGTATGGTGCATGTTTCAGAAGGTACGTTTTCTCACGTTGCGGTTCACATTTACTATTTTCTTATAATATTTAATCATTTATTGCCATCATACAGCTATGGCACAGCTTTCTCAGCAAACACACTTCGCAATAACGTCGTTACAACGTCGCTGCAACGTCGTGACGTTGCAGCGACGTTTTAACGACGTTCCTGCGACGTTGTGTGTTTGCTGGGTTACAACAACATAACTGATATTTGAATCGACGCTCTCTCTCTCTCTCTCTCTCTCTCTGTGTGCGTGCGTACGTGCGTCCATACGTCCGTGTGTGAGGGTGTGTTTGCATGGCATATACAAGGGGATATCAACAATTTTGAATCTAACATACCTAACAATGGCACATGTGTTTTATAAAGCTTTATTTTACACACTCTCCCTGTGTCGATGAATTTCGTTCACCCCATCATCAGGTCTTTAATAATAAAGGTACTTCAGTATCTCATCACGAAAACATACCTATATAATTCTGACTCCCTTAAACCCCACATTTATATAGTAAAACTGGGGTTTACAGGTGTATACATTATTTTTCTTATTTCTGCTAAAAACATAGATTGCGGGTACTCGTTAGAACCGCATCGGTGAGGCAGTTCTAACGAGTACCCACAATCTATGTTTTGAGCAGAGATATGAAAAATATCAGAATTTTTATTTGAAAACTTTCAGTTTTCGGTGGTGAAATTTTCAATATTTTAGAATAGGCGTGTTTCGTAATTTACTGAAGAGTATGTCCATAAAATGTTAAAAACTAATCAATAGCTTCTTGTACATATATCGGGCTCAAAACTTATTGGACATACCCTCATTTTATAGTAAACAATATTTACACATATGAAATACACACGGGTGGTTTATTTCAATATTAATGTGTAGGTGACTATTTTAAAATACAGGTGTGTGTTCAACATTTTCTCGTTAACAGACTACATATTTGGAAATATAAACATATAGATTACAGATTGTATTCACAATAACTGGAATTTATTTATGAGAAATGGCAGACGATTACATGGAAGCTGAAGAAGAATGGGATCGAGAGTGTTTGCTGGATCCAGCCTGGGAAAAACAACAGAAAAAGGTTTACAAAAAACATCTTGAACAAAATGTGGTTTTAGAACTTGTACATATAGAAACGGTGAAGGCCCTGATCTGCATAGGCCAATCAAGGTCTCCACACCGTTCAAGATCTTCACACCGCTCGTCATATTGACTAAAGACGGTGCAACGACGTTTTGTACACGCTAATCCGCAGGGTTCAAATTTAACTTTTTTGACAGCTTGCTAAAATTAGCAAGTGGCATTATTACCTTTCAGCCAACTTGCTTTTTCACCCTTATAAACACTGTTAAATGTGGGTTTAAACCTTAGCACTCTGGGTAAAAATTTCAGCAGACATTTTAAAATATCTTTCTTATTTTTCCCAGAAAACAGGTTTTAGGAGACAGTTTGCATGTAATGTCAAAACCTGTTTTCTGGGAAAAATAAGAAAAATATCGTCATTGCTTTGGGAAAAGAAATTGCAAAACTTTTAGCTTCAATGCCTCAGGTTCCACCAATTACAGAATCTTTCCATCTTGCTAGAATTAGCAAGTGATAAAAATTGCAGCTTGCTTTTTGAGGACATTAACCAGCATTTAGCAAGTTAGCAAGTGCTAAAATTGATCCCTGATCCGACTACGTATTACCTTGCTTCACACACACACACACACACACACAACACAGAGAGAGAGAGAGAGGAGAGGGAGAGAGAGAGAGAGGTCTGCACGCATATATACTTACACGCGCGCGCATACCGCAGGGGCGAGAGAAGACGCTTTTATGCATTATTGGCCTATCAAATTCACACAGAGAGAGAGAGAGAGAGAGAGAGAGAGAGAGAGAGAGAGAGAAGCATGGTTTTTGTTTTGGTTTTAAACTGTCCATCCCCAAAATGCAGTTGGTAAATTTTCATATTGTAATTGGAAAAGCCAAGTATTTCAAAGAGAGTATTTGACAAAACCAAAACTGAAAGCAAACAGTGTAAATCAGTTGCATGAACACAGCGTGAGAAACTATACCGACGGTATGATATGTGCGCCTATCGAGTATGTGCAGTCTGATCACAGTTTTAACGTTCCGCCTGAAGAAGTCTCAGTTCTGTGGTTGTTCACAGAGCGCCGAGTGAAGACTGATCTGATAGCGCGGGAGCGCATTCTAATCTTTTTTTCTCTATATATTCTGCAGCCTCATTTTCTGAGTATTACTCGCAGGTCTGTCTGGGTAGAAACAGTACTTAGCAATGCGTCTGAAGTGTTTTGCTCAAGGACACAACACTTGGTGCTCGCTGGGTCGAACCCGCTCACTATTGATCTTGAATCCGACGCGTTACCACTGCACCGCAGCGCTCCAATGCTAAGTCTTTGCTGCGGCTTGCATGTCATAAGCTCCATCCCAGCTAGCATTCTAGGTAAATCTACATCGGGCCGTCATCGGCCCGTCAGCTACTCTGACGGGCCGATGACGGCCCGATATAGGTTTACGTAGAATGCTGACTGGGATTTTCTCTCCTTACGGTTCACATATTTTCCTTTCAGACTTTCATGGCTTGGTGTAATTCGTATCTAAGGAAGAAAGGAACGCACATAGAGAATATAGACGAAGACTTCCGGAATGGTTTGAAGCTGATACTTCTTCTTGAAGTCATTTCAGGCCAGTGTTTACCCAAACCAGATCGTGGTAACATGCGCTTTCACAAAATAGCCAATGTAAATAAAGCTCTACATTTTCTAGAGACAGAAGATGTGAGACTGGCAGGCATTGGTGCAGAAGGTAAATACAGTTGACTCTCGTTATCTCCACCTCGCTTATCTCGAATAACCGCTTATCTCGAAGTGAAAATCTTGTCACTGCGTACAGTGAAAATCTAACAACAGGTAAAAATATTGTGGAAAAGAGGAGAAATTGCTCCTAAGGAGCAATACCCTCCTTTCCACAATATTTTCAATATATCTCTAACGTCAAGAGTCCAGTCACATATATATTTGTTAAATGTGGTCGTTCGAATTATTTTTTCCTCAATTCTGCAAATCTGATATGTCGAGGTACGGATATCAGTAGTATACGATGCCATCCTATACTACTGATATCTCGAAGTATTTTAGTTAGTCCCTGGAATTCGAGATAACGAGAGTCGAATGTACAGTTTCCATTACTCCATGTTGCTTTCCGAAAGCACCAAGCACTATGATATTCTTGAAGATTGTCACATTAGCTACTTTTTATAAAACCTTTTTTTATCATCTAAAATGCTATTTCCGGATGAAAACTAGATGCCTCGACTTTCATTACGCAAACATGCCTATTCAAATATATTGAAAATTTTACAACCAAAAAAGGAAAATTTTCAGATAAGAACTTCTGATATTTTCCTTATTTCTGCTCAAAACAAAGATTGTGGGTATTCATTAGAACCGCCTCAGCGAGGCGGTTCTAACGAGTACCCACAAACTATGTTTTTGAGCAGAAATAAAAAAATAATGAATACCCCTGTAAACCCCAGTTTTACTATATAAAAGTGGGGTTTAAGGGGGTCAAAATTATATAGGCATGTTTTCGTGATGGATACAGTTGCTTCTAAAATCTCATATTCAGTGCATTATTAGAGAACATAGCGTTTAAGAATGTAGTTTGCTAACAAGGCACGTAGCAAAGTTAGATCAGGGGAGCTAACTGCTTTATCAGTTGAATATGGTTATCATATAACAGTTTTAAAATATTGTGGCATATTTATATTTGCATATATTTTCTCGTCAAAATGTAACATTAACTTTACAGTGGGTTTCTTGATTCTTTGAAAGCACATACAGTGTGTATATTCATTTCTAGCATATTTATGAATTTATTCGGCATCAAAAATATCCTGTACGTACACTTTGGACATAGTCTTGTTTACTGCTTGTGTTTAGGATGAAATATCTGGTTCTATAACTGTTGGTTCTTGGGGCTATTCATCCGTTGTTTGTTGCTTTTGTTTCAGACATAGTGGACGGTAACCGAAAGTTAACGCTTGGTATGATTTGGACAATCATTCTTAGATTCTCAATTCAACAGATTCACGTAGAAGGTGAGTAGGGAAGTAGGGGAAAGTCATCGTCAGATCAATAGTTAAGAAGCCACATTTTTACAGTATACTCTAGAACTGAGCTAATAATGAAGGCGATCTAAGTAAAACAAGTAGCTCAGGGTTCACACACGTCAGGGAAATGTCAGGGAAATTTAATCTTTTTCAAGGTCAGGGAATTGTCAGGGAATTCTGTGATGTGTCAGGGAAAAATGAAATTTTGCAAAATTGTCAGGGAAATGTCAGGGATTTTACATTTTAACCTGATGAAGCTGGAATGTTTCGTCCCGATGTATCTTTTTTTGCTAAATTCATAAAATTTTCGGCTCCAGTACTGTCAGGGAAATTTGAATTTGTGTCAGGGAAATGTCAAGGAATTGTCAGGGAATTTTGGTCGGTCCTAAATGTATGAACCCTGTAGCTGTTAACAATCTTTATCAGTCTTTATGAATTCGTATCAGTACTGTTTTATTGGTACTTCTGTGCTCATATCAGTGCTGGTGTCATTACTTAGAAGCTGGAATCAGTACTCCGGTACTAGTATCAGTATTTTCAAGTAAGGCTGGCTAAACAGAGCTGAAAGGATAATCGATTATCCGTCCTGCCATTGCGATTGATAATCGATTAGTAATCGCTGAAGATTTGACCATAATATTACCTGTTTGAGCATGACCCTATCATCTGTTATTTACGCTGGGCTGGAGCCCGGCGTATCTGTTTGAGGTTGCTTTTGTAAAATGTGTATGCATTCGGAGAACATCGGTTTTCTTCCAGTTTTATGGGGTTCTTAGTGGGGTTATATATAACTATTCACCCTCCCATATTTTTTTATTGTTATTATTACTCAAAGTCACACTTTTGCAGCAGAGAACTGTGCTATTGGTAACATAGTGAAATAAAAAATGGGAAGTACTGTGTAGAATGAATGTAGCAATGTGGGTTTTGCTCATTTAAAAGAGAAATAAGCAATTTTCTCGTAGGAGCCCCAATTTGACCATTCGACCCGAAATGAGCTCGTTGCTGTCAATATTCAATATTCGTACACGTTTGAATTTATTCATTTCGTTTTTTTTTTTTTTTTTTTGTTTTTTTTTTTTGTCGTACTACAAAAAAGAAACAAAAGATATTTTTCTTTGTTTACGATTGGAAATATGCATTCTCAAATCGAACGGATTATAAGCTGGTTTAATAATACAGTTTAATTTGATATTCAGCCATGGAAAGATTTGGGCCGAAAGAAAACGTTATGAGTGGAGAAAAGAACGAAACACTGCTACATAGAACAGAATAGAATAGAATAGTATTTTATTTACTTCGCAGCTCTTTCTAATACTAAATGCTAGGGCCCAGTCTATGTAGCAGTCAAAATTAGAGTATCGCCCCCCACCCCCATTCCCCCTTATAGATGATATCGGATATAGTATGTTCGGCCTAGGCTATGGATGGCGACATGTAATTATGTATGCGGGCTAGAAAACAGACGATCAAAGTTGATTTTTTTTTACATAGCTCTGATAACGTCTATAATGTTTTTATCATTGAGTATTGCGATAATTAATATAATTACAACCTTGCATAAATTATAACATTTTTTCACTATACTACGATCTATAGGGGGCTAAGTAATGCATGATAGAGTAGTTTCCCGGCGTATTGATGCTTTGCATCAATGTTTTCTTGTACTTTATTGTATGTATTTTGTCAGACAGGCCTGAGCAAACAGTGTAGACCCGGATGAGACGCCGCAAACGCGGCGTCTCATCAGGGTCTACACTGTTTGCCACTCACCTAGCTATTTTCGACACAAAAGTGGGAAGTAAATTGGACGGTCAAATTTTAGATAAGGTATGGTGAGGTGTCTGAATACTAAGGGTAAATACGGTAAAGTAACAAACACATAAATTAAATGATCGATTATTAGCAAATCTGTAATGATAATCATTTTTGTGGAATTTATCGATCAATTAATCGATTATCCGATTAATCGTGCCAGCCTTAGTATTTTGGTACTTCTGCCAAATCTTGAAGGATGCTATGAAGTAAGCTTTTCGTCTACTTTCGCTAAGAAATTTCTAAATATGTTAGAAACAAGAAGTTATTTCTAGCAGGTTTTGGATTTCGCTGTTTTCGTCTATTTATGTCGCCACCAGTTTTATTTTCAGTCGTTGTGGTTTTAACCCAGCGGGCACATGACGTCTATACAACGTCATCTCAACGTCTATGCAACGTCATGACGTTGCATCGACGTTGAGGCGACGTTGTATAGACGCCATGTGTCTGCTGGAAATGCTGTCGATGAAGTTAAAATCAGAAACGCACGTGTGTCAGAACACTGAAACTGATACGAACATTTTATTTTATTCACTTCTAGAGTCCACGGCTAATGAAGGACTGTTGCTATGGTGTCAGAAGCAAACGGCTTCATACAAAAATGTCAATATAAAAAATTTCCATGTAAGGTAAGAAAGCGCAAAACAGAACTCACCTTCCTGCTACGATTGAAAACAAGGTTTGACATTTGATTATGTCTCCGAAAAAGTAAGTCTATAAATGTGCACAAAAAACAATGCAAAAAAAAAAACAAAAAAAAAAAACAACAACAAAAAAACAAAAAAAAAAAACAATGCAAAATAATAATAATAATAATAATAATAATAATAATAATAAATGTCGTTTACTGATATTCAAATATGGCAGGATATCGAATAGCTTTGACAGATTATATTAAAAAGGACTTTTAGTGTCCACGAAAACGAAAAAAAAAACAAAAAAAAACAACAAAAAAACAAACTAAGTTCAGCCTTTTTGTTGGGACCTTCGCCGGTTCCAGGCAATCAGAGAAAGTGATGATCCGTACTGCTTTCTGTTTTTGTTCTCGTGTGTCGTGCTTTGTTAGTGAACAAGTTTGAGATCATAACTTAAATATTGTTTGACCTTGAAGGACCTACGTGCAAGGACGCTCTGAGACATACGTTGGCATGTCTGGGCTGGTTTCCCACCCGCGTGCAGAATTGTGTATATCCGTCGTCGACGACAAAGAAGACATAATCAGAGTATAACATAAAATAAATTCATAATTTGTAACAATACATTTACTTTATTACATTGGATATATATAAATATATTTAACAAAATTCCGTAGTAATTTCCATCAGATAAAATATAGTATTTAAACACTTAAAATTTATTTGAATATCAATTGTTGTGTAAACACACATACCTTATATCTACTCAGGCGTAGCAGAGCGGAGCCTGAGGTATTTCTCCTATACAGACTGGGTCTAAGCTATTTTAAGGATTTAAAATTATCTTTATTTGGAGAACTACTAGTTATAAAGTGGAATTGAATACTGCACGTTATAAGTATAAACATGCGTTAAGGACGAAAAAGTTTTTTCGAATATCATTATATGTGTAACACACATACCTTATATCTACTCAGGCGTAGCGGAGCGGAGCCTGAGGTATTTCTCCTTTATAGAATGGGTCTTAGTGTAAAGGAATTATTTTTTTCTTTATTAGGAGAACCATTGAATATGAAGTAGAATTGTGTTCTGCACATTAAATACAATATTGTATATCAGTAACATAAATAACACTTTTATACCCAACATGACAAGCATACATTTTACACATTATGTTAATGTATAATTTTGCAGTGCCACAAGGTGGCATTATTGCCTTGTAACATTATTAATGCCACTATTAATAAAAATCATGACAGCAGTGGCACACACATAACCAGTACTTAGCATTTTTAGTTTTATATAATAGATATTACTTAAGAGTGATCCATACTGCTTTCTGTTTTTGTTCTCGTGTGTCGTGCTTTCTTGTTTGACTGCAGGCATTGATCACATCGTTGGGGAAGGGGAATCTGCTTGTTTTTTCTTCTTGTTTCTTTTTCTTTTCATTGGTTTGTTAAGCGTGTGCTGTCCGTCGTAATTTGTGTTTTCTTCCTCTTAGTGTCATTGATAGGCTATATTCTGTGAAAAATCCGTCCCGAGGATCACTGTCTGGCATCACGAGGGACGGATTTTTCTATCTACTCCTCATACCCGTGATAGATTCTTTTTCTTGCACACCTTTCATTTCTGAACGTAGACTTTTAAATAACGCAGTCACTTCGATTGATGACGTCCGCCATATTGTGATGGCATTACTGTGGCGATTAATGACGTCATGACGTTCAGTGACGTTAACCTTAACGATGGCATACGTGACGTCCATTGCAACCAGTGCATATCAAACACGTGACAATTCTCGATTTTGATCTTACCCTGGGTGGGATAACCTGGATAGGATAAGAATTTCTATCCCATGGATTTCCTTCTCTAGTGTGCAAGAAACGTTTTGTACGTAAAAAAGTATGCTAGGAGTTTGTTTTGTCATTTTTTTCCTCATCACTTAAATGTTTGTTATCATATGACGTCGATATTATTCAGACATTATTTTATATATATATATATATATATATATATATATATATATATATATATATATATATATAAAGAATGACCACACGTTACATAACACTTGGGTTCTAGATGGCCTGTGTGTTACGTCATCACGCCGTCCCTGTTGTGTTTTCTGTTGAAGAACGGTTTAGCTTCCACGGCGATAAAACACAGTTAAAAAGTTATATGATAAACAGAATTTTACATTCGTAGTCGTTTCATATGAACTTAATGAATCTAATCGAAAGCCGGTTTCATAAATGTTATATGAAATGACCACGAATTCATCACGAAAACATACCTATATTTTGACCCCCTCAAACCCCACTTTTATGTAGTAAAACTGGGGTTTACAGGGGTATACATTATTTTTCTTATTCTGCTCGAAAACATAGATTGTGGGTACTCGTTAGAACCGCCTCGTCGAGGCGGTTCTAACGAGTACCCACAATTTATGTTTTGAGCAGAAATATGAAAAATATCAGAATTTTTTATCTGAAATCTTTCATTTTTTGGTGCTAAAATTTTCAGTTTATTTGAATAGGCATTTTTCCGTAATGTTAACATCCTCTATATCTTGAGAATTTATATTTTGTCAGTTCAAAAGTAAAGAAACAACTGTATCACTACCTCCGGCTTAGGCGTTGGCGTCTATATTTATACCCCCGGCATACGAAGTATGCTAAGGGGGTATATAGTTTTTGTCTTTTCTGTGTATGTGTCTGTCTGTCTGTCGGTGAGTTAACATTTATTTTGTGTCAAAGATTTCTCAAGAACTACTATACCTAGAATCTTGAAATTTAGTACACATAACAAGTATGACTAGTTGTAATGTGGGAAAGAAAATAGGGGCTGTGGGGTCAGGTCATCTAGAGTTATTTCCCTTTGTTGTTCTGGCTATTTGCAAATGCCAAAACATTGAAACCATGTTATCACTGATGGCCATGGCCGGGGGTATTGGTGAGCATATGCTCACTTCATGGTCTAGTTGTTAAAGGTTTAATATAATGGCCAAGGTCGAGATAAGAAGATTTATGTTAGCCAGTCTTTTACAGTTTGAATGTGTCCATAATAGATGAAAAATATCGTTCCTTTTAACATATGTCTCACTAGTATCTTCGAGCCCAAAGCTGGACAATTTTCACTGTGAACATATGCTAAACTTGAAACAAGATAATACGATATTTCTATATTAAACATAGTCTTGTATGGTACACGAAAAAAGTTTAATATGGTATAGTTAGTATGGTTGTGTTTGGTGTATCATGGTTGAAAAACATCTTAAACCCTCTAAACTGTGCAACAACCGAATCTAACTGTCTTTTTAGCTGACTTATGCTCACAGCATCACGAAAACACGCCTATATAATGTTGACCCCCTTAAATCCCACTTTTATATAGTAAAACTGGGGTTTACAGGGGTATACATTATTTTTCTTATTTCTGCCCAAAAACATAACCGAGGCGGTTCTAACAAGTACTCACAATCTGTGTTTAGACCAGAAGTATGAGAAATATCCGAATTTTTATCTGAAAATTTTCATATTATGGTGGTTAAAATTTTCCGTATATTTGAATAGGCTTGTTTTCGTAATGGTATTAACCCCACAATTCAAAGTCCAGGGTTTGATTGAGGTTCTATCACATTTGTAGATGGCTATTTGTCTTCTTACGATAGCATTACTTTCATCAGACGTTTATTTGTCCTTCAGTTTCAAAGACGGTCTAGCCTTCTGTGCGTTGATACATAGTCATCGTCCGGAATTAATGGATTACCATAGTTTAACAAAGGTACGTCTTGTATACATATAAATCAAATAACGCGGAAATGGAGAGCCGTACGAGACTGCACGAATAGCCTTGGTCCGTACAGACTTCTACTACTAGCCGTACGGGGTGGCTCACTAACCATACACCATGTTATTTCTACAGTGACCGTACTACGATTATATTAAAAACAAGACAAAATATTTAGACGTAAACGTCTAAGTACCGGCGCAAATTTTGTTCATGTTTACTTAGAAATATGGGACACGGGTATACTTAAGTTTAATAAATTTTCAATGTAATAGGTTAAAAAGAACAACAATGTGATTCTTTAATGTATGCTTTATTAAGGTTTATGAATTTTCTTGATCAAGCAATATGCGAATCCTAGTCATATTGTGATCTCCACGAGATTTAGTTTGAACATTATTATTTAAAAAAAAAAAAAAAAAAAAAAACTTGCCAGAACTTAAATAAGTTACCAGCTCTTATCTAGAAGCTTATTTTAGCATGCGTAAGATATGAATATGTTTTAACTTTTTAAGTATGGATCACAAGTCATACATGTAGTCAAACTTACCAAATATGGATTGCAGGTCATATTCAAACTTACCAAACTGCGCTCTGCGCTAATCGAACACTTCTCCATACATAAAAATCCAAAGCTATATTAAGAGACCGGCGCGATTGGCGCGCCGGCCAATTATGCAGTTGTATATGAATCGGCGGAGGAGAAAAGGTCCTTAGAACATGCGAACAGTGAAGATCCAGACCAGCCTACGCATCCGCGCCGTCTTGTCAAGATATTCGCTGTTCGCCTACCAAACAAAGGGACCTTGTTGAAGATATAGGACTATTAGCGAAGATGTTTACCAGACGCATGGCTGCGTAAACTGGTCTGGGGCTTCATACAGGCCTTAAGGGCCTCTTTGTTAGTCGGCGGCCCATATACTTACAATGAAACTAGTGATGCAATAAAATAATGATTATATAAAAGTTAGTAATCATACGCTGTCCGTCCATATGCAACATATTTTTGTATTCTATTTTGTGCATTTTATATATGCAGTGCATATCACATCATACGTTGTGTATTTTACATAATATGCAGTGTAATCGGTGCAAAATATACAGTTGACTCTCGTTATCTCGACCTCGCTTATCTCGAATAACCGCTTATCTCGAAGTGATTATCTTGTCCCTGCATAAACATGAAAATCTAACAACAGGTAAAAATATTGTGGAAAAGAGGAGAAATTGCTCCTCAGGAGCAATTTCTCCTCTTTTCCACAATATTTTCAATATATCTCTAACTTCAAGAGTCCAATCACATATATATTTGTTAAATGTGGTTGTTCGAATTAATTTTTCCTCAATTCTGCAAATCTGATATGTCGAGGTACGGATATCTCGAAGTATTTCAGTTAGTCCCTTGGAATTCGAGATAACGAGAGCCGACTGTAATTGAAATTTCCCAAGAAAGGCCACAATCACGAACCACAGCCTTCCTGATTCACGGAAAGGGGTCTGTATACACTTGATAGATTTTTCTCCGTTTTCAGCCAAGGGAGGCAACTTTTGGCACTCCCTGTTTGCTTAACTGTATGGCAAGCCCCTTCTGAAAATGGGTCTATTCTACAAGGAAAAACATTGCTTCCTCTGGGAGCAATGTTTTCCCTTATAGAGCAGATCCCTTTTCAGAAGGGAACAAAACAATTTTCACAGGGTTGCCTCCCCTGAAAGTGTATCCATTCTTATTTACCCACTTACGTATAATGTCCTAGGAAGTAGATTGTTACTTACTAATGTTTCTCTGGAGGGATGTGCTTCGTGATAGTGGCCTTTCTTGGTGACTTCATTTATATTTTTATTTTCTGATTTTAGGATAACCCGTTAGAAAACTTAGAAAAAGCATTCTATATTGCTGAACAGCGTTTTGATATACCAAGAATGTTAGAGGCCGAAGGTAAGGTTTCCTTTTCGTGAGTACTGCCACTCTTAAAAGACCAGGGTGTTTCTGTAACGCAGATAATATTTCCTTAATTAAACAAAAACACCAACCAGAATGCGCAGTCGATGGGGCGCCATTGCAAATCCCCACGCACTTTGCTAATGTTGCTAATAGCATGACGGACGGACTTGCTCTCCTACACCCTTACCATGAAGGGAGGTCATATAGCAAGTTTGGTTAAATTACACCCAGTGGTTTAGAAGATAGACTGACGCACAGATGGACAGACGCCGGACGGACGGAAAAGTAATGTTGCTCTCGCACACCCTAACCATGAGGGGAAGTGACGTAGCAAGTTTGGTTGAATTCTGCCCAGTGGTTTAGGAGGAGATAGCGTGACGGACAGATTGACGGACGACAGACGCACGGAAAAATAATGTTGCTCTCGCACCCCTAACCATGAGGGGAAGTGATGTAGCAAGTTTGGTTGTATTCCGCTTAGTGGTTTAGGAGGAGAGAGCGTGACGGACAGATGG
Source organism: Anodontia alba (assembly GCA_964016985.1). NCBI lineage: Eukaryota > Metazoa > Mollusca > Bivalvia > Lucinida > Lucinidae > Anodontia > Anodontia alba. Next base: position 84,241,555 of record OZ024832.1, read on the forward strand.
ATGGACGACGGACGCACAGGCGGACGCGCGCACAGAAAAATAATGTTGCTCTGGCACAACCTTACCAAAAGGGGAAGTGATACAGCAATTTTGGTTGAATTCCGCCCAGTTGTTTAGGAGTAGCTAGTATGACAGACAAATGGACGGACGACAGACGCACGGACGGACGGACGCACAGAAACAACGTTGCTCTCGTACACCCTTACTATGAGGGGAAGTGATGTAGCAAGTTTTCTAGAATTCCGCCGCGTGGTTAAGGAGGAGATAGCGTGACGGACGGACGGAACGACGGACGGATGAAGGCGTTAACAATATCCCCACGCTTAAAAACAAAATGGGGGGTTATCTAGTCTCAAAAAAGACAATGGCCATAATCATTACGAAAACACGCCTATTCAAATATATATTCAATTTCACCTCCAAAAACTGAAAATTTTTCAGATAAAAAATTCTGATATTTTTCATATTTCTGCTCAGAAACATAGATTGTGGGTACTCGTTAGAACCGCCTCGGTGAGGCGGTTCTAACGAGTACCACAAACTATGTGTTTGAGCAGAAATAAGAAAAATAATGTACACCCCTGTAAACCCCAGTTTTACTATATAAAAGTGGGGTTTAAGCGGGTCAAAATTATATAGGTATGTTTTCGTGATGAGCTGGCAGTATGTTATGTCCTATTACAGGATGTTACTCTGGTGACAAATTTAACATGGCTCATTTATCTGGGCAAACTTTGTGCGCTAAATGAAGATTGACATCGTCACAACTCATGTTAATGGAGTTATTATGAAGCTATGTTTGTTTACGCTACCCGCTTCCCTCTTAGGAGCATACAGTGTTCGGATACGACATTATATTTTAACGTCCGTACGACTGTACGAACGCACGCCCATATCTGTGAAAGTAGAAATCTAGAACTGTCATGCAGTATGGTTAAATTTGTTGTATGTTTGTCTTTGAAATTGTTTCACACTTACATTTAGTAGAAGCGCATTCACATCTTTTTTATTAAAGACCTGTGCTGTCCAACTCATGCACCAGGATCCGGCCCTGGGTGGCAAATAAAGGTCAAAATCTAGAAGTAGAGTATTTCAAACATCTAGCAATCTGATTATTGATGGACAGTGACAACGGCTTCTGATTGAAGAGGCTGCCCGTAGCTGACTGGGTTGAACATTTGACTGCGGTGATGGGGGTTGTGAGTTCGCGTTCACATCAAGAAAACATGCCTATATAATTTTGACCCCCTTAAACCCCACTTTTATATAGTAAAACTGGGGTTTACAGGGGTATACATTATTTTTCTTATTTCTGCTCAAAAAATAGATTGTGGGTACTTGTTAGAACCGCCTCGGTGAGGCGGTTCTAACGAGTACCCACAATCTAAGTTTTGAGCAGAAATATGAAAAAATATCAGAGTTTTTTATCTGAAAATTTTCAGTTTTTGGAGGTGAAATTTTCCATATATTTGAATAGGCGTGTTTTCGTAATGAGCTCAGGCCATTGCTTGAAAACCTCTTTCGGTTTACCCAGCATTGAATGGGGGAAGGTTACAGCACAGTGAAAGGAAAGGATTGTGCCAACCTTCCATATGCGGTTGCCCAAGACACAGTGGGCTCTAACTCTCACCTCCCCACGGCCGCCAGGCTATGGGGCACATATATCTTTCTTTACATTTACTGTTTATATTATTAATTTCACAGACATGGTAAACTCGTCCAAGCCAGATGAGAAGTCTGTAATGGCCTATGTTTCTTCATATTATCACGCTTTCTCAGGAACGAAACAGGTAAGATCACCTTCCAAAACGATTTTAACGCTTTGCATGCTGGGTACAAATTTCAGCAGACGACATTTTGATAAAGTTTTCTTACTTTTACTAGAAAATAGGATCTGACATTTCATGCAAATTGTCTCCTAAGCATGAAGTGTCAGATCCTATTTTCTAGGCAAAATAAGAAAAATAAGTGTTAAAATAGGTATAGAGATCCGCTTAACGCTTTCAACAGCCGACAATTTAAGATATATTTTTCTTATTCTTTCTAGAAAGTAGACTTTGACAGGTCATGCAAATCGTCTCCCAAATGCGCCCAATCCCCTTAAATAACTTCTACCAGTCTATGGGCATATTCAGCAGACATAGACTGGTCAAGGCTAAGGTGACTTGGTACACTTGGTAAAAATGACGCCTATTAGAAGGGAGATAACTTTTGAGACTTCTGTTTTGCTTTCCTGCACGCAAAACCCGCTTCTAAAAAAGGGTCTACTCTAAAATGAAAGAATGTGCTCTCCTTGTGAGGAAATATTAATCTTTAGAGTAGAACGGAGGGGGACAAATAATACATTTTTTGAACTTTGCCTTGCCTCCGGACCCTCCCCCCCCTCCCCCCCCCCCCCCCAACCTCCCCGCTTCCCCTGTGCACAAATAAAGAGCCGAAACATAGCAGTAAACACATAACGTCCCATGAACGTCATTTCGACATTACTGCATCGTTACGTCGTTACTGTGACGTATTCTGTTTGTTGAGATAGGTCACATTTTTATTACATTTTGATAATAAAACCTAGAAACATATTCCAGGTGTTAAAAAAAAAGACAGCAATATCTGATCAGGGTTTCCATTGTTTTCTACTCATTTAGCTGAATTTTGCAACATAAGGACTAAGTTTGCCCAGTAAATTGTGGTTAGACAAACTGACCGCGCTCGACATGACCCCATCCGGTTGATGGGCCGTAAAACCTCAACACAAACAAACAGAGACTAAGTATAATGTCACGCTTCACATATTAGAAAATATTGGAAACAAATTTAAAGAAATAAAGGTTTGGGACTCTTTAGAGTAAATACAGTACATATTATCTTTTTCTTATTACGAAAACACGCATATTCAAATATATAGAAAAATTCACCTCCAAAAACCGAAAATTTTCAGATAAAAAACTCTGATTTTTTCATATTTCTGCTCAAAACATAGATTGTGGGTACTCGTTAGAACTGCCTCGGAGAGGCAGTTCTAACGAGTACCCACAATCTATGTTTTTGAGCAGAAATAAGAAAATTATTATATAACCTTGTAAACACTAGTTTTACTATATAAATGTGGGGTTTTAGGGGGTCAAAACTATATAGGCGTATTTTCATGATGTGCTGAATTTTATTTCCAATGAGTGCTCGCCTTTTGGACAACGTGCAGCCAAAATATAAGCGCCCTTCCATTACCGTATTTACCCTAAATATTCGGACACCTTGAATTTTTACCATACTTGTTTTGAACTTTGACAAGTTCATTTTACTGCCTGTTGATATTTCTAGAAACTGCTAGATGAGTGGCAAACAGTGTAGACCCTGGTTAGACGTTGCAGAACGCGGCGTCTGATCAGAGTATACCTTTAGATTTTGGGCATGTCTGACTGAATAATAATCAATGTAAATCGGCCTCGGTCGCTCAGTCGGATGCGCGTCCGGAAAAATTCTTTCGTTCAGATTGGTCATGGGCCGTAAAACCTCAGTACAAACAGAGTAATAAGGATAAATATGACAACAAGCGGCTTCCTTCCATTACGAAAACATGCCTATTCGAATATATAGAAAATTTCTCCTCCGAAAATTGAAAATGTTCAGATAAAAAAACTCTGATATTTTTTTATATTTCTATTTAAAACATAGATTGTGGGTATTCGTTAGAACCGCCTCGTCGAGCATAAGTAAAAAAAATAATACGTACCCCTGTAAACCCAAGTTTTGCTATATAATATGGGGTTTAAGGGGATCAAAACTATATAGGCGTGCTTTTGTGATGTATTTCAGTAATTGTATCACGCTGTTCAACTTATAGGACGAAATTGATCACGTGCTGATCGTAAAAAGCGAACTTCTGAGCAGGTGTTGATTCAGGTTCTAAGCAGGTGCTGATTGAGGTTTGTAAATTTGTGTTAATAAACCGTGGATACTCTTATTGCCAAGTTAACTACATTTTTAACTTTGTATCTTAACCTTTTTTCGGATTTGGGCGTTTTTCATAAGTTACAAAAAGACGCTCTTTCAAACGTGTGTCTTATTTTCGCAGCACTGGACTTTTTTTTTCAACTTGACACATTTTAGACTGGATACACTACCCCACAATATATATTAACCCTTAAAGCGCCAATCACAACTATTGTCGTCTGCTTTGTTTTCTGCTGGTTACTTTAAAAGTCACTTCTGCAAACAGTGTGGACCCAGATCAGACTGCTCCTTTAGGAGCAGTCTGATCTGGGTCCACACTGTTTGCCTATATGCAAAATGTAAGTTTGAAAAGTTTGCAAGAAGATGCAGCAGACGACATAAGCAGACGACATTTTCAGATGCAGATTTTCTTGGCGCTTTAAGGGTTAAAAAGAGTCAAATTTCAATTTTAGGTATGTTAGATTATATGTGATTTAGATGTTCCAAGAGAAAAAAATGCCCATCTATTTCAAACAGTGGAGACCCAGATCAGACGCCGCATTCTGCAGCGTCTGATATAGGTCTACACTGTTTGCCAAGTACCTTTTTTGTAAGGGAGATCTCCAGACTAAAATGGGTTAACCCTGGTCCTGATGAACCCGGATATACCCTGACTTTGCAAAAAGTGTAGATCCAGATTAGTTGGCCTCTTCACTGATCTGGATCTGCACTGTTTGTCATTAACAGCCTGAATCAAGCAATCTGATTGGCTGAAAATAAAAAGTGGGCGTGGTATCTTAATTTATTCATCATGGCAAGGAATAATAATCGGGCAGCGTAAATATGATGGGGCTAATACCTATACATGCATTATGGGCCTCATTTTCCATTTCAGAGCTGTAGTACTGTCGCTGAAGAAGCGTGAACTGAAGTGAGGCCCAGCGAAGGGGACCCGAGTACTTTTTCATATGTGAATAATGAAACTCAAGACTACTGTCCTTTCGACATCGCTCGGAAAGACGTTGTTTGCTTGGCGTTTTATCTTAAATGAAAATATTTTGTTCTGATTGACTATATCTTATCAGAAACCATTTGTCTTTTCTGTTTCTGTGTTTTGTTCTCAAATATGTACCCTAAAATTAAATTTATCGCCAAAAATTAGTCTGACCTATGCGATTTCTATAGTAAAGTGATTTTTTGAAATTTTTGTCTTAGTAAATATTTTTTACTTTTCTTTGCTGAATTTGAATTATTGATGTTTCACAACAATATTGTGAAAATTTCAGAAAAATTGAACAAGCAGAACTTGTTGAAAAACTGCTTCCAATTTATCTACCCTACAAATTTCTGCATAATTTTCATTCATTTTTACTATGGGAAAAAGGGAAAATTTTGGATTTTTTAAAAACCACTGACTAGAATAAAACTTTTTGCACAGAGGTAGTTACGACAAATGGTTTTGCATTAAATCATGACAAATGTTTGCAAATTTACTTCTTCTGTTTAAAGGGCCAAGCAAAAAACGACTCTGAAAGATGTCGAAAGGACAGTGGTCTACGCATCCTCACAAACTAGCCGTCTACTTCGCTGTTCGTCAGACATATTCTACTAGTCCCACTTTATGTATTATGTGTTTGTGTTTGTGAACAGCGAATACCTTGGTCAGATTGTCTGTTTGCTGAGGTTAGACAGGGAATTCATGTTTTGTATATACTTAAACGATTAAGCCTCGTAGCAGCCCAGCTAGCATTCTTTATAAATCTATAGGGGGCCGTTATCGGCCCGTCAGCTACCCTGACGGGCCGATAACGGCCCGCTATAGATTTATAAAGAATACTAAGTGGGAGTATAATAGGAGAATACTGGAACCAGTACGCTGTTCAGTAGTAGTCGTTGTTAATGTCAAATATTATCATACATAGATTTCACAAAATGTTTAGAATACGCTAAACGTAGACCAAGCTTTTTTTGTGAAAGCAAATACTTGGTTATAATAACCATCACGAAAACATGCCTATATAAATTTGACCCCCTTAAACCCCACTTTTATGTAGTAAAACTGGGGCTTACAGGGGTATACATTATTATTATTATTTTGCTAAAAACATAGATTATGGGTACTCGTTAGAACCGCCTCGCCGAGGCGGTTCTAACGAGTACCAACAATCTATGTTTTGATAGAAATATGAAAACTATCAGATTTTTTATCTGAAAATTTTCATTTTTTGGTGGTAAAATTTTCAGTGTATTTGAATAGGCATGTTTTCGTAATGGTTGAGCAGTCCATGGAAAATAGCATTGGACCAGTATATGACCTTTCCTTTATGCGCTTCCAGAGCTATAACAAACCCTCGTTTTTTCTACTCCCATGCGAGTAGACAACTACCAGAAATGTTTTATTAGTAATTTAGAAACAAATCTTTTTTTACCATGAATGAATTATTGTTGATAGGACCGTTCACCTTAGTTCAAAGAAACAACCAAATCATTTCAATCCTTGTTAAATGCCTAAATAAAGCACAGTTGCATGTGGACTTTATTCATCTGAGTTAGAAGGCCGCCACGAGCATGTGTTCGGATGGATAAAACACACACTTGATCATGCTTTATCGAAGGAAACTATCTGAACACGTGTCTTGGGGTGAGGAGGGGAGATAATCTTCTTGTATCCATTTTCAGGACACAGAGTACCGGTTAAATTAATAAAAAAATTATCCTAACATCTAATTTCAGTCTTAATCGTTTATGTTTTATCCCGTCAACACGTTTTTAAACTGTACATACATCAGTCTGGTCGCCTACTACAGTAATATCTCCACGCACTGAATGGCTCGTTTACCTTGGCTTTTTCGAACTAATTTTTGAGTCCCTACGGAATTTTTCCGATAGCTCAAAAAAAAAAACAAATGTTGAGGGAAATTTTCTTATTTAATTATGAAATTATATGTTGTGTGCACTCATTAGAATCGCCTCGATGCGATTTTAATGAGTACACGCAACATACCATTATTTTGTTGAAGATCAAAAACATTTCCATAAATTATCGCCATTTGGTCCCAAAGATGTTCGAGCCATTGAAGTTTGACTGTATTTACCCTAAAGACATATTGCAGTTTTCAGGTTTGTAAAGCTAACAATCTGTGAGAATATAACATCAATTATGATATCACGGCGGACACACGGACGCGCGTACGGTATGGCGGTATGATCGCCGACGTATTTTTATTTTACTAAAATGTGCTGAGGCAATAAATCTGTTAATCTGATGACAGTCTACACAGTTTGTCATTTGTCATTTACCCAGTATATTTTAGGGATATCGACAGGTGTTGGGACTTGATCAGAATACGGTAAGGAGGTATACGGTGTCCGAATATAGGGTACAGTCGAAATACGGTGCTGTAGACTAAATAGCTAACAAATGCTCTGATGACACTATCTCGGGGGCGCGGGGCTCGGGTAACTTGGTGGTGATTGTGGTTTGGGTGTGCTTCGAAACCTGCCCTATTCATATACCTAGCCTTTGAAAAAAAAAAACACAAAAAACAGACCTATTCATATACTTGATCGTCTGAAATGTTGACCTATTTATATACTGCTCGTCGATGTTTTTTATATATGCATTCATATAGAATCTACTCTTCGCTTTTGCATACATGTTTACAAATCAAAAAACACAATTGTTTTTCACAAATTAAACGCCATTTATCTATTATCTTATACAGTGGCACGCATTTACACTAACTCAGCTGTCTAACCCAGTTATTCCTTGTGGACTTATCTATCCTGATCACTTATACAAGTCTATTCTTTGAAAAATGGGGCCTTTCATATAGCAATCAAGAAAATTGGGTCAGTCATATACTTTTTTTTTTTGTTGAAAAAAAGGGGATATTAATATACCTGGTAGCACTGAAAAAGGGGGCCATTCTGCACGCACATCCGGACTGTGCCATAAATAGGAAGTTATCCCCCCACCCCCACCCGAGGATACTATGCAGGATGTGCAGGATGATCTGAATCTGTGTATTCGGCACATACTCGAAAACTGTCATCTTTTTGCTTAAGGCGACTAATTTAATTGAAGATAACATTAACTTTTAATTGTTTTTGTATGCTAGAAATAAAGTCATTACATTTTCGTCATATGATTTATCTGACTAGACAGCGGTTTGCGTAACGTTTTTATTTATGAGCTAAGTGACGTAAAAGGGAAGATTTACGCATAGCATGCTGGGTAAAAAATTTCAGCAGACGACAGTTTGAATATTTTGTTCTTTCTCTTCCCCTGAAAATTCGGTCAACTTATATTTTTAATACAAAATCTTCATTTCATTCCTGAAAATGGGCTTTGACATGAAATGTCAGATTCTATTCTCTAGGGAAAATAAGTAAACATATCACCAATTTATTTCCTCTACTAAATCAATGGCGAATGGTAAAACACCGAAAAGGTGTCCAAGCATACGGCGACACCGGATCGGCTAGCTTGGTCGGTTTTTTTTTTTATTTTATGCGTAAATTTAAGATACCTAAGAATATACGAGAGCCATAACTTCAGAAAACGTACCTTTTGACATGTACGTCAATGAAGACTAATATCAGCCTGGGCACCTGCGCAGTCTGATCAGAGTTTTCGTAGTCCGTATGAAGAAATTTGCGTCATTGGCTATTCAAAATGTGCCAAGTGAAGGTTTTGATCAGACTGCGCATTTGCGCAGTCTGATCAAAACCTTCACTGGGCGCACATGGTCAAATATACGTTTTCTGACGTTGTGAGTCCCATGTATGATTGGACCACAAACATCCTGGTGAGAGTTTATGGAACTGTACGGCGACTTATTGTGCACTACATGTATTATCCTTCGATCGTATCGATACGACTTTAATAATGTTGAACGGCACGTAAACCCGTCAAATCCAGGTGAGGGTTTGTGGATGCGCACGTTGATCTCAATTAGCATATTTATTACATGCGCAACGACACATTTTGCTAGACGCGGCCAATTATAATATAAACCTGCACAAAGTTTGATTCCCCTGTTTGCATGTCCAGCAAACACAATTTCATACAGTCATATCGACGTCGCCGCAATGTCGGGACGTTGCGGCGATGTCGATATGACGTTACGAAACTTATACGATGTATTCTAACACTCCTCGCCTATATAGACAATGATTAAATTCAGTTAGTTGTTCTGCAACAAATCACTGGGCGGAAGCGCACGAGGTATTCTGGCGCCGTCCCGACGTCATTTAACTCTTTGCTGACGTCAGTCTTCGTTTCCACGAAGTTAGATGGTGTAACGTCGTTTTTCTCACGTCAACAATGTAAGAAACGCATGTGAACGTCAGCGTTACAGTCAAAACTGTGGGCTGGTGCTCAGCGTTACAGTCAAAACTGTGGGCTGGTGCTCAAATGGGTATAACCCAAACTCAGCTGTGCTTTATCTGGGGCATTTGAGCACTTTCGGAATAATTTATTTCTTAAATAAGGAACCACACGAGCAGGGGTGTTAGAATCAAAACTATGAACGGCTAGTGACATCAACATTACGTGATCTCGTTGACGTAGCTCCGGCGCGCGCCATTTAAATGATAAACATTCTATATAGACAGCACTATTTCATTGAGCTGTATAGTAGGTTGGGTAATAACCATAAATGTTATTTTTTTTTTAAGAAATGAACGATAAAGTCCAAGGATCAGTGATGCCGATATTTCTCAATACCGACACGCAGTATCAATATTGCAAGCTTTCTTAAGATCAGTAATGCTTTTTGTCGACCATTAACATATATCAATACCATTAACACCATTGTGGAATGTTGACGTTGTATGACGTCAAAGTGCTGACGTCATTTTCACTTGGCGTCACATAAATTATGGACCTAACATCATACAATTTACTCTTTAAGTTTGAAAGTCGCAAGTTAAGCAACACAAATGATATTTGCTCAAAAAAATTGTTTTTACGAATACATGTAGATTCGCTGCAAAACAGTAACAGTGAAAAAATGGTATTAAACTGCTATTGCACTAGTGCAAAAATGATATTCTTTTCTGATATCAGTATTGCACTGTTACAGAAAGCACTATTTGAAGCTTCAAATATAGAAACTACAGAATAAAAAGCAAACGAGAGAATAATCTTTTTAGCTATATAACAAAAGGATTACTGCAATGATATTGTTGAATATTGTTCCTCGTTTGGATATGTTCGCAAGCTCGCGTCCTTCGATATCCCAACTCGTGACACATGACGAAAACATACCTATATAATTTTGACCTCCCACTTTTATAAGTAAAACGGAGTTTACAGGGGTATTCATCATTTTTCTTATTTCTGATCAAAAACATAGATTGTGGGTACTCGTTAGAACCGTTAGAGGCGGTTCTAACAAATAGCCACAATCTATGTTTCGAGATGATGTATGAAAAATATCAGAATTCTTATCTGAAACTTTCAATTTTTGGTGGTGAAATTTTCAATATATATGAATAGGTGTGTTTTCGTAATGAATATTTACCAACATCAGTGCAATAACCATATAATATCATGACATTGTGTTTGGTATGGAGCTTAACAGTATAATAAGTCAGTCTTAATAGAGTCGGCCTCGGTGGCTGAGTTGGATGCGCCGTCCGACTGGAGACCAGGAGGTCGCGGGTTTAATCCCCGCAGAGGTCGGCAACATTCTTTCGTGGAGATTGATCATGAAATATTTTCTACGGTCATTCTCTCCCTTCCGCTTATTCAAGAAGGGCAGATGTCAGTTTCTGGCGAAAGGATGTGCACAATACTGGTTAACCGCTTAGAGGACTAAGCCTGCCCAGTAAACGTGTGGTTAGGTAAACTGACCGCACTCGACATGACCCCACTGGGTTGACTGGGCCGTAAAACCTCAACACAAACAAACAGTCTTAATAGAAATCGACCTTACGACATATGCGATCAGCGTAAGCCCAGACTAGCTTGCGATTCAGTGCAGTCTGATCAAGGTCTACGCTGTCGCTAATCATTTGGGCTTATTTCAGTGTGGCCATCTTGTCACTCGACTGAACAATAAACATGAGTCAAAATTATTTTTGCGAGTATACAGAGGATATTTATTCTTTTGCTATGACTACCATAAATATTGTCATCGAGTGAAATGAAAACATCAGTATTTTCACGAGTGCGAAGCACGAGTGAAAATTTGAATGTTTTCATTACACGAGATGAAAATTTTTATGGTATTCACTGAAAAAGAGTAAATTTTCTTTTTATTTTATTGTTCGTACGTCAATGCGCGTTTCTGACGTCATAAGTAACGTCACCAAACAAAACATGAACGTCATGGCGTCGACACTCAGTGCTCAACATGTGAACCGCTGGAGAGACAAAAAAAACAAAAAGTTTCGGCGAATCAAAATAATTTTGATACCATAATGTTCCTTACATTCTAACTAAGAAAATGCATACCAACACTTGATAGTTTAGTTCAGAAACAAAGAAGTTAGAGGTGTTCAAAAATCTGAAGCGGAGGTAACATCCACTTCTGAAACAGTGAAGAAAACCGAAGTCGTCCAAAGCGAAGAGTGAAAATATAAATCGTATCATTCCCTATAGTGAAATGATACGATATCAATTCACTAGTGATTGATACCACTTTTATTTTCATCAGATATACACTGATTTCACCGCTGACAATAAAATAAATAATATTACAAAACCCATGTAAATGCATCCATCACGAAAACACGCCTATATAATTTTGACCCCAATAAACCCCACTTTTATATAGTAAAACTGGGGTTTACAGGGGTATACATTATTTTTCTTATTTCTGCTCAAAAACATAGATTGTGGGTACTCGTTAGAACCGCCTCATCGAGGCGGTTCTAACGAGTACCTACTATCTATGTTTTGAGCAGAAATAAGAAAAATGTCAGAATTTTTCGTCTGAAAATTTTCATTTTTTGGTGGTAAAATTCTCAATATATTCGAATAGGCGTGTTTTCGTAATGAAAACAATACAAACAATATAAGTGTACTGTATTATATGTTAAGAAACTGGTTGTGTTTTTCATACAGGAATATTTGCATGTGTTGTGTTATCCATTAAACTAAAGCATACATTCGTGTGCGATTCTTTTAAGAACAGAAATTCAGATTCTTTCTTGCACTTCATTATGAATACCATTAAGCTACTTTAATGTCTGTGAAGCCCGAAGCTCTCCGCCTTATGCCCGCCTTGATGCGAATGTGTGACACTGTTTTTCATCTGGAAATGAAACGCGTGATAATGTGATGTTTAAGGAGACAGCACTTAACATGTGAATATTTAACATGTAAGTATTTAAGAAATAGATCAGCTCTACTGTAGAAGTGGTTTGTTGAATAATAAATTACTGACTGGAAATCAGTTATAAAGTAGATCAAATCACGAGCGCGGAGCGCGAGTGATTTTCTACTTACAACTGACAAACTGATTTATTACTCAACAAACACGAACAAGAGCTGATCTGTTTCTATTATACATAGAAAACGACGAAAAAGTAATCGTATCCGTCAGATTCTTCCAACTTTCCGCCATCGCATAAAGAAATCCCGCCAACAGTTTTAACTGTAACGCTAACGATTACATGCATTTCTTACGTTGTTGACTCGAGAAAAACGACGTTAAACCGTTTAACGTCGTGGCAATGAAGACTGACATCAGTAAAGTGTCGAAATGACGTCAGAAGGAGCCAGATAGCGTCGCGTGCTTCTGTCTAGTGATTTGTTCCAGAATAAATCACTGGTTTCTCCATTGCCTATATAGGCCCGATGTGCTAGAATTCTCGATAAAATAAAAACAACGTCACTCGTTCACTTCAAGATGTGCGTAAAACAACGAATACTGCTGCGAACGTCAGTCTATATCGTTTTTTTATTTGTTTATTGACATAAAAATGGTGTCGCAGCCTAAATTTATGTGCAAGTTGCGCCTTCTGGCGGTTTTAATTCCGACGTTAAGCAAACTTTAACCCCGGGTAGAAGGAAAAATAGTTCCTGTTAGATGGACTACAACACAAAATTGGAGAAATAAAATGAAATTAACTTAACATTTCATATTCTGAGTTTTAGCTTGTAGCTTATACTGGGTGATGAAAAGCAGCATGCTATTTTAATGTAAAAAAAAAAAGACATTCCCGGAAAATCCCGTTAGGTAAGAAGAAATTTATACTATGTGAATTGATTAGCTATTTCAATATATAAGCTCCACTGAACCCATTTTGCCGAGTGGTCCCTACTACCTTCAACGTTTTAGACAAGTCCTTTTCCAATAGAAGTTTATTATTAGCATGTTTTATAGAAATTTCTGTATCTAATGCAAACAGTGTAGACCCTGATCTGGCTCTTCTCTGTTTTTTCAATGTCCCTTTTATTGGATGTTAGGCGTAAACAGATAAAGTAAAAGTGCTTTATGCCAAATGTGCCCACAGAATACGCGAATCAGTTTGATCCGAGTAATCTATTGGCGCTCTCTGGCCTTTTTGACTTTTAATTTACTCTGCTGTAGCTGCTGTTGTGCCGTGTGGCGGCCGTAAAAAGCCTCCTCGTACATCATAATAGTGCAGGTAATATTGTATTTCCTTTGGAATCAACGAGCCCATCCTGGTTATTTTGAAAATCGAATACCGATTAAGCCGGCGCTAGGGGGCGTATGCAGCCTCGCAAACTACAGGGTTGCATATGACGAGACGAGACTCAGTCAAACCGAGTCTCCGATTTTCATGAGTTTGTGTGTTCTTTGTTTCCAAAGACAATCCATTTTGACTTTTATTTTACTCTACAGTTGCTGGTGTTGTGCCGTTTGGCGGCCGTAAAAAGTCTCCCCGTACATCATCATGGTGCAGGTTATATTTTATTTCCTTTGGGATCATTGATCCCATCCTGGTTATTTTGAAAATCTATTACCGCTTAAGCCGGCGGCCTCAGTGTTGCATATGAAGAGACTCAGTCAAACCGAGTCTCCGATTTCCGTGATTTTGTGTGTTCTTTGTTTCCAAAGGCAATCCTTTTTGACCTTTATTCTACAGGCGAATTTCAGGCTGATCTGTGTCTTCGCTGGCAGCACATGTATAAGGTATACTTTCTCTCGTTGCGGCTCATGCGGAAAAAGAATAACATCTGTTTGCACTTTATTTTATGCATAATAATTCTTACTAGTAAATATCTATTTTCTGTTTCAAATAAAAAATAAATGCCTATCTATTAAATGCTGAAGTATTATTACCCATAGTCCAATCGTCAATAAACTAAAAGGGAAAACGGCAATTCACTCAAAAGTTTGCCTCCATTTTGAAATCTGAAAAAGGGATCTGTTCTTAAAGGGGGCAAATTCTTTCCTTTAAGAGTAGACACCTTTACAGAAGGAACTTGGTGTGCATGAAAGCAAACAGAAAGTCACAAAAGTTGTCTCCCTTGTATTAAATGGCGGTTTAACTATCAAGTTTATCAAATTCCTTTGATATTTTATTGTAGATGTTGTAGCCTAGCCCCATATTCCCCGCTTCCTGCCCCCACAAGCGACTGTCAGCAATTTTGTAAAGCCATTTTCAGACCCCCATGCGGAGCCCCATCTGCGGCTACTATTGCCAAGACCTCCTTTACCCCAGGCTGGTTTGCTGTAGGTGCTACCCCTCCCGCCGGAATCCGGTGTCTTCTTCAGTCCAATACTACCCCACTTTGGTGCAGAGTTGTTGCCCCAACCCATGGCTTGCCTTCGTTGCTAGGAAACTGTTCCTTGTTTTAGCAAATGTGGCTCCGAGTTTTGTAAGACCCAGCTTCGGTTACATCAAATCGTGATGCCTTTTAATTATTCTCTCCAACTCTCGAACACCCGCTTTAGAATGTTTCAATTAGAAGCTATCCATTTCTTTCAGGAGACACGCTCAAAACATGAAGTCTTGAAGGATTTTATTCGCGACTAAGCGTTGATTTCCCTTCTTGTTCCGTTTAGAAGACGGTGGATTCGGGCTGGTGGTCTCGTTTTCCAAAGTATGCATCAGGCAATTTCCTCTGAAAGAATAAGAAAGGTACATGTAAATCAGGTACAATTTATCAAATTGGTAATTAATGTCTACTAACCAGTTAACTTCTTAGCCAATTCAAAACGTCTGATGACCTCCAAATGGTAATTGGCAAACCGTGCAGACCAAGATTAGACGTCACAGAATGCGGCGTCTGACCAGCGTCTCCGTTGTTTGCAAAATGTTTCGCCATTTTCTCTAAGAACATCTGAAATACCTTGAATTGAAATTCGACTCATCTATTATATAGTGTGTGGAAAGTCTAGTCTAAAATTAGGAAGACATACTGGGACTGGCTGTTGCGAGGAGGATGGGTTGCCGTTGTTCAGTGAAATGTGTGTTAACTAAACATCTAGAGGTAACCCAAGGGTAGCAAGTTCTACCATTTTAGAGTAGACCCCTTTTCAGAAGGGAGCCAGAAGAATTTTGACTGTTGACCTAGCCCCTTGAACGTGTACTCATAGCCCTCAAATACAACAGTACTTGTAATTACTTGTAATTATTACCTTCTGTTTGTACTCCTCAATATCTTTTTGATTCGGAACACAGTGTTATCCTTATTTTCTGTGGTCTTTATGTTCACTCTTTACTTCAAGTTCAAGTTTTAGGAATGCTCTTTATATATAAATTAAAAGTATTTGAATAATAAGCTTTAAAGCTTTGGCACAAAAACAAATTACTAATCACGTTTAAAATCAAATGCAAATCCTTATGTTATTGCATCAAACAAATCTTTTCTCGATTTCGTGAAAAGAAAGCACTTTGTTAAACGGCTTATAATTCAATAAGCTACATTGTGTACAATTTTATGCTTTAGCGAAAGGTAAATGCTATTTACAAAGTTTAGAAATGTTTCCAGGCATCAATATTTTGAGCCTGAAAGACATACATCACGAAAACATGCCTATATAATGTTGACCCCCTTAAACCCCACTTTTATATAGTAGAACTGGGGTTTACAGCGGTATGTTTATTATTTTTATTATTTCTGCTCAAAACATAGATTATGGGTACTCGTTAGAACCGCATCGCCGAGGCGGGTCTAACGAGTACCCACAATCTATGTTCTGAGCAGAAATTTGAAAAATATCAGAGTTTTTTATCTGAAAATTTTCAGTTTTTTGGAGGTGAAATTTTCTACATATTTGAATAGAGATGTTTTCCGAATGGATATATGCTCTTACAGGATATTACGAGTTTTACTGATAGGACCGGCATTCGACAGAATCTCCTACTGGGCAGTAAAATATTTGTTTTTGAATACTTATGGGGTGCATTAGGGGATTTTTTTCTCTGTATTGTGGATGTAAAAGATAATCAACTAGTCATTATCTGCATGTATTCGATTATTTCATTATAATGCTTTTTATCATATGACGACGCTGTTATTCACTGGTGTAACGTCATTACATAAAAATCGTATGAGTACACGTTACATAACATTTTGGCGGGAACATTTAACGTCATGATGCATTTTCTATTGAATACTTGTCAACTTTATAGGCGATAAAATCCAATTAAAAATTGTCATATGATAAACAGAAATTTCATATGAAATTTATGAAACTCGCCGAAGACCGTCTCATAAATTTCATATGAAATGACCACTCGTGTAAGATCCTCTATTAAAGACGTCGCTGTTCTTCAGTGGATAACGTTATGTCATAAAACATGATACATGTCTGACCACACGTTACATAACATATGGTTACTGGCGCGTCACGTCATCAAGCCGTCCCTGACAACCATTACGAAAACACGCCTATTCAAATATACAGAAAATTTCACCTCCAAAAACTGAAAAATTTCAGATAAAAAACTTTGATATGTTTCATATTTCTGCTCAAAACATAGATTGTGGGTACTCGTTAGAACCGCACATTTGTGGTCATTTCATATATAAGTAATGAAACTCGCTTAAGGTTCGTTTCATAAATTTCATATGAAATGACCACCCAGGTAAGAGCCAGTATCTATGAAAAAAAATGTTATTGTGAAGGGTTTTTTTTATATATTGAATGAAGAAAAAATACATATTACCAGTAACAGTATAAAATAATAATACTCTTTAACTTAATTCTTTTAAAGACAGTAGAATATCTCTGTGGAATACTGATTGGTTGAGAAAATTTTTCTCTATTTTATTGCAGAAAGTAAATGTTATAACATTACAAATTCTCTTAAAATGTGAGGTAAAAGATTGTTAACATAGAAGAAAAGAAAAAGAGCAATTTATAAAATATAACTTTAATTAGTTTATTGTCAAAGTAGCGAATGTGATAAAAAGACAAAATGACTCTGCATGAAAATAAAATATATTGGAGTGTATTATTTCAAGGATAATTCCTTTCCATTAGTGTCTCTTTGATATGTCTCTGAAGTTATGAGACTGGTCAATCTGTTGGTGTAATAATGACCTACAGTAGACGTAATAATCACTGTCCTTTGATATTAATGTGGACTGTTATATAACATTAAATGATTATAGAAACGGGGCACTGGTAAAGAAAATGTCTTAAATTAAAAGTTACATATCCATTACAATCGAAATGTTTTAACTCTTTTGGCGCCAAATTTTAGACGTCATTTACCACATGTCTTTTTTTTTTTTTTTTTAAACAAACTATCGCTTGGAAAGAAGTTTATATGTAAAGTTGAAAGACGGAATGTCAAACAGCATAGATCCAGATGAGACGGCTCACTATGAGCCGTCTCATCTGGATCTATGCTGTTTGCAAAAGCCTATTGTTATCGCCTCTGGCAGTTAAAGAGTTAAAGAAAACGATTAAATAATGATAGACTGACGAGCGAATATTATACCCAAGTTGATTTGTGTACAATCTTAATCTTGCGATGATCGAAAACAACTCTTTGTCGTTGTTTTGATGGACAGTTAATCATGTCGTTTTTATTCTCCCGCCCCCACCCTCTCCCACCCCGTCGCCATTCGAAGAATGGTGGAACGGGCATAAAGTGTTATCCCTGTCCGTCCGTTCGTCCATCTCCGTCCGCGTCCGACATTAGCGATTTGCGTTCAGTTTTTTCAGGCAGTAGTATCCGTGTCCTTTGAACATATTTTTGTTATTTTGTCTTTTCTAGTAGCAGTAGAAAGCGTTGCACTTTTCTGGTATGCATTCAAAAACAAAAAGTTTATCCTTTCAGACGTCAAATTACTTAGTCAGACACATTTATAATTTTGCAAATGATTTCTTTTCTTCAAAGTTTTTTTTTAGGTTTCCGGGCTGAAATCATGACTAAGACGTATCATTAGAAAATGGTCGCTTTCGGCATATGCGGGAGGCACTGAACGAAATAATCAGCCTGCGCAATATATTGGTGAAGTGCAAAGATTATGATTAGATAATGCGCGTGCACAGAATGTTCCAAACTTTCTATGTCAACATATTCAACGACTGCCTTCCCAACGTGTGACTGATGTTACTCGCGGGGTTCAACCCCCGCCGAGGTCGGCAACATGCTTTCGTGGAGATTGATCATGAAATATTTTCTACGGTCATTCTCTCCCTTCCGCTGATTCAAGAAGGGCAGTTGTCAGTTTCTGGCGAAAGAATGTGTACAATACTGGTTAACCGCTTTGAGGACTAAGCCTGCCCAGTAAAAGCGGTTAAGTAAACTGACCGCGCTCGACATGACCCCATTGGGTTGACTGGGCCGTAAAACCTCAACACAAACAAAGACTGATGTTACACCTGTATCCTGTCTATCTGTCAGAGCCAAGTTGTTCAAAGCGTCGTTAGCTTAACGAGCTCGTTAGTGGTCAAAATTTTAACTGTTCTAGTAAGAACAGTATCTATTTCACATGTATTTTTGCTGAAAATGTGAGTAGCTTTTGCAAATGCAAAAGCTACTCCCATTTTATCAGCAAAAATATTAGCGTATATGCCATATTAAATGACTTAATTTTAACGATACGTTAGCTAACGACATCGTTAGTTTTGAACAAATGGGCCCAGAATACTAAAAAGCTAAATTTCTTCCGGGCAAGACAACTCTGTCAATAATGTTTGCGCCTTGGGTATGTTGTGCCGGAAAGCAAACAGGAAGTTGCAAAAGTGTCTCAGGGTCTGCATTCAGAAAAGCAAAGAGTTCCCGTGCATTCGCGAACTATTGCAAACTTTCCATTCAGCCGTGACTGTTTTTGGCGGGCGACAGCGAGTATCAGCAAACTTCACACAGAACTGTCTTTTTGCGCAATCAAAACGGCGGTATATGCAAACAAACTTTATGTATGCTTATTTGTAAAAAGATGTGCAAATGTTTACTGCGTTGGTATTGTTAATTCGATCATATAAAATTTATTTATTATTGACAGATTTTTTTTTTATCTAATGACAAATCTCGCTAATGACAATAACGGCTACTTTCCACATTGACGTCACATCAATCGAGTTTACAATTTAACCGTTGAGAAGATGCAAAATACATTACGAAAACAGGCCTATTCAAATATATTGAAAGTTTCATCACAAAAAACTGAAAGTTTTCAGATAATAATTCTTATATTTTTTTCATATTTCTGCTCAAAACATAGATTGTGGGTACTCGTTAGAACCGCCTCGCCAAGGGAGGTCTAACGAGTACCCACAATCTATTTTTAGCAGAAATAAGAACATGTAAACCCCAGTTTTAATATATAAAAATGAGGTTTAAGGGGGTCAAAACTATATAGGTATGTTTTCGTGATGGTTTGCAAAAAAATCGTGAGTGTTCTGTTTTTCAGAACGCAGCCCTAGTTAAACATTATGGAAAATCCACCGAGTCTCCTTAAATCAAATAAATAAAAAATCGTGTCATGGGAAGATCACTGTCAAAATGTGACAAATGTACCAAATGCAATCCCAAACCAGATCCCCACTATATCAATGCACACATCAAATTTGGATGAAAATACGTTGAGATTTACTCAAATTATTGTCCTGAGACGAAAATACGGATGTGTCGCCGGAAATTTGCCCAGTAGCAGTCCCGAACCAAATCTCCACAGTATCAATGCACAAACCAAGTTTCTTAAAAACCCATCGATATTACTCAAGTTATCGTCCGGAAACAAAAAGATGGACGTGTTGCGGGCAGATAACCCTGTCAAAAATTGTTGACAAAATTTGCCCATTAGCAATCCCAAACCAGATCTCTTCAGTAAAGATCATTGCACATATCAAGTTTGGTGAAAATCCATTGATATTAACTCAAGCTATCGTCCAGAAACGAAAAATCAAACGTGTCGCGGGTGAAAAAAAATGACGAAAATCGCCCATTAAAATCCGTAACCAGGTCTCCACAATATCAATGCACATACCATGTTTGGTAAAAACTCATTGACATTCACTCGTCATCGTCTGGAACCGAAAGTACGGACGGATATACGACAGACGGACGGACGTACGGGCTCACGGACAACCAGCGTGAAACCAAAATACCCTCCACTATCGTGAAGCGCGGACTCTAAAATAGTGACTCATATACATGTATTGAATGTTTTGACGTACAGTAAACTTCTCTATCAAAAGATTATTAAATTATTGATGATTAATGCACATATAATACGAGGTCAAAAATACAACTATAATATAGGTCTATATGACTGTTTTGAAAAGTACACCCTGGCGCGCCGGGCAAAAAGGAACTGATCATATGCCAGCTATGTAGGCCCAGGTCAAAACGCCCACAATGTGATCAAGGTCTGCACTGTTCTCTTACAGAATTTTAAGATACTACCGAACCTATTTGCAATAAGCACATGGCTGACCGTAACACAATGGCTCGTAGAATGATCTAGCTCTTCATTGTTGTTATGGCGCGGACCATGTGATAGACATTACGAAAACACGCCTATTCAAATATACTGATATTTTCACCACAAGAAACTGAAGGTTTTCAGGTAAAAATTCTGATATTTTTCATATTTCTGCTCAAAACATAGATTGTGGGTACTCGTTAGAACCGCCTCGGCGAGGCGGTTCTAATGTGTACCCACAATCTATGTTTTTGAGCAGAAATAAGAAAATAATCTGTACCCCTGTAAACCCCAGTTTTACTTTATAAAAGTGGGGTTTAAGTTGGTCAAAATTATATAGGTATGTTTTCGTGACGGTACTTTTCATGACAATGATGAAACAAGTGTCTCAGTTGAATCATAATATTGACTGTTTTTTTTTCTGAAAAGTAAATTCTTTGTAAAGCATTTCAATTAAAACTGACGAAATACATTTACAGCATTATGCGTTCCATTAACAGTTCAACCATTCGAGACGATAATTAAGTAAGGGTAATTCTGCTTGCAGTCAGACCCTAATTAAAGACCGCTAGAATAATAAGTAGCAGAGAGCTATACACCGAAAAATAAATACAGTAGACTCTCGTTATCTCGAACTCCAATGGACCCTATGAAATACTTCGAGAAATCCGTACTTCGACATATCAGATTTGCGGAACTGAGGAAAACAATTAATCGAACAATCACCTTTAACAGAATGAATATGTAATTTGACTCTTAAGTTAGAGATATATTGAAAATATTGTGGAAAAGAGGAGAAATTGCTCCTAAGGAGCAATTTCTCCTCTTTTCCACAATATTTTGTTGTTTGTTGGTAGATTTCTGTATTAAAACAGGGACCAGATTTTCACTTCGAGATAAGCGGTTATTCGAGATAAGCGAGTTCGAGATAACGAGAGTCGACTGTATGTACCGGATCTTGTGGAACGTTATAGGTACAGCAGCACCGGGACTCTAGAGTTTGCCACGTAAACTTCCCAATAAGTGTTCCGTAGATTTTTTTTGTGAACCCCTACCTCTTTATCATGTTAAATTTCAGTCTCAAAAGTCTTTCTTATTTGACCATTTTTGTGCGATAAAACAGTGGAATAGCCAACAGCAAACTGTTAGGAGATTGGAGATAGTGAGGTGGGTGTGGTGTCGGCTTTTGTTAACCCTAGTCCTGCTGAACCCAGATATACTCTACCTTTGCAAACAGTGTAGATCCTGATCAGTTGGCTTCTGAAGAAGCCAACTGATCTGGATCTGCACTGTTTGCCATTAAGTATGTGAATTTATATCAACAATCTGGATTAAGTAATTTGATTGGTCGAAAATTAGAAATGGGTGTGGCATCTTAATTTATTCAGCAGGACAAGGGTTAAAATACAGTTCGAAGTACTCGTAATTGTACGGTTTATTAGATTGCGCGTTACATTACTATTCATGAGCAGACACAAAAATACAGAGTATACACTTTTTGGTTGTTGTGATTTTCATGATAATAACTGTTTAACATGCTGGGTAACATTCACCAAACGACATTTTATTTTATTAATTTATTTATTTATTTTTATTATTTTTGCTAGAAAGTAAGCTTTGCTAAAGAGACAATTTGCATGGATACCTATTTTATGGAAAAATAAGAAAAAATGTCACCCGGCCAGTTTGTCGTCTGATGAATTTGCCCAGAGACTGGTAAAGGTTAACCAATTTATGTGCTAGGTACCGTTCTTGTATATAACAATTACCATGATTATCTACGCCGTAAAACAGGACGCTCTAAAGCACCTCTATCAGAGTATGTACAACTGACCGCTGTTTTTATTTGACCCATTTATATGAGCCTAACTGCATACTGTTTATTGCGGAGAGACTAGACGAATATACTTAAAAAGTTCAGCAGCAGTCCATGAACTAGAATTTGCAATTAAAACGGGATTGTAATGGTCTTTTATGAAGTTTTGATAACCATTATAATGTTAGAAGCAGGTCTTGGCTCTGTTTAAGGGGACTGGATACCCATGGTAGATTTTGTGTCATTTTGTACAAGTAGACATTTTGTGTGACTTCCCGTTTGCCTACCTGTACAACAAGTCCATTCTGAAAAGGGCTTACTCTGAAAGGAAAGAATTTGCTCCCACTGGAGCAATTTCTTTCTTTTTAGAGTAGACCTCTTTTCAGAAGAGAAGCAAAACAGTTTTGACAGAGTTATTTCTCATGAAAGTGTATCCATCTATCCATTTTTTATTTGGGTTTCACGGCCCTTTCAAGAATAGTTCACTTATATCGTGCCAATCGTTCATCAAAAGTGGGCTAAATCCGGAGAACCCGGGGAAAAACACCTGGACATCCGTAAGCAGAACTTGGCTTTCCCGCATGTGACACGAGCGAGGCTCGAACCTGATCGGTGAGAAACCTAAGTCAACTCTCCTATCCACTAGGCTACGGGGTCCCTCACCATTAATGGTTACTACAAACTTGACATGAACTGTATGATGGTCTTCAATAGACTTCTTATCTTATTAATCTAGATTATCTACTTCTACTATAGACTTCTTTTAGACTAAGGGTATCAGCGTTTTATCTAAATGGAAAAAAATGGATTGTGATTGACATTATCTTATCAGAAACCATGTCTTGTTTCTGTTCCTGTGCTTTGTTCTCAAATATTTACCGTAAAACTTATTTTATGGCCAAAATGGGTCTGACCTATGCAATTTCTATAATAAACAGGACGTTTGAACATTTTTTATTAATACTATTTCTTTTTTTTCTTCACTGATTTGAAGTTATTGATGTGCCATAACAATATTGTGAAAATTTCAGAAAATTTGATAAAGTGGAACTTGTTGAAACCTTGCATTCAAACTACCTACCCTATCAATTTTTGCATATTTTGCAGCGATTTTACTATGGGAAAATGAAAATATTTAATGTTTTAAAAGCAAGGACTAGAATACAACATTTTATACATACATGTAGGTTTTGCATTAAATCATGACAAAAGTATAAAGTGTCAAGCAAAACCGCATTTCAGAAAGATGTCAAAAGGAGAGTAGCATTACGAAAACATGCCTATTCAAATATATTGAAAATTTTGCCACCAAAAAATGAAAATTTTCAGATAAAACTTTTTGATATTTTTCATATTTCTGCTCAAAACATAGATTGTAGGTACTCGTTAGAACCGCCTCGCTGAGGCGGTTCTAACGAGTACCCACAATCTATGTTTTGAGCAGAAATAAGAAAATAGTGTATACCCCTATAAACCCTAGTTTTACTATATAAAAGTGGGTTTAAGGGGGTCAAAATTATATAGGTATGTTTTCGTGATGGTTTTATGGCTTGTTTGACGATTATACGTATATACTGTGATGTTTCACTGGCGAGGCAGAGGATATCTACGCGGACCGAAATGATATCAGAGCGAGAATTTGTGCTAGTAATTCTAGTTTAAGTCTCACATCGCGGCTTCTTTATTGTAGCCTCGTCTACGCTTGTTTGTCAGTTGCGAAATTGCTGTTTTGTTTCGTCTGTCAGATTAATCTGATGTTTGGTGCTAAATATGTTTATGTCCCATTATAAATTTTAGAGGATTTTCGGGAAATGATGAGATGACAAATAATAATAATAACGTCAGATATAAAGGAGTTCTTAATGAGGAATATCTGTTAACAATTATTCTGGGATATTTTTCCATTTTGTTTAAACTCAATAATACGTCCTGTGGATACTCATTAAAAGCATCCCACCGAGGCGCTTCTAATAATTACACATAACATATGCTTTTATGGAGAACCGCAGAAACATTATTCCTAAATAATTCTTAAATACTCCTCTGCAAGCTTATCACCACGCCAGTGCTTAATCTAATGATCTCTAAATGTTTTTTTTTTTAATTCCAATTAATCCGATGTTTAAGCTTGACGAAGAGCCGGTCATTCAAGAGTCGTTCAGACAGGTGGGCGTTGTTGTGGCTAGCATATAAACATAGTAACAATAATAGAGCAACCAAACTGGCCTAACCGTGTTTCTTGTATACAGATTATGGGCCACGCCATGCGAAAACGTTTCTTCGGGCATATGCGGACAGCGAAGGCCCAGATCAGCCTGCGCATCTGCGCAGACTGATCTGGGCCTTCGTTGTCCGCTAACAGATTCACTGGATTTTACAAAATGTATGAATGGAGAGCAAAGGCCCTGATGAGACCGTGCGCATGCGCAGGATGAATCTGAACCTGTGCATTTTGCGCATGCTTGAAGGCATTTTTTCGCTTGACGCCGCCCATACATCCAATGTTTAACCCTTTAAACCTTATAAATCCTGCACTGCACAAGTAAAGTTGTGCCTCAGTCCATGTTAGTAATATTACTTATTAGGGGATATTTGTTTTCAATGATCTCACTTGTGAACAAAATGCAAAAACTATGTAAGTATACATGCACAGTTAGAAATTAGCTGTATATTTTATACGAATCAAAATGGCATTGAACAGTAAAATGATTAACGTTTAACTCCAACAAAATGCAGGTCACAAAACTGTCTAGAAGTTGTAAGTATTAAAAAGGGCCAGTGCAGGATTCAAATGGAAATAAATAAAAATGAAAATAAATAAAGAGCAAACTATTTGTTCTAAATAATTTCTTGTGACGTCTATATTTTTCACTGGACATCATGACACCCCAACTTGTTGTTTTATTACGTATGTACATCTGTCATATATGTTACTCTCCTGTTGGTGTCATAGGAATTTTGTTTTAAAGCGGTGGTTCTTGTGTTGTTCTTTTTCTTCAGTGGACTTCCAGGTGTTCGCTATAGGGCATTTATCGTGGTTTGACCTGTCTTATTTTTATGTTTGGTGGGTACTCTCCGCACTTTCTTGTGGATGAAAGAGCTCGCTGCTTTATTGTTGTTGTGTTGTTCTTTTTCTTCAGTGGACTTCTAGGTGTTCGCTATAGGGCATTTATCGTGGTTTGACCAGTCTTATTTTTATGTTTGGTGGGTAATCTCCGCACTTTCTTGTGGATGAAAGAGCTCGCTGCTTTATTGTTGTTGTTTTATTACATATGTACTTTCTGTCATTGTTTGTTTACCTTTTTCTCGGTATTATTGATATGCTTATGATAGTTTTTAATCATCGTTTTTACTATTTTAGCAAGATCTCTTCTATCCATAACGAAAATACGCCAATTCAAATATATTTACTACCAAAAAATGAAAATTTTAAGATAAAAAATTCTGATATTTTTCAAATTTTTTGCTCAAAACATAGATTGTGAATACTCGTTAGAACCGCCTCGACAAGGCGGTTCTAACCAGTACCCACAATCTATGTTTTTGAGGAGAAATTTGAAAAATAATGTATACCCCTGTAAACCCCAGTTTTACTATATAAAAGTGGGGTTTAAGGGGGTCAAAATTATATAGGTATGCTTTCGTGATGGTGGCAAAATAAGACGCCATATGTGATCAAGTGAGGTTCCAGAAAAGACAAACTAATATGTAGATATTTTCAAGCGTCACCCAGCGGGTACATGACGTTTGTACAACGTCTGTTCAACGTCGATGCAACGTCATGAGGTATGAACAACATTGGGTCACGAGCAAAGTAAGTGAACTCAGAAGGGGTTCGTTTAAACTTTTAAACCCAAAGTCGTTCATACTTTAATGGAAGTTAAATAGATACATAAGAGAAACTGTTGTAACTGATATTATGAGGTCATATTGTGAGGTCATAACAGATGAATTGCCTATTACTTATATTTGTATTATTTTCAATCCATTATTTACCGAAAAATTCTGGTTCGATGGCTACAACTGAAACAAGTATTACTAATCAAATGCACGCGATCAGTTTCCTGTTGACAGCGGAATAACGTCGTTGACGCCATAACGTCACCATCGTGCATATTGGAGAGAACCATTCTTTATTTTGACATCATTTAATGATCATGTGACGTCGCGTGAGACAATGTATTCATTGAAGTATGAACAAAGTTACGTCCCAATAGTTAACTGTAGTTTTTTTTTTTTTTTTTTTTTTTTTTTTTTCTGTAAATGCACTGATATGTCAGTATACAATCTTGTCACATTATACTTATTGATTTAACTGAATTTACTTTAAAATTGAAGGTCTCTTTTTCTTCGTATTCCTGTTATATGCAGAGTCTCAAATTAACCGTGATTTCGAGTTTTGTTCCATCATATGTCTTTTTTTGTTTTCTTTTTTTGTTTCATTTTGTATTTATTGTAATGAAAATCATTGGCTTTTCAATTGAAAACACACACACACACACACACACACACACACACACACACACACACACACACACAAAACAAAAACAAAAAAAAAAAAAAAAAAAAAAAAAAAAAAAAAAACAACAACAACGAAAAACAAAACAAAAAACTACCCCTTATCCTTTCAGAGTGCACTGTGGTGGTAAACCGGCTCTCCGAAGTTCACTTTAGTATAATTTATATTTTGTCGTCCTTTGAAATTGATTAGCTCATTTGATTTATTTGAAAATAGAATATCACTCAACTAAGGAGTAGGAGTGGTGCCTATATTTCATTACTGTTTAGTTTATTTGCTGTTTCCAAAGGATTCATGCTTTCAGAAAGCATTCGGGTTCTTTCTCCTCGATAATACCTAGACTTGATTTGTTGGTCCTGCTTGTGACACTCTTTCCTTTCTCCTCGATAATATCCAGTCTTGATTTGTTGGTCCTGCTTGTGACACTCTTTCGTTTCTCCATGATAATACATAGTCTTGATTTATTTTGTCCTACTTGTGACTCTCGTTACTTTCTCCTCGATAAAGTACCTAGTTTTGATTTGTTGGTCCTGCTTGTGACACTCTTTCCTTTCTCCTCGACAATACTTAGTCTTGATTTGTTGATCCTGTTTATGGCACTCTTTCCTTTCTCCTCGATAATACCCAGTTTTGATTTGTTGGTCCTGCTAGTGACACTCTGTCCTTTGTCCTCGATAATACCTAGTCTTGATTTGTTGGTCCTGCTTGGCACACTCTTTCCTTTCTCCTCGATACCTAGTCTTGATTTGTTGGTCCTGCATGTGACACTCTTTCCTTTCTCCTCGACAATACCTAGTCTTGATTTGTTGATCCTGTTTATGGAACTCTTTCCTTTCTCCTCGATAATACCCAGTTTTGATCTGTTGGCCCTGCTAGTGACACTCTGTCCTTTGTCCTCGATAATACCTAGTCTTGATATGTTGGTCCTGCTTGTTACACTCTTTCGTTTCTCCACGATAATAGATTTGTTGGTCCTGCTTGTGACACTGTTTCATTTCTTCTCGATAATACCTAGTCTTGATTTGTTGGTCCTGCTTGTGACACTCTTTCCTTTCTCCTCGATATTACCTA
Source organism: Anodontia alba (assembly GCA_964016985.1). Lineage (NCBI taxonomy): Eukaryota > Metazoa > Mollusca > Bivalvia > Lucinida > Lucinidae > Anodontia > Anodontia alba. Next base: position 84,269,704 of record OZ024832.1, read on the forward strand.
GTCTTGATTTGGTGGTCCTGCTTGTGACACTCTTTCCTTTCTCTACAATAATACCTAGCCTTAATTTGTTGGTCCTTCCGGTTACACGCTTTAATTTTTCCTCGATAATACCTAGTCTGGATTTGTTTGTCCTTCTTGTTACACTCTTTACTTTCACTTCGATAATCTTTAGTCTTGACTTGTTGGTCCTGCTTGTCACACTCTTTCCTTTCTTCTCGATAATACTTAGTCTTGATTTGTTAGTCCTTCTTGTGACACTCTTTCGTTTCTCTTCGATAATATCTAGTCTTGATTTGTTGATCCTGCACGTGAAACTCTTTCCTTTCTCAACGATAATACCTAGTCTTGATTTGTTGGTCCTGCATGTCACACTTTTTCCCTTCTCCACAGATGGGCTCTACAAACGTTCCAAATTTCAGCTTAATCGGATGAATAACAGACGAGTTATTAGGGGTCAAAGTTTCATACATTCCCTACCAACTTTGGACTGCAAGTTTGAGCCTTATGCGACCTTCACCGATCGGGATGAAACTGGTGCCAGACGAAAGGTCTGGACCAATGACTCCCTGGGGCCAAGTGCCCAAAATTTCTTATCGCCCCTTTTTCGAGTTATGGCCCCTGAAAGTTGATATTTGCTAATGTTTGACCCCTAATTACTTACTAACGCAAAGTCCGAATTTTGTGACAAATATTGTTTTATGTTCTATGGTACTAGGAAAATGTTTGGTGCTAGTTTCAGCTCGATCGGTGAAGGTCACCTTTAGTGACTTTTAATCTCTTTGTTCAGCAGGCGAGACCTAGGGACGCATTTCAAGTCCTTATATTTTTGCTTCTACTACATGCAGCGCCATACAATTTGGCACGGAAATGTATCTCTCTAAGCCCTATAAACTTTATCAAAAGCGCACCTGTCTGTTGCGAACTGATGGAGTTATTAGGGTTTTTATGTTTCCCGCCCAAAATCCCATAGGGTACAATGCAAATTTGAGGACCCATTTTCAGCAAGACACCTTGCCTCGAATCCCTTGACTACCCTTTAGGTTTGAAGACATTAATGATCAGCGCATGCGCATAAATTTGCAGCACCGAGGATGCTTTCCTTTGGCTGCTGTAGGCGTAAAAGAGGTTTATTTATTGAATATTTGGCGCCTCATAGTGCACCTGCTGTTCCACTGACCGCATCCAGGATGGTACAGGCATGTTTGTATGGATGGGCTCTACAAACGTTCCAAATTTCAGTTTAATCGGATGAAAAACAGACGAGTTATTAGGGGTCAAAGTTTCAGACATTCCCTACCAACTTTGGACTGCAAGTTTGAGCCTAATGCGACCATCACCGATCGGGATGAAACTGGTGCCAGACGAAAGGTCTCGACCAATGACTCCATGGGGCCAAGTACCCAAAATTTCTTATCACCCCTTTTTCGAGTTATGGCCCCTGAAAGATATTTGCTAATGTTTGACCCCTAATAACTTACTAATGCAAAGTCCGAATTTTCTGACAAATATTGTTTTATGTTCTATGGTACTAGGACAATGTTTGGTGCTAGTTTCAGCTCGATCGGTGAAGGTCACCTTTAGTGACTTTTAATCTCTTTGTTCAGCAGGTGAGACCTAGGGACGCATTTCCAGTCCTTATATCTTTGCTTCTACTGCATGCAGCGCCATACAATTTGGCACGGAAATGTACCTTCCTAAGACCTATAAACCTTATATAAAGCGCACCTGTCTGTTGCGAACTGATGGAGTTATTAGGGGTTTTACGTTTTCCCGCCCAAAATCCCATAGGGTGCAATGCAATCTTGAGGACCCATTTTCAGCAAGACGCCTTGCCTCGAATCCCTTGACTACCCTTTACGTTTGTAGACATTAATGATGTGCGCAATCCGCATAAATTTGCAGCACCGGGGATGCATTCCTTTGGCTGCTGTAGGCGTAAAAAAGGTTTATTTATTGAAATTTTGGCGCCCCAAAGTGCACGTGCTATTCCACTGACCGCATCCTGGATGCGACTGGCATGTTTGTATGAATGGGCTCTACAAGCGTTCAAAATTTCAGCTTAATCGGATGAAAAGCAGACGAGTTATTAGGGGTCAAAGTTTCAGACATTCACTACCAACTTTGGACCAAGTTTGAAACTAATGCGACCTTCACCGATCGGGATGAAACTGGTGCCAGACGAAAGGTCTGGACCAATGACTCCCTGGGGCCAAATGCCCAAAATTTCTTATCGCCCCTTTTTCGAGTTATGGCCCCTGAAAGTTGATATTTGCTAATGTTTGACCCCTAATAACTTACTAACGCAAAGTCCGAATTTTCTGACAAATATTGTTTTATGTTCTATGATACTAGGACAATGCTTGGTGCTAGTTTCAGCTCGATCGGTGAAGATCACCTTTAGTGACTTTTAATCTCTTTGTTCAGCAGGCAAGACCTAGGGACGCATTTCCAGTCCTTATATCTTTGCTTCTACTGCATGCAGCGCCATACAATTTAGGACGGAAATGTACCTCCCTAAGACCTATAAACCTTATAAAAAGCGCATCTGTCTGTTGCGAACTGATGGAGATATTAGGGTTTTTACGTTTTCCCGCCCAAAATCCCATAGGGTGCAATCCAAACTTGACCCATTTTCAGCAAGACGCCTTGCCTCGAATCCCTTGACTACCCTTTACGTTTGTAGACATTAATGATCTGAGCATGAGCATAAAGTTGCAGCACCGAGGATGCTTTCCTTTGGCTGCTGTAGGCGTAAAAATGTTTATTTATTGAATATTTGGCGCCCCATAGTGCACGTGATATTCCACTGACCGCATCCCGGATGGTGCAGGCATGTTTGTATGGATGGGCTTTACAAACATTGCAATTTTCAGCTTAACCGGATGAAAAACAGACGAGTTATTAGGGGTCAAAGTTTCAGACATTCCCTGCCAATTTTGGACTGCAAGTTTGAGCCTAATGCGATCTTCACCGATCGGGATGAAACTGGTGCCTGAGGAAAGGTCTGGACCAATGACTCCCTGGGGCCAAGTGCCCAAAATTTCTTATCACCCCTTTTTCGAGTTATGGCCCCTGAAAGTTGATATTTGCTAATGTTTGACCCCTAATAACTTACTAACGCAAAGTCCGAATTTTCTGACAAATATTGTTTTATGTTCTATGGTACTAGGACAATGTGTGGTGCTAGTTTCAGCTCGATCGGTGAAGATCACCTTTAGTGACTTTTAATCTCTTTGTTCAGCAGGCAAGACCTAGGGACGCATTTCCAGTCCTTATATCTTTGCTTCTACTGCATGCAGCGCCATACAATTTGGCACGGAAATGTACCTCCCTAAGACCTATAAACCTTATAAAAAGCGCACTGTTGCGAACTGATGGACTTATTAGGGTTTTTACTTTTCCCGCCCAAAATCCCATAGGGTACAATGCAAACTTGACCCATTTTCAGCAAGACGCCTTGCTTCGAATCCCTTGACTCCCCTTTACGTTTGTAGACATAAATGATCTGCGCATGCACGTAAATTTGCAGCACCGAGGATGCTTTCCTTTGGCTTCTGTAGGCGTAAAAATGTTTATTTATTGAATGTTTGGCGCCCCATAGAGCACGTGCTATTCCACTGACCGCATCCAGAATGGTGTAGACATGTTTGTATGGATAAGCTCTACAAACGTTCCAAATTTCAGCTTAATCGGATGAAAAACAGACGAGTTATTAGGGGGCAAATTTTCAGACATTCCCTACCAATTTTGGACTGCAAAATTGAGCCTAATGCGAACTTCACCGATCGGGATGAAACTGGTGCCAGACGAAAGGTCTTCACCAATGACTCCTTGGGGCCAAGTGCCCAAAATTTTCTTATGGCCTCTTTTCCGAGTTATGCCCCTGAAATTTGATATTTGCTATTGTTTGACCCCTAATAACTAACTAACGCAAAGTCCGAATTTTCTGACAAATATTGTTTTATGTTCTACGGTACTAGGACAATGTTTGGTGCTAGTTTCAGCTCGATCGGTGAAGGTCACCTTTAGTGACTTTTAATCTCTTTGTTCAGCAGGCGAGACCTAGGGACGCATTTCCAGTCGTTATAGCTTTGCTTCTACTGCATGCAGCGCCATACAATTTGGCACGGAAATGTACCTCCCTAATACCTATAAACCTTATAAAAAGCGCCCCTGTCTGTTGCAAACTGATGGAGTTATTAGATTTTTTTATGTTTTCGCGCCCAAAATCCCATAGGATGCAATACAAACTTGAGGACCCATTTTCAGCAAGACGCTTTGCCTCGAATCCTTTAACAACCCTTTATGTTTGTAGACATTAGAGATCTGCGCATGCGCATAAATTTGCAGCACAGAGGATGCTTTCCTATGGCTGCTGTAGGCGTAAAAAAGTTTATTTATTGAATTTTCTTGGCGCCCCATAGTGCACGTGCTATTCCACTGACCGCATCCCGGATGGTGCAGGCATGTTTGTATGGATGGGCTCTACAAACATTCCAAATTTCAGCTTAATCGATGAAAAACAGACGAGTTATTAGGGGTCAAAGCTTCAGACATTCCCTACCAACTTTGGACTGCAAGTTTGAGCCTAATGCGACCTTCACCGATCGGGATGAAATTGGTGCCAGATGAAAGGTCTGGACCAATGACTTCCTGGGTCCAAGTGCCCAATATTTCTTATGGCACCTTTTACGAGTTATGGCCCCTGAAAGTTGATATTTGCTAATGTTTGACCCCTAATAACTTACTAACGCAAAGTCAGAATTTTCTGACAAATATTGTTTTATGTTCTATGGTACTAGGACAATGTTTAGTGCTAGTTTCAGCTCGATCGGTGAAAGTCACCTTTAGTGACTTTTAATCTGTTTGTTCAGCAGGCGAGACCTAGGGACGCATTTCCAATCCTTATATCTGTGCTTCTACAGAATGCAGCGCCATACAATGCGCAGATCATTAATGACTACAAGCGTAAAGGGTAGACAAGCGTAAAAGGTCTGGACAAATGACTCCCTGGGGCCAAGTGCCCAAAATTTCTTATCGCCCCTTTTTCGAGTCATGGCCCCTGAAAGTTGATATTTGCTAATGTTTGACCCCTAATAACTTACTAACGCAAAGTCCGAATTTTCTGACAAATATTGTTTTATGTTCTATGGTACTAGGACAATGTTTGGTGCTAGTTTCAGCTCGATCGGTGAAGGTCACCTTTAGTGACTTTTAATCTCTTTGTTCAGCAGGCGAGACCTAGGGACGCACTTCCAGTCCTTATATCTTTGCTTCTACTGCATGCAGCGCCATAATATTTGGCACGGAAATGTACCTCCCTAAGACCTATAAACCTAATAAAAAGCGCACCTGTCTGTTGCACTTTGGACTGCAAGTTTGAGCCTAATGCGACCTTCACCGATCGGGATGGAACTGGTGCCAGACGAAAGGTCTGGACCAATGACTCCCTGGGGCCAAGTGCCCAAAATTTCTTATCGCCCCTTTTTTGAGTTATGGCCCCTGAAAGTTGATATTTGCTAATGTTTGACCCCTAATAACTTACTAATGCAAAGTCCGAATTTTCTGACAAATATTGTTTTATGTTCTATGGTACTAGGACAATGTTTGGTGCTAGTTTCAGCTCGATCGGTGAAGGTCACCTTTAGTGACATTTAATCTCTTTGTTCAGCAGGCGAGACCTAGGGACGCATTTCCAGTCCTTATATCTTTGCTTCTATTGCATGCAGCGCAATAATATTTGGCACGGAAATGTACCTCCCTAAGCCCTATAAACCTTATAAAAAGCGCACCTGTCTGTTGAAAACTGATGGAGTTATTAGGGTTTTTTATGTTTTCCCGCCCAAAATCCCATAGGGTGCAATGCAAATTTGAGGACCCATTTTCAGCAGGACGCCTTGCCTCGAATCCCTTGACTGCCCTTTACGTTTGTAGACATTAATGATCTGCGCATGCGCAAAAATTTGCAGCACCGAGGATGCTTTCCTTTGGCTGCTGTAGGCGTAAAAATGTTTATTTATTGAATATTTGGCGCCCCATAGTGCACGTGCTCTTCCACTGACCGCATCGCGGATGGTGCAGGCATGTTTGTATGGATGGGCTCTACAAACGTTCCAAATTTCAGCTTAATCGGATGAAAAACAGACGAGTTATTAAGGGTCAAAGTTTCAGATATTCCCTACCAATTTTGGACTGCAAGTTTGAGCCTAATGCGACCTTCACCGATCGGGATGAAACTGGTGCCAGACGAAAGGTCTGGACCAATGACTCCCTGGGGCCAAGTGCCCAAAATTTCTTATCGCCCCTTTTTCGAGTTATGGCCCCTGAAAGTTGATATTTGCTAATGTTTGACCCCTAATAACTTACTAACGCAAAGTCCGAATTTTCTGACAAATATTGTTTTATGTTCTATGGTACTAGGACAATGTTTGGTGCTAGTTTCAGCTCGATCGGTGAAGGTCACCTTTAGTGACTTTTAATCTCTTTGTTCAGCAGGCGAGACCTAGGGACGCATTTCCAGTCCTTATATCTTTGCTTCTACTGCATGCAGCGCCATAATATTTGGCACGGAAATGTACCTCCCTAAGACCTATAAACCTTATAAAAAGCGCACCTGTCTGTTGCAAACTGATGGAGTTATTAGGGTTTTTACATTTCCCCGCCCAAAATCCCACAGGGTGCAATGCAAACTTGAGGACCCATTTTCAGCAGGACGCCTTGCCTCGAATCCCTTGACTATCCTTTACGTTTGTAGACATTAACGATCTGCGCAAGCGCCTAAATTTGCAGCACCGAGGATGCTTTCCTTTGGCTGCTGTAGGCTTAAAAAGGTTTATTTATTGAATATTTGGCGCCCTGTAGTGCACGTGCTATTCCGCGGACCGCATCCCGGATGGTGCAGGCATGTTCGTATGGATAGGCTCTACAAACGTTCAAATTTCAGCTTAATCGGATGAAAAACAGACGAGTTATTAAGGGTCAAAGTTTCAGACATTCCCTACCAACTTTGGACTGCAAGTTTGAGCCTAATGCGACCTTCACCGATCGGGATGAAACTGATGCCAGACGAAAGGTCTGGACCAATGACTCCCTGGGGCCAAATGCCCAAAATTTCTTATCGCCCTTTTTTCGAGTTATGGCCCCTGAAAGTTGATATTTGCTAATGTTTGACCCCTAATAACTAACTAACGCAAAGTCCGAATTTTCTGACAAATATTGCTTTATGTTCTATGGTACTAGGACAATGTTTGGTGCTAGTTTCAGCTCGATCGGTGAAGGTCACCTTTAGTGACTTTTAATCTCTTTGTTCAGCAGGCGAGACCTAGATACGCATTTCCAGTCCTTATATCTTTGCTTCTACTGCATGCAGCGCCATAATATTTGGCACGGAAATGTACCTCCCTAAGACCTATAAACCTTATAAAAAGCGCACCTGTCTGTTGCAAACTGATGGAGTTATTAGGGTTTTTACGTTTTCCCGCCCGAAATCCCTTACGGTGCAATGCAAACTTGAGGACCCATTTTCAGCAAGACGCCTTGCCTCGAATCCCTTGACTACCCTTTACGTTTGTAGACATTAATGATCTGCGCATGCACATAAATTTGCAGCACCGAGGATGCTTTCCTTTGGCTGCTGTAGGCGTAAAAATGTTTATTTATTGAATATTTGGCGCCCCATAGTGCACGTGCTCTTCCACTGACCGCATCGCGGATGGTGCAGGCATGTTTGTATGGATGGGCTCTACAAACGTTCCAAATTTCAGCTTAATCGGATGAAAAACAGACGAGTTATTAAGGGTCAAAGTTTCAGACATTCCACACCAACTTTGGACTGCAAGTTTGAACCTAATGCGACCTTCACCGATCGGGATGAAACTGGTGCCAGACGAAAGGTCTGGACCAATGACTCCCTGGGGCCAAGTGCCCAAAATTTCTTATCGCCCCTTTTTCGAGTTATGGCCCCTGAAAGTTGATATTTGCTAATGTTTGACCCCTAATAACTTACTAACGCAAAGTCCAAATTTTCTGACAAATATTGTTTTATGTTCTATGGTACTAGGACAATGTTTGGTGCTAGTTTCAGCTCGATCGGTGAAGGTCACCTTTAGTGACTTTTAATCTCTTTGTTCAGCAAGCGAGACCTAGGGACGCATTTCCAGTCCTTATATCTTTGCTTCTACTGCATGCAGCGCCATAATATTTGGCACGGAAATGTACCTCCCTGAGACCTATAAACCTTATAAAAAGCGCACCTGTCTGTTGCAAACTGATGGAGTTATTAGGGTTTTTACGTTTTCCCGCCCAAAATCCCAATGGGTGCAATGCAAACTTGAGGACCCATTTTCAGCAGGACGCCTTGCCTCGAATCCCTTGACTACCCGTACGTTTGTAGACATTAATGATCTGCGCATGCGCATAAATTTGCAGCACCGAGGATGCTTTCCTTTGGCTGTTGTAGGCGTAAAAAGGTTTATTTATTGAATATTTGGCGCCCAATAGTGCACGTGCTGTTCCACTGACCGCATCCCGGATGGTACAGGCATGTTTGTATGGATGGGCTCTACAAACGTTCCAAATTTCAGCTTAATCGGATGAAAAACAGACGAGTTATTAAGGGTCAAAGTTTCAGACATTCCCTACCAACTTTGGACTGCAAGATTGAGCCTAATGCGACCTTTACCGATCGGGATGAAACTGGTGCCAGACGAAAGGTCTGGACCAATGACTCCCTGGGGCCAAGTGCCCAAAATTTCTTATCGCCCCTTTTTCGAGTTATGGCCCCTGAAAGTTGATATTTGCAAATGTTTCACCCCTAATGACTTACTAACGCAAAGTCCGAATTGTTTCATGTTCTATGGTACAAGGACAATGTTTGATGCTAGTTTCAGCTCGATCGGTGAAGGTCACCTTTAGTGACTTTTAATCTCTTTGCTCAGCAGGCAAGACCTAGGGACGCATTTCCAGTCCTTATATCTTTGCTTCTACTGCATGCAGCGCCATACAATTTGGCACGGAAATGTACCTCTCTAAGACCTATAAACCTTATAAAAAGCGCACCTGTCTGTTGCAACTGATGGAGTTATTAGGGTTTTTACGTTTTCCCGCCCAAAATCCCATAGGGTGCAATGCAAATTTGAGGACCCATTTTCAGCAGGACGCCTTGCCTCGAATCCCTTGACTACCCTTTACGTTTGTAGACATTAATGATCTGCGCATGAGCATAAATTTGCAGCACCGAGGATGCTTTCCTTTGGCTGCTGTAGGCGTAAAAATGTTTATTTATTGAAGATTTGGCGCCCAATAGTGCACGTGCTATTCCACTGACCGCATCGCGGATGGTGCAGGCATGTTTGTATGGATGGGCTCTACAAACGTTCCAAATTTCAGCTTAATCGGATGAAAAACAGACGAGTTATTAAGGGTCAAAGTTTCAGATATTCCCTACCAATTTTGGACTGCAAGTTTGAGCCTAATGTGACCTTCACCGATCGGGATGAAACTGGTGCCAGACGAAAGGTCTTGACCAATGACTCCCTGGGGCCAAGTGCCCAAAATTTCTTAACGCCCCTTTTTCGAGTTATGGCCCCCTGAAAGTTGATATTTGCTAATGTTTGACCCCTAATAACTTACTAACGCAAAGTCCGAATTTTCTGACAAATATTGTTTTATGTTCTATGGTACTAGGACAATGTTTGGCGCTAGTTTCAGCTCGATCGGTGAAGGTCACCTTTAGTGACTTTTAATCTCTGTTCAGCAGGCGAGACCTAGGGACGCATTTCCAGTCCTTATATCTTTGCTTCTACTGCATGCAGCGCTATAATATTTGGCACAGAAATGTACCTCCCTAAGACCTATAAACCTTATAAAAAGCGCACCTGTCTGTTGCAAACTGATGGAGTTATTAGGGATTTTACGTTTTCCCGCCCAAAATCCCATAGTGTGCAATGCAAACTTGAGGACCCATTTTCAGCAAGACGCCTTGCCTCGAATCCCTTGACTACCCTTTACGTTTGTAGACATTAATGATCTGCGCATGCACATAAATTTGCAGCACCGAGGATGCTTTCCTTTGGCTGCTGTAGGCGTAAAAAATGTTTATTTATTGAATATTTGGCGCCACATAGTGCACGTGTTGTTCCACTGACCGCATCCCGGATGTTCCAGGCATGTTTGTATGGATGGGCTCTACAAACGATCCAAATTTCAGCTTAATCGGATAAAAAACAGACGAGTTATTAAGAGTCATAGTTTCAGACATTCCCTACCAACTTTGGACTGCAAGTTTGAGACTTATGCGACCTTCACCGATCGGGATGAAACTGGTGCCAGACGAAAGGTATGGACCAATGACTTCCTGGGGCTAAGTGCCCAAAATTCCTTATTCCCCCTTTTTCGAGTTATGCCCCTGAAAATTGATATTTGCTAATGTTTGACCCCTAATAACTTACTAACGCAAAGTCCGAATTTTCTGACAAATATTGTTTTATGTTCTAGGGTACTAGAACAATGTTTGGTGCTAGTTTCAGCTCGATCGGTGAAGGTCACCTTTAGTGACTTTTAATCTCTTTGTTCAGCAGGCGAGACCTAGGGACGCATTTCCAGTCTTTATATCTTTGCTTCTACTGCATGCAGCGCCATAATGTTTGGCACAGAAATGTACCTCCCTAAGACCTATAAACCTTATAAAAAGCGCACCTGTCTGTTGCAAACTGATGGAGTTATTAGGGTTTTTACGTTTTCCCACCAAAAATCCCATAGGGTGCAATGCAAACTTGAGGACCCATTTTCAGCAAGACGCCTTGCCTCGAATCCCTTGATTACCCTTTACGTGTGTAGACATTAATGATCTGCGCATGCGCATTAATTTGCAGCACCGTGGATGCTTTCCTTTGGCTGTTGTAGGCGTAAAAATGTTTATTTATTGAATATTTGGCGCCCCATAGAGCACGTGCTTTTCCACTGACCGCATCCCTGATGGTGCAGGCATGTTTGTATGGATGGGCTCTACAAACGATCCAAATTTCAGCTTAATCGGATGAAAAACAGACGAGTTATTAAGGGTCAAAGTTTCAGACATTCCATACCAACTTTGGACTGCAAGTTTGAGCCTAATGCGACCTTCACCGATCGGGATGAAACTGGTGCCAGACGAAAGATCTGGACCAATGACTCCCTGGGGCCAAGTGCCCAAAATTTCTTATCGCCCCTTTTTCGAGTTATGGCCCCTGAAAGTTGATATTTGCTTATGTTTAACCCCTAATAACTTACTAACGCAAAGTCCGAATTTTCTGACAAATATTGTTTTATCTTCTATGGTACTAGGACAATGTTTGGTGCTAGTTTCAGCTCGATCGGTGGAGGTCACCTTTAGTGACTTTAATCTCTTTGTTCAGCAGGCGAGACCTAGGGACGCATTTCCAGTCCTTATATCTTTGCTTCTACTGCATGTATCGCCATAATATTTGGCACGGAAATGTACCTCCCTAAGACCTATAAATCTGATAAAAAGCGTACCTGTCTGTTGCAAACTGATGGAGTTATTAGGGTTTTTACGTTTTCCTGTCCAAAATCCCATAGGGTGCAATCCAAATTTGAGGACCCATTTTCAGCAAGACGCCTTGTCTGGGATCCCTTGACTACCCTTTATGTTTGTAGACATTAATGATCTGCGCATGCGCATAAATTTGCAGCACCGAGGATGCTTTCCTTTGGCTGCTGTAGGCGTAAAAATGTTCATTTATTGAAGATTTGGCGCCCCATAGTGCACGTGCTGTTCCACTGACCGCATCGTGGATGGTGCAGGCGTGTTTGTATGGATGGGCTCTACAAACGTTCCAAATTTCAGCTTAATCGGATGAAAAACAGACGAGTTATTAAGGGTCAAAGTTTCAGATATTCCCTACCAATTTTGGACTGCAAGTTTGAGCCTAATGCGACCTTCACCGATCGGGATGAAACTGGTGCCAGACGAAAGGTCTGGACCAATGACTCCCTGGGGCCAAGTGCCCAAAATTTCTTATCGCCCCTTTTTCGAGTTATGGCCCCTGAAAATTCATATTTGCTAATGTTTGACCCCTAATAACTTACTAACGCAAAGTCCGAATTTTCTGACAAATATTGTTTTATGTTCTATGGTACTAGGACAATGTTTGCTGCTAGTTTCAGCTCGATCGGTGAAGGTCACCTTTAGTGACTTTTAATCTCTTTGTTCAGCAGGCGAGACCTAGGGACGCATTTCCAGTCCTTATATCTTTGCTTCTACTGCATGCAGCGCCATAATATTTGGCACGGAAATGTACCTCCCTAAGACCTATAAACCTTATAAAAAGCGCACCTGTCTGTTGCAAACTGATGGAGTTATTAGGGTTTTTTTACTTTTTCCCGCCCAAAATCCCATAGGGTGCAATGCAAACTTGAGGACCCATTTTCAGCAGGACGCCTTGCCTCGAATCCCTTGACTATCCTTTACTTTTGTAGACATTAATAATCTGCGCAAGCGCATAAATTTGCAGCACCGAGGATGCTTTCCTTTGGCTGCTGTAGGCTTAAAAAGGCTTATTTATTGAATATTTGGCGCCCTGTAGTGCACGTGCTATTCCGCGGACCGCATCCCGGATGGTGCAGGCATGTTCGTATGGATAGGCTCTACAAACGTTCAAATTTCAGCTTAATCGGATGAAAAACAGACGAGTAATTAAGGGTCAAAGTTTCAGACATTCCACACCAACTTTGGACTGCAAGTTTGAGCCTAATGCGACCTTCACCGATCGGGATGAAACTGATGCCAGACGAAAGGTCTGGACCAATGACTCCATGGGGCCAAATGCCCAAAATTTCTTATCGCCCTTTTTTCGAGTTATGGCCCCTGAAAGTTGATATTTGCTAATGTTTGACCCCTAATAACTTACTAACGCAAAGTCCGAATTTTCTGACAAATATTGTTTTATGTTCTATGGTACTTCGACAATGTTTGGTGCTAGTTTCAGCTCGATCGGTGAAGGTCACCTTTAGTGACTTTTAATCTCTTTGTTCAGCAGGCGAGACCTAGGGACGCATTTCCAGTCCTTATATCTTTGCTTCTACTGCATGCAGCGCCATAATATTTGGCACGGAAATGTTCCTCCCTAAGACCTATAAACCTTATAAAAAGCGCACCTGTCTGTTGCAAACTATGGAGTTATTAGGGTTTTTACGTTTTCCCGCCCAAAATCCCATAGGGTGCAATGCAAATTTGAGGACCCATTTTCAGCAAGACGCCTTGCCTCGAATCCCTTGATTACCCTTTACGTTTGTAGACATTAATGATCTGCGCATGCGCATAAATTTGCAGCACCGAGGATGCTTTCCTTTGGCTGTTGTAGGCGTAAAAATGTTTATTTATTGAATATTTGGCGCCCCATAGTGCACGTGCTATTCCACTGTCCGCATCCCGGATGGTGCAGGCATGTTTGTGTGGATAGGCTCTACAATCGATCCAAATTTCAGCTTAATCGGATGAAAAACAGACGAGTTATTAAGGATCAATGTTTCAGACATTCCCTACCAACTTTGGACTGCAAGTTTGAGCCTAATGCGACCTTCACCGATCGGGATGAAACTGGTGCCAGACGAAAGGTCTGGACCAATGACTCCCTGGGGCCAAGTGCCCAAAATTTTTTATCGCCCCTTTTTCGAGTTATGGCCGCTGAAAGTTGATATTTGCTAATGTTTGACCCCTAATAACTTACTAACGCAAAGTCCGAATTTTCTGACAAATATTGTTTTATGTTCTATGGTACTAGGACAATGTTTGGTGCTAGTTTCAGCTCGATCGGTGAAGGTCACATTTAGTGACTTTTAATCTCTTTGTTCAGCAGGCGAGACCTAGGGACGCATTTCCAGTCCTTATATCTTTGCTTCTACTGCATGCAGCGCCATAATATTTGGCACGGAAATGTACCTCCCTAAGACCTATAAACCTTATAAAAAGCGCACCTGTCTGTTGCAAACTGATGGAGTTATTAGGGATTTTACGTTTTCCCGCCCAAAATCCCATAGGGTGCAATGCAAACTTGAGGACCCATTTTCAGCAAGACGCCTTGCCTCGAATCCCTTGACTACCCTTTACGTTTGTAGACATTAATGATCTGCGCATGCACATAAATTTGCAGCACCGAGGATGCTTTCCTTTGGCTGCTGTAGGCGTAAAAATGTTTATTTATTGAATATTTGGCGCCACATAGTGCACGTGTTGTTCCACTGACCGCATCCCGGATGATGCAGGCATGTTTGTATGGATGGGCTCTACAAACGATCCAAATTTCAGCTTAATCGGATGAAAAACAGACGAGTTATTAAGGGTCAAAGTTTCAGACATTCCCTACCAACTTTGGACTGCAAGTTTGAGACTAATGCGACCTTCACCGATCGGGATGAAACTGGTGCCAGACGAAAGGTCTGGACCAATGACTCCCTGGGGCTAAGTGCCCAAAATTCCTTATACCCCCTTTTTCGAGTTATGGCCCCTGAAAATTCATATTTGCTAATGTTTGACCCCTAATAACTTACTAACGCAAAGTCCGAATTTTCTGACAAATATTGTTTTATGTTCTATGGTACTAGAACAATGTTTAGTGCAAGTTTCAGCTCGATCGGTGAAGGTCAGCTTTAGTGACTTTTAATCTCTTTGTTCAGCAGGCGAGACCTAGGGACGCATTTCCAGTCCTTATATCTTTGCTTCTACTGCATGCAGCGCCATAATGTTTGGCACAGAAATGTACCTCCCTAAGACCTATAAACCTTATATAAAGCGTACCTGTCTGTTGCAAACTGATGGAGTTATTAGGGTTTTTACGTTTTCCCACCAAAAATCCCATAGGGTGCAATGCAAACTTGAGGACCCATTTTCAGCAAGACGCCTTGCCTCGAATCCCTTGACTACCCTTTACGTTTGTAGACATTAATGATCTGCGCATGCGCATAAATTTGCAGCACCGAGGATGCTTTCCTTTGGCTGTTGTAGGCGTAAAAATGTTTATTTATTCAATATTTGGCGCCCCATAGAGCACGTGCTATTCCACTGACCGCATCCCTGATGGTGCAGTCCTGTTTGTATGGATAGGCTCTACAAACGTTCTAAATTTCAGCTTAATCGGATGAAAAACAGATGAGTTATTAAGGGTCAAAGTTTCAGACATTCCGTACTAACTTTGGACTGGAAGTTTGAGCCTAATGCGACCTTCACCGATCGGGATGAAACTGGTGCCGGACGAAAGGTCTGGACCAATGACTCCCTGGGGCCAAGTGCCCAAAATTTCTTATCGCCCCTTTTTCGAGTTATGGCCCCTGAAAATTCATATTTGCTAATGTTTGACCCCTAATAACTTACTAACGCAAAGTCCGAATTTTCTGACAAATATTGTTTTATGTTCTATGGTACTAGGACTATGTTTGGTGCTAGTTTCAGCTCGATCGGTGAAGGTCACCTTTAGTGACTTTTAATCTCTTTGTTCAGCAGGCGAGACCTAGGGACGCATTTCCAGTCCTTATATCTTTGCTTCTACTGCATGCAGCGCCATAATATTTGGCACGGAAATGTTCCTCCCTAAGACCTATAAACTTTATAAAAAGCGCACCTGTCTGTTGCAAACTGATGGAGTTATTAGGGTTTTTACGTTTTCCCGCCCAAAATCCCATACGGTGCAATGCAAACTTGAGGACCCATTTTCAGCAAGACGCCTTGCCTCGAATCCCTCGACTACCCTTTACGTTTGTAGACATTAATGATCTGCGCATGCACATAAATTTGCAGCACCGAGGATGCTTTCCTTTGGCTGCTGTAGGCGTAATAATGTTTATTTATTGAATATTTGGCACCATATAGTGCACGTGTTGTTCCACTGACCGCATCCCGGATGATGCAGGCATGTTTGTATGGATGGGCTCTACAAACGATCCAAATTTCAGCTTAATCGGATGAAAAACAGACGAGTTATTAAGGGTCAAAGTTTCAGACATTCCCTACCAACTTTGGACTGCAAGTTTGAGCCTAATGCGACCTTCACCGATCGGGATGAAACTGGTGCCAGACGAAAGGTCTGGACCAATGACTCCCTGGGGCCAAGTGCCCAAAATTTCTTATCGCCCCTTTTTCGAGTTATGGCCCCTGAAAGTTGATATTTGCTAATGTTTGACCCCTAATAACTTACTAACGCAAAGTCCGAATTTTCTGACAAATATTGTTTTATGTTCTATGGTACTAGGACAATGTTTGGTGCTAGTTTCAGCTCGATCGGTGGAGGTCACCTTTAGTGACTTTAATCTCTTTGTTCAGCAGGCGAGACCTAGGGACGCATTTCCAGTCCTTATATCTTTGCTTCTACTGCATGTAGCGCCATAATATTTGGCACGGAAATGTACCTCCTTAAGACCTATAAATCTGATAAAAAGCGTACCTGTCTGTTGCAAACTGATGGAGTTATTAGGGTTTTTACGTTTTCCTGTCCAAAATCCCATAGGGTGCAATCCAAATTTGAGGACCCATTTTCAGCAAGACGCCTTGCCTCGGATCCCTTGACTACCCTTTACGTTTGTAGACATTAATGATCTGCGCATGCGCATAAATTTGCAGCACTGAGGATGCTTTCGTTTGGCTGTTGTAGGCGTAAAAATGTTTATTTATTGAATATTTGGCGCCCAATAGTGCACGTGCTGTTTTACTGACCGCATCCCGGATGGTACAGGCATGTTTGTATGGATGGGCTCTACAAACGTTCCAAATTTCAGCTTAATCGGATGAAAAACAGACGAGTTATTAAGGGTGAAAGTTTCAGACATTCCCTACCAACTTTGGACTGCAAGATTGAGCCTAATGCGACCTTTACCGATCGGGATGAAACTGGTGCCAGACGAAAGGTCTGGACCAATGACTCCCTGGGGCCAAGTGCCCAAAATTTCTTATCGCCCCTTTTTCGAGTTATGGCCCCTGAAAGTTGATATTTGCAAATGTTTCACCCCTAATGACTTACTAACGCTAAGTCCGAATTGTTTCGTGTTCTATGGTACAAGGACAATGTTTGATGCTAGTTTCAGCTCGATCGGTGAAGGTCACCTTTAGTGACTTTTAATCTCTTTGTTCAGCATGCGAGACCTAATGACGCATTTCCAGTCCTTATATCTTTGCTTCTACTGCATGTGTCGCCATAATATTTAGCACGGAAATGTACCTCTCTAAGACCTATAAACCTTATAAAAAGCGCACCTGTCTGTTGCAAACTGATGGAGTTATTAGGGTTTTTACGTTCACCCGCCCAAAATCCCATAGGGTGCAATGCAAGACGCCTTGCCTCGAATCCCTTGAATACCCTTTACGTTTGTAGACATTAATGATCTGCGCATGCGCATAAATTTGCAGCACCGAGGATGCTTTCCTTTGGCCGCTGTAGGCGTAAAAACATTTATTTATTGAATATTTGGCGCCCAATAGTGCACGTGCTGTTCCACTGACCGCATCCCGGAGTTATTAAGGGTCAAAGTTTCAGACATTCCCTACGAACTTTGGACTGCAAGTTTGAGCCTAATGCGACCTTCACCTATCGGGATGAGACTAGTGCCAGACGAAAGGTCTGGACCAATGACTCCTGGCGCCAGGTGACCAACATTTCTTATCGCCCCTTTTTCGAGTTATGGCCGCTGAAAGTTGATATTTGCAAATGTTTGACCCCTAATAGCTTACTAACGCAAAGTCCGAATTTTCTGACAAATATTGTATTATGTTCTATGGTACTAGGAAAATGTTTGGTGCTAGTTTCAGCTCGATCGGTGAAGGTCACCTTTAGTAACTTTTAATCTCTTTGTTCAGCAGGCGATAACCTAGGGACGCATTTCCAGTCCTTATATCTTTGCTTCTACTGCATGCAGCGCCATAATATTTGGCACGGAAATGTACCTCCCTAAGACCTATAAAACTTATAAAAAGCGCACCCGTCTGTTGCGAACTGATGGAGTTATTAGGGTTTTTACGTTTCCCCGCCCAAAATCCCATAGGGTGCAATGCAAACTTGAGGATCCATTTTCAGCAAGACGCCTTTCCTCGAATCCCTTGACTACCCTTTAGGTTTGTAGACATTAATGATCTGCGCATGCGAATGAATTTGCTTTCCTTTGGCTGCTGTAGGCGTAAAAATGTTTATTTATTTAATTTTTTGGTGCCCCATAGTGCACGTGCTATTCCACTGACCGCATCCCGGATGGTGCAGGTATGTTGATAAAACCTAGTCTTGATTTGTTCGTCCTGTTTTTGACACACTTTCCGTTCTCCTCGATAATACATCGTCTTGATTTGTTGGTCCTGCTTGTGACACTCCTCCCCTTCTCACCCCTAATACCTAATCTTAATTTGTTGGTCCTGCTTGTGACACTCTTTTCTTTCTCCTCGATGATACCTAGTCTTGATTTGTTGGTCTTGCTGTAGACACGCTTTTCTTTCTCCTTGTTAATACCTAGTCTTTGTTTAATGGTCCTTCTTGTGACACTCTTCCTTTCTCCTCGATAATACCTAGTCTTGATTTGTTGGTCTTGCTTGTGATACTCTTTCCTTTCTCCTCGTTAATAACTAGTCTTTATTTGTTGGTCCTGCTTTCTGCACGATAATACCAAGTCTTGATTTGTTGGTCTGCACGTAACACTCTTTCCTTTCTCTTCGATAATACCTAGTCTTGTTTTGTTGGTCCTGCTTGTGACACTCTTTCGAGTTTCTCCTCGATAATACTTAGTCTTGATTTGTTGGTCTTGCTTGTGATACTCTTTCCTTTCTCCTCGTTATTACCTTGTTTTTTTATGGTCCTGCTTGTGACATTCTTTCCATTCTCCTCGATAATACCTAGTCCTGATGTATTAGTCTTGCTTGGGATACTATGTCCTTTCTTCTCGTTATACATAGTCTTTATTTGTTGGTCCTGCTTGCCACAATCTTTCCCTTCTCCTCTATAATACCTAGTCTTGATTTGATGATTCTGCTTGTGACACTCTTTCCGTTCTCCTCGGTAATACCTAGTCTTGATTTGTTGGTTCTGCTTGTGACACCCTGTCCCTTCTCCACGATTATAACTAATCGTGATTTGTTGATCTTGCTTATGATAATCTTTCATTTCTCCGTGTTAATACCTAGTCTTGATATGTTAGCCCTGCTTGTCACACTCTTTCCTTTCTCCTCGATAAAACCTAGTCTTGATTTGTTGGTCCTGCTTGTGACACTCTTTCAGTTGTCCACGATAATGCATTGTCTTGATTTGTTGGTCCTGCTTGTGACACTCTTTTCCTTCTCCGTCATAAATATTTAGTCTTGATTTGTTGGTCCTACTTGTGACACTCTTTTCATTTCTCCACGATAACACCTAGTCTTGACTGTTGGTCCTGCTTGTCACACTCGTTCTACTCTCCACGGTAATACCTAGTCTTGATTTGTTGGTCCTGCTTGTGACACTCTTTCAGTTGTCCATGATAATGCATTGTCTTGATTTGTTGGTCCTGCTTGTGACACTCTTTTCCTTCTCCGTCATAAATATTTAGTGTTGATTTGTTGGTCCTACTTGTGACACTCTTTTCATTTCTCCACGATAACACCTAGTCTTGACTGTTGGTCCTGCTTGTCACACTCGTTCTACTCTCCACGGTAATACCTTGTCTTGATTTGTTGGTCCTGTTTGTCACACTCTGTCCTTTCTCCTCGATAATACCTGGTTATGATTTGTTGGTTCTTCTTGTGACACTCTTTCGTTTCCCCACGACAATACGTAGTCTTGATTTGTGTGTCCTTGATTTGTATGTGACACGCTTTCTCCATGATAAAACCTAGTCTTGACTTGTTGGTCCTTCTTGTCAAACTCTTTACTTCGTCCTCGATAATACCTAGTCTTGATTTGTTGGTCCTGCAGCTGACACTCTTTCCTTTCTCCTCGCTAATACCTAGTCTTAATTTGTTGATCCTTATTGTGACACGCTTTCCCTACTCCACGATGGTACCTAGTCTTGATTTTTTTATTCTTCTTGTGACGCTCTTTCCTTTCTCCATGATAATACCTAGTCTTAATTTGCTGGTCCTTCTTGTCACACTCTTTCATTTTTCCACGATAATACCTAGTCTTAATTTGTTGATCCTGCTTGTCAAATTCTTTCATTTCTCCTTGATAATACCTAGTTCTGATTTTTTGGTCCTGCTTGTGACACTCTTTCCTTTCTCCTCGATAATACCTAGTCTTGATTTGTTGGTCCTTCTTGTGACGCTCTTTTCTTCCTTCTCTATAATACCTAGTCTTGATTTGTTGGTCCTTCTTGTGACACTCTTTCCTTTCTCCTCGATAATATCTAGTCTTAATTAGTTAGTCCTCGTCACTCTTATCTTTCTCCTCGATAATATCTAGTCTTAATTTGTTAGTTCTTCTTGTGGCATTGTTTCCTTTCTGCACGATAATACATAGTCTTGATTTGTTGATCTTGCTTAAGATACTCTTTACTTTTGTTACTGAGAACAAACCAATGTGACATATCTATTCAATATGGCATATAATTTACTTCGTGATACAATAAGGATTAACCAAAAGGGGCTAAAGTAGTGTATTTTAAGCTGACCTTGTATTGGTAAATACGTTTGATGGACTGCATACATAAATGGAAATGGAAGGAAGAAAACAAAGGCAACACATTTAATGTCCTTATAGTCATTTTATTTATTTATTTTTAATTTAAAGAATAATTTGAAGAAAAAAAAAGATATTCTACCCCGCGATCCTCTAAAAACGAAACTAATAAAACCAAAAATAAACAAGAGGGCCATATGGCCCTGGGTCGCTCATCTGAGCTCGACAGCTTGTGGAAGTGATGGTGTCATGGCTTGCGAAATGTCGATAAAGATGGCAAATTTGTTTGCTTGCCTGGCAAAACTTACAAGTAGAAAATTGGTGAAGCACCCTCAGGGAAAGAAGACCATGTGAAGCACCAGTATGGAAAGAAAATCCTTTAAAGCGAAAACCTTCTGTAACGCACCAGCAGGGAAAGAAGTCTCTTGTCTATTTTTAGCTCTGGCGGCCAGTTTGTTTTGCCGAGTGGAACCATTTTTGCAATTTTTGTAAAAACAAAAAAGCATAAGAGGAACATTTCTGTGAAATTATTTTGAAATCTGGCCTCTGGCCCAGGAGTAGATGTCGTTTAAAGTTTTTTTTTTTTGTTTTTTTTTTTTAATTTTAAATTTTTAGCTCTGGCGACCATTCTGTTCAGCCAAGCGGAACCATTTCGGCAATTCTGACAAAAGGGCATATAAGGAACATATCTGACAAATAATTTTGAAATCAGGCCACTGGCCTAGTAGAAGATGTCGTTTAAAGTTGTTTTTTATTTTATTTTATTTTTACCTCTGGCGGCCGTTTCAAGGTTTTTCTATTTATAACTCTTGCGGCTATTTTGTTCAGCCGAGCGGAACCATTTTAGCAATTCTGGTAGAGGGCCATAACAGGAACATTTCTGAGATAATGTTTTAAATCCGGCCACTAGCTGCTGAGGAAATGTCCTTTAAAGACTTTTCTATCTTTTCTATTTTTAGCTCTGGCGGCCATCTTGTTCAGTGGAGCGGGACCATTTGAACAGTATGATAAAGTTCTATAAGTGGATCAATTCTTTAAAGTTTGGAGGAAATTGGATCAGTAGTTTAAGGGGAATAGTCATTTAAAGACTTTATTAACGGACGATGCACGACGCACAATGCACGACGCACACAGGGTGATCACAATAGCTCACCTTGAGCACCTCGTGTCAGGTGACCTAAAAAAGCCACAGTGACCTTAACGTTGAGTCCAGAACCCTGATAATCTAATTTGCTCGCGATATTATCATACCCAGCGTTTGTATGGTTACATTAAAATCCATCAATAAATGTAGGCGCTAGAGTGATGACAAAGTTTTTTCTAAATATAGCCGCAGTGACCTTGACCTTGAGTTCAGGACCCTGGAAGTCGAGCTTTCTTGAGATATTATCATACCAAACATTTGTTTGAAGTTATAATTAAAATCCGTCAATAAATGTAGGCACCAGAGCCATAACAAAGTTTTTTTTCTAAATATAGCCATAGTGACCTTGACCTTGAGCCCAGCACCCTGAAAGTCGATCCTGCTCGAGATATTATAATACCTGACATTTGTATGGTTATATTAAAATGTATTAATAAATGTAGGCACTAGAGCGATGACAAAGTATTTTTTCTAAAAATAGCCATAGTGACCTTGACCTTCAGCTCGAGACCCCGAAAACCAAATTTGCTCGAGATATTATCATATCCAACATTTGTGTGGTTACATTAAAATCCATCAATAAATGTAGGCGCTAGAAGGAGTTATGGTGATGACAAACATTTTCCCATTGTAAGTCTATGGAACCTTGTGGTTGCCATAGCAACCAAGGTCTTCATTGAGTTTCCATGAAAAGCTTATAATAATAATAATAATAATAAATAATAATAATAATAATAATAATAATTTAGTACTAATCTTCCATGTGGCCCTCTTTTTTCCTGGGTAGAAACCAGTACTAAGCAATGTGGATAAAGTCTCTTGCTCAAGGAAACAACACTTGCAGTTAGTGGGGATCGAACCCGGTACCTCTCGATCTCGAGTCCGACGCTTTACCACTGCACCACAGCGCTCCACATATGCCATTAATCCCCTACCAGTCATGCTACAGATGAGAAATGACTGAGATCAGTCTGCAGACTGTGATGATATAACTGGTCAAAGGTGCTGACGGACGACGGACGGACCACACTCCTAGAAGCTCACGTGGAGCCTTCGGCCCAGGTGAGCTAAAAAGAACATTAAAGATACATTACGTGCAACATGTACAAATATGTACATTTTATACAATAGTAAATTGACACATCTATGCATAGCATGCAATATAGGGAACAGCTGTTAAAGTTTGAGTAAGCAGAGATTCTATGCATTGTTAAGTGTTATAATAATATTGCTTACAGCATCTGTTGAAAGGGAAAAGAAAGTGAGGGAAAATGAAGATATTACAGAACAAGCGTCTAAAATGATTAATCTAGGATCATAAAAACGAAGATTTCTAAGCAAGCTCGAGTGTTTTTGGTTTGGATAATCTGCAATTAACATCAACAGATAAAATAACATGTCTTACGCAAACATTACGGTGATTTTGAAATTAATGCTTTTTGAAATAATTCAAACAATAAAAAAGTAAAATAAAATATAAAAAAATAAAATGATAAAAAAATGGAGTGGTAAGCGTTTCAGAGATATTATGAATTCATTTAGAGAAGATTTTGTTCTTAGGAACGGCGGCAGGGTAGGCAATAGCCTCGAGGCCGAATGCGAGGAGAGATTGTTTAGCGCAGTTCTCTAAGAATCGATAGGAGACCATTTGAAGATTATCTCAGTGAAACGATGGGCGGTTGACATCGACATTAACCCATTGTAGTCGGGATACCAGTAAAATGGCAATTGGCAAACAGTGCAGACCCAGATCAGACGCCGCAGAACGCGGCGTCTGATCAGGGTCTCCACTGTTTGCAAAAACAGTTTATTCATTTTTCTCTAGGAATATCTAAATGTCATAGCCTGGTATACCTTAAATTGAAATTGGACTCTTCCAATCTATAGTGTGGACGAGTCTATTCAGTATAAAATGGGTTAAAAGTAAAGATACGTTGTTATAAATTAATCTAATCCACATTCGTACGAATGCCTGTACAAGCTAACCTTGGATTTGTTGTATTTTTGTCCGTGTTCACAACACGAAAAACACGCCTATATAATTTTGATCCCCTTAAACTCTACTTTCACTTAGTAAAAGTGGGGTTTACAGGGGTAAACATTATTTTTCTTATTTTGCTACAAAAAACATAGATTGTGAGTAGTCGGTTAAAACCGCCTTGCTGAGGCGGTTCTAACGAGCATCCAAACTATGTTTTTGAGCAGGAATATGAAAAAAAATCAGATTTTTTTCTCTGAAAATTTTCCTTCTTTGGTTGTAAAATTTTCAATTTATTTTAATAGGCGTGTTTTCGTAATGATTGTGGTTGTATTTTATCCGTGTTCATCAGAAATGTGGTCTTCATGACATACAGAGACAGCAAAGACCCAGCTCTGCCTGCAATCTTCGCAGCCTAATAATGACCTTCATTTTGCTAGGTAACTTAGACAATAACATCGAACAGCAAAGACACTGATTGCACTGTGATTCTGTGCGCATGTGCATGCTGATCTTGGTCTTTGTATGCCCGAAAACGTTTTCTCCAGGCCCCGAGGTTATAAAACTTTTTACATGCTCAACTCAGCTGAGCATGAAATTTCGCTTGGTCATAAAAGTAAAAATACCAACAATTAACACTTTTTTTCATGCTAAACTCAGCTGAGCATGCTCAGCTGAGTTGAGCATGAAAATGTTTTAAAAAATTGTGAGTATTTTAAGATTTATAAGCAAAATAAATTTCATGCTTAGCTGAGTTGAGCATGAAAAAAGTTTTATAACTTCGAGGCAATGTATGGTTCATTGACAATTGTTTGGATTTCCTCAGAGATATCTGCCATGGACTAAAAGGGTCCAAAATTCACCGACATATTGTAAGTTGCTAAGAGAGTTTAGATACATATTGCAGTTTATCGAATCCCTTTAACCCCTTGTCATGCTGAATAAATTAAGATGCCTCGCCCACTTCTAATTTTCAGCCAATCAGGTTATTTGATCCAGATTGTTTATATAAATTCACAAATTTAATGGCAAACAGTGCAGATCCAGATTAGTTGGCTTCTTAAGAAGCCAACTGATCTGGATCTACACTGTTTGAAAAGGCAGGGTATATCCGGGTTCAGCAGGACAAGGGTTAATTAAATATAAGTTGTGTTCGTCAGTTACTCCATGAAAAGTTTAAGTGAGCCCGCGTCCCGTAAATTCTTCGTGTAGTCTGGTTCGCTGTTTAGAATTATTATAAAATTTAATTATTATTAAATGTATCTGCTCACACATAAATTTCTGAACAGCCCTTCGCGAGTACGCACGCTGGTCTGAGACATCGTTGTTCACAAATAATATTCGCACGTTTTCTTGTGCGCTGACAGATTTAAAGCCGAGTGTTTATTTTATATTTCAGCTTTTTTATCATCAGCTGAACAACCATCACTTTCCTGACCAGCTTTCAAAGTCATTATATTATTTTGGTTTTATTTTAGTGGATTATCAAACAGGATTATAAGAAAATAATATTTAGTCACTGGAAACTGGGGTCAGTCTGTTATGTACTTGTGCACTTCGCCATCTGAAAATATGTCAAGTCATACATGGACAACGAAGTTCCACATCAGCATGTGCAGGAGCGCAGTCAGTGCAGTCTGATCAAGGTCTTTGCTAACCGCTTACAGAATAAAAGGATATAGTAGAACATATGGAAATACAACGTCAGAAAACGTACCCCTGGACATGTGTGCGCAGCGAAGATTCAGATCGGTCTGTGCATTCACGCTGTCTGATCCGTGAGAATCTTAACTGGACGCATTTAAATAGTTAAGGGTGCAATATGCAGGGCAAGAGATAGGGGAGTATTCGAGTAAAATACCCATATGTTTTGGGCAAATACTCAATTATTTTCAAACACTTGGGTATTGATACCCAATATTGATTTGACAGAGTACCCAATTATTTCCAAATTCAAGGGTAAAAATTAAAGTTTCAAGGTCAGAAAAGCACATGATTACTACTTTATATTATGAAAGATTATTACAAAAGGTGTGTGTTTCTTTTTTTTTTTTCTTCATATGACAAACACTATCATAACATTAATAGGGTATAATGAAATACCCTGGTTTAAATACCTGAATCAGTCTTTTTGTTTTGTGCTCTTTCTTTCTGTTATATAAGTTTTACCCAATTAAATTGTATTTTGGGGGGTATCTTTACTCAAACGGAAACATGAAAATATGATTTTACCCAGTGGAACGAATTTTGATGGGGTTAAATACCCAAATGCCCTAAAAATTATCTGTTGCTCTGAATATGTCTTCATGCAGACAACGAAGACTGTTGAGATTGTGGGTGGGTGCAGGTTGATTAGTATCTTCGTTGGGCGCACATGTAATAAGGTACGTTTTCTCATGTTACGACTCATAGTCTTTTTTTATACTTTTGGTTTCAAACATTTCTATGGTTTAAATTTTTTACAATTCACAAGTCAAACATTTTCTCCACAACAGTTCCTGTAACATCCAAAATTGTCCGGAAAATGAGATCATTGTGTCAATTGTCATTAATCATTACCGCATTTACCGTAAGTATTGGAACACCTTATCTACTTACCATACTTGTCCTAAAATTTGAATAAGTCCATTCTACTACCTCTTGATGTGTCTTAAATATTGCTGTATGTATGTCAAACAGTGTAGACCCTGATCAGACGCCGCGTTCTGCGGCGTCTGATCTGGGTCTACACTGTTTGCAAAAGCCTATCTGTCCCAATACTTATGGTTATTGTGGTACTCAAACGGTCCATATTCCTGTACAAAGTTTTTTTTCCTTTTAAATTTCAATCCCAGATACTCTTTCTGAGTACCAAAGCGCCTCCCACCATGGCAGCGGTTTTTGTGGCGCCATGTACACACGGTTTACTGTCTGACCCCCAGACTGTAGATGACCTTTCCCTTCGGCATCTCCAGCAATGGTCATCGTAGCTTTCACCAAAGGCGCTGTTGCCCCATGCCGAGTTACAGATCGGTTGGGTATGAGAACATGTGTAGCCGTTGTCATAAGAAGAAGACCCACCAGAAATCTTCTTGGGTCTAGCTGTGGTTGGTGGTTTCGTAATATATTCCCACCTCTTTTTTCCCATGTTGCTCTATTTTCTCAATTACATTGTCTATTACAGCTTTTGGCAAAATTCTGAAACGATACAGAAATGTGCTTTGAACATTGACAAATGGAAATCTACTGCCGACTTAATTTCTCAGAATCTATCTTCCGCGATCAAAATTAGAATGGTGCATTATCTCTTAAAGCGGGGGGATAAACCTTGTAGACTTTCCGACAATCTTTACAAGGGAGACGCATTTTGTAAGTTCCTGTTTGCTTTCCTGCATATAAAGCCCTTTTTGAAAAAAAAAAAGATTCTTCTTGAAGCGGAAAAGAATATTTGCTCACTAGGAAGCAAAGTGTTTCCTTTTATAAAAGGCACCTTTTCACATCACGAAAACATGCCTATGTACTTTTGACCCCTTAAACCCCACTTTTATATAGTAAAACTGGGGTTTACAGGTGTATACATTATTTTTCTTATTTCTGCTAAAAAATACAAAAAACATAGATTGTGGGTAATCGTTAGAACCGCCTCAGCGAGGCGGTTCTAACGAGTACCCACAATCTATGTTTTGAGCAGAAATATGAAAAAAATATCAGAATGTTTATCTGAAAACTTTCAGTTTTTTGATAGTGAAATGTTCAATATATTTAAATAGGCGCGTGTTCGTTATGAAAAGCGAGACAGAACAATATTGACAAGAGTTACCTCCTCCAGAAAGTGTACAATATTGACAAGAGTTACCTCCACCAGAAAGTGTACAATATTGACAAGAGTTACCTCCTCCAAAAAGTGTATCAATTCACCTTAATTTCTTCTGCTATTGTAAGGTGCTGAGTCATAACAAACAGTGCAGACCCTGATAAGACGCCACATTTTGCGAAATCTGATCAGGGACTACACATTTGAAGAGGCTCCTTTTCTGGGACATAGCAATCATTTAAGGGTTTACATGTAAGTTGTAGTTGGACCTTTTAAAGTTTTTACAATGCCATTTGCTTTGCCTTTCTGTTTATCTTCACCTTTGAACTTTATAACCGCTATAATTGCACATACGTTGCCCTGTAAACTATGTTTTTGAACCTTTTAATTGTTTAACTCTTTCACTGCAACAGACGATAATAATAGGCTTTTGCAAACAGCATAGATCCAGATGAGACGGCTCGTTGAGCCGTCTCATCTGAATCTACGCTGATTGACATTCAGTCTTTCAACTTTACATATAAATATTTTTTCCAAGCGATAGTTTAGTAAAATTAAAAAGCAGACGACAAATGTCGTCAGAAATTTGGCACCGAAAGAGTTAAAATTCATTCATGCATATATTTAACTGTAACAAATCAAATCAAATCTATCAAGCAGAAATCTTGGAACTACTTCTGTTTCTTTTGCGAATAGTTTAACAATAAGCTGTTTAACTCTTGTGTGCAACATTTACATGACCAAGTTGGTGTTATAAGAGATTATTATTATTATTATTATTATTATTATTATAACTTTGGGATTGGTCCTTTAAATTGTTTAACAGTCACTCATTACATGTATCATTGAACTGTACAAAACGAAACCAAATCCACAAAACAGGAATCTTGGATCGAACTACATGTATTTCTTTTGCGAACGATAGGCTGTTTTATTCATGTGCGCAACGTTCACATGACCCAGTTGGTGTTATTATTATTATTTTTATTATTATGCAGATTTTATTCGGTGTCCGACAAAACATAGAAAGACAAAAGGAAGAATCGACATAACATAGACGTGTCATTAGGCAGAAGCGTCCATTGATAAAAAGACAATTAAAAGAAGACAAAAGAAAGATAATTATCTACCTTTTATCGCACCCGACCAGTAATTAGTGCATTCCACGGTATCAGATTAATGCTTCCTGACGAGGCAGAAGACTTTGTTGCATACTTTGAACGAACATTGGAACATATTCAAAAATACTGTTACAGCTGCAATTGCTCTAACATGGAAAGAACCTGTTTGGGTTCTTGGTTTCACCATAGTGCAGATTATATTTCATTTCCTTTGGGATCATTGAGCCTATTATGGTATATTTGAAAACTGATTTCTGCTCATGTATACGCTAGAGGGCGTAAGCAGTGTTGATGTTCTTTGTTTCCAAAGGCAATCTTTTTTGACGTTTATTTTACTGCACTGCAGCTGGTGTTTTTGCCGTGTGGCGGCGGTAGAACGTCTCCCTGTACTTAAACATAGTGCAGATTATATTTCATTTCCTTTGGGATCACTGGGCTCATTATGGTACATTTGAAACTGGAGTTCTGCTCATGTATACCTTGAAGGGCGTAAGCAGTGTTGCAAACGTCATTACTGCTTATGAAGTGTCTCAATAAAACCGAGACTCCAATTGTCTAATCCGTAGTGTGTTCTTTGTTTCCAAAGGCAATCTTTTCTGACGTTTATTAACAACACGTCAACCCTTACGGGTCTCTTACAAGGCGAACAATCAAACACTGACATGTCAAAACAGGCTCTCCTTCGCGGTGAGTGAGTGGGGAAAAAGAGTGGCAAATCTGTATGTATTGGTGCCTATAATTGCTCGCTAACGCTAGACTGAACTAAACATTTTACAGATCGAAAAAATAAATAAATAAATAAATAAATAAAACAATATATATATATATATATATATATATATATATATATATATATATATATATATATATATATATATATATATATATATATATATATATATATATATATATTCTATGTTTTTGAATTTTTTCTACGTTTTTTCTTCGTATTTTCTATGTTTTTTTTTTTTTGTTTTTTTTTTCTATGTTGTGTCGTTCTCTCTTTTGTCGCGTCTATGTTTTGTCCGGTCTCTGTTTTGTCTTTCTATGTTTTGTCATGAACCCATTTTACCGATGCGTAAACGCGGTGAATCTTTCACAAATTTACATTACGAAAACACGCCTATTCAAATATATTGAAAATTTCATATTGAAGGTTTTCAGATAAAAATTCTGGTAGTTTTCATATTTCTGCTAAAAACATAGACTGTGGGTACTCGTAAAAACCGCCTCGCCGAAGTGGTTCTAACGAGTACCCTCAATCTATGTTTTTGAGCAGAAATAAGAAAAATAATGTATACCCCTGTAAACCCCAGTTTTACTATATAAAAGTTGGGCTTAAGGTCAAAATTATATAGGCATGTTTTCGTGATGAGCTTTATTCAGCTTGTCTATGATTTGCCGGCTTTAACACTTAGATACATTTCACAAAAATAAATTATTTTCTGTATGCGTATTATCTTCAATTTGTAAATCCGATCTTCACACTTTTTAACCTGATTTTGTCAAAACTTGAAATAAAGGGTTTTGAGTCGAGTCATCATTTAAATAAAACTTTCTAGCTGTATGAATTCGATTACTCACACGAGCTTAATTATTGCTCTGTCTGTTGGGTTAAACATTTCAGCAGATGACATTTAAAAAAAAAAAAAAAAAAAAAAAAAAAAAAAATTGATTTTTCTCTTTAGGAGGCAATTTGCACGAAAACTGAAAACCCATTTTCTGGAAAAGAAATAAGGAAAATATTTCATCACGAAAACATGCCTTTATAATTTTGATTCCATAGTAAAACTTTGGTTTACAGGGGTATACATTATTTTTCTTATTTTGCTAAAAAAACATCCGCCTCGCTGAGGTGGCTCTAACGAGTACCCACAATCTATGTTTGGAACAGAAATATGAAAAGTATCAGAAATTTATCTGAAAATTTTCCTTTTTTGATTGTAAGATTTTCAATATATTTGAATATGCGTATTTTCGTAATGCAAATTGTCATCTGCTGAAAGTTTTACCCAGCATTATAAGAGGCAATATTATATAACGGTAATACAACCTACATTGTTCAAAATCATTTTTAGTGGCTTTCCAGGAAACAAGTAAACCAAAATTATCGACAAAAGCTTTAAGGATTATTTTGGATTTTAATACGTTTTCATTTATTTGTTTACCTTAAGGTTTATCCTTAAAAGTCCAGTTATTGTTAATTATAAAGAACGGTATAACTTGCCTTCGAGGGACGATTTCAACGCCTATTAAATATCATATCCAGTTGCAAAACAAAAGCTGAAATAAAAGAATCAGTCACGTATATCAAAATAGACATTGACTATTGTCATGAAATCAACACGAATACCATATATACTCTAACTTTTCGATTGAAAGATCTGAGCAAACTGAGTAGACACAAATCAGAGCCATAAAAAGCGATGTTGGATCAGCGTCTACACTGTTTGCCACTTACCCTACAAAATTAGACACATCTTACAAGATTTGGTCAAGGTTTAGGCCCAGTAAGCATTCTTTATAAATCTATAGCGAGCCGTTATCGGTCCGTCAGGGTACATTGTAGCTGACGGGCCGATAACGGCCCGCTATGGATTTATAAAGAATGCTAGCTGGAGGACAAGTTGTGAGATTAAAAGATGACGGAACGTTTAGGGAAATAACAGTAATAATTCCAGTAATAAACTAGATTTCGGATTCTACTTGACGTTTAAACAACGTCGAATCAACGTCGATGCAACGTAAAAATACTAGATTTCGGACATACTTGACGTTTAAACAAGGTTGAATCAACGTCGATGCAACGTAATGACGTTGCATCGACGTTGATGCGACGTTGTCCCAAAGTTGTGAGCCCGCTAGGTTAACTTCTCACAATATTTATCGTAAAATTTGAAAAAAAAGCCCTTATCACTATCAGGTGATGTAACTTAAATGATAAATGTCCAAGAAGAGTCACAATTACAGAACGTGGTCGGCCAATGACACCAAGAGGAAGAGTTAACAAACTATGGAAGACAGAACATATACATGTATGCGTCTATTGTTACACAGCGTTCCGGGTCGTTTCGGCCCACAGTCGTTTCGGCCCTGAGTCATTTCGGCCCTGGGTGCTGATTCCACTGTACAACTCACCTGTGTTTGCATTGTTTGACAATGTCCTATGAGGACGCAAATCTCCATTTTATGGGACGCAAGGCATTTACGAGTAATATAGTAAACTTGAGCATTTAGAGGCATGCGTATTTAGAAACTACTTCCTAAGAGTCAGATGGGCAGGGGTGGGCAAATAACTTCATTAGTTGCTTCCCTGCTCAAAAGAGTCAACTTTAACTGGAAATACAATGTAACTCAATTATTTGTTTCCCTGCTCAAAAGAATCTACTTTAACAGGAACTGCTCTCTTTTAAAGAAGGGCTAATATGATGCACATAGGAAAACGGGAATGGACTGTATCCATTTGTTCACAAAATCTCTCTCTCTCTCTCTCTCTCTCTCTCTCTCTCTCTCTCTCTCTCTTAAAACAGACTTCCTTTACAAAGAGAGCTGTTTTCCAGGAAGGTAAATAAGAGGTCACAAAAGTTGTCACCCTTGTAATGAATGGCAGTAAAGCTACCAGGTGTATCGTTGCCTTTATTACAGTCAGTTGAGGCGCCTAAAGCGAAATACAAATGTATGCAGATTTAGTGCACCAGCCTACCCAAAGATGTTTGCCCTCCATTCTCACATGCAACAGTATGCTCATACCATGTAAGCAAACAGTGAAGGTCAAGATCAGTCTGCGCGAATGCGCAGTCTGATCTTGGCCTCTTCTGTCTGCCTATGTAGTAAGATACATTTTCGTTTGGTGTAATGTATTAATGTAAACATTCTTTTACAGGTCGTAATTATCAGATTCAGACACTTTCTTACCATATATTTTCTGCAATTTAGTCCTCCGCCGACGGTACTTAAACTCGCCCATATGGATAACGGTTAACATAACTTAGACAAACATTACAAACTATATTTATATTAATATTACATGTATAATAATAATAACAATAATAATAATAATAATTATAATAATAATAATAATAATAAGAGGATTACTAATTTGTGTACAATATTTGTCTAACGTTTACAGTTAGATTTATAGGTGACTTCGCTTTCACTGGTTGTGAGCCAGTTCTGCGGAGGAGTCAGTTTGAACAAATCTGTTTTTGGGGTATAGAGATGCCTTTTTCAAAAAAAAAAAAAAAAAAAAAAAAAAAAAGGCGCCCGTCTGAAAAGGGGTCTATTCTTAAAGGAAAGAATTTGCTCCCGATTTGAGCAAATTCTTTTCTTTAAGACTAGATCCCTTTGCAGAATAGGTATGACACGCAAACAGGAAGTCACAAAACTTGTCTCCATAGGCGGAAATGGCGAAAACTCCACCAAGCAAATCCATTCACCATAACCAGTTTGGCTACTTAGGGATGATTTTAAAATATGCAGATTGAATCGTCATCAGTGCCGATTCGGGGCAGTCTGATTTTGGTGTTGTTTACGCGGGCATGTCCGCCCAAAAAAATGAAGTTTGACAGGTTTTACTGATCAAACACTGCCATTTCCAGCCTTATGACACCTATGGAAACACTTTGCATAAAATATCAAAGCCTATTCTCTGGGAAAAATAAGGAAAATAGCTTTAACTGTCATCTGCTGAATTTTTTACCCAGCATGCTAAGAGTTAAACATTTGATCCAAAACTTGAGCCCAGCCTAGGTTTTACAGAGAACCAGATTCCTGATCGTATCACCGTGTTTATGGATGATATCGTGGTTGAAATATAAACCATTTTGTCGCATTATGAAGCTCATGGCTAAATATACCCAAATCGTCTACAATAGTTATATCTTTGGGAGAAATGAAGCTACTGTTGTTAATATGTCTTTGTTCGATTGTGTTCCTTTGTGAATCCGGTGGTAAGTGCAGGTTTACTCCTGTGTACATGTACAGTTTTCTTTTTTATGATACGACAATATAAACAACAGATTTGATTTTATTCTAATTATGGCCAATGATTTATTCAACATGCATAAATTTTGCAAATTAATAATGCCGAAACTACCCTGGGATCTTCGGTTTTGACGGTTTGAGTAAAACAGTGATGATCCTCGTCCACTGTTCGGATGCACAGATAGCGCCTCGGAGGGGGTGGGTGGGGGAGGGGGGTAACTTGGGGGTAATTGTGGTACGGGTGTGCGAGCCATTATTTCAAAACCTACCCATTCATGTAGCTAGCCTTTGAAAGAAACGGACCCATTCATATACATATACTTGATCGTCCGAAATGTTGGCCTATTCATATACTGCTTTTTGAGTTTTTTGTACCCATTTATTGCTGGCAGTTAGACAAATATCGCAGTCAGTTCATTGAATACCAAGAGAACAAGCAGCCTCGAAACATCTCTGAGCAAAAAATATGTGCATATACCAGGATGTTTGAAAAGTGGAGCCTTTCACATAGTAATCCAGAAAAATCGGGTCATTCATATACTTTTTGTTGGAAAACGGGGGCCAATCATATACCTGGCAAGGCTGAAAAAGGGGGCCATTCGGCACGCACATCCGTATTATGCCATACATAGGCAGTTACACCCCGCCCCACACACACACTCAGGTTAGTGCAGTAATGATTCTCGTCAAACTGTTCGCAGTTATCGCTATATTATGGCTGGTCTGTTGAACCGTAAATTTCACACTTCGTAAATTTCACGCTTCCAATTCTTCACACGCATACCATAATTTTATAAACTTGGAAGGAAATTCCAATGTTTTATTGTTGGAACTTCTGGGACAAGAGTCAGAATGCTTAAGATGAGCCGAGTCGCGTGGAAACCTTTCCACGGTGTTTCCTACTAGACCCGCCAGCCTGTGTAACTATAAAAGCAAGTCTAGCAAGAGCTAATTTTTCTGCTAATGTTTATTTGTAATTATGTGGTTTCTGTTCGGAGGGGTTTCCTCTTCCTCTTGGTACTTGGGATAGGCTGCGTTATTTTATTGTGACACTCCCTGGGCCTTCCACATAATTATTTTTAACTTCTGATTTAGAAACTTGGTATATTCTTCAATCAGTGCAACGAAAAACAAATGCGCTGATTCTTCTGAGTGGTTACGGAGTTATTCTGCGCTTTTGTTATTTTTTTGCTTTGTTTGTTTGTTTGATTTAGTGTTTGACGTCTACGATCAACAGCTAAGGTTATTAATGGTCAGTTGACCTAACCACACTGTTCCTGGACAAGCCTCCCGGATGCAGTTAACAAGTACTTACTGAAAATTCTTTCTCTATCAGCTGACAACTGCTCTACTGGAATCAGCGGAAGAGGATGATTGGTCGTAGCAATATTTTCATGAATTCTTCACATGTAAGAGGAATTAGTACCAATTCTTCACATGTAAGAGGAATTAGTACCAATTCTTCACATGTAACAGGAATTTATATCAATTCTTCACACATGCAAGGGTAATTGGTACGAATTCTTCACCCCCCCCCCACCCACCCAAAAAAAAAAAAAAAAACAAAAAAAAAAAAAACACAGGTCACGGGTGTGACGAATAATTACCAATTCTTTACATGTCAGAAATTATCAACGAATTCTTCACATATGTGAGGCATTCAAGTTGGTACCAATTCTTCACATGTGTGAGGAATTGATACCAATTCTTCACACCCGAGAAAAAGTCGCACCAGTTCTTCACAGATGTGACGAATACTTACCAATTCTTTACACGTCAGAAATTATCAACGAATTCTTCACATGTGTTAGGAATTGGTACCAATTCTTCACACCCGAGAAAAAGTCGCACCAGTTCTTCACAGATGTGACGAATACTTACCAATTCTTTACACGTCAGAAATTATCAACGAATTCTTCACATGTGTTAGGAATTGGTACCAATTCTTCACACCCGAGAAAAAGTCGCACCAGTTCTTCACAGATGTGACGAATACTTACCAATTCTTCACACGTCAGAAATTATCAACATGAGAAATTTGAGCACAAATTTTAGACCCCAAAATTTATCGAAATTGACCATACGTAAATTTCACATTTGGCAAATGTGACGTATTGGTACCAATTCTTCTTGTGGGTGTGAAATTTACGAAATGAGAAATTTACGGTTCAACACTGGTCCCTACGTGGTTTCATTTAGCTTAGAGCTTGCCTAAAACCGTCTAGGAGTAAACATTTAGTTGTTTGTGTAATAGAAAGCCATGCATCACCATACCAGGCGCATCAGTCCAAAAACTCCATTCCAGCAGGTAAACAGCATTAAAACAGTCTCATTTAAAAGTTTATTCAACGTTCATCGTTGAATAAACGGTGAAACGACGTTGCTTTAACGTGGTGCGCCATTGTTTCATCTTTGTGTGCCCGCTTATATGTTAATATTTGGTTTAAACATATTTTATTTCACAAAGTATACATGGGTACAAACATAATGTTATGAAAATACATATTAAAGGATCAGAACGAAAGCAATGTTACTTATTTAGTTCTTCTCCTTGATAATAACAACTGTGAAAAGAAGGCGAAGATCATGTACAAGTGATACTTTGAATTACTGTTCATATGCATTCATACAATCAATATAAACTACGATCTCATTCAATTTAAAAAAAAAATTAGATAATTGTATCATTAGAAACAGTAGGAAAAGCAACAATTATAGAGAAACGTAGGTAAAACAGAAAAATTGGGTATGTCTGTACATTAGTATTATGTATTTAGTTGTTTATTTAAGAAATGCAGTGGATTGTTAGTTGTAATGGATGTTGTATATTAGGTGTGAAAGAAGTGAAAAAGACTTGTTGACTTTAAGTACCTAAGAGTTTAGCTATTCAGAGAGAGAGAGAGAGAGAGAGAGAGAGAGAGAGAGAGAGAGAGAGAGAGAGAGAGTGGGAGGGGGGCCGGGGGGGGGGCGGGGTAGGGTGCGCGACAGTAATGCTTAAAAACTCATCTGCTTCAAAACAAAACTAGCCGCATGGTAAGTTTTACAAGTATAATTCTGTACATTCTTAGAATTACTGCATGGCAGTGAATCTCTTGGTAGTTAATATTTGATTCCAAAGGCCCTGGGGTCAACCTGAAAGCATCCTGGCTTATATACCTAGTAATGTAACAATATTCATATTATACATTTACCATATATTATCATCAGAGATACTGGATATTGCCGAAGACCATCTGTTTGAGAACATTGCCCTGCTGTCTTAAGCTTATGTATAAGTTTCGCATGCCAAACGCGGTCAAATAGACAACTCCAAATTCTTTGCCCAACTCTTAAGCTTGGCAGAATGTATTTCATGTATAGAGAAAAGTAAGTTGCTTTACAGTGGAGTCCACTGGTAAAAACCTGGACTCTTAAGATAATAGAACATGCTTATCTCGAAGATGATTGTCTAAGTGCTTGAATACGAGCCTTTCGAATACTTTGTCTTCAGAATTTAGCAAAGGCATCATGAAAATATACCTATATAATTTTGACCCCCTTAAACACCACTTTTATATAGTAAAACTGGGGTTTACTGGGGTATACATTATTTCTCTTATTTCTGCTCAAAAGCATAGATTGTGGGTACTCGTTAGAACCGCCTCGGCGAGGCGGTTCTAACGGGTACCCACAATCTATGTTTTTAGCAGAAATATTAAAAATATCAGAATTGTTATCTGAAAACTTTTAGTTTTTGGTTGTAAAATTTTCAATATATTTGAATAGGCATGTTTTCGTAATGGAAACGAGTCTGTAATTACTTAATAATACAGAGCCGTCTCTGCAGGCCTATAAACGTGATAAATGTTGGCCTCTTTCCATTGTCCATACTTCGCCTTGTCTGGGTGACCGGTTAAAGAACATACACAATAGAAAAGCGAATTCTTTCGGCAGTTCTTTACGACTGCTTCCTCCGTTGGGACCTGGCTTTTTTTTACCAAAAGGGAAAGATTTAAGGACAGATCCCACTTCTAAAGGGATGGGGATGATACTGATTTCGACCGCATATGGAGGTAAAGCTATAAGGTCTGCATGTCCATCACCCAAAAATGTTTGTTCATTGAATTAATAATTGAGTAGAATGACCTCGTCTTGCTCATCACTATATATACAATCATTGCTTTAAAGAGGTGGAATGAAAGAGGTCGTATTGGGAGATGTCACAGTTTTTAATGCAGACCACGGGTCCTTAGAAGAGTGAGACCCAGACTTCAGCATCATGCCTATGCAATATTAACCCCCTTAAACCCCACTTTTACATAGTAAAACTGGGGTTTACAGGGGTATACATTATTTTCCTTATTTCTGCTCAAAAACATAGATTGTGGGTACATGTACTCGTTAGAACAGCCTCGGTTCTAACGAACACCCACAATCTATCTTTTGAACAGAAGTATGAAAAATATCAGAATTTTTGTTATCTGAAACAAATTTTGGAGATGAAATTTTCTATATATTTGAATAGGCATGTTTTCGTAATGCTGTATTGTTTTTTTTTTTTTTTTTTTTTTTGTTGTTTTTTTTTTTTTTTTTTTTTTTTTTTTTTGTTTTTTTTTTTTTGTATACCCTTGTGGCTACTCGCAGCAGGGATTTTTTTTTATTTTGTCCTGTTAGTTTTTCTTTGGTCAGTTGCTTGCATACTGTCGGTCTTCAAAAAATTGTTACTTGGTGCAGATTTAAAGATTACTACTTCTACTAGTACTATTACATGTATATCGGAATTCCCTTCGTTTGTTTCTGCCTTAGATCTCATTAGATTTTACGAAGACAAGAAAAATGAAAAAATAAATGAAATTTATTAATAAAAAGGTAAAAAAAGTAACATTTGCGGGTTATATTTGCAGGCGCGATGAGCATTTCTTTGTATAAATCAAATATAGAGATAATCAGGGTAGGTCGAAATTTTGGGACATATCCTCTCAAGGCATCATCCCAGCGGGCACGCAACGTTAAGACAACGTCGCATCAACGTCGATGCAACGCCATGACGTTGCATCGACGTTGATACGACGTTATATAAACGTCAGGTGCCCGCTAGGATATAAAGATAATAAAGACCGGGAAAGCTTTTGGAGGCAAAAAAGCCCGCTTATTTCGGACAACTAGTTCCTTTTAATTGTTTTGACCCATATCAGTCTTGGTTTCTCATCTAATGATCGTATTGGTAGATAAACAGATACCAGCATATTTCCTTAACCTAGTTTGTTAGTGTATGACGCTGTCTCTGTTAAGCCGAAAACATGTGGTGCAAACTGAAGCTGGTAAAAGGGGAGAACATCAGACAAACGGAGGAAAATTCGAACCCCTTGTGTCTTTTTATTATTATTATTATTATTATTATTATTATTAATACGTATCTGGTATCTGATAGGAGGAAATAAGTAATTAAGGTCATGATTGCATCGCCTGTATTGTTTCTCAACGATATATTTAAGACAGTTACCAATTAATTCCGATTTTAAACAAAATTTATGCATTTATGTTTCTACAACACTGCATAAATAACTGAAATTTTGTCAAAAGACGTTGACCTACTTTTTCTTTCTTTTAAATATAGGTTTTATTTCTGACTCCAGTATTTGCCCAGATGGCCTTTTTGGATTTCCACTTGGATGTCATGAAGACTCTGAATGCTTCCGACATCGAAAATACTGCTTCAGACAATACAAGACCAGTGGAATATGTTGCCGTTATGGACATGCGTAAACTGGTCAACGACGTCTTAAAGATCTTACCTACATAAACAGAACAATTGCGTCTTATAGACCTTACCTGCTTGCTGTGTAAAAAACATTAAGTAGACACC
This sequence comes from Anodontia alba, assembly GCA_964016985.1. NCBI lineage: Eukaryota > Metazoa > Mollusca > Bivalvia > Lucinida > Lucinidae > Anodontia > Anodontia alba. Next base: position 84,309,183 of record OZ024832.1, read on the forward strand.
AGTCTGAAATATTTTATTATTTTTCCAGAAAATATGTTTAGACATTTCATGCAAATTGTCTCCTGAGGAGACAACTTGCATGAAATGTCAAATCCTATTGTCTATGAAAAATAAGAAAATATGATTAATTTTTCGTCTGATGAATTTGTCCAGAGTAGTAAAGGCTATGAAGCAAACTGCGAAAAAACTAGCAACGTGTTTAACCCATTTATGAAGGGTGGACTCTCCTACCTCAGTTTTTCGGACAGCTCCATTGCCAATATTAGGGGTGTCTGGATAGTTTTTTTTATAATACCATGTTTTATAGAAATTCCTGTACGTAACACAAACAGTGTAGACCCTGATCAGATGCCGCGTTCTGCGGCGTCTGATCTGGTTCTACACTGTCAGTGTCCCTTTTATAGGACGCTAGGCTTAAATAGATTAATTAATTGATAACGCTTTACTGTAGATGTGTTTGTGGTTCCTATAAGCCGTGTTATACGTACTTAAGGTAGTAGAATTGCCGTCGTTTATTAAAAAGGGGTTGGGGGCAACATTTATGACTTTCTTTTTGGTTTGCTACACACAAAAACCTTTCTGAAAATGGGTCGTTTCTGGAAGAAAATAATTTGCGCACAAGGGGAGCAAATTGTAGCCTTTTAGTTCACCAAAGTTTTAGAAGGGAGCAAACCAATTTTTAGAGTTACTTCCCCTGAAAGTGTATTCATTCCCTATCCCCTTAGGAGACGGGTACATTTTTTTCCGTTTTGATCTGTCGGAATTTACTTAAGCACCGCACTGTAAAAAAGAATCCTGTAAATTTTACTGTAAATACTGGCAACTGGCTGCCAGCGCAGTTAACCATCACATAAACATACCTATATAATTTTGACCCCCTTAAACCCCACTTTTATATAGTAAAACTGGGGTTTACAGGGGTATACCTTATTTTTCTTATTTCTGCTTAAAAATAGATTGTGGGTACTCGTTAGAACCGCATCGGCGAGGCGGTTCTAACGAGTACCCACAATCTATGTTTTGAGCAGAAATATGAAAAATATTAGAAGTATTTATCTGAAAATTTTCATTTTTTTGTTGGTAAAATTTTCAGTATTTTTGAATAGGCGTGTTTTCGTAATGGTAAATTTTACGGGGCGCCAGTAGATTATTTACAGGAATAATCACGAATGGCAGTGCAGAGTAGGGTAAGTTAGGTAACGTAGGACATAGTAGGGATGTGAGCTAACGCACCGTATCTTAAGCTTACCTATCCTTACCCCATCCGTCAAGGTAATTCCTGCAAAAATTCTACAGGTGCCCGTAAAAATTACGGTAAATGCGCTGGCAGCCAGATGCTAATATTTACCGTAATTTACGGGCATTTTTTTACAGTGCGCCGCTGTTCATTTTGAAATAAGTAGCGTTATTTAAATTAAAATATTTCAACCTCTAAAAGATCCCTTGGGATTGAGTGGACACTGTCTGACTGAGCTAATCTTGCTTGATGAACGTACAACAAATAGGCCCTTGAAGATTCTTGGGGACCTGTTGTGATCAGTCACTATGCGTCGTCGTCCGTCGATTCGTCCTTTTCACAATTTGTTTAAATAATATCGCCTAAACTACTGAATCATTCTAACAAAACTTGGCAAAATAAATTTTGAGTAGTTCTCTTTCAATTTGTTCAAAGAATTGCATTATATGTAGCACTCTAGCTGCCATGACAGTTAAAAGGGAACATGGCTTTATTTAAATAAAAAATCTATAAAGTAAATTTTCTCATCTGAGACCAGAAGACCTGGTTGTTTTTGTTTCTTTTTTTTTATGGTACGTAACTTCATCTAGAAGACCTTTACCACAATTGATCAAATTATAGTCCTGGGGTCGAAAAAAGCTTCGACCCATAGAGTCACTTGTTTTACACGATACTCATATACGGAAAAAAAAGCTTTAAAATTTTCCTGTCTAAAACCAAGGATTAGGCGTTGGAAACTTTGTACATTGTATGTAGCTGCATCAAGCGGACCTCTCCAACGATGTTCAAACTATAGCCCTGGAGTAAAAAAATGACCCTACACGTTTTACATAAACATTTATAGTCTTACGACATGAAAGTCGCAACTAAGGAATGAAGCATAACTGAAAAAATCTCACGCCTCCCGTGGGAATCGAACCCGGTCCTCCCGGATAAAAATCCAATGCTCTAACCACTATACCAAAGAATCGACTCCCTGACGCGGGTGTCAGAGATTGAATATATATTTAGAAGCTATGCGTAATCTGCCAAGGCAGATAATCGAAGGCAGGAGTGCTCGGTCGTAACACTCCCCCTTTTCAAGGAAGTCATCATTTATGATGACGTGAAGCCATTTTCGGCGTATTAAGTCCTATCCCGGACAAGCCCCCATCTTACGACATGAAAGTCGCAACAAAGGAATGAAGCATTGCTGAAAAAAATCTCACGCCTCCCGTGGGAATCGAACCCGGTCCTCCCGGATAAAACTCCAATGCTCTAACCACTGAGCCAAAGAGTCGACTCCCTGACGCGGGTGTCAGAGACTGAATATATACTTAGAAGCTATGCGTAATCTACCAAGGCAGATAATCGAAGGTAGGAGTGCTCGTTCGTAACAATAGGGAAAGTCTTTAAAAAAACTTTTCTTGTGTGAAACTAGAAGGATCAGGCCTATGCTAATTGATATGTATCTACATCTTATGGACCTTTTGAAGATTGTTAAAATTATAGCCAGTTCTCAGTAATTCCATCAAAAGTTAATCAGTTCATCTGAACACTGATTCTAAACTGTGCGTAAAATATCAGGATCCTAGCTCAAGCATTTTCCTAGACATCATTTTAACAAGGTTTACCCTCTGTAATAAAGGCAAATTTGAAAGGGGCATAAATGAATTAGCTAAAAAAAATAACCAGGTCATCTAAAACTTGATCTCAGATAGTTGGCAAAATATCAGGGCCCAGTTGTTCAAAGCTAACGACATCGTTAGTTAGTATTGAGTGATACGCAAATATGCTGAAATGTTTTGCTGAAAAAATGTGAGTAGCTTTTGCACTGCACATTTTTTCAGCAAATAATATCAGAATATTGTATATTGAATCTGCTAAAACACTTAATGAAATGACCCTTACCGAGCTCGTTAAGCTAACGACGCTTTGAACAACTGGGCCCAGAATTCTACTTTTAGCAGTTCTAGAGCTAGACATTGTTTTGAAAAGGGTTTCCAACTGCTATAATGGCAACGTCAACAGAGAGGGGCATAACTGAGTCAATATTTTACAGAATCGGTTCAAAAATTAATCAGATCATCTATACATTGATCCTAAAGTGTATGCAAAATATCAGAATCCTACCTAATGCAGTTTTCTAGGTATCGTGTTGGCAAAGTTTTCACACTGAAATACAAGCAAAGTCAAAAGAACATAACTCTGTCATCAGATCATCTAAACATTGATCCTAAACATTACACAGAATATCAGGATCCTACAAGTAGCTCGGTTCTGTTGATATCACGTTGACAAAGTTTTTCCTATTGTTATAAATGTGAAGTGTGAAAGTGGAATAACACCGAGTGTTTCGACTGAGACACGTGATGCCAGCCGGCCAATGAAAGAGCTCAGCGGTTCTTTAGATATCATGTTGACAAGGTTTTGCTGTTGCCCACCTAAGGATGGGGCATACTGCGTTTGGTGCAGATCCTGTCCGCATTGGCATCCCCATCCAACAGGGGCAATATGTACAATAGAATAGATTTGGAAAACGGGCATAGCTCTGGCATGCTAGGTCCGATGGGAGAAAAAACGGTTCGCTTATTTTTCATGCTCATGCCATAAATAAAACTTCAAATTCTTAGCATAAGCCTTTTCCTCTAGTTTCACAAGCATCTTAAAAGTGGTAACGCGCAGATGGACAGACGGACAAGGCATAACCAATATGGTCCCCAACTTTTCAAAGTTTGGGCATAAAAATATATATCTGGATGATCCTCATCCATTTGCGGATTCACTATGTCTATCGGGCTCTCTGGGGCGGGTAACTCTCATGCCAATAGTTGAAAGTGGGTCAAAATTGAACTTGTCCGAGATTTTAGGCCTGTCCTTGTTATCTGCCTGTTCAATTAAGATTCAATCAAAAATAAGATAGCTATCATCCGGGCAACATCTTCCCCATTATGTGTCTATAGGAGACTAAAGGGGCAAGTAGCTCTCCTGTGAATAGTCTGATCTGTCCCAAAATCAAACTTGTCCAAGATTTTATTGCTGTCCTCAATGCTGATAAAGATTCGATCAAAAATGAAATCGCTATCGTCCGGACAACTTACTATTCACCAAATTCGGGTCTTACTAATAAGCGTCACGAAGTGACAAGAAACGAGTGTCAATAAGTGTCAAAAATATATTTTGCTGATTATTTTTATTATTTATTTTTGATTTACATATATTTTTTTATGTACTGAAATTCATTCTTTAATGATGCTGTGAAGCACTTTTGAAGAGACTACAGATGGGTCTGTGCTCTGTTCGCATTTAGGCTAAGCCTATTTTCATAATATGAAAATAGGCTTAGCCTAAATGTTAGTACAGCACAGACCTATATCTGCACTCTTCAAAAGTCCTTCACAGCATCATTAAAGAATGAATATCAGTATAAAAAATATTATGTAAATCAATAATAAATAATAAAAATAATCAGCAAAATATGTTCGTGGCACTTATGGACACTCCTTTGGTCATTTCGTAACGCTTATTAGTGAGACCCATAATCAAGTCCGCCAACTTCCGGGAAGTAAAAACGGAAGAAAATTGGTCAGAGCGATTACTGATGAAAGTATATATAGTTGTATGTTACTTTTCCTTGATCATATTCTCTACCGTAGAGCTCACTTCGTTCGCGACGTGCTTCGCGCGTCGCGAGCTGTGCTCGCTATTATATTGTTGTATATTGCTGTAGGGCTGGCATATCAGGGCTAAAAAGATAATCGATTATTAGTCCTGTCATTTTGATCGATAATCGATTAGTAATCGTTGAAGATTTGGTCATAATCTTACCTTTCGGCTTACTGTCTGAGCATGACTTACTATGTTATACTTTACCATATGTATTCGGACAGAGAGGCCTGAACAAACAGTGTAGACCCAGATGAGACGTCGCAGATCGTGGCGTCTCATCAGGGTCTACACTGTTTTCCACTCATCCACCTACTTTTTTTAAGACCCAATATTGGGTAGTAAATTGAACGTTCAAATTTTAGAACAACTATGGTACTATCGATTATTTGCAAATCAGTAGCGATAATCATTTTTGTGGAATTTATCAATCGATTATCCGATTAATTGTGCCAGCCTTATATTGCTGTATGCTGATTCTACCCAATAAAAAGAAAATAAACTGCAATAAAGTATCCATTTAAAGATATTGCCTCCAGATTTGTGGGATTTTTACCCAACCCGATCACATGATGAACAGGCCCTGCCTAAGGCAGCTCTGCCCTGGAGACTACAGGCAGCCCATCTATTTCTCTTGCCCCGATAGGCGGGGGCCGTGATTTCTGAATACCCGATAATCAGTGCACGCCGGTAATAGGTACCCGGTTACGCTACACTATCGTTCGCCTACCTGAAATGCACGCACTTTACGGCATCAGAAATTTTGATGAAAAATTTCAAACAGGTTTCTGTCGTTGTTTTTCGCGAGCCGACACATTATGAATTTCAAAAATGCAAGAAGCTTTCGAAATCCGTGTCTGTATCCTCGCGAAAAATAAAACGGTCGACAGCAGCCTGTAGATTCCTGTAAACATACTGGTTGCCATACGACATCATATAACAATTGTAGCAACACCCGGAAGTTCGGAAACCAGACAACGACTTGCTGAGCTCTTTCATTGGCTGACTGACATCACCTGTCTCAGTCGAAACACTGGGTGTTATTCGCTGATTTTTAATCATTCTGTCTTTTTTCAGGCCACGGCATATTTTTTTTTAAGGGGTCCGTACACACAATCCTGTATTCCATACGCGTTACCATTTGATGCCACCTTCGTTGCCCGCTTACAGAATCAATGGGTATTGTAGTATTTGTCCTGGTTAAGGCGCTTCTAATTTAGTACCCACATCGTATGTTTTTTTTGTGGAAAAATAAGACAATATTCAATAAAACTTGATGGTTAAAAAGGCACCTTATCTTGAGCTATGAGAAAAGAAGGTTGTATCACAAGTACTTAAGAAGTTTCCATGCTTAACCCATTGAAGACGGGTTGAATGGCAAACAGTGCAGACCCAGATCAGACGCCGCAGAACGCGGCGTCTGATCAGGGTCTCCACTGTTTTCAAATAGTTAAATCATTTTTTCTTGAGAAATATCTATCATATGGCCTGACATACCTAAAATTGAAAATGGACTCTACCCATATATAGTATGGGAGATTTTAATCCGTCTTTAATGGGGTTATTCATTGAAATACTCTAGTATACTTGTCCTACAATTTTACTACCTGGTAATCTATTTATAAACTGATGGATGTGTGACAAACTGAGTTGTCTCGACCTGATTGATCAAAGGAAGAATTCTGGAGTTTCTGATCTGGGTCTACACCATATGCTTAGTACTTTGAGTAAGTACGGTATTTGTCACCCATAATTAGAAAGACTATTCTAGTTCTCAAAGTTTCAAGAACTTAACGCTTAGCACTCTGGGTAAAATTTTCGGCAGGCGACATATTGAAATACTTTCTTATTTTTCTCAGAAAACAGGATTTGACATTTCATGCAAATTGTCTCTAATGGAGACATATTGTCTTCACAGAAATTTTTTTTCTTTATACACCAGCACTTACAATATCTAGCACTAATGGCATGAAAAAAAAGGGAATAGGTTTGAAATTGTTTATTCATCAAATCCGAGCGTGTTTATGTCTCAGCTGTATACCCATATTGTCTCTTTCACACCTCGCTTTTAACTTCTGAAATGAAATAGCAAACACAAGAAATAATAAATTAAATCACTCAGAAGGTAATTGGATACACATGATAGAGCTCTGCTACTGCTGACAAGAGAGACAACCTTTGTTATTCCCTCTTTGCCTTCTTGTATACCAGTTCCCTTCTTACAAGGAGTCTTTTCAGAAGGGGCGGATTCAGAGGGAATTCAATTGGGGGAGGGGGTTTCGACTTCTCCCCTTTGACTCATTCATTTTCTTGGGTAATTTTGCATAAACTTGGGATACGTATTTACGCTATTTACCCTTATTTATTTTTATTTATACAATGTTTTTAGAGGGTAACACTTTTAGCTCAAACAGCCATTCTACCAAGTGCCCCCCACCACTCCCCACATAAAAGATGTATAGCAAACTAAACATAAAACAACATAAAACACAAACATTGCATGCAACCATATACATACATATTTACATTTTATACAACAATAAGAAATGTTTTTCTTGTACAGGATGCAATAAGTCGGAAAGTATTTAAAGCTGGTTAAATATAATAGATTTTGAATTCCTAAAAGTTAAAATTGAGATAAAAATTTAATAGATAGTAAGAACAAGTTTGATAAAAATTTTCATAGCTCACAAAGTGAAAAATATTTCATTAACGCTACATCGAAATGAAAATTGCACACTTTTTATGGTAAAAGTTATTATTGCATGCGTATATATCAAATTGAAACATTTAAAGATACTGTTTAAGAGATCTTTTGAATTCATTTAGTGAGTTTCTTGTCCTTAGAGATGTCGGCATTGAGTTCCATAACCGAGAGGCAGAATATGAGAAAGAGCGGTCGTATAGTGCAGTTCTTGATCTTGGGACCGATAAGAGGCCATTTGAAGATGACCTAAATGATCGTTCATGGGCGATTGACATTGGCTTTAGTAGATTTGTAATATATGTTGGTGTCAAATTATTTAGTGCCTTATAAGTTAAAATAATTTATTATAAATTAATCTTTTAGATATAGTTAGCCATCCGAGCTCTTGGAACATAGTAGCAGATGGCGTTCTGAATTCACATTGCAAAATAATGCGGGCAGCTTGTTTTTGCAGTTTTGAAAGTCTTTCGATATTTTGACTCGATGTGGTGCCCCATGTGTTACAGCCATAATCAAACAGAGGTAAAATATAACTTTGGTAAAATAGTTTCTGAACGTTCTGTGGGACATATTCAGCCAGTTGTTTAAGAAGAGAGATTTTAGTTGATATCAATGAACAAAGATGGTCAATGTGCGGTGTCCATGACAAGTTTTCGTCCATAAATACGCCAAGAAGCTTCTGTTTGGTAACTTTCTCAATACAATTATCGTCAATATATAAGCTCAGTTCACGGTTGTCATCGAGCCGATGTCTTGCTCCTAATAACATATATTTAGTTTTCATACAATGTCTCGTCATTTTATTTTGTTTTCCCCATATACTTGTTCTACCTAAGTTGGTTTGTATCTCTGAGTTTACAACACTAATATCTGGGCTTTTTGTACGGATTGTCAAATCATCAGCAAATAAGTCAGAAAAGCAATATTTTAGCAATAGGGGTAAGTCATTTATAAATAAAAGGAATAAGGTAGGTCCAAGAATTGAGCCTTGTGGGACCCCAGACTTAATGGTTGAAAACGATGAAAACCCTAAGCCACTATCTATGGCTTGTTGACGAGATTCGAGATATGAGGTAAACATCTTATGATACATGTTGTTGAATTTGTATGCGGAAAGTTTATTGTTTAGAATGTTATGGTCGACCAAGTCAAAGGCCTTCCTAAAATCTATAAAAAGGGCCCCGACTGTATCTCCCTTGGCCATCCACTGGTCTATGAAGTTTCACGAGTGCTGTTTGGCAGCTATGCCATTAACGAAAACCTGATTGACTTTCGTGGATAAGATTATACTTATTAAGGTATGCCATTAGATGTTTGTTAATATGCCTTTCAAACTTTTTGAGATGGTGGGTAGTATCAAAATAGGTCGGTAATTTCCAGGATCCGATTTGTTACCACTTTTATATATGGGAAATACTTTTGCGCATTTGAGTTGATCTGGAAATACTCCAGTTTGTATACTTTTATTGATAAGTGCGACAATACCAGGGGATAAAACTTGGCCGACTTTATTAATTATTCTAGGCCCAAGGCCATCTAAACCTGTAGTCTTGGACGCCTCGTGCTGCGATAAACGTAGAAACCTGTTCAGGGGTAATAAATGGAATTTTAAAGAATACATCGACATTACTCTTTACCTTCTACTTCTCTTCAACAAGTTCATTTTACTACCTATGAATGTGTGTAAAATTTCTGGGTGAATGGCAAACAGTTTAGAGCCAGATCAGACACCGCGTTCTGCGGCGTCTGATCTGTGTCTACACTGTTTGTTCAGGCTTGTCTGTTTCCATAAGTAGAGTATGCACGGTAATTTCCTCAAAGATCATCCTGGATCCGCCGCTGATAATTAAAGATACCCAGGCAATGTCCCAATCTCGAAGCACACATCAGGAAAACATACCTATATAATTTTGACCCCCTTAAATCCCACTTTTATATAGTAAAACTGGGGTTTACAGGGATATACATTATTTTTCTTATTTCTGTTCAAAACATATGTAACAGGTGAAAAAATGGAAATAACATTTTTCCTCGACCGGGGATCGAACTCGGGCCGTCTGCGTGACAGGCTAACACTCTACCGCGTCGCTATAAAAGCCGGCTTGTACCGCAAGGCAGTACAAGTGTATCATATACCTATACCCGGTGACATTCTCCCCCTCCAACTTGAAATTCGTCCCTGAATTTCTAGGAGTCCGAGAACCACTTGAAATGAGACTCAAGGAATTTTATGCACACATGTGGGTTATTTACGTTGGGCGCCAAATGTAACAGGTGAAAAAATGGAAATAACATTTTCCCCGACCGGGGATCGAACCCGCTCCGCTGGACTCAAAGTCCCACACTCTACCGCGTCGCTATAAAAGCCGGCTTGTACCGCAAGGCAGTACAAGTGTATCATATACCTATACCCGGTGACATTCTCCCCCTCCAAATTGAAATTCGTCCCTGAATTTCTAGGAGTCCGAGAATCACGTGAAATGAGACTCAAGGAGTTTTTTTTATGCACACGTGGGTTATTTACGGTGGGCGCCAAATGTAACAGGTGAAAAAATGGAAATAACATTTTTCCCCGACCGGGGATCGAACCCGGTCCGCTGGACTCAAAGCCCTACAATCTTCTCTAGGCACATAAAGAAGGAGAGCTGAGGAACAAATAATAACAAAACAAACGCCACACCTGAATGTTTAATCAATCCATTCATGCCTAGCGTCCCATAAAAGGGACACAAGCAAACAGTTTAGACCGAGATCAGACTGTTTGCATTAAATACAGGAATTTGTATAAAACAGGTAATAATGAAAAATAACCAGATTCCCCATCAAGTAGAAATAGACGTGTCCAAGGAGTTGAGGTAGAACAGTCCATTCCGCACAAATGGGTTAATTAAAGAGGGAAGTAAATATATGTGTAGACATGTTATGCAAGAAACATCAGTATCAAAATACAAACATTATGCAAAGGGGTCCAGAAGAAAGTCCAAAGACTTATTTAAACCTGTGCCCTTAAATGTACAATATATTCTATTCAAACTTATGTCATTGTCAATCATACATGTATCAACACTGATTATACTGTGCAATATAAAAGTGTAGCGATTTAGTTTTATTTACACAAGGTTTTTTTTTTTTTTTTTTTTTTTGGGGGGGGGGGAGGGGGGGGGGGGGTTGTTTTTTTTTTTTTTTTTTTTTTTTTTTTTTTTTTCGTTGTGTGTTTTTTTCTGTGATTTATAGCTGATTGAGTTATGGAGTCTCTAGGTGAGCCGAACATTTGTTTTTCAAAACATGAAAACCTCAACTCTTTGATCAGGTCCATTTCCAAGAGAAGGGGTATTTGGTTATTTTATCTTTTATCATTACTGATGGGTTTTATAGAAATTCATGTATATAATGCAAACTGTGTAGACATGTTCGCCAATGTCCCTTTCGGGGAAAGCTAGGTATAAATGGGTTAAACTCCGCTCAGAAGTTTTTCTTCTACTGATCCTTCTAAGGTGGTGGTTCCGATGTTGTTTGTTCTTTGTTGGGCCTTGTGGCTAATCACTGCAGGGCATTTGGCGTGTTTTGTCTTGTCTATTTTCTTAGTAATGTGTTTAGTGGGTTCTGTTTGGCATTGTAATTACCTCGTTGGGGAAGAGGGAGCTAGGTGTTGTGCTTTTCATTAGTTTGTAATATGTGTGATGTCTGTCATGCGTAGTTTACTTTTTCTCATGGTGTCATTGGTAAGCAATGTTTGTGATTCTTCCTGGACATCTTCTTTACTGTTTTCCCGTATTTGGTACGCTGTGTTTATGTAATTATTGTTTGCTGTGTTGTGTTTATATAAAAAATTAACTATCATTTATTTTTTTTTTTTTTTAATTTTCTGAAATATGTCGTAGCAAGTGATGGCCCTAGAATTTATTTATCACGGAATTTTTTTAATTTCTAGGAATATAGCTAAATGTAACTTCGGGATCCATGGCTAATTCAAGCCCTGCATTGTCGGACATCCATGCCCCACAAACCGTTTAGACCCAGACCTTCACAAAATATACTGTTTATCATTTCGCCAGCACTTTTAGACCGATCATCATATACGTTAGTTTAAATACCGTGGCATAACCAGAACGGAATTATCCTTTACCTTTATTTGCAAAATCATCTTGAAAAATAGTTATCTTGAAAAATTCTCCCTGGTATATCGCTTCTAGAATAAAGACTACTCTTTCTACATAAATTACAAACAATAACTTCAGTTATGTAATTTTTATTATTTGTAATAAACAGACATCAACTAACATAAAATATTTACCGTTAGGGGCTAGTTGTAAAGGAAATAATTCATCGCTTCTAAAATAGGGGCTACTCTTAAAGGCAAAAAATTGCTCGCTCCCAAAATAGTTGATGTCAGTTTATTACAATTATTATTGATCTCATTATTATATTACATAACTGAAGCTATTGTTTGTAATTTATGTAGAAAATATAATTCCTCCTAGAGCAAAAAAATATTTCCTAATTCCTCCAAGAACAAAGAAAAAAATAGATTAAGAACGCTATCAATCGCGCGACCAGTGTAGATGACGTAACTCGCAAAAAATATTGACGTCATTTTAAAACATCTAAAATGTATAAAACAGAATTTGAAAAAAAAAAGTCATTTATAGTATAGAAGATAATACACACTGTGTTTAAAATACAGGACATATTTCTCTCGAGACTTGCCAATCTTAAAAACAAACATGAGCTAATGCTATTGTTTGTTTATTGGATTTGCAAATCTCTCATGAAAAAAACTTGTGTTTTAAATTCAAGGTGCTTTAAGCTCTATATTTTCTTACGCATGCTATGCATATGTGTAGTTTGTGTGATGAGCCTTTGCCTATTGATTAAGCTGTCCAGATGTATTCCCAGCTAGCATTCTTTATAAACCTACAGCGGGCCGTTATCGGCCCGTCAGCTACCCTGACGGGCCGATAACGGCTCGCTATAGATTTATGTGGAATGCTTACTGGGTTGTAAAACTACGGTAAACCCATACCTCCAGAGGGACAGCAAGCATAGTGGGTGTAGTCTACTCTACATCTCCCTGTTGTACCTACAGGACAGTCTCTGCCGGCTCCGAAGACACAGTCCCTGGGCATGGTACAATAATCAATATTGGCTGTATCTGAACAGAATAGAAGAAAAAACGATGAAACAGAAGAAGATGAAGAAAACAAGAGAAACCATAAAAAATGCAGAGTGTAGTCTTATGGAAACAACCTCGTAGCATTAACATATGGAAAGGGTTCCGAAGTATTTGTCTGCGCACATAGGCGTAGACTACATAGAGTTGAGGAGAGACACGGAAGAGAATCGTTGTTAATCTACAATGCATCATTGACCTTAAACTTGTTGTCTACAACAAAAAACCCGGTCTAGCTGGATCAATGTATAGAATAGAATAATACAGTCGACTCCCGTTATCTCGAAATCCAAGGGACTGTATGAAACACTTCGAGATATTCGTACTTCGACATAGCAGATTTGCGGAACTAATGAAAACAATTAATCGAACAACCATCTTTAACAGAATGAATATGTAATTTGACTCCTGAGTTAAAGGTATATTGAAAATATTGTGGAAAAGAGGAGAAATTGCTCCTCTTTTCCACAACATTTTGTTGCCTGTTGGTAGATCTCTGTGTTAAAACAGGGACCAGATTTTCACTTCGAGATAAGTGGTTGTTCGAGATAAGCGAGGTCGAGATAAGGAAAGTCGACTGTATTTATTGGAAAATCTACAGGTCCATTCACATGCACTGCTTCGCACACCACACTATTGTAGATATTCCGGTTACTATTGCAGCATTCTGTCAACTGTTATGGGATATACATTAATTCTGACAATTTCACTTTTAAAGTGGTGGATGCATTAGAGCTGCTAAGTGCAATTAGTAGCTGTAATAATGTTTTAATGTAAAGGCCATTCTTATAGAGGCCAATGGTACGAGATTTCATTTAGACCTCCCGAATTCACCTTTTACATTATGGAATTTAGCCGACTTAGCTAAGATTTACATGTAAAAAACCCATGACTATTCCGCTAAAACCAGCTTGTGGGCTAAGTGTAGACTAAGCTTTCTGTGAAAGCAAATACTTGTTTATGATATAATCCATAGCGTTCCTAAACGCACTTCCAAGCGTGTCGTAACAATATCTGTAGAATTTTGTAACAATATCCGTAACATTTTGTATTAAAGTCACAACAAGCGCCGTTCCGTAACAATATCTGTGGCACCGTGATTGTAGTATTTTTTAACACTCCATAACATGTTCATAGAATTCCATTACATTAACCCATTTAAGCCCTTAAAAGGGACATTGGCAAACAGCGTGCGTCCATCAAAGATAGTGAATACAGGGATATGCAGGGGATAACACAGACTGGCTGACCAAGGCTGGTGCAATTAATCGGATAGTCGATTAATTAATCGATAAATTCCACAAAACTGATTACCGTTACAGATTTGCTAATAATCGATTACTTGATTTTTGTGTCTTACTCTACCGTATTTACCTTTAGTATTCAGACACCTCAACTCCTTACCATACTTTATCTGAAATTTGAACCTGTACAATTTACTACCCACTGTTGTGTCTAAAATAGCTGGACGAGTAGCAAACAGTGTAGACCCTGATTAGTACCGCATTTACAGCGTCTCATCTTGGTCTACTCTGTTTGCTCAAGCCTGTCTGGCCGAATACATACAATAAAGTATAACATATGGTAAGAGTCATGCTCAGACAGGTAAAATTATTACCAAATCTTCAGTGATTACTAATCGATTATCGATCACAATGGCATGACTGAAGATTGATTAACTTTTCAGATCTGATTAGCCAGCCTTTACTGGCTCCCGTTTAACTGATTTTGATACAACAAAACATAATTCATATTTTACAAAAATCCTGTCTTTTGGAATGTCTATCTCTCTATTTGGCCATCAGTTTCTAACAGCTAAGGGAGGTGATAAGTGTAGAAAAATAGTCACGGAGGAGTATTTTACCTTTGTAAGATTAGAAAATTAAAACTTATAGCATGGGGCCAGGAAAGGGTAACATTATTAGTTGGAATTTCAAACGTTTGCAATTTCTGAAACGGAAAAAAAAAATAAAAACATATGTTATGTCACTCATTAGAATCGTCTAACAATTTTCACAACACAATTTATGTTATGGTACTCGTTAGAGCCGCCTTGCAAATTCTAACAAAAAATCGTTGTGCTTATTAGAATAGCAATTTCTCAACAAAATATGTTGCAGTTCTCATAAGAATCGCCTCGCAGTTTATCAAAAAAACATATGTTGTGTTAATCATTAGAAACGCCTCTCAATTTCTCAATAAGAATGCATATAGTTTCTGACTAGATTCTCTTAATCAAAACGGTTGCTGAAATGACATTTTGTATCCAGAATACAACACCAAGCGAAATCAAAAGGGTCTTTCTAACCATTGTCATGCTGAATAAATTAAGAGGCTACGCCCACTTCCAATTTCCAGCCAATCAGATTACTTGATCCGGGTTTTTTGATAGAAATTCACATATTTAATGACAAGCAGTGCAGATCCAGATCAGTTGGCTTCTGATCTGGATCTACACTATAGGGCATATCGTGTTTAGCAAGAGAAGGGCTAAGTTATAAGTGTGCATACAGACCTACCGCATTTACCTTAAACATTTATACAAGTAGACTCTTTTACCTGAACTGTTTAGAACGGTCCATGTCTGAAAGTAGTTGTGTCTGTTTAATTTCTATTATAACCTTGTTTGTATTTTTTTTTTTTTTTTTTTTTTTTTTTTTTTTTTAGAAATGCCTGTATTTTTTTTTTTTTTTTATAGAAATGCCTGTATTTAATGTTAACGTTGCAGACCCTAATCAGACGCAACATTCTATAGCGTTTGATCAGGGTCTACACTGTTTGCCAATATCCATTTTCTGGGACGCTAGGCATTAATGGGTTAAACGTTTGTATGGACAGTCTTTATTAAACTGTGTAGAGTCCGATCTGACGCCGTTTACACTGGTTAGAATCAATGCAATTAACTTAAAACATTATACATTTCAACATGTGGTATAGCGAATTTGTTCAAACTTTAGGACAAGTGAGGTAAGGAGTAAAAGTGTCGGGATATTTAAGGGGACAATATACATTTTGTAACTTTTTTCTGCCATTTCTGCCATGGGAGACAACTCGTGAGTTTTGTTTTCCTTCCTGTACATCAAACCCCTTTTTAAAAGGGTTTACTCTAAAAGGAAATAATTTGTGGAGGCAAATTCTTACCTTTTAGAGTAAACTCTTTTCAGAAATGAGTTAAAACACGTTTGAAAGAGTTGTCTTCTCTGATAATGTATCTATCACCTTTAAGTTATTTACAAGGAGCACATTCTTACCTTTAAGAGTAACCCTTTTCTAAACGAATTAAAACACTTTTGAAAGAGTTGTCTTTCCTGATAATGTATCTAATCCCCTTTAAGTTAATTATTCTAATCACATGTACTCCTCCGCAGAAGTCTTCTGTGTACCATACTTTACCTGCTGTAGTAAATATCAGTACAGCAAAAACAAATAGGAGACTTTTCATTTTCTTAACGGATCACCAAAGGTCTGAAAATATAAAATAATAATATCATCTTTTGGTAAAGCTGGGTAAAACATTTTAGCTAAGACTCCATATTCAAGATTTATCCATACATTTTCATTTGCGGCAACTTTAGCAAAATAGTTTTGCTCCCTTTCTGAAAAAGGGTCTTCTCTAAAAGGAACGAATTTGCCCCATTTGCTAGAAAGGGCTTGATGTGAAGAAAAGTAAACATGAAAGTAAACAGGAAGTCACCAATGTTATTTATATATTGATAAGTGTTATGCCTGGAACTACCACGAAAATGCTTGTGATTAAGTCTCTCGGTGTCAAAGGATTAATTCATAATGCGACTGTAAACTGGATCCATCATGAAAACATACATGTACCTATATAATTTTGACCCCATTAAACCCCACTTTTATATAGTAAAACTGGGGTTTATAGGGGTATACATTATTTTTCTTGTTTTGCTTAAAACATAGATTGTGGGTACTCGTTAGAACCGCATCGCCGAGGCGGTCCTAACGAGTACCCACAATCTATGTTTTGAGCAGGAATATGAAAAATGTCAGAATTTTTTATCTGAAAAATGACCTTTTTTGGTTGTATAATTTTCGATATATATATTTGAATAGGCATGTTTTCGTAATGTTTGATAATTTTCAGTTTTAACCAGTAGCCCCTACCCCCGCCAAAAATACCGTAGAACAGTCAACATTCAGTGGCTCGAACATCTTTGGGACCGTGGAAATTTGTTCTAGACATGAGCCACTGAGGGTTAATCATAGCGCCAGGTTAGGAAGCAAATAGGAATAATTTAGGTATGACTTTTCAGTCGATGATGCGATTCTAACGAGTACATTCAACGCAAATTTTTAGGATAAAGTAAGAACATTTCTGTAAAATATCCCTAAATATTTGTTTTGACCCTCGGAAGAATATCCTAGGGATTAAAAAAAAACGAGCATGAATCAGTCAGGGTAAACGAGCCATCGGTGTTCGAGCCGTTGATGTTTTAGTGTATATAAACGCGTGCGGGACTGGTTTGTATATTACTGTACTTTGTTTCTTAATTGTTTTTGCAATGTTGTTGCATACAATTTAAACTGAGCAAAACGGAATTTATGGATCAAGTATGTTGATGACAGCTCTAGGTGGCCATTCATTTTTTGTATTCAGAAGTATCATTATTATCCCGTCTCATGGTATCGAATTTAAAGGGACTTGATAGACTCGGGTGAATTCCCGCCATTTTTCCAGGGAGACAACTCGTGTGGCTTGGTGTTTGCTTTCCTATACACACAAGTTCTGCCTGAAAAGGAGTCTATTCTAAAAATTAACTCTTGTCATGCTGAATAAATTAAGATGCCACACCCACTTTTAATTTTCCGCCAATCTGATTACTTGATCGAAGAATTTGATACAAATATACATACTTAATGACAAACAGTGCAGATCCAGATCAGTTGGCTTCTTCAGAAGCCAACTGATCTGGATCTACACTGTTTGCAAAGACAGGGTATATCCGGGTTCAGCAGTACAAGGGTTAAGAATTTGATTCCCCAGAGCCTGTTCAAATTATCAAGACTTCATGGAGCGTTGAGGAGTGCTCATTACAAGGTTGTTGAGCCAGGGGCATCAAAAAACGAAACTGGTAGCAACATGTACGTAAAAAGTTCTATGGGAGACATCATTATCTGGTCAGTCCCTACAATGTGGCAGTTTCCAGAATTGTTTCTGATGTTTTTGCCAAAGACGAGCCATAAATAGACTTCCAAAATCCCGGACAGAACATACGCTTCTACCTACATTTCTTTCGTTCAGGCCTATGGGCATGGTGGGCGAAGCTTGCTTACCAAGTAATGGTATCCGCGGACGCCTGATTACACCCTTTATTCTGGGGTCCATGTCTGTTGGTCTGAACATTCTGATTCGTCATTCGTTTATGGATTTATGAGTTTGGATCATGGCTTGGGTACCATGACCACAACTACTTCCTTATAAGCAAATTCGTTCCTTTCAGAGTAGACCCTTTTTCACAAGGGAGGCAAAGGGACAGAGTTGCCTCCCCTTAAAGTTTATCCCTTCCTTTAAAACTTTTATGCTTCTTTTAGCAGCATAAGAAGTCTGGATCAAATCACACTAAAAAGCAATGAGGCAAGTTCTCCTTTAACCCGTATAAGCCCATAAAAGGGACACTGACAAACAGTTTAGACCCAGATCAGACGCCGCAGAATGCGGCGTCTGATCAGGGTCTACACTATTTGCATTAAGGTCAGGTATTTGTACAAAACATGATAATAATTAAAACTAACCATACACCTCTTCTATAGGAAACGAACCCTTCCAAAGAGTTGAAGAATCCACTCGGCATAAACGGGTTAAATTCAAATTATCATTTTAAACAAAGCTTGATCCCAAATAAGTATGATTTGTCCTAAAGAGCATAGTGTTGCGATATTTCTTAGGTCAAATGAACGACGCTTTGCAAAAGTCTTTGCAATGAAGTTTGCAAATATCTATGCAAGTTTAGCACCGCTAAAACAAACTTTTAAGACCCGACCCCACTAGCAGTCATGTTGGCCGTTCCAACAAAGATTCAAATCAGACTGCGCATGCGCGATGTCCGATTAGAATCTTCGTTGTTCGCATGAAGAAACCTTGTACCCTTGGCTGTCCTAATGTTTATTAATTGATTGTGTTGGGGTTTAACGACACGTCAACCATTGTGGGTCATTTTGTGTCGTCTTCCAGAAAAAGGAGAAAAGAGATAGGAGAAATAGCAGATGAGATGAAAGAGAGGGACATCGAAGAAAGAAAAGGAACGAAAGGGAAGAAACAGAAGAAATGAAACATTCCCCTCTACGCTTACCTGCTACAAGGATAGCAAGCCTTGCCCAACTGTAAGCCAATATCAGTTGGATGCCCCGGTGACGTAAGATACAGGACACCTTCGCCACACCCGAGCACCCCTTGATATATTCCAAGTAAAGATTCTGATCAGAATGCGCGAATCTTCACTGGACACACATGTCGGAAGGTACGTTTCCTGGCGTTGCGGCTAGTACTGTTTTCGATGAAGTACCATTTGTGTGATGTCGTTTTATGTCTTTCGACCCTTCTCTGGTGCCTTGGAAGGGATGTGTTCCTTGGTTGTGACCTTTTCTGGATTTACCTCATACAGTCAAACTTCATTGGGACCATACATCGTTGGGACTATGGACATTTGTTCTAGACATGGGAAATCGAGCCACTGAGGGACTCAAAGCGCTAGGTCAGGAGGCAAATGAGATAATTTAGGGATGTCTTTTCGATCTTATATAAAATAATGGTATGTTTAGTGTACTCGTTAAAGTCGCCTCGATGAGGCGATTCTAATGAGTCCACGCAACATAACTGTTTAATGGTAGAATTAAAAACAATCCTAAATTACCCCTAAACGCTTTTTTGAGCTAAACCTCTAAAAACAAATTCGAATCAGCCACGGTAAACGAGTCATCAGTGTTCGAGCCATTGAATATTTATTGTATTTGCTTGAACACATTGTGTCTAAATAAAATGTCTTACGGGAATGCAAACCACGTTTGTGTTAGGAGCAGACTGACTTAACTCATTTATCCCTATCGTCTCAACAAGGGGATATAGTCAAACAGTGTAGACCCAGATCAGACGCCGCAGACTGCGGCGTCTGATCAGAGTCTACACTGTTTGCACTAAGTGCAGGAATCTCTATATAATAAAAGATAGCATTAAAATAAATAAGACATTCCTTAAACACCCGAAGAGATGTTGAAGAGTCCATTAGGCATGAATGGGTTGATACCTTGTATCAGGTTTTCTAAATACGACATATTCAAGTTATAGGTACTTGAAAATAATACAACGAACAGGAATATAGACGGCAATATTCCTTATCTGCTTTTTGTAAGATGCACCATGAATACTTTAACCTACTTTTATTTCTCGAGTACATTTATACGCACATACACGCTCCATCATAATACATTAAATAAAGCTACCCATGGAGGCCATAATCACAAGGCACCGACTTCCCGATGGCCAAAAAAGGAAGGGATGTGAAAAAATGAAACAAATGACCCATTTAATATAGTCGAGGCACGAACATAGAAGAAATGCACAGAGAAAACGTCTTAGAACGGTCAGCAGAGAAACTGCAAGGCTCGGGTTAGAAGCTTTATAAAACCCTTGTCCTGCTTAATAAATTAAGATGCCACGCCCTTTTCGAATCTTTAGCCAATCAGATTACTTGATCCAGGTTTTTTTTTTATACAAATTCACATACTTAATGGCAAATAGCGCAGATCCAGATCAGTTGGCTTCAGAAGCCAACTGATCTGGATCTACACTGTTTGCAAAGGCAGGGTAGATCCGGGTTCAGCAGGACGAGGGTTTATCTAGTTTCTCTCGCAAGAAAACTCGCCATTAAGTATGATGTAGCTTTAAATTACAAATGTGTGGTCGGTCCGCAAATAGTCCCTCTACCACATCAGTGAAACATCGCAGTAAACTAATATATAGATGGAACAAAGTATAGGACTCTGACGCCAGAGCAAAAGAAAACCGAAAACAGGACACGGTAGTTCAGACTTGATGTGTGTAACTTACCGGCAGTTCCTTAAGTCCCTAAATCTAAATAGACAGAATAAAATTTGATTTCTTATCAATCACCTCGCCTATATAAGGCGCGTTATCAACTTTTAGTGTCAAAGTATACCGACATTATTCCATGATGTCCACCTTAGAAAATAGACAGAACCATTTAATATCTTAAAGATTTTTTTTTTTATGTTTTTTTTTTTCTAATACTATGGTTTCCCGTATACTTTAGTGATAGTAAGTGTCGACCCTGATCAGACGTCGCATTCCAAGACAGCTCGTCTGGGTCTAAATTGTTTATCAAAATTAAACATAGATAAAGTCAATTTTGTGGGAAACCGGACATTTCAAAACGGGTTAATACTGCATTTACAGGGTTTTCCAACACCTTACTGAGACAGAGTCAATCCACGTGGTAAAATACTGAATTACAGTCACACTCCAATTTAGTACTTTACCTTTCAGCTTGTGTTAGGTACCGTGTAGTGGCCGTAAACTCTGGCAGGAGGGGTGTGTATGGTGGGCGGAGGGGGGGGGGGGGGGGAGGGGAGCGAGTAGCTTCCTATATATGGCATAGTACGGATGTGCGTGCCGCATATGCCACTTTTTTTTCAGCGCTGCCAAGTATATGATTCTCCACCTTTTTTTCAATAAAAGGTATTTGACTGACCTGATTTTTTTAATTTGTATGTAAAAGCACAAACTTTTCTGATATCCCGGTATATGCGTAGATTTTTCGCTCAGATATTTTTCAAGGTTCCTTGTTCTCTTGGTATTGAATGAATTGACTGCGATATTTGTCTAACTACCAGCAATAAATGGGTATAAAAATCAAAGGGCAGTATATGAATAGGTCAACATTTCGGACGATCAAGTATATGAATGGGTGCGTTTTTTTCAAAGGTGAGGTATTTGAATGGTGTAGGTTTCGAAGTACTGGCTCGCACACCCGTACCACAATTACCCTCAAGTTCCCTTCCCCACCCCCTCCCCGCCCCGCAACGAGGCCGTAAAACGTCTCCATGTACTTCACCATAGTGCAGATTATATTTCTATTTCCTTTGGGATATTTTCTGGTCCAAAACATAGACTGTGGTACTCGTTAGGCCCGCCTCATGGAGGCGGTTTTAACGAGTACCCACAATCTATGTTTTGAGCAGAAATGTCAATTCTGATTAAGAATCGCATACCGCTGAAGCCGGTGCTTGTGGGCGTATACAGCCTCATAAACTACAGTGCTGTATGTGAAGAGACTTAATAAAACCGAGTGTCCGATTTTCGTTCTTTTGTGTTGTCTTTATTTCCAATGGCAACCTTTGAGATTTTTGTTTTCAATAAACCTGAAAGTTTCTGAATTTCTGTTGTCAGGGAACTGCCATTAGTTACTAAGGCGACTACAATCACATTTAAAATTACTTCACTCTATACTTCCAATTCAAGATCTAAAATCATTTTCCAAACATATATTATTATGAGAAATTATGCACAATACTGAATTTAGGCCAACATTTCAATTGCATAAGATGATGGTTTTAGTAGGGCTCAATGTTGTTGCTAATGACAAAACCTCACATTTTTTCTCAACGGATTATTCAACTACAAAAGCTACTATTTAGCTTAAATTCCCCTAGTATTTACTTCTGCTGATTATTCCAAGGGGTTGCTCTTTCACAGCTCTTTTTTGTTCGTACGTCTGTTATTGTAAGTATACCCATTACGAAAACATGCATATTCAATTATACTGAAAATTTTACCACCAAAAAAATGAAAATTTTCAGATAAAAACTTGACGAGGCGGTTCTAACGAGTATCCACAATCTATATTTTTGAGCAGAAATAAAAACAAAGAATGCATACCCCTGTAAACCCCAGTTTTACTGGATAAAAGAGGGATTTAAGAGGGTAAAACTTATATAAGCATGTTTTCCTGATAGCTGTTTGGTTATTAATTGTTCTTTATCTCTTCAGATCTTCATTGAGCCGTTTGCTTTGTTTCATCATAATATTTTTGAACTGCTAAACTTCTTAAGCAAGAGCATTATTATCATAAACTAAGGAAAACATTTTCTAAAAGTTTTATCGTCGTTATTATTTATTAATGTCCAAATATAACGTTGGATTGAAACACTTCTGCAAGAAAATCTGTCCGAACCTGAATTTTACGGCGACTAAGTCTAAAATGCAGAACGATTGTTAGCAAAACTGATTTTTCGGAAAAATTTAAAAAGATTGTCATTTGCTACAAAAAGATACGTTCAGTATAATAGTGAGAGTGTTAACGTAATGGTAACGCTGTTTAACCAAATTTATGAATAGACTGAACCATT
Source organism: Anodontia alba (assembly GCA_964016985.1). Taxonomy (NCBI): domain Eukaryota; kingdom Metazoa; phylum Mollusca; class Bivalvia; order Lucinida; family Lucinidae; genus Anodontia; species Anodontia alba. The sequence continues at coordinate 84,332,328 of OZ024832.1, forward strand.
TTAACAGTGACAGGCTATGTCATTTGTTCATATTTAGACAACGCCCGGCCAAGTCGTCGAATCGACATGGCATATGCATGTACACATCTGACAAAATGGCTTGAATGCAAGCTATGAATGAAGTAAACCACACTATAGAAAATAATTTGACGAGGTACGTCATACTTGATCAAGCGTAAAACACACCAGTAATACGTAGTCCGTGCAAGCATGTGAATTATCGGACGGGTCTTAGTTTAAATGCACGGTTGGTGTGTCCCAGTCAGCATTCTACGTAAATCTATATCGGGCCGTCATCGGCCCGTCAGGGTAGCTGACGGGCCGATGACGGCCCGATGTAGATTTACGTAGAATGCTAGCTGGGGTGAAGCCTCTCGCTTAGAGGATGGCCATGATTTCGAACGCAAATGAAGCCAGTATGTAATCAGTCAGTTAGGGTATCTCGCACATACGTATGTTCGGCTCCTGCCTGTTTTTCTCGCATAATGAGCATGCGTCGTCGTCCCTACCCATTTCATTAATCATCCCGAAATTACTCCAGCTAATGTATACGTTAAACACCAAATCATGATATTCAATTGATCCATAGACAACGTGAAGATTTTTGACCAACCATCTCTAACGGACCTAAGTAATCTATGAAAGGTAAGTCATAACATTGCGGGCACACAAACACATATACAGTCGACTCTCGTTATCTCGAACTCGCTTATCTCGAATAACCGCTTATCTCGAAGTGATAATCTGGTCCCTGTTTTAACACAGAGGTCTACCAACAGTCAATAAAATATTGTGAAAAAGAGGAGAAATTGCTCCTTAGGAGCAATTTCTCCTCTTTTCCACAATATTTTCAATATATCTTTAACTTAGGAGTCAAATTACGTATTCATTCTGTTAAAGGTGGTTGTTCGATTAATTGTTTTTTCCTCAGTTCCGTAAATCTGATATGTCGAACTACGGATATCTCGAAGTGTTTCATAGAGTCCCTTGGAGTTCGAGATAACGAGAGTCGACTGTATATACTTCTCAAAGGTTGCTAAGGATCACTTTTTTGACGTCAGATATTTTGTTCATATTATCACCATATATAATCAAATTGCTACAAAAGGTAAATCGATGTTTGGGCCTCATAAACGTATAATGCAGTTATTGATTTGACATGTACATTTTGCACGAGAAGCATGGGAAGAGGCCTACCCGTGAAAATCGTTGAATTATGGTCATTTGCCTTCATGTACATGTGTACCTGAAACAAGGTTTTGCGTGTGTTATCGTCAAATTTTGATCGAATTTAACGTAAGGTATGGCAGACCGACAAGTTAGGCGTCGTCTAAGCGAAGAAGAGATGAATAGGGACATTAGAATGCTTGAGGCTGGGTTGTAACAGAGGGAGGTTGCTCGTGTTCTTGGGGTGTCCCAGAGCGTTGTCTCAAGAATGTGGACTCGATTCCTTTTGACTGGAAACGTAATGCATCAGCACGCCGGAGGTCGTGAACGCTCAACAACTCGAGCTCAAGACCGATTTATCGCTCTACAAGCCCGACGCCACCGGTTCAACAACGCAACAACGTTACGTAGCGAATTGCAGAATGCTACCGGTGTTCGTTTAAGTACGCAGACCATTAGAAATCGATTGTATGAAGCTGGCTTGAGGTCACAACGACCTGCAATACGCATCCCATTGACACGACACCATGTTCAGGAGCGTTTAGAATGGGCACGAGATCATGTTACCTGGGCCCTTAATGACTGGACCCCCATTCTTTTCACTGATGAGTCCAGGTTTTGTGTGGACTTCACTGACAGGCGGGCTAGGGTCTGGAGGATGCGAAATGAACGTTTTGCTGAAGTTTGTATTGCAGAGCATGATCGCTATGGCGGGGGTTGAGTTATGGTGTGGGCGGGAATTAGCGCTCAGGGGAAAATGGACCTGCACGTCATCGATAACGGCACACGGACGGCAGAGAGGTACGTCAATGAAATTTTGGATGCTCATATTCGCCCATATGTAGGTGCTATAGGTCCTGATTTCATTCTGATGGATGATAATGCCCGTGCACATAGGGCCCGCATTGAGCAAGCTGCAATTGTGCGACTGGATTGGCCAGCGAGATCCCCTGATTTAAATCCCATAGAACATGCATGGGATATGCTGCAGAAAGCCATTTCTTCTCGCCAGGTCCAACCAGCAACTGTCCGGGAGCTCAGAGAGACTCTCATTGAGGAGTGGGCCCAGCTTCCTCAGCATAAGCTCCGTAGACTTATCGGTAGCATGCAACGGCGATGTCAGGCCGTAATCAATGCCCACAGGCACCATACACGCTATTAACTAAGCTAAAACTCACAGACTAGTGATTTTCCTGATTACAGGGGTGTACATTATTTTTCTTATTTCTGCTCAAAACACAGATTGTGGGTATTCGTTAGAACCGCCTCGTCGAGGCGGTTCTAACGAGTACGTACAATCTATGTTTTGAGCAGAAATATGAAAAATATCAGAATTTTTTTATCTGAAAATTTTCAGTTTTTGGTGGCGAAATTTTCAATATATTTGAATAGGCGTGTTTTAGTAATGATCCTCAAAAATAGAATCTCAGATCGTAAGTAAAACATGGAATACAATTGTTCATCCACATTTGTATATGAGAAATAGCCGCATACCAGAAGGGGCATCAGCATCTTGGTCTTGTATTTACGAGCTTATTTGCTGTGACATTCCCATATTAAAGCTACAGTTAGTAAAGTCACCGGACATTAGATATCAGTAGTATAGGACGGCACTCGGCGTGTCCATTACGAAAACACGCCTATTCAAATATATTGAAAATTTCACCTCCAAAAACTAAAAATTTTCAGATAAAAATTCTGACATTTATAATATTTCTACTCAAAACATAGATTGTGGGTACTCGTTAGAACCGCCTCGCCGAGGCGGTTCTAACGATTACTCACAATCTATGTTTTTGAGCAGAAATAAGAAAAATAATGTATACCCCTGTAAACCCCAGTTTTACTATATAAAAGTGGGGTTTAAGGGGGTCAAAATTATATAGGCGTGTTTTCGTAATGCCATAGTGCCGTCCTATACTACTGATATCTTAAAAAGGCACAAACCTAACTTATAAAGACGTTCCCTTACTAACTGTATACCTCTTTTGTCCGCCCGCTTTTGGAATATGCAGATACAAAATGGGGTCATTGTCTATTTGAAGCTCAATATGCCCTCGAAAAGACAGACACCATTCGTATCATAAGCGGTGGAGCCCAGTTAAATAACATACAAAAGCTTTATGATGAAACAGGTTTCAAACCCGAACAAGAAGGACGTAAGAAACATATGCTTTGACAGATGTTTAAAGTGACTAATGACTTTGCCTCGTTTTATCCGCAAACTTTACTACCACAACGTCTACCACAGCAAATCAAGGTATTCCTTAAGAAATTCCAATAATTATACAATGCCATGTACACGAATTATCTCTTACTTCATTTCTTTTCACATCAAGTCGCTCGTAAATAAAAGACTAAGAGACTGATGCCCATTAACTTCTTATATGCGACTCATTACGAAAACACGCCTATGAAAATTTCACCACCAAAAAATGAAAGTTTTCAGATACAAAAAAATCTGATAATTATTTTTCATATTTCTGCTCAAAACATAAATTGTGGGTACTGGTTAGAAGCGCCTCGCCGAGGCGGTTCTAACGAGTACCCACAATCTATGTTTTTGAGCAGAAATAAGAAAAATAATGTATACCCCTGTAAACCCCACTTTTACTATATGAAAGTGGGGTTAAGAGGATCAATATTATATAGGTATTATATAGGTATGTTTTCGTGATGTATTTCTCATATATAGAGATAGATGAACAAATGTATTTCGTGTTTTACTAATGATTAGAGATCCTTTTTTTAGGATGAAAGTCAACTAGCCACTGCTTAGCCCAGAGAAATATATTACTCAGATCTAGGTTTAAGTTCTAGGCTGTTAATAGAGGATCCTCAACGATATTGTATAGACTTGTATCATCAGCAAACAGTTGTATATTAGTTCTGATATTAGTTCCGATATTATTGGCTATATCATTAATAAATATTAGAAAAGGAAGCGCCTCGATGTACACCTGCAGATTTGGTTTCCAAGACATTACGAAAGCACGCCTATTCAACTATATAGATCGTCTGTTATTGAGTTAATACTTGTAAGTAATTTACTCTCGGTGGTCATATCTGGTGTTGGTGAACCTTTCTTAATGCAGGATATAAGGTACCATTGCCCAGTATTTTGTATTTTTAAATTTAAAAGACATGTTGTAAAACCATTTCGGCGGAAAATATGGATGTATGAGCAGGGTAATTACGACTCATTTCGCCAGAAAGTATATGATTTTGATTGGAAAAGTATCCGTGATAATGATGTCAATTTATATGCAAGAACATTTACCAATAATTTACTTAACATAGCTGAAGAATGTATACCGACGAAGAATGTTCTATAAGACCTTGTGACTTGCCATGGCTAAATAACAATATTCGAAAAATAATGAGACAAAAAAATAGAATATACAAAAGGTACAAAAAGCAGAAAACCAGCGCTTTGTTCGATGAATTTGAGCAGTTAAGGAATAAAGTGACAAGTAATCTTCGAAAAGCTAAACAGGAGTACATTAGATCGCTTGCTAATAAATTATAAACATCAAATCTGTCTTTACAAGGTTATTGGAGGACACTGAAATCATTTATTAAACCTTCCCAAACTTCAACTATCCCGCCCTTGTTTCACGAAAATGCATACATATCCGATACAAATGAAAAGGCAACCCTTATAAATAACTTTTTTGCGGAACAATCTGTATTAGATGATCATTTAGCAACTCTTCCCGATTCTGTAGATAGTGGAGGTCCTTCTTTAGATTCTATAGTTTTCACGCTGACTGAAGTCAAAGATATCTTAAATACCCTTAAACTCGGAAAAGCCTCAGGTCCAGATAATGTAAACAATAGAAATCCAAAGAAGCCGCTGTACCTTTGTCAGATCCCATTTGTTGATCTTTTTAACTATTCGATGTCGAAACGTGTGTGTCCAATTATATGGAAAGAGGCAAATGTTTCACCTCTTTATAAGAAAGATGATCCATCTATCGTAAGTAATTACAGACCAGTATCTCTCTTAAGCACAATAGGTAAGGTAATGGAAAAGATAATTCATAAGCATATGTTCAATTTTTTAAGGATAATCAAGTCATAACATGCTTCCAATCAGGATTTGTACCTGGAGACTCGACCGTAAATCAATTGGTCGATATTTACAATACTTTTTGTAAGGCTTTAGACGAAGGCAAAGAAGATAGAGCAGTCTTTTTAAACATAAGCAAAGCTTTTGATCGTGTATGGCATAAAGGTCTACTTTTTAAGTTGAAACAAGCCGGTATAAATTCAACCCTTCTTCAATGGTTATCCAGTTATCTTTCAGATAGAAACCAGAGAGTACTCATTCCAGGTGGAAGCTCTAGCTGGTTACCCATTAAGGCAGGTGTCCCGCAAGATTCCATTTTAGGACCTTTACTGTTCTTAATTTACATTCTTACGACATGAAAGCTGTAACAAAGGAATGAAGCATAGCTGAAAAAATTTCCACGCCTTTTGCGGGAATCGAACCTGGTCCTCCCGGTTAAAAATCCAGTGTTCTAACCACTGAGCCAAAGAGTCGACTCCCTGACGCAGTTGTCAGTGATTGTATATATACTTAGAAGCTATGTGTAATCTGCCAAGGCAGATAATCGAAGGTAGGAGTGCTAGGCCGTAACACTCCCCCTTTTCAAGGAAGTCATCATTTATGATGACGTGAAGCCATTTTCGGCGTATAAAGTCCAATTTCGGACGAGCCCCCATCTTACGACATGAAAGCCGTAACAAAGGAATGAAGCATAGCTGAAAAAATTTCCACGCCTTTTGCGGGAATCGAACCTGGTCCTCCCGGTTAAAAATCCAATGCTCTAACCACTGAGCAAAAGAGTCGACTCCCTGACGCAGTTGTCAGAGATTGTATATATACTTAGAAGCTATGCGTAATCTGCCAAGGCAGATAATCGAAGGTAGGCCGTAACAACATTAATGATATACTTCTAAATGTTAATTCAACTGTTCGACTATTTGCAGACGATACCAGTCTATATCTTATTGTGGATAATCCAACTGAAGCTGCTAGATGTTTAAATTCAGATTTAGAACTTATGTACCAATGGGCTGAAAGCTGGTTGGTAAAATTTAATGCAAATAAGTCAGAAGCTCTTCTAATTTCAAGGAAAACAAATAGGCCTTTACACCCCAACTCTTAATGAATAACGAACCAATTACAGAGGTTTCTTATCACAAACGTTTAGGTATATTTCTTTCCAGTGATGGAACTTGGCATGATCATATTAATAGCATTACTAGTAAAGCTTGGTTAAGGGTTAACTTAATGCGTAAGCTTAAATTTCTTTTAGATAGAAGGTCATTAGAAATTATATACGTATCTTTCATACGACCACTTTTGGAGTATGCGGATGTCGTGTGGGACAACTGCACATTATATGAAGTTAATGCACTTGAGAAGATACAACTGGAAGCAGCTCGTATAGTAACTGGAACTACCGAACTTGTATCCTTGGAAATGTTGTATAAGGAAACGGAATGGGAAACCCTTGAGGTCAGACGTTCTAAACATAAATTGTGTTTGTTTTTGCAAAATGAGTAATAATATTTCTCCAGAGTATCTATCTTCGTTAATTCCACAACCTATTGAAAATACTACTCATTACGGTTTAAGGGACGCTTCTAATATACGGCCACCACTAGCGAAAACGCAGTTATACTATAAATCGTTTCTTCCTTCTACCATAAGATTATGGAATGATCTGTCCCCTGAAACGAGAGACGCACTTACTCTTACGGGTTTCAAGTATCAAATGAATAAAAACATACAGAAACCAACTCGATATTTTACAGTTGGTTTTCGATTTGCTCAAATACAACACACACGTCTTAGAACTTCTTATAGTTCTTTGAACCATGACTTGTTTTCTAAAAATATAATAAACGACCCATACTGTCAATGTGGTTCAGCTAAAACCACCAAGCACTACCTTTATGAATGCCAGAGATATAGTCAGCTACGTCAGGAAATGTTAAACGAGATATCAAAATACTGTACGCCTAATTTAGATTGTTTACTATTTGGAGACGGTCATTTAAATCACAGTTGTAATTCTGATGTTTTTTTCTGGCTGTGCGGAAGTTTATATTTGAAAGTAAACGTTTTAAGTCTTGAGAAACTCTCTCTCTCTCTCTCTCTCTCTCTCTCTCTCTCTCTCTCTCTCTCTCTCTTCGTTATATGTACATGTATATTGGTTTGAACTCAAATTTGGAAGCATCACGCACAGTTATTTCTTTGTAAATGTCACCGGTTGATTGTAATTTTATGTTATATTGGGAAACAGATTCGTATTACCCTTTTGGCGTCTTTCTGAATCACATTACTTATTCTCAATATTGTATGAATATATGCAGAATTTATTGAAATATATATGTTTAAACCAACTATATAGAAAAGTTTACCTCCAAAAACTGAAAATTTCAGATAAAAAGCTCAGATATTTTTCATATTACTGCTCAAAACATAAGTTGTTGGTACTCGTTCTAACGAGTACCCACAATCTATGTTTTTGAGCAGAAATAAAAAAAAAAATATATATACCCCTGTAAACCCCAGTTTTACTGTATAAAAGTGGGGTTTAAGGAGGTCAAAATTATATAGGCGTGTTTTCGTGATGAATACAAAGAACCTTTCATGCCAAATCTTCATTACGAAAACACGCCTATTCAAATAAATTGAAAATTTTACCACCATAAAGATTGAAAATGTTCAGATAAAAAATCCTGATAATTTTCCTATTTCTGCTCAAAATATAGATTGTGGGTACTCGTTAGAACCGCCTCGCCGAGGCGGTTCTAACGAGTACCCACAATCTATGTTTTGAACAGAAATAAGAAAAATAATGTATACCCCTGCAAACCCCAGTTTTACTATATAAAAGTGGGGTTTAAGGGGGTCAAAATTATATAAGCGTGTTTTCGTGATGTTTGAAGCCTATTTTCAAGATAACCACCAATTAAGTCCAATAAAGAACCCGATATTCAGATTGTAGTTGGAAAATCAGCCTTTTGTGCCAAACCTTACCAAACGCCTTGCTCATGTCACACAATACTACTCTTGTTTCTTTCTCATCAAGGGAAGCTGGTACACTGTTGAATCACTAATCTAGAATCCAGATTGAAAACGAGAGATAACTGAGTATATAATAAGGTATTTTGTCATGTGTTTCTGAAATATCGTTCCATTAATTTGCCATTTATATTTAATAATTTAAAAGGTATTGGTCGAAAATTACTTGGATTCGAAAGACAATAATTTTATTTATTTTTATTTTTTATTTATTTTTTATTTTTTTTATTTTTTATTTATTTATGTTTTTTTCACCGGTGTTGCATTAGCGCTCGTTTCCAATCCAAAACTTTCTTCATGGTAAAAGATAAAATTGAGATAAAATGAATTTCTGTCTCCCATCCCTACCCCCTTTCAAACGTTTTCGGCTGATGAGATAAGGCCCTCGTGCTTTATTTGGGTTCACCAGATTAATAGCTTCCCTTCAGCCATCGTTCCATAAATAGGAACTTGAAATAAATAAAGGCAGGTCTGCTCTACCTTCATCTTATTTGGTTTGTTCAGTGAAAAAGTTATTTAGAACCTCGGCTGTCTCGGGATCTGTTTGCCACATTGCTTCATTTTTACGTTATCAAGCCTTCTAGCTTGATAAAATATGGGGAGCTTTCTTACGACCACAAGAGGGTGCTTAGCTTAACAACAACTATCATCTAGTATTATAAGTTTATTACAATCTAATTCTGGCTGGTGTACATACATCCGTCCATCCATTCATACATATATACATATAGCAAGGCATTTATTATCTAATACACAAAATTAATTTCATAGAATCCACATTTAACATACTTGGACGATATATTTTGAGAGGATAAATAAGATAACATAGAAGGTGACCAGGAAGACCCATAATCACAGAACGCATCACGAAAACATGCCTATATAATTTTGATACCCTTAAACCCCACCTTTTTTTAAGTAAAACAGGGGTTAACAGGGGTATACATTTTTTCTTATTTCTGCTCAAAAACATAGATTGTGGGTACTCGTTGGAACCGCCTCTAGTTTTGAGCAGAAATATGAAAAATATCAGAATTTTGTATCTGAAAATTTTCATTTTTTAGTTGTAAAATTTTTAGTATATTTGAATAGGCATGTTTTCGTAATGGGATTTAAACGGATTTGCCAAAGTTGCCTCCCATGAAAGTGAATCAGTTCACCTAAACTCTTTTCTACACGAATTCTAAAATTTGGACAAAACAATTTGGCTACCTGGTGAGGTGAAGTTTTTCTTACATATTAGTGGCTGAATGATGACAAACAGTGCAGACTCTGACCAGACGCGCGTTCTGCATTGCCCGAAGTAGATATAAACTGCTTTTTTTTCTTAGGCACCTGTGTCCGAATACGTAGGATAAGTACGGGACATTGATATCGCATCTCATTTAGGATGACGTCGAGACGTCCAAGAAGGTTATTGCAAATTTGGTATACTTGCAATAATTTTCATTTTTCAACGTCGCGAAGCGCAGGTTTGTTGTTTATGGGAAAACATACAGATGGTAGATGTTCCGCCATTTGACAAGGGAGGCAATTCTTGTTCTCGTATGTGTTCCTGTACACCAATGTTATTCTGAAAAAGGGTCTTCTCTAAAAGAAAATAAAATCTCCCAAGGATGCATTTTTCCCTTTTAGAATAGACACCATTTTCAGAAGGTCCCAGTAAACTCGTACTTAAACCATTATATATTGCATAGACTTTCTCACACTATATATTGGAAGAGTCCAATTTCAATTGTTGGTACGTCCGGCTATGAGATTTACATATTCCTAGAGAAAAATGGCTAAACTATTTGCAAACAGTGGAGACCCTGATCAGACGCCGCGTTCTACGGCGTCTGATCTGGGTCTGCACTGTTTGCCAATTACCCTTTTATGGGTCTCCCGACTACAATGGGTTAAATCAATTCGTTCTCATTTTGGTCAATTTGTACTCATCGATTTGGTCAATTCGTACTCATTTGGTCAATTCGTCTTCATAGTTCGGTCAACTAGTACTCATTTTGGTCATCTCGTACTCACGGTTCTGGTCAATTCTCTCTCATTTTTGGGACCTACTTTTCGGAAATTATATACTGAACACAAAACGAACGCGAACAAATGGACCCATGTACTATCTCTCAGTAAGAGACCATGCATTTCTAATCAGGGCTTTCTTTAGCCTAGCCACTACGCGTTAAAATGAATAATATGGACACAAAACAATCTGTTTGCATGAAAATGAACAGTATAATAATTTTATTATTGTGTTCTCGGAGATGTAGCACTGATGAGTTAGGAAGCCTTCATGCGGACTAGACAAATTATGTCTAAACCGCGGCAGAAGTAAGGGCGAGGATTGTGGCCACTTAAAATCGATTTAAGCCTCCCAGTGAAATACTTTCCACTGACCGTTCCAAGGTGGTTCTTCTGTCATGGTTTATTTTTGTTATAGTTCGTCTTTGAATGTGTGTGTCGCTTACATCTTTTTGTTTTGGATAGCCATTTTGGCCACTTTGTGGGAAAGTAACTGTCCGTTTGGCTTTCTGCTAGTGATGTTTCCATTAGGGTCTAGTTATTTCGTGTTTGTGTTTCTTTCCCTTTGATGCCTCTGATGGGAGGTGTAGGATAATTGCATCGATTCCTGATCATTGCCTTCCCTTTTATTATAGCTAGTCTACTATCCTTTCTCTGATAATACTTGGCCAAGATATGTATTGGAGACTCTAACAAATAGACTTGCCATTGTTAACATGTTGATAACCTTTCAATAATAAACAAAAATGATTATACTTTTATTATCAGACTAGCTGCTAGTCTAGGCTTTCTAGTTCGTGGATATATTCTAAAGTAGCCAATGATTCTGTACATTAGTAACGAATGTCCTGATCAGACTGTGTGAATGCGCAAGCTAATCTGGGCCTTCTTTGTCGGCATATAATATAAAAATTATTTTTGTGCGTTGGGCGTTTGTATTTCTGCCGGGACAAGCAAGGAGAAAGCAATTTCTTTGATGAGCATAGACTGATAAAAGTCTAAAACCGTAAATAAACTGCTGCGTATCTGGCACACATTAAAGATGTTATAACAAATATGTTAACTGAGGATTGGGTCAGATGGTGTCATTAATGAGATTATAACGCCGTGCGAAAGGGGATTATCAGACCTCGTAAATATGGGCAAACACCATTCAGTATAGGCAAAATTTTACTTATATTATATTTATAAATGCTGTTTAGGTATAAGTTGTATGTGTATAAAATGTCTTTATTACTTTTTAGTAAGTTTGTATTAAGTATGCCTATAGACACGGAAAATCTCTATACCAGCATGCGCATTCGCAAAAGAAGAAACAGATTTTCCTTGCGCACTGTCCTTGCCCACAAGACGTTGATTAGACAACACGTATGTTGCAGCTCATTTACAGGTATATACACAGGATTATGCAGTCTTTCGACATTAGATAGGTCAACAACTATAAGTGAAAAGACCTCTTCGCAGCATACAGCCTGGGCGGAGATTAGCCTGCAGATCAGCACGGTCTGATCAGGATTTTGTTTTGCAGATACATAAAAAGGATATATATTCTTGGACCAGGAGCATAATTATTTTTCCATAGGCTTCCATTATTGATTATGGCTAAATTCTTCACTGACTTCCAAATTCGGTCTCATATTATTGAAAAAATACATCGCAAAAGAAGGGTTTCATCAGCTTTGGTACTTTTTCGCCCTTGAATATATGTACCCACATTTTTGGTGGAAAATAATAATAATTATAATAATAGAATTCATATCGACAAATACATATTAATAAAAAACGATCCTTCTGCTACTGCTAATTATAATACGAATAATAATGATAATAATAATACTGTTACTACAGATACTACTACTACTACTACATCGATGAAACATCGATATATATCGATGAAACTCTTCGTATGACGTACAATATAGCAAAAAGTCAAATTAGAGATAATGAACAGAAGTAGTCTAAGCAATAGCTGTGAAAGCGCTCACAATATATATACATTCGAATCTCGTTATCTCGAATTCCAAGGGACTCACTGAAACACTTCGAGATATCCGTACCTCGACATATCAGAGTTGAGAGAGTGAGGAAAACAATAAATTGAACAACCACATTTAACAAATGAATGTGTAATTTGACTCCTGAAGTTAGAAATATATATATAAAATAACGTTGAAAAGAGGAGAGCAATTTCTCCTCTTTTCCACATTATTTTGTTACCTGTTGTCATAGTTTCATGTTACAACAGGGACCAGATTTTCACTTCGAGATACGCGGTAATTCGAAATAAGCGAGTTCGAGATAACGAGGTTCGACTGTATATATATATATACGTGTATATATATATATATATATATATATATATATATATATATATATATATATATATATATATATATATATATATATATAAAATAGAAAAAAATAAATAAACAACAAAATTTAGACTACTTCTGTTCATTATCTCTAATTTGACTTTTTATTATGTATATTTATGGGCAGTAAGGAAGGGTTGTCATGACAAATGATTTCACTGGTTCACCATTGTTGCAGCGTGGACCTACAAGGAGTGATGTAACGTTCCAGGCCTTTAAGAATGACAAACTATCGCAAGAACATCTGACTGACACAGTACCAATATAGAAATAGTTCAGATTTTTGACGCTTGCAATAGCTTGGGGAATATGAGTTATATTTGTATTTCCAAAATCAACTGACACCAGTTCAGGGTTAAACTGAAAGACATTAGCTGAGATGTAAACTAAAGGATTACCGGTCAAGTACAAATATCGTAGTTTATGCAATTGATTCAGTTGACTAGTTCTGATTGAAGTTATTTGATTGTACCGGAAGTCCAAATGTTCCAAATTAAGAAGCTTGTTTATAGCAGAGGGGATTTCAATAAATTTATTGACTCCAAGATCCAGGTAGTTGAGAGTAGCATTGTATGGGACGGAGCTATTTTCAATCATACATAGGTTATTGTGACTGAGGAACAGTCTTTCTAAATTGGGAAATAAAGCAAATGCACTTGGGAACACTGTTAAATTATTTCTCATTAATGAAAGCTCCAACATAGACGTCATGTTATGATGGCAACGTTCAAAGATAAATGGTTCTTTGTCTTGTAAATTCATGTTTGAATCGACAACTAACGTATGTAAATTACCCATTGTGCACACGGCACCTATTGGTATGAGTGTTAGGTTTGAATAGGAAACATCTAATTTTAAAAGAGACAAGTCTTGACCATGTAAAGCATTATCGGGCAATCTAGAGAAAGGCATTTTGTTGATTGTTAAAACAGTCAAGTTCTTTAAGAAATGAAGTTCAGGAGGAAATGAAAGGAAACGATCAAGATCAAAATCAAAAACGTTTAAGGTGCGACCAATGTTTGACAAAACTGTTGCATCTAGTAATGTAATAGGGTTTCCGCGAAGATACAGATCATGTAAATGAGTAAGTTGATTCAGTGCAGTTGGAATGTGGGTCAAGTTGTTATTGTGCAAATCTAGATCGTATAGAGAGTCTTCTACACCAATAAATGCTTGAGAATCTATTTCAAATATCTGATTGTTATATAACTCAATGTGAAGATCTGTTACAGATGAAATATTCTCAAACGCTCTTGCTGGAATCGTTGTCAGCTGATTACTGAATAGCCTTACATAAAAGTCATCAAAATGTGACACGTGTTGGGTTAATATTGGTACTTTCTCAAGTTGCCTCTCATTGCAGTATATAAAGTTACCGTAGCACGCGCATAGGTATGACTCGACACAATTATTATCGAACAGCAACCCCGTTGTGACGTCAAGCAGAACAGCGTATCCCAGTAAACCCTAAACAAAGACAAAATGCACAAAGTATTAGCTTTCTCAAAAGCTTGGTCAATCCGTAGCATAAAATAAATGTTAAATCTGATTGAAAAATGGCCACAGAATGTCAAGTTTCCTGTTGTCTCCTAAAATATAATATAGGGATCAAACATGGTTTTTCATACATTAACATTCGCCAAGTCCCGAGGGAGGTGTTGAAAACCGAGGCCGAATGTTAATTTCAAACGTTTTCGGCTGATGAGATAAGGGCCTCGTGCTTTATTTGGGTTCACCAGATTAATAGCTTCCCTTCAGCCATCGTTCTATAAATAGGAACTTGAAATAAATAAAGGCAGGTCTGCTCTACCTTCATCTTATTTGGTTTGTTATTTAGAACCTCGGCTGTCTCGAGATCTGTTTGCCACATTGCATTGAAAAACCATGTTCGATCGCTATTATTACATTAAAACTGAAAACATTTGCTACATTTCGCGTTATTTCTTGCACTATTTTGTTTCGCCTTTTCACCGATGTCTCGCGAACGCAATTTCCACGGACTATGCTCGTTCTAGGGCCGGGCAGTACACATCTCGTAACGGCAGCAAATCGATGGCCCCGGTACGATCATATTGAAAGTTGCGTGCATTGACAGCGCATGAATGGCCTTGTTAATACACGGCTTTTCGCCGGTTAATGCACGGCTGTTGATAACGTGCGACACTGCTTTTTATGCAATAATGACCAATGACAGGACCATGAAATACAACTCACATTGATCTGTACTAAACACCTTTATGCCGAATGGACTCTTCTATCATAACTCTATGTACCGGGGTATTTCCAATAAAAGGGATGTCTAGTTAGTTGTCATTATTACCATTTTTATATAAATTCCTATATTTAATGCAAACTGTGTAGACCCTGATCAGACGCCGCGTTCTGTGGTGTCTTATCTGGGTCTTCACTTTTTGCCAATGTCTCTTTTATGGGACGCTGGGCATAAATGGGTTAAGAGTTCAATGTGACTTACGTTTCCTTTACCAGTCACTGGTCATTATATTTTTGGAGACTATTTGAAGTATTAACATGAAACATGATATTTTGCTCTCAAGCTTCAATCAGCTTTAAAATGTATTATCTGCTAAGCGCAGACCAACTTTTGTGAAAGCTAATACTTGATTACATTGAGAAGTTCATGTACAATGGCATAGGATCAGTCCATGACTTTTTTGTAAAGCGCTTCGGAAGCAATGGCACGCTCTAATATTGTCTACGCCCGTGGGTGTGGACGATACATTTACTGCAATGAAAGATAGGTTACTCCGTATCTTAATTTTCTTACGAGGGCAAGTCAATAATTAGCCCTTAAAGCGCCAATCACAACTGCAGCAGACAACGTTTTTATTTTATTTTTTTTTCATAGAAAATAAATCTTGGCATTTCATGTGAATCGTCTGCTTAAAGCACCAATCACAACAGCAGTAGACGACAATTTTTTTAAATATTTTTTTTCATAGAAAATAAGTCTAAGCAATTCATGTGAATCATCTGCTTGGCGATTTGAGAGTTAACCTGCCTATCCAATTTCTAATTGATGAGACATGGCCACGATTTTCATGTGTGATTGGAACGCACGATTAAGGCATGTATAAAAATTGTATCAAAAGATTTGCTTTGCGCGTAAACTGGAATACAGAGCTGACTAGTAATTTGTTGTCTGTTTTCAAACGGAAAGCAGGCAAGGAATACATAGCCAATTAACCGATAGTATATGGGTTCTTCTGCACCATCGTATATTTAATCAATATTCTGGATTGGCGAGTTCAAACGGGTTAGGACTTCCTTAGAAGCATGTCTGGATGCCCACTAGTTGCCAGTGTACAACAGTGTACAGGTTCTCGTATACTGGAATTGGCATGTTCAGGTGGAAGAGTTAGCAAAGACAATGAGCATTTCAATTGTATTGTTTCAACAAACTTACATGAACATTTAGGTATGCGCAACTTAGCAGCCTGTCGAGTCCTTAAGCCCCGTAGGGATGAGCAAATGGCAAGTAGAGCATCAATAATCAATGGACTATTGGAGCGGTTAAGGGCAAAGGGAGATCATTTGCTTTTGCGTCAGCTCAAAGTCGTAAGTAGGACCTGATTTCCCGAGTCCCAAGAAGTTCAAGACGTAATTCTCTGCTGACAGGGTGATGGCCGCTATATTTAAGGACGCCAAAGGGGTAAATCTGTCAGACTTTTTTTTTACCAAAGAGGAGTACAATAACTGGTGTTTACTATGCAAACTTATTTGAATAACTGAGAATTCACACTCCGCGAAGGACGGAGCGATTACTAATCTAAAGTAGTTCGTCTGCAGCAAGACAATACAGGAGTCAAAAATTGCAAGGTTTAATGGATGCTGTAGAGCGAAACGGGCATGCAATAATACCGCATCCAACCTATTCAAATGTGTTTGCAACTAGTTTAGTGATCACTTTTTGTTTCAGAACTTAAAAAAAAAATATCCGTGGACGCTATTTTCAGTCCCATGAGGATGTCAAAGCAGTAGCTGAGGAGTGGGTTAACAGAAATGGTTCATCAGTTAATCATCACGAAAACATGCCTATATAATTTTGACCCCCTTAAACCCCACTTTTATATAGTAAAACTGGGGTTTACAGGGGTATACATTATATTTCTTATTTCTGCTCAAAAACATAGATTGTGGGTACTCGTTAGAACCGCCTCGCCGAGGCGGTTCTAACGAGTACCCACAATCTATGTTTTGAGCAGAAATAATAAAAATGTCAGAATTTTTTATCTGAAAATTTTCAGTTTTTGGAGGTGAATTTTTCTATATATTTGAATAGGCGTGTTTTCGTAATGCCTGGGGCGACGGTGCTGAAAGACCGTTGATCCAAATATGTTATGCTGGAGGATACTTACGTAGAAAATGAAGAACCCAATAAGCATTCTACATAAATCTATAGCGGGCCGGTATCGGTTCGTCAGTGTAGCTGGGTTAAGTCGATCTACTTATATTTACTTGCTGTCGTATAAGACGTTACACACGCTTTCAAAAGTAGCGACATAGTGCAAATAGACTCCTTTCTCATTTCTAACGCGCGTGCGTGGGTGCATACGTGTCTGTGGTCACTTTCAACAAACAATCAAATTGTGCCAATGCCTGGATGTGACAGACAGCCCAGTCTTGACTTGCGTTACAGTGTTCTGTAACTGACATCACATGTCAGTGGTTCAAATAAGGTTCCGTGGGTTTGAATCGGTTTTACCGGATCCTAATACAGTAAAACCTCATTGACTCGAATACCGATGGCTCGTTTACCGTGGCTGATTCGAACTCGTTTTTAGTCCCTAGGACATTCTTCCAATAGTTCAAGAAATTTAATATTTAGGGATGTTTTGGAGTCAATTTCTTATTTGATCTCGAAAATGTATAGTGTGTGTACGCATTGGAATCGCCTCATTCATATGATTCTAATGAGTAGACTCGACAAAGCATTATGTTTATAGAAGATTGAACAGACATCCTTAAATTATCCCCTTCTGCCTCATGACCTGTCGCTATGATTATAGCCTCAGTGGCTCGAGCTACATGTACCCATGTCTAGAACTTAAAATGTTCGTGCTATTGAAGTTTAACTGTATTAGCAGCGCCGTCAAAGCAACGTTATTATGACCAGGGAAAACAGTGACAATTCTTCTACTTTAATCTCACAAATTTTAAATTGGTATAGAAAAAAAACCTACGTATCAGAAACCAAGAGACCACAAACTGCCTTAATAACGTCGTTTCGACGTCGCTGCGACGTCAGGACGCCGCAGCGCCGTCAAAGCAACGTTATTATGACCAGGGAAAACAGGGATTATTCTTCTACTTTAATCTCACAAATTTTAAATTGGTATAGAAAAAATGTTTTGACATGGAATTGATATCTCGTTTTAAAAGTTACCTATATGCAAAAAAAAAAAAAAAAAAAAAAAAAAAAAAAAAAACTATTTATTTTACATAAAGTGAAGAGAAATAAACCACAACTGAGTCAGCTTATTTGACAGCGAATGCGTCTCGTAACGATAAAAAGAGTACAGAAGATGTCCAGGAAGAGCCACAATCACAGAACACAGCCTACCAATGATCCCATGAGGAAGAACAAACTAAACAAACCAAGACAGACGCCCCGCAAGCCACAAACGAGAGAAAAGAAAGTAACCAGCTCCCTGTTCCCTAGTCCGAGTTTTCTCTGACGTTTTAGTGGCTTTTCTTTATTTTGATATTTTGATTGATTGAGTTGGGTTTAACGACACGTCAACCCTTGTGGGTTATTTTGTGTGGTCTAACAGAGAAAGGGAGTAGAAGAGACAGTAGAGAAGATGAGAGGGACAGGGGAGAAAGGAAAATGAATGAAAGTAAAAAAAGAGAAGAAATAAAAGCATTTCCCCCTCTACCTTTACCTGCTGCAAGGATAGCAGGCCTTGTCCAACTGAAAGCCAATATCAGTTGGACGCCCCGCCGACATAAGATACATGATGCCTTTGCCTCACCCGACCATCCCCATTATTTTAATATTTACCACCTACCGTCAGAGCAGCTTAGCTATCGAAAATGCAGAATTTCTCCAGCCAGTCTTGGCTGGGCACTTTCAAAGAAAATTCTGAATACCATTTAGCAGATAGCAACATAAAAGTTTAGAATAATCAAAAGAAACAATATTCCAATATATTAAATAATTTGTTTCATTGGAAAATTGTATAACCAGCGTTTTCACTATACCTGTCAAGTCTACCCTCGTTGCCTAGACTGTACACGGCAAAAGCCAATTTGTTACTCCAAAACGCCAAATATGCATTACGAAATTCAAGTATTATCATTTTCTTCAGTCAAAAAATATTAGTTAGATAATCCTTAGTGGCTATCTACATTACGTATTAACTTCCAAGCCTCTATTTTGGTGAAAAAAACTCATTTTAGACAGAACAGGAAAATTCCTGATTTTCATAGTAGGAGTTACTCTGACGTTAGGGGCAAATGAAAACAAAGAAAAGCCACTAAAACATCAGAAAAGCCTCGGATTACCTGTTCCCCAACAAGGCGATCACATATCGTTGTCCGAAGACTGCACGTGCATGTCCTAAATAGTATTACTTTTTCAGATGTTTTGTCACGTACATCAGTCAGATGTCTTCAAGGCAACTTATTTACCACCATTACAAGATTGCAAAACTGAGCGACGGTATGAGTTTCTAATGCCAAACAACGGAAAGTTACCTGACAATTAGATTACCGTTAGGCTCAGTTGAATGCGCGTCCGACTGGAGACCAGGAGGTCGCGGGTTCAACCCCCGCCGAGGTCGGCAACATTCTTTCGTGAAGATTGATCATGAAATATTTTCTACGGTCATTTTCTCCCTTCTGCTGATTCAAGAAGGGCAGTTGTCAGTTTCTAGCGAAAGAATTTGCATAATACTGGTTAACCGCTTAGAGGACTAAGCCTGCCCAGTAAAAGTGTGGTTAGGTTAACTGACCGCGCTCGACATGACCCCATTGGGTTGACAGTGCCGTAAAACCTCAACACAAACAAAGATAACCGTTAATAAGATTGTCTTACGTTTTATTTAGCCTTGTCAGTTATCTCATAATAACACAGAGATCGCATCTATGTTTATATAGCAGTAGATTTCTCAATCTATTATGGTTGTAATACTTTATCTGTTTTGTCTTTCACAATGTTGGTTTTGGAAAAACTGGGACAATCCTTGTCAAACAGTATTTTGCAATATCATACCTAAGATGTGAACACTCCAACGAAACGAACCGCAAATATCATAAATAAACCATATGCGCCGCAATGTCAGAAAACGTACCTTCCATCATGTGCGCCCAACGAAGATTTAGATCAGCCTGCGCATTCGCGCAGGCTGATCAGAATCTTCACTGAGCGCATTTTGGATAGCCAATGATGCAAACTTTCTTCAAGCGGACTGTGCGAATGCGTAGACTGATTTGAGTCTTTGTTGTGCGCACATGTCATAAGGTACGTTTCCTCACATTTGGCTCTTATTGACCCGATAACATACAACTATTCCATACCTTTCTGGGCGACAATCAAACCTATCAGCCCCTCGGTGCTGTGGACCACTTGATGAACCTGAAGGCCTAAGGGCGATAGTTCATCAGGTGGTCCACAAACCATCAGGTGGTCCACAACACTGAGGGGCTGACAGTTTTGACTGTCGCCCAGAAAGATATGATATTGGTCTCGGAAAATAGTTCATCAAGTGGTCCACGGCACCGAGGGTCTGATTGTTTTGACTGTCGCCAAGAAAGGTATGATTTCGGTCTCGGAAGATAGTTCATCAGGTGGTCCACAGCACCGAGGATCTGATAGTTTTACTGTCGCCCAGAAAGATATGATTTCAGCCTCGGGCGATAGATCATCAGGTGTTCTACAGCACCGATAGGGTCTGATAGTTTTGACTGTCGCCCAGAAAAGTATGATTTTGGTCTCGGAAGATAGTTCATCACGTGGTCCACAGCTTCGAGGTTCTGATAGTTTTGAATGTTTACTACCCAACTCATAGAAGTTGCTAGGTATTTCACGTGACAAGGAGATAGTCTTAAAAATTTAAGGGGGTCAAAATTATATAGGTATGGTTTCGTGATGAACTTCCACCATGAACATAGATTTGGAAATTATCATATGCGTGTAAACGAAGTAGGCTCAGAATCGCTTCAATTGTGCATCGGCGCACTCCGGAAGGAGCTGTCCAGTTTATATGTAAGCAAAGTCACGTAAGAAGGGGTTTAATGTACATTTGAAGCAATATCATGACATGACACTACTTGAGCGCTATAACCCAGCTGGCATTCTTTATAAATCTACAGCGGGCCGTTATCGGCCCGTCAGCTACCCTGACGGGCCGATAACGGCCCGCTATAGATTTATGTAAAATGCTTACTGGGAACGTCTTCCCGTACTTCACTTAGGGGCTATTTATATTTTCTACTTCTTTGAGATCATCGAGCCCATTTTGAATACATGAGGCTCACTACTGAGGCCTAACTGACCGAAACTTGCTAGCCTGGCATAATACAAACATCGATACTTCAGCTATTTTCAGCTTCTTGTTTGTGTTAATTGCTCTTAATGTCACTCGTATTTGTCTTCACTACAGCTAATATTTGGCGGACATATAATGTTCCCCGTACTTTTATAGTGTAGCTAATATTTTCTTGTCGTTTTTTATCACTGAGACAATTTCGGGAGTATTGAAGTTTTATGAGGCTGACTTAAGTCTGTGTTTTCTCCTATGGAACACCTCCAAAACGAAAACGACGTTATGACATATGCGACCATCATATGGACTCAAATTGTTTACACATTCTATTAACGATCCGCATATACTCTGATTATATTGTGCGGATGTGCTAATCCGTGTCTACGCTGGTCACATAAGCCATCAGACCGATTTCTGTATTTATACTTTTGTACTGTTGTTCGTATGAGCTGATTCTCGAAAAAAGGCTCTTTTGACTTTCTGTCGAATCAGCTCCATAGTGCGCATGGCCAGCGTTTAGGGAACCACCTATCTATATATTTGACAGATTTCTCCTTGTACTACCGCTTACGCGGGTAAACAGCACAGGTTCTGACGATGCTGTGCTGCTGCGCAGGCTCGCCTGAACTTTTGCTATTTGCATCTGTTATAAGGACTCTTTTCACATGACGCGGCTCATAGATATTGCGTCATTGGTATTTGTCCAACCTATGATACCTACATTTATTAAATGGAAAAGACTTCTTTCATGCTTACACACTGTACAACTGTAGCGTGTTTACAAACGTAAAGGGACTGGATACACTGGTATAGATACAATAAATTTTAAATTGCTCGAACACCTTTGGGACCAAGAAAATTTGTTCGAGATAGGAGTAGTTCGAGCCACAGAGGGTTAGTCATAGCGCCAGGTCAGGAGGCATAATGACGATTCAGGATTATCTTTTTCATCTTTTATAAAATAATTGTATGTTATACAGTCGAACTTCAATGGCTCGAACACCGATGGCTCGTTTACCATGGCTTATTCGAATTCATTTTTTAGACATTTCGGAATTTTTCCGATAGCTCAAGAAAACAAATATTGAGGGAAATTTTCTTATTTTATTATGAAATTTAATGTTGTGTGTACTCATTAAAATCGCCTCATCGTCAGAGCCTAACAAGAAATGTCAAGCCCTGTTGTATGGCAAACTTCTTTAGTTGTCATCTAACGAGTTTTTGCCATCTGAGATCAAGGACTAAGACAGTGGAGATTTCGCAAGGATACGAAATGTACTTTACCGTACGTACCCTAAGTATTCCGAAATCTTCTCTTTAAGCACGAATCACAACTGTAGCAGACGACATTTTGAAATACTTTTTTTTAGAAAATAGGTCGATATTTCATGTGAATCGTCTGCCAAGCAGACGATTCAAATGAAATGTCAAGACTAATTTTCTCTGAAATATTATAAAATGTCGTCTGCTACACATTTTGCTTGGCGCTTTATGGTTAACAATTTACCATCATGATACCGAACATTTCTGGATGAGTGACAATCAGTATGAACCCTGGTCAGACGCCACAGAAAGTTGCATCTGATCTGGATCTACACTGTTTGCTCAGGTCTGTCTGTCCGAATACCTAGGGTAAATATGGTAACTGAGGAATTCATAAAGCAAAACCCATTAAGGTACACTTAGTATACATACGTATATTCCTGATATGTACAAGTAATATAATTTCCGACAGTTAGAATATGACGTTTAACTAATTTATGCAGAGTGGACTCTTCTTGGACAGGTCCATTTCCTACATAAGGGGTGTCGGATTAGTTTTTATTATTATCATGTTTCGTAGAAATTTCTGAACTTAAGCAAACAGTATAGACCCTGATCAGACGCCGCGTTCTGCGGCGTCTGATCTAGGTCTACACTGTTTGCCAACGTCCTTTTTATGGGACGCTAGGCATAAATGGGTTAATTAGAGTAGAAAAGGCATACAATGAGAAATGAGAGAAAAGGACCCTTAAGTCATTTGCAGTTAACGGAGGCCTTCATCCCAGCTAGCATTCTTTATAAATCTATAACAGGCCGTTATCGGTCCAGTTGCCCTGACGGCCCGCTATAGGTTTATGTAGAATGCTTACTGGAATAAGCCTGCGAATGCGCTCTGTTTGATGGAAGCCTTCACAGCCTGTTCTCAGAATCTGTAGATATTGAGCCGTCAGAAAACATATCCTTGCACATGTGCCACGAGCAAAAATTCATATCTCTGATGAGAATCTTTACTGTCGCATTTAGGATGGACAAGAATGCAGTTTCTTCATGTGGAGAACGAGATGCGCAGGCTGAATTGGGTCGTCGCTGGGCGCACATGTCCATTAGTACTTCGTTGACTTCGCGGCTCATATTGTAGGAGATATCGACGAACAGTAATATCCCAAATTAGATTGCGCTAATGATCTAGGCTTTCCATTGATGGCATATGGAGAAAGGACGCGTTTCTTGCGCAGAGCTTAACAGTATTTATCAGCAAAATGTGATTATATGGTACTTACAATACGCAAATCAATTTAATAGAAGAAAATACATACATACGTACGTACGTACATACATACATACATACATTGTGACGACACAGAAAGGGAACACCGAAGGGGACAGTTTCTTCTTTTCTTACGTAGGGTACCTTTTCACCTACATAAGGCCATTTTCGCCTTAACCCTATGTAGCTAGTAAAACATCATGCGATGTTACCATAAATAACTTAAGTACACAGGTTGCCCGTGTAACACGCGTATAATCCATGTGGTGGCGTAATACCGGCCCTATATAAACTCCACCGTAAATGATTCCCATAAGGGCGAAATTGTACAACAGAAGTGTCAGAGGACACAGTCTCAGCTGTATGGGATTCATTTCGGTGAGTGAATATTTATTACCTTTGATAATTTTAGTGTTAGTCATCGGTTTGTAGGTTTTATTTGCAAGGTCTGAACGGCCAGAAATGAATTACTGTCTGATTTAAAACCTGCGAATTGTTGATTACACGGTCTATATAACAGACGCATGGTAGTACGGTTCTGCATTTTATTGTTTAGATTTGTTCACGTATGCTTACCAGTTGCGCAAATTCGGTCTAGTCGGTGTCTTCATTTTGCGGGAATGATGTGGCTATAAAGGACGCTGATCAGACTGCAGTATATTCAATCTGATCGGTTCTTTATGGCAGACGCAAAATATAGGGGGACTTGTGAACAGAGCAGAGCCGGACTTACCGATGAGCACATAGGAGCATCGCGATTATCATCAAATTCGCGACATGAAGGCATACACGCATGACAGACACGCATATAGGTAATTTATGCCCTCTTCGCGAAAGACGTCACGGAATATGGGCAAATAGACGCTTAGAGGACCAAGCCTGCCCAGTGTACATGCAGTCTAAAATAACCTTTATTGTTAAATTTTAAAAACACATAAATTGCAAGCATTCGCGTTTACATAGGACCGGGCAACATAATTTAGTAACTAAAGTTAAAATCATTAATTTGTAAATATTTCGTCTGCTCAAATTTTTTTGCCCTGATGCGGCAGACGAAATATACCGTAAAGCTGTATGTATTATATATGTTAGGGGTTGACATTTATTAGTGAATGACATTTGGGTCGGCAGTACAAATGTCGGGTCCCAAATACTAGAAGGTTGAAATGTCATAATAATAGGTTGACAATCGAAATGTCAGTTTAGCCATGGGCATTTGATGTGTCATGACCCTGATGTGAAATGTCCTGATCGCAGGTAGAGCGGATAAAATGTCTTTGCTCTGGTTGCTATCTGTGGGCATTTCAAATGTCATGTCCCAAATTTTATTAATTACTGTTATGTCAATTATTATAATAATATGGAGTTTTGCATATGACGTCAAGAAGCGACGCTGCCGAGAGCTGGTAATAACTAGCTGTCGACTGCACCGACGTCGACAATTGAATTGAAGCCGCGGATGAGTCACAGCGACGTCAATAATAGACGTCGAGGATTCAGCTGCGTCGCCAATGACGTCACACCATCCGGCGACGTATAGCGTCATTGTTGATTGAATATATATGTAGTCATACGGCAAGCTTCATCATATGGTGGTGTAATTCAATCTAGTGATTGTTAAGTCTATCTAGTAATTGTTATGTTCTTTTTTTTTTAATTGTAGCCCTTCATTCACCTTACAGGCCCTTAGAGCCTGTACAACAGATAAAGATGTGTTGTTAGCAGACGCCCACAGAGACGAGGTTGAAATTAAAGATGTGTTCTTAGCAGACGCCCATAGAGGCGAGGTTGAAATATGATGAAATTACGGTCGCCAAGGCGAAATTTCTATCAACTAAGGATATGAAATATAATTAATTAAACAGGATCCTTAAAGGAAATAACTAGTATGTTTTAAAGTGTTAAAAAATATATAAAGGGGCCCGTATTAACATATAAAGAATTGGAAGATAACCCAGCATATTCTCTTCGCATCGGCCCAGGGTTCAGCATACTTGGGTGGAGTCGTATTGATATTGTTAAACAATTTGGCTAACCTACCAAGTTAGTCAAATTGTAAAACATATCAGTCACCACCCGTGTTGAGCTACCGTAGCCGACGCGAACAGTATAGCTGGGGTATGTCAAGACTGTTATTTTTGTGTGTTTGTGTGTAATAGTTAATTAGTGTAATTTCATGTTATTATATGTTGTGTGTGTATATATATATATATATATAATGTCAAAAAAAAGTTATAAAATCTAACGTTGTTAGAGTTTCTGTATAGTGGTACATATAGGCAAAGTCCAAACCGGAATCTCATTAAATAGGAAATCACCATCGGTACCTTCCTGACCGCTCTAGAGCGTAGCACGCACGCACACACACACGCGCACACACACACACACACACCTTTTGATTATTCACAGAGCGACCAGCAAACTCTTATCAGCTGCACCTCACGTTCAAGCTAGTAGCTTTGTCATTGTGTATGTTTCAACAGATTCACCTGTGCTTAACATTCGCTTTACATTCAAAATCATTTAATAGAATCTACATAAACACTTCATTTGAGCCATAGCGTGAGAAACCGTACCTTCTGACATGTGCGTCCAACAAATACTCAAATCAGCATGCCCATACGCGCAGTCTGATCAGAGTCTATCTATCTAACTAGTTGTACTGCAACACCCCCTCGCGAGGATTACGTGCAGGATGAGTGCGCGTCGTGAGAATAAAGGAAGATGAATAGTGAGACTAAAGACGATACGATAGTGAGGTGCGAAAAAACTTATCTTAGTGTAAACTGTTAAAAATAGATAAGATTAAAATCAGGTTAAAAACAGGGCTGTTGTGTTTATGGCATTTGGTGTCAATAGACCGGACTGCCACACTGAACTAATTCAGTGTAGGCAGGAGCACAACATTAGGGGGAAGAGCAGGGATTATTCTGGCCCAAGATTTTTGTGAGAGAAAAAATCCCATTTGGACAAAAACAAAAACAATGAGAGATTTTCAAAATCAGTGAGATTTTTTTTTTCGCTCGCTCGGACAAACTGAGTGAGATTTTTTTTTTTTTTTTTTTTTTTTTGTAAAGGCCAGATTTTGTATCAGAATTGTATGTATAAGTATTATTATTGCTTATTTTGTAATGTACTCTAAATCAGGTTAATAAAATTGTTATATATAGGGCGTTTGATTATTTTAAGTATCATTATTTTCATGTTTACTGCAAGTGTTTATATATAAATTTGAACTTTCTGGAAAATCATGTTTAAATAACAAGTTGTTTATATTCTTTTTAGAATTTCCAAATGGAATAGTCTAGATTAAGCTATTTTTGGCATGTCACAGAACATTTAAATTTTTCTTGACAAATACTGGAAAATAAGTGATGCCTCTAGTACTCTATTTTTTCTTTAGAATGTTCTTTGATATTATATAAGGAGAGAAGATTTTCATATGAGCATCTTTGTACACTTTCATTTTTTATTGGATTACTTCAATGTTTCATTAATTCTGGAATTAAACTCTGAATTCAGGGACTTTAGATTGTGGGATCAGAAACTGCAATTCAAAGGATTTGTTTCAGAAATTCTTCAGGAATTATTTCTCTGGGATTTTGTGACATTATCCAATGATTTTTTTTACCTGGAAGTTCCAATTCATATACTCATAATTTTTCTCTAGGACTCACAAATTTTATAAAAGTGAGTCCCTGAACTAAAAAAAAAAAAACAGTATATATCTGCTCTAAAATATGTTACAGACTCATGATTTTCTCACAGGACTTATGGAATTTCAATTGAGACTGAATAGAATCAAACTGTAAATAAATCACTGATTATCTTGAAAGGTACCGTTTACATTTACTTTTCTGTCTTGCACATTTTTTTGTTATCAACTAATACTGTAAATAATTTTAAAGCTTGTTGCTGGTTTCACTTTCATTTCTTACCGGTTACGCCTGGCTCGTAATAAAATGAAAACGGCTGAATAAGGGCTTCATGGGCTTGTTATTCATCAAGCTCAGCTCGGTTGTGTTTGATCCGAGATCGTCATCCGAATCAGGGGAGGAGAGCGTGGCCGCTTCTGTCGAGCTGGGTTGTGCTCGAACAAGATACTTTAACATGTTGCCATCCCGACTGGACGGCTTCGGGTCGGATAATTTTCTTTCTTTTTTTTTTCCGAGTCGGCGGACATGTTTTTGCTGACTCGAGGTAGCGATCAAATAAACGCTTACTTAAACCAGAGACCGTCAATGAGTTTTTACGATGAAGCTTTTCAATGATACAGATTAATGAATGGTTACCTGCGTTCGTGTGTGTAATGAATTTTGGCGCCACAATAATTCAGAAACCGGTCAAACAGAACAGTCCGATAGTCTCGAAATGAACCGCATGTGCAAATAGGAACTTAACGGCGCGAAATGAGAAATTCAGCGTGCGATTTTTTTTCTCACTCCTGGAATTTTGATGCGATTTCTTGCAAAAAAATGCGAGAATATCGCGAAATCGCGCCAGAAAATGATCCCTGGAAGAGTAGTACAAGATGGCACTCTGAGCACTCCTTAGTGCCACCCTAAACTACTGGGAAGACTATTCCATTGCCAGACAACCAAAGGGAAGATTGAAAATTTATAAAAAAATCTTTGTTTTCCGCATGAAAAAACTTTGCTTCCTTGGCCATGAAAAACTGTCCCTAGTACAGATTTTGATCAGTGATCTGAATCTTCGCTGGGTTCACATGTACGAAGGTACGTTTTCTTACGTTACGACTCAACTGTTGCTTACTGACATTTATCTAACGCAGTTGGGTGAGACCCACTACAGCTCGTGGTATACGGGCCTCTTTTAGCGAAAAGTTGTCCTCGAACATGTGCAAAATGCAGATTCGGATTCATCCCGCGCATGTGCCAAAATCTCATCCGGGAATTTGCTCTACATGATAGTGACTATGTTAGCGGACTGCGAAGGCCCTGATCAGACTGCGCGGATGCGCAGTCTGATCCGGGCTTTCGTTGTCCGCATATGCCCAAAGACACTTTTCGAACGGCCTGGCCCATTCGATGAAGCTAAGTGCTACTAAAGCTGAGAGAAAATATTAAATCGCTTTGTCCAAAAAGCCCTTGTAGAGACATTAACAAGAGGGTTCTTTCTCGGAGAAATTCGTTTGAAATTGTGTACCTCAGACAGTTCGCTCTGATTTGGCTGTATCCCAGAAGAAGCGTTTCCAGATTCATACACTGTTAAGGAATTTCAGAAAAAACGGTTGTTAGATTGATCTACGTGTGCTAAAATAAATTATACATGACCGAACTTGTTTCGATTGAATGGATATTATTGCGACTGAGATACGTAAGTTTGAAAGTGAGGCAAAAACGTTGGGGAAAGAATATAGTCAACCTTTGTAATGCTGAATAAATTAAGATTCCATCCCATTCCTTATTGTAAACCAGTCAGACCACATAATCCAGTCTGTTGATATAAATAAAGATACTGAATGAAAACACAGTGCAGACAAGATCAGCTGGCTTCTTCAGACAGTGTAAATCCTGATGAAACGACTTATCATGAATCGTCTAAGCAGGCTCTACACTGTTTGTCATTCTGTTTTTATTTTGGTTCATACCCCAATTTGCAATAATGGACATGTCCAAATTTAGTGATGGCTGAGGCCACTTCCTAAACTCAGGGTGGTAGGATAAAATTATTGCTGTCTAATGACAATAAAGTGACAGATGTCATTGTCTGGCCGCATGCTTCTAAGACGGAAAAATAGTACCATGAACCTTAAAAGAAGAATAAGAAATAAATTCTCTTAATTTAGTCAGGTTGCAAACATTCTAAGGGAGTCTTCAAAGGTCATTCCTAATATGGTCCGAGCTGAAGACTCTGATCTTGACACCGAGTATAATAGCAATGTAGCCTTGACGTTAGAAATAGGAGATCCATTTCTGTTAAACGTCCCCTTGTAGGGCTCCATGGAGGGTGGGGCGCATAGCTATCGAATCGAAAATTTCATCATCATGGCCTCTCGAAAACGATTTCTGGCGTTCGACTCTTCGGAGGACGACACGCAACCGACTACTTTTACTTTCAAAGCAAATGAGAACTTCGCTAAATTTTTAGTGATTTCGAGTAAGGAAGACAAACCAATTACTTCACTGTCTCCTTTCATCATAGAAAAGCAAATAGAATCTTTAATAGGCACTCCAAAAAATGTAAAAAAGTTAAAAAATGGAACTCTTTTGGTCGAAACTAACAGAAAATCTCAAACTGATAATCTCTTGAAAATTACAAAATTCTTTAACATTAATGTCTCTGTCACGGAACATAAAACTCTAAACTGTTGCAAAGGTATTATCCGTGACAGAATGCTAAAACATGAAACTGAAGAAAATATCACAGAATATCTTAACACACAAGGAGTAACAGCTTGCAAACGTTTTAAAATTAAAAAAGATGGAAACTTCATAGAAACAAATACACTTTTACTAACTTTCAACACCACAACTTTACCGAAATCACTAAAAATCTTTTACCGAATTATACCGGTTGAAGTCTACATTCCAAATCCTCTGCGGTGTTTCAACTGTCAGAGGTTTGGACATCATGAAAACGGCTGTCCGGAAGCACCTGGATCAGTATGTGAAAAATGTGGTATGGGTGACTTTGATCACTCAACAAACGCTTGTAAAAATGAAGCCAAGTGTGTGAACTGTCACAAAAACCATCAATCAAAATCAAATCAGTGTGAAATTTGGAAAAAAGAGAAAGAAATCATGAAAATTAAAGTTACACAAAAAATCACTTATTTGGAAGCCAAAAAGATTCAAGAAAATCAACCTGAAATCACCTTTGCAAAAGTTGTTCAATCCCTAAACACTAAACCTGAAACGAAAGAAAGTTCTACCCAGTTTAACGAAAAAGATTCTGTCATCAAAGCAAATTCAAAAGTTATTACTCCTACTGTAAAACCTAAACCTAAACCCACATCTACTCATCAGTCTAGACCACCAACAAAATCTCAAAACAGTTCACAAACACAGCCGACTAAAACAAGTGGATCACAACAGAGATCCAGGTCCAGGACAGCTGACCAGAAAGGAAAAAATGGAAAAGAAAAAGATAAAGTACCAAATCCATATAGTAAAGGGGCGTCGGCCGATCCGATCAAGTTGGTCAATCGGTTCGATTCCCTTGAGAACATGGAGTTAGAGACTGACTCCTCCATGTTCTCGCAGTCTCAGAGAAAACAAAAGGATTAAGTTCCTTATTTTCAAATCATCTCTCAATTTATCATGGATAAAAAATCAATTATTCAGTGGAACTGTCGAGGACTAAAAGCAAATTATAACGAAATTTTAATTTTAACAACACTACTTTCTCCGACTGTCTTTTGTCTCCAGGAAACCTTTTTAAAAAATACAGATAATATTAATTTTAAAAATTATAGTTTATATAATCATATCGCAACTGAAAATCAGAAAGCCTCAGGAGGTTCATCTATCCTTGTAAAATCAAATGTTCCTCATAGACAGATAGATATAAATAGTAATTTACAAGCTGTTGCTGTAAATGTCACTCTGTCTAAATCCATAACAATTTGTTCTCTATATCTTCCTCCACACTGTAAATTTTCTAAACATGATTTAGAAAATCTTATAAACCAGTTACCTCGTCCTTATTTATTATTAGGTGACTTTAATAGTCACAGCAAACTATGGGGTTGTCTGGATACAAATGACAAAGGAGAAATAATAGAAAATTTTATTGCAGAAAATGATTTATGTTTATTTAACGATAAACAACCAACTTATCTTCATTCTCCTACAAGAAATTATTTTGCTTTAGATTTGTCTATATGCTCTCCAAATATTTACTTAGATTTTGATTGGTCAGTTTTAGATGACCTTCATGGGAGCGATCATTTTCCAATTAAAATTGAAGAAATTACATCGACAAATGAAGACCATCATTCCCGATGGAATTTGAATAAAGCAAACTGGGAGAATTTTATGGAGCTATGTAATGAAAAATTAAATCCTGAAATGTTTAAAACAGCAGATGATATACAAGCTTTTACTGATACATTAATTCATATAGCCGAAATATGTATTCCAAAGTCCTCGACACGTTCAAAAAGAAATAGACCTTGGTTTAATAAAGAGGTTAAAAATTCAATAAATAAAAGAAAATCTGCCTTACGAAAGTTCAATAGGCAGCCAACAAAAGAAAATCTAATCCATGCCAAACAAATGCGAGCAAAAGCTCGCAAGACAATAAAAACGGCTAAAAGAACATCTTGGCAGCAATACGTCTCCAAACTTAATTCTAGAACTCCAGCAAAGAAAATATGGGACATGATTCGAAAAATTACTGGCAAAAATAAAAATAACAAGCATGTCCATATTAAATCAAATGGAAATATATGTTCAACGACTAAAGATATTTCCAATGCACTAGGGGAGAATTTTCAGAAAAACTCTTCTAGTGCAAATTATTCCGAAACCTTTCAAAACATAAAACAGGAACGAGAGAAAGAGCATCTAAATTTTACGTCACTAAATCATGAAAAATATAATGTACCATTCACAGCTTCAGAATTATTAGATGCTCTTCATAAATCTCATGATACAGCTGCTGGTCCTGATGACATTCATTATCAAATTCTTAAACATTTACCCGATAACGCTTTAAAAACTTTATTAAATATTTTAAATGATATTTGGATCACTGGAAAATTTCCAAAAGACTGGAGTAAAGCAACGATTATACCTATACCAAAACCAAATAAAGATCATACTGAAGCTACTAACTACAGACCTATTGCTTTGACAAGTTGTTTATGTAAAACAATGGAGAGAATGATTAATGATAGGCTGGTTTGGTTCTTGGAATCAAACCAGCTTATAACAAAATATCAAGCTGGATTCAGAAAAAATAACTGTACAAACGATCATTTGATTCGTTTGGAATCCTTTATTCGTGATGCCTTTATTAAAAAAGAACATGTCGTAGCTGTATTTTTTGATCTTGAAAAAGCTTACGATACTACATGGAAACATGGCATCATGAAAGATTTACATAAATTAGGCCTTAAAGGCCGATTACCACTTTTTATTCAAAACTTTTTATCAGATCGAACATTTAATGTTCGAATAGGTAATACGTTATCGGACATATTTAAACAAGAACAAGGTGTACCACAGGGAAGCATTTTATCACCTACCTTATTTGGCATTAAAATTAACGATATTGTTAAATGTGTGAAAGACCTTGATTGTTCACTTTTTGTTGACGATTTTGGAATATTTATTAGATCGAAAAATATGGAAACCATTGAATTCAAACTACAACGATGTTTAAACAATATAGAAGATTGGGCAACAGAAAATGGTTTCAAATTTTCAAAAACAAAAACTCAATGCGTTCATTTTTGTCAGATACGTCAGCTACATTTAGATCCTCATCTCACCATATACGGTAGTCCAATTCCAGTCGTCAGTGAAGCAAAATTCCTGGGTCTTTTGTTCGATAACAAATTATCTTTTATACCACACATCAAAGCTTTAAAAGCTAAATGTTTAAAAGCTCTTGATATTCTTAAAGTTCTCTCCAGTTCCGACTGGGGAGGAGATCGTACTGTCCTTTTAAATCTCTATAGATCTTTAATTAGATCTAAATTGGATTATGGATCCATAGTTTATGGATCCGCAAGAAAATCTTATTTGAAATCTTTGGATACTATTCATCACCAAGGTTTACGTCTTGCTCTAGGGGCTTTTCGTACTTCCCCCATCGAAAGTTTATACGCTGAATCAAATGAACCATCATTGTATATAAGAAGAGAGAAATTGTCTCTTCAATATGTTACTAAATTAGCCGCCAATCCACGTAATTCAGCTCATGATTGTGTTTTTAACCCTAAATATGAAAGATTTTACAATAATAAACCAACAGCTATTAAACCCCTTGGCATGAGAATACAACCGTTACTTGAAGAGGCCAATATCAATATTAAAAATGTTCAGCATTTTTCTTTTCCATCAAAAGAGCCATGGACGTTAAACCCTCCAAAGATTATTTTAGACCTTCATAAAAATAAAAAAACAGAAGTCGAGTCGCATATTTTTAAGAATGAATTTTTAGAAATCAAATCAAATTATAAACATTACCTGTCAATTTATACAGATGGTTCGAAACAAGATGAGAAAGTTGCTTGTTCTGTTATTAGTCCAAATTTTACTGACAGTATCAGATTACCTGATAATAGCTCCATTTTTACCGCCGAAGCCAAGGCAATTGATATTGCACTTTACCATATCAGAGGTCAGTCTGAAAAACAGTTTATCATTTATTCAGATTCTCTTTCTGTATTAAAATCTCTTAAAGATTTACACCATAGAAACCCATTAATTCAGCAAATTCTTAAAAAATATTATTATCTTTCCGCTTCAAAAGAAATTGTATTTTGTTGGCTTCCCAGCCACGTTAATATTCGTGGAAATGAATTAGCAGATTCAGAAGCCAAATCTGCATTATCCTTAGTAATAACCAATTTCAAAATTCCTCACTCCGACTTTAAATCAAACGTCTGTCAATACATCAACAACAAATGTCAGTCTGTTTGGGAAACACAAACTTATAATAAATTAAATGAAATCAAACCAAATTTTAACAGCAAATGCACATTTTCTAATCTCAGCAGAAAAGAACAAACAAAAATCACGAGATGTAGACTTGGACACACTAGAATTACTCATTCTTATATTTTAAACAATGAACAAGCTCCATTCTGCATTCCTTGTAACGAACCTTTTACGGTCAAACATTTTCTTGTCACTTGTGCTGAATTTAATCACATTCGCACAAAGTATTTTAATATAAAAACTACAAAGGAACTTTTTGATATGCCAACTCAGAAAATACTCGACTTTCTTAAAGAGATCGGACTTTTTAATAAAATATGATCAGTATTTTTAATCACTTAAAATCATTGATACTTTATCTCTTTAAAATAAATACATCAATCCTAGATATTTTTAAATTTCTCATTAAATAAAATCATCATATAACATAAAACTTATTAGACGCTATATGCCCTTTTAGGGTTGAGCGTCTATAAACAAAATATCCATCCATCCATCCATCCTAATATGGTCAGTTATGATTCCAGACTATGGAGTCCCGTGCTGGTTCCGGGCTTAGAATAGGCCAGACGTACCCTCTGCGTGACGTACGAGCCGTCTAAAAGAGGTTGCCCGTGACCACCCGGGCCCTCGAAATAGGCGGCTGCCTTCCGCTTCTGTGGCAGTTGGGTAAAACCCCTAACATAACAGAGCAACCGTCCGTTCAACCGGTATAATTCCAGACTATAAAATTAAATTTACTGAAATGCATCTTAAATTGGAAAAAAACAAATTTCGCGAGATCTATCCTTTTAAACCTTTCCTACCTTTCCTATCTCATGTTACTAACATGCTTCATTTGTTTGTGTATCATCCTGTGCCCGTGGGTCGCACATGGGACGAAGATTATAACCTCATCTGTATTTAACATATGTGTTTGTCTTGTGTTTGTGTCATTTTTCCGAGCTCTAGCATTCTCCACATTAAAAAGTAAGATGCATTTAATATTGTCAGATAAAAAACTAAACGTTTTTCAAGGTATGAAAGCTACATATCATTTGAAAGCTACATATCATCTAACACAGCTTGTTTGTTTGACTCTCTTAAAAATGAATCCAAAATGAATCCTTCTTTCTTTAATAGTCCCGTGCTGGTCCCGGGCTTAGAATAGGCCAGACGTACCCTCTGCGTGACGTACGAGCCGGCTAAAAGAGGCCGCCCGTGACCACCCGGGCCCTCGAAATAGGTGGCTGCCTTCCGCTTCTGTGGCAGTTGGGTAAAACCCCTAACATAACAGAGCAACCGTCCGTTCAACCGGTATAATTCCAGAATATAAAATTCATTTATTGAAATGCATCTTAAATTGGAAAAAACAAATTTCGCGAGATCTATCCTTTTAAACCTTTCCTATCTCATGTTACTAACATGCTTCATTTGTTTGTGTATCATTCTGTGCCCGTGGGTCGCACATGGGACGAAGATTATAACCTCATCTGTATTTAACATATGTGTTTGTCTTGTGTTTGTGTCATTTTTCCGAACTCTAGCATTCTCCACATTAAAAAATAAGATGCATTTAATATTGTTAGATAAAAAAACTAAACGTTTTTCAAGGTATGAAAGCTACATATCATTTGAAAGCTACATATCATCTAACACAGCTTGTTTGTTTGACTCTACTAAAAATGAATCCAAAATGAATCCTCTTTCTTTAATAAACTGTTTATTTTAAATATGGATCTCCTAATTTATATTAAAAATAACCTTTCAATTTCCCAGACGTTTTCGGCCTCCCTTGTCTGTAGGGAATAAAATCTACAGATCACTTTCCTTCTGTAGTGGATAGGGTGTAATCCCCTATTAAAACAGGAACCACCTGTTTGCCGTGGGTGGCGTCTCGTATGCTGGGAGAGGGGAACCTGATGATTGAGGAAAGCCCAGGGATCTCCAGCTTTTCAACACATCATTTTGGCCCTTATTTCAGATAGAAGAGCGGTCTGGGTTAGATCCGGCCTGGATCAATCGGCTCAGTCGTGCCAAGCTCTAGAAGCGCACAACTTGTTCTTAGCTTCTTTCTCTCTTTCATACGTATCTTTATGGTACCAAACCGGGCTTATTTTTCTCATGTTCCTCTAACTTTAAGTGAGTTTCAATGGGCGGCGGCTGAAGGGTCAATTGGTGGGCTTGTATTGGGGCTTTGGCGGAAACCTCTGTGAGTGGAGGCTGTGGATAGGGGGATGAACTCAACTGTTCATAAATTTTTCTATGGAAATTTAGATGAATAGGTGGGAAATCATCTAAGCATGAGGCCGAGCTGAAGACTCTGATCTTGACACCGAGTATAATAGCAATGTAGCCTTGACGTTAGAAATAGGAGATCCATTTCTGTTAAACGTCCCCTTGTAGGGCTCCATGGAGGGTGGGGCGCATAGCTATCGAATCAAAAATTTCATCACCATGGCATCTCGAAAACGATTTCTGGCGTTCGACTCTTCGGAGGACGACACGCAACCGACTACATTTACATTCAAAGCTAATGAGAACTTCGCTAAATTTTTAGTGATTTCGAGTAAAGAGGACAAACCTATTACTTCACTGTCACCTTTCATTATAGAAAAGCAAATAGAATCAATTATAGGCACTCCAAAAAATGTAAAAAAGTTAAAAAATGGAACTCTTTTGGTCGAAACTAACAGAAAATCTCAAACTGATAATCTCTTGAAAATTACAAAATTCTTTAACATTAATGTCTCTGTCACGGAACATAAAACTCTAAACTGTTGCAAAGGTATTATCCGTGACAGAATGCTAAAACATGAAACTGAAGAAAATATCACAGAATATCTTAACACACAAGGAGTAACAGCTTGCAAACGTTTTAAAATTAAAAAAGATGGAAACTTCATAGAAACAAATACACTTTTACTAACTTTCAACACCACAACTTTACCGAAATCACTAAAAATCTTTTACCGAATTATACCGGTTGAAGTCTACATTCCAAATCCTCTGCGGTGTTTCAACTGTCAGAGGTTTGGACATCATGAAAACGGCTGTCCGGAAGCACCTGGATCAGTATGTGAAAAATGTGGTATGGGTGACTTTGATCACTCAACAAACGCTTGTAAAAATGAAGCCAAGTGTGTGAACTGTCACAAAAACCATCAATCAAAATCAAATCAGTGTGAAATTTGGAAAAAAGAGAAAGAAATCATGAAAATTAAAGTTACACAAAAAATCACTTATTTGGAAGCCAAAAAGATTCAAGAAAATCAACCTGAAATCACCTTTGCAAAAGTTGTTCAATCCCTAAACACTAAACCTGAAACGAAAGAAAGTTCTACCCAGTTTAACGAAAAAGATTCTGTCATCAAAGCAAATTCAAAAGTTATTACTCCTACTGTAAAACCTAAACCTAAACCCACATCTACTCATCAGTCTAGACCACCAACAAAATCTCAAAACAGTTCACAAACACAGCCGACTAAAACAAGTGGATCACAACAGAGATCCAGGTCCAGGACAGCTGACCAGAAAGGAAAAAATGGAAAAGAAAAAGATAAAGATAAAGAACCAAATCCATATAGTAAAGGGGCGTCGGCCGATCCGATCAAGTTGGTCAATCGGTTCGATTCCCTTGAGAACATGGAGTTAGAGACTGACTCCTCCATGTTCTTGCAGTCTCAGAGAAAACATAAGGATTAAGTTCCTTATTTTCAAATCATCTCTCCATTTATCATGGATAAAAAATCAATTATTCAGTGGAACTGTCGAGGACTAAAAGCAAATTATAACGAAATTTTAATTTTAACAACACTACTTTCTCCGACTGTCTTTTGTCTCCAGGAAACCTTTTTAAAAAATACAGATAATATTAATTTTAAAAATTATAGTTTATATAATCATATTGCAACTGAAAATCAGAAAGCCTCAGGAGGTTCATCTATCCTTGTAAAATCAAATGTTCCTCATAGACAGATAGATATAAATAGTAATCTACAAGCTGTTGCTGTAAATGTCACTCTGTCTAAATCCATAACAATTTGTTCTCTATATCTCCCTCCACACTGTAAATTTTCTAAACACGATTTAGAAAATCTTATAAACCAATTACCTCGTCCTTATTTATTATTAGGTGACTTTAATAGTCACAGCAAACTTTGGGGTTGTCTGGATACAAATGACAAAGGAGAAATAATAGAAAATTTTATTGCAGAAAATGATTTATGTTTATTTAACGATAAACAACCAACTTATCTTCATTCTCCTACAAGAAATTATTTTGCTTTAGATTTGTCTATATGCTCTCCAAATATTTACTTAGATTTTGATTGGTCAGTTTTAGATGACCTTCATGGGAGCGATCATTTTCCAATTAAAATTGAAGAAATTGAATCGACAAATGAAGACCATCATTCCCGATGGAATTTGAATAAAGCAAACTGGGAGAATTTTATGGAGCTATGTAATGAAAAATTAAATCCTGAAATGTTTAAAACAGCAGATGATATACAAGCTTTTACTGATACATTAATTCATGTAGCCGAAAAATGTATTCCAAAGTCCTCGACACGTTCAAAAAGAAATAGACCTTGGTTTAATAAAGATGTTAAAAATTCAATAAATAAAAGAAAATCTGCCTTACGAAAGTTCAATAGGCAACCAACAAAAGAAAATCTTATCCATGCCAAACAAATGCGAGCAAAAGCTCGCAAGACAATAAAAACGGCTAAAAGAACATCTTGGCAGCAATACGTCTCCAAACTTAATTCTAGAACTCCAGCAAAGAAGATATGGGACATGATTCGAAAAATTACTGGCAAAAATAAAAATAACAAGCATGTCCATATTAAATCAAATGGAAATATATGTTCAACGACTAAAGATATTTCCAATGCACTAGGGGAGAATTTTCAGAAAAACTCTTCTAGTGCAAATTATTCCGAAACCTTTCAAAACATAAAACGGGAACAAGAGAAAGAGCATCTAAATTTTACGTCACTAAATCATGAAAAATATAATGTACCATTCACAGCTTCAGAATTATTAGATGCTCTTCATAAATCTCATGATACAGCTGCTGGTCCTGATGACATTCATTATCAAATTCTTAAACATTTACCCGATAACGCTTTAAAAACTTTATTAAATATTTTAAATGATATTTGGATCACTGGAAAATTTCCAAAAGACTGGAGTAAAGCAACGATTATACCTATACCAAAACCAAATAAAGATCATACTGAAGCTACTAACTACAGACCTATTGCTTTGACAAGTTGTTTGTGTAAAACAATGGAGAGAATGATTAATGATAGGCTGGTTTGGTTCTTGGAATCAAACCAGCTTATAACAAAATATCAAGCTGGATTCAGAAAAAATAACTGTACAAACGATCATTTGATTCGTTTGGAATCCTTTATTCGTGATGCCTTTATTAAAAAAGAACATGTCGTAGCTGTATTTTTTGATCTTGAAAAAGCTTACGATACTACATGGAAACATGGCATCATGAAAGATTTACATAAATTAGGCCTTAAAGGCCGGTTACCACTTTTTATTCAAAATTTTTTATCAGATCGAACATTTAATGTTCGAATAGGTAATACGTTATCGGACATATTTAAACAAGAACAAGGTGTACCACAGGGAAGCATTTTATCACCTACCTTGTTTGGCATTAAAATTAACGATATTGTTAAATGTGTGAAAGACCTTGATTGTTCACTTTTTGTTGACGATTTTGGAATATTTATTAGATCGAAAAATATG
The DNA here is from genome assembly GCA_964016985.1 of Anodontia alba. NCBI lineage: Eukaryota > Metazoa > Mollusca > Bivalvia > Lucinida > Lucinidae > Anodontia > Anodontia alba. The sequence goes on from OZ024832.1 coordinate 84,372,407, forward strand.
GAAACCATTGAATTCAAACTACAACGATGTTTAAACAATATAGAAGATTGGGCAACAGAAAATGGTTTCAAATTTTCAAAAACAAAAACTCAATGCGTTCATTTTTGTCAGATACGTCAGCTACATTTAGATCCTCATCTCACCATATACGGTAGTCCAATTCCAGTCGTCAGTGAAGCAAAATTCCTGGGTCTTTTGTTCGATAACAAATTATCTTTTATACCACACATCAAAGCTTTAAAAGCTAAATGTCTTAAAGCACTTGATATTCTTAAAGTTCTCTCCAGTTCCGACTGGGGAGGAGATCGTACTGTTCTTTTAAATCTTTATAGATCTTTAATTAGATCGAAATTGGATTATGGATCCATAGTTTATGGATCCGCAAGAAAATCTTATTTGAAATCTTTGGATACTATTCATCACCAAGGTTTACGTCTGGCTCTAGGGGCTTTTCGTACTTCCCCCGTCGAAAGTTTATACGCTGAATCAAATGAACCATCATTGTATATAAGAAGAGAGAAATTGTCTCTTCAATATGTTACTAAATTAGCCGCCAATCCACGTAATTCAGCCTATGATTGTGTTTTTAATCCTAAATATGAAAGATTTTACAACAACAAACCAACGGCTATTAAACCCCTTGGCCTGAGAATACAACCGTTACTTGAAGAGGCCAATATCAATATTAAAAATGTTCAGCATTTTTCTTTTCCATCAAAAGAGCCATGGACGTTAAACCCTCCAAAGATTATTTTAGACCTTCATAAAAATAAAAAAACAGAAGTCGAGTCGCATATTTTTAAGAATGAATTTTTAGAAATCAAATCAAATTATAAACATTACCTGTCAATTTATACAGATGGTTCGAAACAAGATGAGAAAGTTGCTTGTTCTGTTATTAGTCCAAATTTTACTGACAGTATCAGATTACCTGATAATAGCTCCATTTTTACCGCCGAAGCCAAGGCAATAGATATTGCACTTTACCATATCAGAGATCAGTCTGAAAAACAGTTTATCATTTATTCAGATTCTCTTTCTGTATTAAAATCTCTTAAAGATTTAAACCATAGAAACCCATTAATTCAGCAAATTCTTAAAAAATATTATTATCTTTCCGCTTCAAAAGAAATTGTATTTTGTTGGCTTCCCAGCCACGTTAATATTCGTGGAAATGAATTAGTAGATTCAGAAGCCAAATCTGCATTATCCTTAGTAATAACCAATTTCAAAATTCCTCACTCCGACTTTAAATCAAACGTCTGTCAATACATCAACAACAAATGTCAGTCTGTTTGGGAAACACAAACTTATAATAAATTAAATGAAATCAAACCAAATTTTAACAACAAATGCACATTCTCTAATATAAGCAGAAAAGAACAAACAAAAATCACGAGATGTAGACTTGGACACACTAGAATTACTCATTCTTATATTTTAAACAATGAACAAGCTCCATTCTGCATTCCTTGTAATGAACCTTTCACAGTCAAACATTTTCTTATCACTTGTGCTGAATTTAATCACATTCGCACAAAGTATTTTAATATAAAAACTATAAAGGAACTTTTTGATATGCCAACTCAGAAAATACTCGACTTTCTTAAAGAGATCGGACTTTTTAATAAAATATGATCAGTATTTTTAATCACTTAAAATCATTGATACTTTATCTCTTTAAAATAAATACATCAATCCTAGACATTTTTAAATTTCTCATTAAATAAAATCATCATATAACATAAAACTTATTAGACGCTATATGCCCTTTTAGGGTTGAGCGTCTATAAACAAAATATCCATCCATCCATCCATCTTTCTTTAATAAACTGTATATTTTAAATATGGATCTCCTAATGTTAAAAATAACCTTTCAATTTCCCAGACGTTTTCGGTCTCCCTTGTCTGTAGGGAATAAAATCTACAGATCACTTTCCTTCTGTAGTGGATAGGGTGTAATCCCCTATTAAAACAGGAACCACCTGTTTGCCGTGGGTGGCGTCTCGTATGCTGTGAGAGGGGAACCTGATGATTGAGGAAAGCCCAGGGATCTCCAGCTTTTCAACACATCATTTTGGCCCTTATTTCAGATAGAAGAGCGGTCTGGGTTAGATCCGGCCTGGATCAATCGGCTCAGTCGTGCCAAGCTCTAGAAGCGCACAACTTGTTCTTAGCTTCTTTCTCTCTTTTATACGTATCTTTATGGTACAAACCGGGCTTATTGTTCTCACGTTCCTCTAACTTTAAGTGAGTTTCAATGGGCGGCGGCTGAAGGGTCAATTGGTGGGCTTGTATTGGGGCTTTGGCGGAAACCTCTGTGAGTGGAGGCTGTGGATAGGGGGATGAACTCAACTGTTCATAAATTTTTCTATGGAAATTTAGATGAATAGGTGGGAAATCATCTAAGCATGAGGCCGAGCTGAAGACTCTGATCTTGACACCGAGTATAATAGCAATGTAGCCTTGACGTTAGAAATAGGAGATCCATTTCTGTTAAACGTCCCCTTGTAGGGCTCCATGGAGGATGGGGCGCATAGCTATCGAATAAAAAATTTCATCACCATGGCCTCTCGAAAACGATTTCTGGCGTTCGACTCTTCGGAGGACGACACGCAACCGACTACCTTTACTTCAAAGCTAATGAGAACGCTAAATTTTTAGTGATTTCGAGCAAAGAAGATAAACCAATAACTTCACTGTCACCATTCATCATAGAAAAACAAATCGAATCTATTATAGGCACTCCAAAAAATGTAAAAAAATTAAAAAATGGAACTCTTTTGGTCGAAACAAACAGAAAATCTCAAACTGATAATCTTTTGAAACTTACAAAATTTTTTAATATTAATGTCACTGTCACGGAACATAAAACTCTCAACAGTTGCAAAGGTATTATCCGTGACAGAATGCTAAAACATGAAACTGAAGAAAATATCACAGAATATCTTAACACACGAGGAGTAACAGCTTGCAAACGTTTTAAAATTAAAAAAGATGGAAAGATTATAGAAACAAATACACTTTTACTAACTTTCAACACCACAACTTTACCGAAATCACTAAAAATCTTTTACCGAATTATACCGGTTGAAGTCTACATTCCAAATCCTCTGCGGTGTTTCAACTGTCAGAGGTTTGGATATCATAAAAAACGGCTGTCCGGAAGCACCTGGATCAATATGTGAAAAATGTGGTATGGGTGAATTTGATCACCATACAAATGCTTGTAAAAATGAAGCCAAGTGTGTGAACTGTCACAAAAACCATCAATCAAAATCAAATCAGTGTGAAATTTGGAAAAAAGAGAAAGAAATCATGAAAATTAAAGTTACACAAAAAATCACTTATTTGGAAGCCAAAAAGATTCAAGAAAATCGACCTGAAATCACCTTTGCAAAAGTTGTTCAATCCCTAAACACTTAACCTGAAACCAAAGAAACTTCTACCCAGTTTAACGAAAAAGATTCTGTCATCAAAGCAAATTCAAAAGTTATTACTCCTACTGTAAAACCTAAACCTAAACCCACATCTACTCATCAGTCTAGACCACCAACAAAATCTCAAAACAGTTCACAAACACAGCCGACTAAAACAAGTGGATCACAACAGAGATCCAGGTCCAGGACAGCTGACCAGAAAGGAAAAAATGGAAAAGAAAAAGATAAAGATAAAGAACCAAATCCATTTAGTAAAGGGGCGTCGGCCGATCCGATCAAGTTGGTCAATCGGTTCGATTCCCTTGAGAACATGGAGTTAGAGATTGACTCCTCCATGTTCTCGCAGTCTCAGAGAAAACAAAAGGATTAAGTTCCTTATTTTCAAATCATCTCTCCATTTATCATGGATAAAAAATCAATTATTCAGTGGAACTGTCGAGGACTAAAAGCAAATTATAACGAAATTTTAATTTTAACAACACTACTTTCTCCGACTGTCTTTTGTCTCCAGGAAACCTTTTTAAAAAATACAGATAATATTAATTTTAAAAATTATAGTTTATGTAATCATATCGCAATTGAAAATCAGAAAGCCTCAGGAGGTTCATCTATCCTTGTAAAATCAAATGTTCCTCATAGACAGATAGATATAAATAGTAATTTACAAGCTGTTGCTGTAAATGTCACTCTGTCTAAATCCATAACAATTTGTTCTCTATATCTTCCTCCACACTGTAAATTTTCTAAACACGATTTAGAAAATCTTATAAACCAGTTACCTCGTCCTTATTTATTATTAGGTGACTTTAATAGTCACAGCAAACTATGGGGTTGTCTGGATACAAATGACAAAGGAGAAATAATAGAAAATTTTATTGCAGAAAATGATTTATGTTTATTTAACGATAAACAACCAACTTATCTTCATTCTCCTACAAGAAATTATTTTGCTTTAGATTTGTCTATATGCTCTCCAAATATTTACTTAGGTTTTGATTGGTCAGTTTTAGATGACCTTCATGGGAGCGATCATTTTCCAATTAAAATTGAAGAAATTACATCGACAAATGAAGACCATCATTCCCGATGGAATTTGAATAAAGCAAACTGGGAGAATTTTATGGAGCTATGTAATGAAAAATTAAATCCTGAAATGTTTAAAACAGCAGATGATATACAAGCTTTTACTGATACATTAAATCATGTAGCCGAAAAATGTATTCCAAAGTCCTCGACACGTTCAAAAAGAAATAGACCTTGGTTTAATAAAGATGTTAAAAATTCAATAAATAAAAGAAAATCTGCCTTACGAAAGTTCAATAGGCAGCCAACAAAAGAAAATCTAATCCATGCCAAACAAATGCGAGCAAAAGCTCGCAAGACAATAAAAACGGCTAAAAGAACATCTTGGCAGCAATACGTCTCCAAACGTAATTCTAGAACTTCAGCAAAGAAGATATGGGACATGATTCGAAAAATTACTGGCAAAAATAAAAATAACAAGCATGTCCATATTAAATCAAATGGAAATATATGCTCAACGACTAAAGATATTTCCAATGCACTAGGAGAGAATTTTCAGAAAAACTCTTCTAGTGCAAATTATTCCGAAACCTTTCAAAACATAAAACAGGAACGAGAGAAAGAGCATCTAAATTTTACGTCACTAAATCATGAAAAATATAATGTACCATTCACAGCTTCAGAATTATTAGATGCTCTTCATAAATCTCATGATACAGCTGCTGGTCCTGATGACATTCATTATCAAATTCTTAAACATTTACCCGATAACGCTTTAAAAACTTTATTAAATATTTTAAATGATATTTGGATCACTGGAAAATTTCCAAAAGACTGGAGTAAAGCAACGATTATACCTATACCAAAACCAAATAAAGATCATACTGAAGCTACTAACTATAGACCTATTGCTTTGACAAGTTGTTTATGTAAAACAACGGAGAGAATGATTATTGATAGACTGGTTTGGTTCTTGGAATCAAACCAGCTTATAACAAAATATCAAGCTGGATTCAGAAAAAATAACTGTACAAACGATCATTTGATTCGTTTGGAATCTTTTATTCGTGATGCCTTTGTTAAAAAAGAACATGTAGTAGCTGTATTTTTTGACCTTGAAAAGGCTTACGATACTACTTGGAAACATGGCATCATGATAGATTTACATAAATTAGGCCTTAAAGGCCGATTACCACTTTTTATTCAAAACTTTTTATCAGATCGAACATTTAATGTTCGAATAGGTAATACGTTATCGGACATATTTAAACAAGAACAAGGTGTACCACAGGGAAGCATTTTATCATCTACCTTGTTTGGCATTAAAATTAACGATATTGTTAAATGTGTGAAAGACCTTGATTGTTCACTTTTTGTTGACGATTTTGGAATATTTATTAGATCGAAAGATATGGAAACCATTGAATTCAAACTACAACGATGTTTAAACAATATAGAAGATTGGGCAACAGAAAATGGTTTCAAATTTTCAAAAACAAAAACTCAGTGCGTTCATTTTTGTCAAATACGTCAGCTACATTTAGATCCTCATCTTACCATATACGGTAGTCCTATTCCAGTCGTCAGTGAAGCAAAATTCCTAGGTCTTTTGTTCGATAACAAATTATCTTTTATACCACACATCAAAGCTTTAAAAGCTAAATGTCTTAAAGCACTTGATATTCTTAAAGTTCTCTCCAGTTCCGACTGGGGAGGAGATCGTACTGTTCTTTTAAATCTTTATAGATCTTTAATTCGATCTATACTGGATTATGGATCCATAGTTTATGGATCCGCTAAAAAATCTTATTTGAAATCTTTGGATACTATTCATCACCAAGGTTTACGTCTGGCTCTAGGGGCTTTTCGTACTTCCACCGTCGAAAGTTTATACGCTGAATCAAATGAACCATCATTGTATATAAGAAGAGAAAAATTGTCTCTTCAATATGTTACTAAATTAGCCGCCAATCCACGTAATTCAGCTTATGATTGTCTTTTTAATCCTAAATATGAAAGATTTTACAACAACAAACCAACGGCTATTAAACCCCTTGGCCTGAGAATACAACCGTTACTTGAAGAGGCCAATATTAATATTAAAACTGTTCAGCCCTTTTCTTTTCCATCAAAAGAGCCATGGACGTTAAACCCTCCAAAGATTAATTTTGACCTCCATAAAAATAAAAAAACAGAAGTCGAGTCGCATATATTTAAGAATGAATTTTTAGAAATCAAATCAAATTATAAACATTACCTGTCAATTTATACAGATGGTTCGAAACAAGATGAGAAAGTTGCTTGTTCTGTTATTAGTCCAAAGTTTACTGATAGTATCAGATTACCTGATAATAGCTCCATTTTTACCGCCGAAGCCAAGGCAATTGATATTGCACTTTGTCATATCAGAGATCAGTCTGAAAAACAGTTCATCATTTATTCAGATTCTCTTTCTGTATTAAAGTCTGTATTAAAGATTTACACCATAGAAATCCATTAATTCAGCAAATTCTTAAAAAATATTATTACCTTTCAGTTTCAAAAGAAATTGTATTTTGTTGGCTTCCCAGCCACGTTAATATTCGTGGAAATGAATTAGCCGATTTAGAAGCTAAATCTGCACTATCCTTAGTGATAACCAATTTTAAAATTCCTCACTCCGACTTTAAATCGAACATCCGTCTATACATTAACAATAAATGTCAGTCTGTTTGGGAAACACAAACTCAAAATAAACTAAATGAAATAAAACCAAATTTTAACAGCAAATGCACATTCTCAGCAGAAAAGAACAAACAAAAATCACGAGATGTAGAATTGGACACACTAGAATTACTCATTCTTACATATTAAAAAATGAACAAGCTCCATTCTGCATTCCTTGTAACGAACCTTTCACAGTCAAACATTTTCTTATCACTTGTGCTGAATTTAATTACATTCGCACAAAGTATTTTAATATAAAAACTATAAAGGAACTTTTTGATATGCCAACTCAGAAAATACTCGACTTTCTTAAAGAGATCGGACTTTTTAATAAAATATGATCAGTATTTTTAATAACTTAAAATCATTGATACTTTATCTTTTTAAAATGAACACATCAATCCTAGATATTTTTAAATTTCTCATTAAATAAAATCATCATATAACATAAAACTTATTAGACGCTATATGCCCTTTTAGGGTTGAGCGTCTATAAACAAAATATCCATCCATCCATCCAGACTATGGAATGCGTTAGACCCTAGACTTATAAAAGGAATGTTGTTAATTGTGGGCGATACTAGTTTCACTAAGAAAAACAGAGAAATAATCTTTCTTGTCTATTTATTTTATGTAGTCATTTCGTGTAATTAGTCCCTTATCAAGTGCCTAAGAAGGATGTGTTACCATAGTTATTCTAAATATTCAGACGACTTAACTACTTACTATTATTTATTCTACTACCTGCTGTTTGTTTAAAGCTCTTGTGTGAGTGTCAGATAGTGTAGTGCTTGATCTGGGTCTACACTGTTTGTTCAGGCCTTTCTAGCTCAAATTTTAGGGCTGATAAAGTTTATTAAAAAAGATAAGGATGTTAACTATAACATCTTAAAGGGGATGAAATCTAGTGAAACATCTATAGTGTCGCATTTTTTCACTTAACGGGAACTGGACAGAATTCTTTCCATTAAGAGCAGACCTCTTTCTAGAAGGGAGCTAATATGCAAGAAGGCAATTAAGAAGTCAGTTTGTATATCCTGTCATCTTAAATAGGAAAAGTGTTATGAAGATTCAAATGAGTCTATTTCATCACTTGTACATGTATCCCAGTTGTCAAAATCCTACTGAATGCACATAAGCCGAGTCAGATTCTTGCTCGAGATAAATCAGTTCCCGTTTTTTTTTTCGAAAATTTATTAGGGCCACTGATAAGGCCTAATTGACCGGAACTAGCTCATGTGGCCAAGAAAACTCGACACGTCAATTGTTTTTTGACATTTATGTGTGTTCATTGCTCTCAACCCAGCGGGCACACGACGTTGAGACAACGTCGCATCAACGTCGATGCAACATCGACGTTGATGCGACGTTGTATAAATGTCATTTGCCCGCTGGGAAGTGTCATTTGAGAATCTATTGATGTATTTTCCACCTTGAGCTAAAGTAATAGGAACTATTCGTTTGAGTGTTTCTTTACAATACAGCATAAAGCGACTCGTTGTTTAGGATCAATCCACGTTCTGTCCAAATGCAGGTTTCCTTTCTGTACAATCGATCGCATCTGCTCTATTGTGTATTTACAGCTTAGCCCCTCCCCCTCGAACATGTTGATGTATTCGCCTTTTTCCAGGGTAAGAGACATTCCCAGCCCAGCTGAAAAAAATGACATAAAAGAAGTAACCGAATGATTAACAACCCAAGAAAGGGTCATGCGAAAAGCGAAAATCAAATGCTAAACCAGTCTGCGTAGTCGTGCGGACTGCTTCGGCATTCTTTTTGTTTTCGTCTATCTGCGAGTCGCAACGACAGAAAGTGTGCCTTCGTACATGTGCACATAGCAAAGATTTGGTCTGATCAGAACCTACACTGGGCGCTTTTTGGATAGATTTTTATTTGATAGATCAAGAAAACAAATATTTAAGGAAGCTTTCTTATTTCATTATGAAATTGTATGTTGTGTGTACTCATTAGAATCACCTCTTCGAGGCGATTCTAATGAGTACACACAACATGCAATTATTGTGTAGGAGATCGATAGATTTCCCAGAATTAGCGATATTTGCTTCCCGACCTGGCGCCACGATTAACCTTCATTGGCTCGAACTACCCATGACTCGAACAATTTTCCATGGTCCCCAAGGTGTTCGAGCCATTGAAGTTCGACTGTATACATATTATATATGAGCGAAAACTACATTTCATCGCCTATAAATCGCTCAATCTACTTTCAGTGAGAAGTATGTATACACGAAGTTTTGAGCATTTATACAAAGTAGGTATTTGGGCAACCATGGAACCTTAACTGGAGGAACAGAGACTGATAGTAAAATTCCAGCTTTTAAGGGTGAAAAACCTTGCCACATTTTCAAAGGTTGCAGAAAAGTTTTTCTAAAGCCTGCACATCCAGTTTAATCTTTTATAGATGCAGTTTCCTAGTTTAAGGAGGCAGGACAAGCGTGAGGGACAAGCCTAGTCCAGGAAGGCCTGCTGAGGCAGTGACCCCTACAATGGTGGTTAATGTTCTATCAACGAAGATCGCAGAGTGACAATCAGTTTAGCATCGGTAAAATGTCAGCACATATTTTACACGAAAAACTAGGTATGCGCAAGGTAAGTGCTAGATGAGTGCCGAAACAGCTGACAGAAGACTAAAAGGCACCCAGCGTGACCATAGCAAAACACTTTTGGGTGTTTTAACTATGATGAAAGTAAGTTTTTTGATCTGAATTGTGCTAGGGACGAAATGTGCGTTCATTATGCTGAACCTGAAACAAAAGCTCAGTCAAAACAGTGGAAACAAACAGGTTGCCCACCTTATTCGAAGTTTAAGCTGCTAGCAATATTATGTTTATTGCTTTTTGGGGATTCGCGTGCAATAACACAGGCTTATTTCATGCAAAAAGGTAAAACTGTGGCTGCTAGATACTAGTTAGATGTAATTTCGAAAAAGGTAAAGAAAAACTGAAAAAGATACGTCCCAGGCTGGCCCAGAAAAATGTCCTTCTTTTATATGACATTGTCCCTCTCATCTACGGTAGAATTTATCAACTCCTTCAATTGGCAATGGTTGCCCTTGCATCCCTCCCCCCCCCCCACCCCCACCCCCTGCGACTTTTATTTGTTTTCAGAACTGAAAAGGTCCGCTGGAAACAAACATGAGACCAGGGCGGCTTTGATTTCAGCTGTAAATCGGTACCTCAGCGGTAGGCATCACGAAAACATGCCTATATAATTTTGACCTTTTTAAACCCCACTTTTATATAGCAAAACTGGGGTTTACAGGGGTATCCATTATTTTTCTTATTTTGCTCGAAAACGTAGATTGTGGGTACTCGTTAGAACCGCCTCACCGAGGCGGTTCTAACGAGTATCTACAATCTATGTTGTGAGCAGAAATATGAAAAATATCATAATTTTTTATCTGAAAATTTTCATCTTTTGGTGGTAAAATTTTCAGTGTATTTGAATAGGCATGTTTTCGTAATGTCTACTGCGTGGTTTGCTGAGGGAATACAAAAGCTCCCGTGCAGATGGCAAAAGTGTTTAGACGTAGATGGGGAATACTTTGAAAAAGAATAAAAAGAGTTTTTGAAAAATATTTAATGATTTTTTAGACAGAGCGAAACGTCTAAATTTTTTCCGACCGTAAGCTTATTCAGCTTCTCCACTAAAACGGAGTTTGGTTTGTATCTACACTGTTTCCTCATGCACGGCCGTTCGCCTGCGTATGTTGTATGTGTTTTTTTTTTTCCATAGAAATGACCAATCAAAGAATTAAAATGAAAATATATCGAATACATACGAATATCACAAGACTGTTTTTCCTTAGCTTTGGCTCTAACCCAAACATAACTAGTCGCCGTAGTCTCCGTATTCTTAACAAACTTGGCTTGTAGTTCTAGTTTCCGTGTGTCAACATTACTTCCATACTCTCGATTCAGCCGCCAGAATCCATTGTGATAAAAAGGCACAGTTATACCTTAAAGCAGATACTATTAACCAATTTATGTCTAGCGTCTGCGGCGTCTGATCAGGGTCTACGCTATTTGCATTGAAATAGGAAATTATGTAAAACATGGTTATAAGAAAAAAGAAAAACTAACCAGACAGCCCTTCTATTTTAAATAGACAATCCTAACGAAAGTGATACCGCAAAAGAAGGGGGAGAATTTACTAAGTATAATAAATGCTACTTTATTAATGTTGCTATACATACTTACAATAAATAAAATCTGAAAAAAACAAACGCCTTTAAAAGAAGTGTGAAGGAAGAAACTGTGCTCTCAGCAGAATCACATTTTTATATGTAATGCAGTAATCATTTACACAGGAAAGGCTACATGCATTCCCTAGGCACCAAAAGACGAAGAGAATTTACATGTACCTACACTATAACCTCAATGGCTCGAACCCGGATGGCTCGTTTACCGTGGTTGATTCGAACTCGTTTTCGAGTCCCTACCAAATTCTTCCGATAGCTCAAGAAAACAAATATTTAAGGAAATTTTCTTATTTTACCGTCGAATTGTATGTTGTGTGTACTCATTAGAATCGCCTCATCGAGGCGATTCTAATGAGTACACTCAACATGCAATCACTGTGTAGAAAATCGAAAAGATTTCTCTAAATTATCGCTATTTGCTTCCTGAACTGGTGCTATGATTAACCCTCAGTGGCTCGAACTACCCATGTCTCGAACGAATTTCCATAGTCCCAAAGATGTTCGAGCCATTGAGGTTCGACTGTATTAAGTAGTTTTTTTCCGCATAATATAGTTTAGGTTTTGTGTTGCGTTGGCCACTGCTTCCACAAAGGTAAATGTGAAAAATAGAGTACTTTTGAAGTCGGTACATGTTTTGTTGCTGTCTAGAGCCGCTTTGGGAGATTACACAGGAGCTTAAAATTATATTTTACCTTTTCTAGGTTACCCTATACGATTTTCAAAGAAAATCGAAGGACGGACACTGCATAGTTCATAAAAGAGGTTTTGAGCGAATATCAACGTAAGTAACCAACACGCAGACTACATCATATGCTCTTATTATTGTGAAATGGACCACTTATTCTCCGCCGCACATTACATTGGGCTTTAACTTGCATATACTACATCACAGTGGTTTAAATTAGTAAACAACCCTCCGAACAATCACTTGATACGTTTTTTTTTTTACAGACGTCTAGGAGTGAATTAGTATTCGTGATCTGAATGGCTGATGTTTTTAAGGTAAAAAAGAAGTGACAAATTTCAACCAATCACGAATGCAAATTACTCTGGATTCGCATCAACAAATAAGATGGCGGGCCAAATTCTTCCTGTGTTTTTTTTTTTTTTTTTTTTTTTTCACTTCTTTATCGCTTAGCACTCTTGGTAAAATTTTCAGCAGACAACATTTTGATTTTTTGTCTTATTTTTCCCAGGAAACAGGTTTTGACAGTTCATGCAAATTGTCTCTAATGAAGAAAATTTGCATAACATGTCAAATCCAATTTTCTAGGAAAAATAAGAAAAATATTATCCATTTGTCATCTGCTGAATTAGCCCAGAGAGTGGTAAAGATTAAGCTGACATATACCAAACCAAACCAGGTGGTAAACGCTCCATAAAACGCCTCCCTATAGCCTTTTGTGCCAGCATGACAGGGGAAAGATACTCGCCATTGATAATAGGGAACGTATTAAAACCCCGTTGTTTCAAGTAAATCAAACACTACCGGGGATGTATCGAGCTTATACGAGGGCGTGTCAATAAATAACCAGCCTATCCTATTTCCGATGGACCGAGACGGTCACGATTTTCATGCTTTGTTTCAATATATAATTTATACATGGGTACAAAATTACACGCATATCGAGTCATTCTTTAATACGATATTGAATGGCTAGTGATGCAAAGGCATGCTTTTCATCTAAAGTTGAATACCGTGCTGTAATTCGGTACTTGTATTTAAAAGGTAAAACAGGCAAGGAAATACACGGCGAGTTAGCCGATGTTTATGGATCTTCTGCACCATCTTATGCTCAGGTTAAATTCTGGGTAGGGGAATTCAAACCCGGTAGAACGTCTTTAGATGAAGCCAGGTCTGGACGCCAACTGGATGCCACCGACGAAGAAATGTGTAAGAAAGTTCGAGATCTGGTATACTCTGATAGGCGAATTCAGGTGGAAGAAATAGCGCAGGCATTAGGCATTTCACATGGTAACGTTTCAACAATCTTACATGACCGTTTAAGTATGCGCAAGCTAACAGCCCGTTGAGTCTCCAAATCTCTTAGTGATGAGCAAATGGCAACCAGAGCATCAGTATGCAGCGCCTTGTTGAAGCGTTTTAGGTCAAAAGATGATTTTCTTTTGCGTCTGGTGACTGTAGATGAGACTTGGGTTCATTATTATGAGCCAGAGAATAAAGCTCAGAGTCGTCAGTGGGTACAATGTAGGGCCTGGGTCCCCGAGGCCAAAGAAGTTCAAGACGCAACCATCTGCTGGCAAGGTGATGGCCACAGTATTTTGGGACGCAAAATGCGTTATTATGTTGGACTTTTTACCCAAGAGAAGTACAATAACTGGAGTGTACTATGCAACCTTGTTAGACCAGCTGAGAACCGCCATCCATGAAAAACGCCGAGGTAAACTCTCTAAAGGTGTTTTGCTGCAACAGGACAACGCGAGAGTCCACACTTGCAAAGTTGCAATGGATGCTGTAGAACGAAACGGGTATGAATTAATACCACATCCTATTAGCTGACCTAGCTCCTAGCGACTTCTTCCAATTCCCAAACTTGAAAATGAATATCCGTGGACTTCATTTCCGGTCTGATGAAGAGGTCGTGACGGCAGTTGAGGAGTGGGTCAATGGAAAGGACCCTGACTTTTTCAGTTCTTGGCCGATGGCACTTGAACACCGTTGGTCTAAGTGCATCACTCTAGAGGGCAATTACATCGAAAAGGAAGAGGTGGCTCTCAACCGGAAATAAGTTAGGCTGATTACTTATTGACTCACCCTCGTAGAAAACCACCCCCGACGGTGGGTCGGCCCTCAGACTAAATGACGGCTTCCTCCTTAATCTGTTTCAGATGGTTTCAATGTCTGTGGTCGGGCTCATCGTAGTCTTATTTATGATTTTCTTGTATTCAGGCTCCAGATGACCATTGTGCCCTTTGCTTTGTTTCATTACAGTGGGTTTAATCATATGGGTTTCACTCTGGTGTTTCACTGACGAGGTAGATGACTCATATGCGGGACGAACATATAATTGTAATTTGGAGCTGAATCAGAATTAAGGGTGAGATTTCGCGCGAATTAAACTGGATTAAGCTTCTCAGTTGTTCTCCTACTGACTATTCAAAGGCGATTCTTCTGTTGCAGTTCTGTTTTGTTTGTGCGTCTGTGGCTTTATATGGGACGTTCATGGTGTCCTTATTTGTTCCTCATCTCTTCTTGTTTTGGTACCTCGGGAGGGTTGTGCTTCTTCATTATCAAGAAAGCTATAAACCTATATAATGTTGACCCCACCCCCTAAACCCAGTTTTTATATAGTTTTTATATAGTAAAACTGGAGTTTACAGTATATATTATTTTTTCTTATTTCTGCTCAAAACATAGATTGTGGCACTCGTTAGAACCGCCTCGCCGAGGCGGTTCTAATGAGTACCATCAATCTATGTTTTGAACATAAATATGAAAAAATAGCTGAATTTTTATCTGAAATTTTTCATTTTTTTTGTGGTCAAATTTTCAGTATATTTGAATAGGTGTGTTTTCGTAATGTCGTTGCATTTCCTTGGTATTTTCACTTACAGTTTTAAAACTCTTTGTGGAAAGGAAAGAATGCGCTCTCCTCTGGGAGAAGAAGACTTTGTTTCCCTCTGTGAGAAGGAAAGCATTTGCTCTACCCAGGGAGTAAATTCTCTCATTTAAAAACAGCTTGCATTGACAAGGCAAAAATTATTTCCATATGACAGCTATTCCTTGACGGTGTATACAATTTCCGTAACGCTTAGCACTCTCGGTTAAATTTTCAGCAGAGTAAATTTTAAAATATTTTTTCTTATTCTTCCTAGAAAACAGATTTTGACATTACACGCTAACTGGGGACAATTTGTGTGAAATGTCAACACCGGTTTTTCGGGAAAAATAAGTAAATATCGTCACTGTATTGCATCACGAAAACATGCCTATATAATGTTGACCCCCATAAACCCCACCTTTATATAGTAAAACTTGGATTTGCAGGGATATACGTTATTTTTCTTATTTCTGCTCAAAAACATAGATTGTGGGTACTCGTTAGAGCCTTATGCTCAAACACATAGATTGTGGGTACTCGTTAGAACCGCCTCAGCGAGGCGGTTCTAACAAGTACACACAATCTATGTTTTGAGTAGAAATATGAAAAAATATCAGAATTTTTTTCTGACAATTTTCATTTTTTGGTGGTAAAATTTTCAGTATATTTGAACAGGCTTGTTTTCATAATGGTCTGCTGAGTTAGCCAAGAATGTGGCAAAGGTTAATTATCAGAATGACTATACCTGCTGGATCCAGGTACGCCTTCTCCGCTTCTTCAGCATTCTGATTGATATCTACACTTATGATCAGGCTATCGTTTTCTACAATAGAAATAAGGGATCAAGTACATATTTTGAGAAATTAATATTCGATGCGGCGGAAGAATAATAAATTTGATGCTGATAATTAACCCTTAAAGCGCCAAACACAACAATTGTCGTCTGCTTTGTCTTCTGCCGGTTACTTTAAAAGTCATTGTTGCAAACAGTGTGGACCCAGATCAGACTGCTCCTTTAGGAGCAGTCTGATCTGGGTCCACACTGTTTGCCTGTATGCAAAATGTAAGTTTGAAAAATTTGCAAGAAGATGCAGCAGACGACATAAGCAGACGACATTTTCAGATGCAGGTTTTCTTGGCGCTTTAAGGGTTAAATGTACTTTATGGTACATGAGGGACGGTCGGAAAATATCCGGACTTTTCATACCCCTGTCTTTCCACATTTAAGTCATATCGAAACGATGGAAGGTTTATGATGAAAAGATCTGTGTAGTCATGAGCTGCCTTATCCTGCCTCCTTCGGGGTTCGAACCCAGAACCTAGAGGCCTGAAGTCGGAAGCGCTAACCACTCGGCCATGCGGACACTTCTACGATGACAATGTTAAAGGCTCCATATTCCTCAAAAATTGACATTTATTTTTATTCAAGAAAGGTTTAAAAAAAAGATATATCGTATTAACACGATCATAAAATGTGGCATCTGACAGCCTGTAAATTTCAGTTAGTCTCGTTTTTGAACTGGATCAAAAGTGAAATGATTTTTTTTATCGTATCTCTGAGTAAATGTTGGCAACATTAATTCAAAGATTCGATAAAAATCATTTCATTTCAAGAACGAGAGACTAACTGAAATTTTACAGGCTGTCAGGAGCCACATTTTTTGATTGTATTAATACCACAAATCAATTTATTAAACCTTTTTTGATCATAAAATGTCTATTTTTGAGGACTATGGAGCCTTAAAGTGTGCGTTTTCCGAGTAACATCACGAAAACATGCCTATATAATATGGACCCCCTTTAACCCCACTTTTATAGAGTAAAATTGGGGTTTACAGGGGTATACATTATTTTTCTTATTTCTGTTCAAAACATAGATTGTAGGTACTCGTTAGAACCGCCTCGCCAAGGCGGTTCTAACGAGTACTCACAATCTATGTTTTGAGCGGAATATGAAAAATATTGGAGTTTTTCATCTGAAAAGTTTAGTTTTTTTGGAGGTAAAATTTTCTATATATTTGAATAGGCGTGTTTTCGTTATGTCTGTACAGGCTTTCTCGCTTTGTTATCTACAGTATCTAATTATTGATTAATCAGGCATAGGCACAATCATGTTTCTGCCGAATGCGCCGACTCATCAGGGTCTTCACTGCCCGAATAGAGATAAGGATCTTTCACTGTGTAATAAACCTCGCAGTCAGTTTCTTGCATACAGTATGCATTGAGGTAAATATCTTTGAGACGTTTTAATAATATTTAAACAACCATCACGAAAACATGCCTATATAATTTTGACCCCCTTAAACCCCACTTATATATAGTAAAACTGGGGTTTACAGGGGTATACATTATTTTTCTTATTTTTGCCCAAACCATAGATTGTGGATACTCGTTAGAACCGCCTCGTCGAGGCAGTTCTAATGAGTACCCACAATCTATGTTTTGAGCAGGAATATGAAAAATAACAGAAATTTTTCTTAGAAAATTTTCATTTTTTGGTGGTAAAATTTTCAGTATGTATTTGAATAGGTGTGTTTTCGTAATGTAAGTAAACAACTACATAATCAATGTTGTGTTATACACGTTATTTACATTTTTCGAGTACTAAACAATAAGATGGGCCATGCCAAGCGAAAAATTGCCTTCGAGCATGCGTAAAATGCATAGATTTAGAAGTATCCCGCGCATTTGCTCTCCATTCATACATCATTCTTTAGTATGCGCAGGCTAATCTGGGACCTCGCTGTCCGTGTGTGCCCGAAGACACTTTTTCGTTTGACGCCGCCCTGATTATGAATAGGGCGCCTTGAAGGGAAGTGTTCCTTTACCTGACATTACTTGTGAGATGTGTTGGAGCCTGTTTACTTGTACATCATATGGTTGAATCTGCAATCCTCCGCCAATCCAGATAATTAACTTTTTCTCTTCTATGTTTCTGAAAAAAAAAAAAAAAAAAATGAACTGCAGAACAAGATGCTATAGTAGGGGCCAAACAGTTACTAAACTGAGGCAGTGAGGCCAGATATATATATGCTACAATATGAAAAAGTGAAAACAATACAAAGTCTTGCTTGATGGAGAATGTATAAGGGTAAATACAAATTTGACAGCTATTATATGGAATTATTGACATGACCGATTCTTCAATGCCAATTTAAGTAGGAGAATAAATAAAATCAATGTTATATTTTTTTTCTATCAGCCTTGTAGTATTTACCTGTTTAAAGCTCTGTAGCACTATCTAAGTCTTAACAGGATGGACATGTATGGTCTTTAAAATTTAGATCTTATACGAGTATATATAGGGGTCGCAAAATGCACGCATTTCCCGATTACATCACGAAAACATGCCTATATAATTTTGACCCCCTTAGACACCACTTTTATATATTAAAACTGGTGCTTACAAGGATTTACATTATTTGTCTAATTTCTGCTCAAAAACATAGATTGTGGGTACTCGTTAGAACCGCCTCGCAGAGGCGGTTCTAACGAGTACCACAATCTATGCTTTGAGCATAAATATGAATAACATTAGTTTTTTTAATCTGAAAATTTTCAGTTTTTGGAGGTGAAATTTTTTTTTATATTTGAATAGTTATGTTTTTTGTAATGAGAAATATAAAAGAAGATACCGAGGAAAGGCAACAATCACGAAGCACAGTCTTCTCAAAGCGCCGAAAGAAGATGAGATTAGGGACAAGCAATGACTAAAACAACAGCATATTTCATCATGAAAACATGTCTATATAATTTTGAACCCCCTTAAACCCCACTTTTATACAGTAAAACTGGGGTTTTACAGGGGTATACATCAATTTCCTTATTTCTACTCAAAACATAGATTGTGGGTACTCGTTAGAACTGCCTCGCCGAGGCGGTTCTAACGAGTACCCACAATCTGTTTTGAGCAAAAATATGAAGAATATCAGCATTTTTAGTCTGAAAATTTTCATTTTTTGGTGGTAAAAATTTTAGTATATTTGAATAGACATGTTTTCGCAATGTGTAGAACCAGATATACAAAATAAGAACTGCAACACAGGGACCACGGAACCGCCTTGGAACAGTCAGCAGACAAAACTGCTGGAGCTGGTGAGAGGATGCTTAAAATATGCCAATTCGTCTTTTACTGCTATGGAACACAATATAACAAAATTGGCTGCATAGTATTAATATGTATATAGGCTTAGCCTAAAAGCGAGCACAGCACAGACCTATCTGTAGTCTCTTCAAAAGTCCTTCACAGCATCATTAAAGAATGAATATAAATATATAAAAATATATGTAAATCAATAATGAATAATAAAAATAATCAGCAAAATATGTTCGTGACACTAATTGGCACTCGTTTCTTGTCACTTCGTGACGCTTATAAGTGAGATCCAATTTGTGACCAGCGGTATAATAAAGCCCGCCCCACATCACGAAAACATGCCTAAATTATTTTGACCCCATTAAACCCCACTTTTATATAGTAAAACTGGGGTTTACAGGGGTATACATTATTTTTCTTATTCTTGCTTAAAACATAGAATGTTGGTTCTCGTTAGAACCGCCTCGCTGAGGCGGTTCTAACGGGTATCTACAATCTATGTTTTGAGCAGAAATTTGAAAAATATCAAAGTTTTTTAATCGAAAATTTTCAGTTTATTGAGGTGAAATTTTCTATATATTCGAAAAGGCGTGTTTTCGTAATGATCCTGCCATCTTCCGGTGACACTTTCCGGGAAGAAAAAGGAAGAAAGTATTGGTCAGAGCGATTTCTGCTGAAAGTATATATCGTTATATGTTACTTTTCCTTGATCATATTCTCTACCGTAGAGCTCACTTCGTTCGCGACGCGCTTCGCACGTCGCGAGCTGTGCTCGCTATAAGGTTATATATGCATTCACAAAACTTATGTCTATATTACACAAACAGTACAATTACACTAATTTACCATGTTTTATTGTTATTTATGAAACAGTTTGCAGAGGAGATTAAAACAGTTTCGGTACTGTTTCATTGCCCAAACAAATAGAGAAGAAAAAGAGAAGAAATAGATAAGCTTCGGTTTTTGTTCTGATCCTAAAGTTTGTATGCATGTCATGTTTGTATAATTATTGTATTTGCTGGAAATAAAACATGTTTAAACTGAAATGGACAGACAACTAGGCACAAATTAGCAACATAAATAGGGATATACCGCATTTCATCAATACCAACACTATAATCGTCTGGAATTGGTAGTATATCAAGTTTGCTACCATAGTCTCTGGCAATGATCTCACAACTCTGCAGGAGAAGCTCTGAAAGTACAAGTTTCAAGTGCGCAAACATTGTCAGAAAAGCTGCTTAGGAGGAGTATTTGATAACAAATCTGTTATTTTTTATTTCTCCATAAATACGTATGTTGTGGGTACTCATTAGGAACACCACGCTGATGCGCTTCTAATGAATACCTACAACATATTCTTAAGACATGAAAGTCGCAACAAAGCAATGAAGCATAGCTGATAAAATTTCCCGCCTAATGTGGGATTCGAACCCGGTCTGTCTGGATAAAAATCCAATGCTCTATCCACTGAGCCAAAGAGTCGAGTCCCTGATGCAGTTGTCAGAGATTGAATATATAGCTACAAGCCATGAGTAATCTGCGAAGGCAGATTATTGAAGGTAGTAGTGCCAGATCGTAACAATATGCTGTTTTTTTTTGTTTTTTTTTGTTTTTTTATTGTTTTTTTTTTTATTTTTTTTTTATTTTTTTTTATTGTTTTTTTTTTTTTTTTTTATGGATAACTAGAGATTATCATCTCAAATTATTATTAAATACTCCTCGTTACCAACTTCGCTGCATTGTACCATATTTTCCCTGAATATTTAGGTACCGTAAAGATGTAACACCCTACCATACTGTCTGCAATTTACATTACAAAACTGTTAATTGAAGTGCAAACAGTGTAGAACCTAATCCGACGCCGCTTTACGTGGCGTCTGATCTATATCTACTGTTTGTTCGGGTGTATCTGCCTGACATCACGGAAACATGCCTATAATATATTGACCCCCTTAAACCCCACTTTTATATAGTAAAACTGGGGTTTAGAGGTGTATACATTATTTTTCTTATTTCTGCTTAAAAACATAGATTGTGGGTACCCGTTAGAACTGCCTCAGTGAAGGCAGTTCTAACGAGTACCCACAATCTATGTTTTGAGCAGAAATATGAAAAATATCAGAGTTTTTTATCTGAAAATTTTCGGTCTTTTAGAGGTGAAATTTTCTATATATTTGAATAGGCGTGTTTTCGTAATGAATACTCAGGGAAATACAATGTCTATGAACTAACAATAATAATCTCCAAGGAAAGCAACTATCATGACACACTTATGGCTACTTAGACTAGCGACTAGTCTGATAATCAGCCTGATCCTTTTTTTATATATATATATATAAAAGATTATACTTATTGATGATGGCAACTCTATTTAGTAGAGTCTCCAATACACATATTATTAATACTGGCAATAATAAGAACAAAAAGTCTTAAACAGGCATTTCACAATGTTTGTCTGCCCAATATTTCAATATCCCAATACACGCACACACACGCACACACACTGTTCTAATATAGGGATGGGGATCAAACATGTTTTTTCATGCATTAACATTCACCAGGTCCCATGGGAGGTGTTGAAAACCGAGGCCGAAGGCACAATTAAAGTGGATTACCGTGGGTACATTTTGTGCGCAACACCTCCTACAGTTTTTATACCGATCAACTTGAAACTTTAAAGACCCTTTTGCCATGGTCTGTAGATGTGCATGTGGTTTTGGCATTATTATCAATTGAATTTTGTCACTTTTTTCGACTTTTGACTTTAGCCATCCATTACGAAAACATGCCTATTTAAATATACTGAAAATTTTACCACCAAAAATTAAAAATTTTCAGATAAAAATTCTAATATTTTTTTTCATATTTCTGCTCCATAGATTGTGAGTACTCGTTAGAACCGCCTCAACGAGGCGGTTTTAACGAGTACCACAATCTATGTTTTTAGCAGAAATAATAAAAATAATGTATACCCCTGTAAACCCCAGTTTTACTATATAAAAGTGGGGTTAAGAGGGTCAAAATTATATAGGTATGTTTTCGTGATGTCTGTCCGTCTATCCGTTACGCTTTGCATACGGTCAGGAAAGCTTAGAGCTAGGATCCTGAAATTTTATATATAGTACCAGTATGAAAAACAAGCTGACTCGTATTTTTTCCGTTTTTTCCGCCGGGGTTTCTCCTTGCGGAGATATTCCCCTTTTTCGACTTAGGTATTTGATAACAGACTGTAGGCACCTTGTTTATGCAACTCCTCAGTTTTATACCGATCAATTTTAAACTTTGCAGGCCTTTTTTGTCATGGTCTGCAGATGTGCACGTGGTTTTGGCAAAGTTGTCAATTTTAGTTTTTGCTACTTTTGTCGACTTTTGAACTCGGCTATTTTTAGGCTTAAATACTGTTAAAGTACAATACCATGCGCAACTCCTCCTACAGTTTTGTACCAACCAATTTGTAAATTTTCAAGCTCATTTGTCATGGTCTGCAGATGTGCATGTGGTCATTACGAAAACACTCCTATTCAAATATATAGAAAATTTCTCCTCCAAAAACTGAAAATACATGTATTCAGATACAAAAACCGATATTTTTCATACTTCTGCTCAAAACATAGATTGTGGGTACTCGTTAGAACCGCCTCGGCGAGGCGGTTCTAACGAGTACCCACAATCTATGTTTTTAGCAGAAATAATAAGAATAATGTACACCCCTGCAAACCCCAGTTTTACTATATAAAAGTGCGGTTTAAGGGGGTCAAAATTATATAGGCATGTTTTCGTGATGTTTGGCATTGTCGTCAATTTAATTCTTGTTACGTTTTTCGATTTTTGAACTTAGCCATTTTTAGTGCTTAAGTATTACAGTCAATGCATGTTTAAGGGAAAGCATATAGTTGGAGGCATAGTGTTTTACAAACACATTTTCTAAATTTTATAATATTTGCAAATGGCAAAATGGATAAATTCTGGTAAAACCTTTGGAAGTGTCAACAGGAATGAATCGAAGTGTCGGCTGCTTTTCCAAAATGGCGTCGATAAATATTCGGGACTTTGCACAGTCACCACTTCCCAAGTCAAACAGAACACATGGACTTGCAACCTGACTGACCATATCCTGAAACAGATACGCAAAGACAACCCTAGCAAAAAATCACGAAACCTAACATTACAATAACATGCCTATTCAAATATATAGAAAATAGAACCTCAAAAAACTAAAAATGTTCAGATAAAAAAAAAAACTTTGATATTTTTCATATTTCTGCTCAAAACATAGATTGTGGGTACTCGTTAGAACCGCCTCAACGAGGCGGTTCTAACGGGTACCCACAATATATGTTTTTGAGCAGAAATAAAAATAATATATTCCCCTGTAAACCCCAGTTTTACTATAAAAGTGGGGTTTAATGGGGAGGGCAAAATTATATAGGCATGTTTTCGTAATGATTCTGTAGGAAATTCGGCTCTTGTCTGAATTTAAAAAGAAGATCGTTCCAAATTTAGACTGCTGGACTCACGCAGGGTTTTGTCTTTAACATCACGAAAACACGCTTATATAATTTTGACCCCCTTAAACCCCACTTTAATACAGTAAAACTGGGGTTTACAGGGGTATACATTATTTTTATCATTTCTGCTCAAAAACATAGATTGTGGGTACTCGTTAGAACTGCCTCATTGAGGCAGTTCTAACGAGTACCCACAATCTATATTTTGAGCAGAAATATGAAAACTATCAGAATTTTTTATCTGAAAATTTTCATTTTTTGGTGGTTAAATTTTCAGTATATTTGAATAGACATGATTTCTTAATGATTTCACCGGCAGCACTAAATATGGTTCTATCAGTATAATGGTCCGTAAACTCCCAAATTAACAGGATTTTCTGTCTATACTTTCATGGACAATTTTCTAAGTGGAACGTTGTCGCTTACAAAAAATTAACTTGAATTCGCAGTTTACCTTCGTATTACCTGGTAGGCTTTAATATTTACGGCATCTCAAATCGCTCTAAATCCTTATACATCTCAGCCACACATAACAATTCGGTCCGCCATTACGAAAACACGCCTATTCAAATATATAGAAAATTTCACCTCCACAAACTGAAATTTTTCAGATACCAAACTCTGAATTTTTAATAGTTATGCTCAAAACATAGATTATGGGTGCTCACAATCTATGTGTTTGAGCCGAAATAAGAACAGTAATGTATACCCCAGTTTCACTACATAAAAGCGGGATTTAAGGGGGTCAACATTATATAGGCATGTTTTTGTGATGGCAGGGGTTTCTAATCCAGAGGAAGACAAAAGAAACATTACGTGGGTATTAAATAATGTACTGACAGAAGTATGCTTATCTTAATAACCAGACAAGCCTGAACAAACAATTTAAGCCCAGATCGGACGCCGTGTCCTACAGCGTCTGCTCTGAGCCTACACTGTTTGCCACTAACTGCACTCTGTCCGGGTAAATTCCGGCTAACAGCTCGGCTATTTCTCCCGGCTATTTCTGCGGCAAATTAAAACCCCGGCACATCTACGACACTGCTGGCACCTATGGGAGATTAAATTACGGCACATAAGACCCGCTATGTCCCTGCTATCCCTGGCCCAGTAGTGGCCGGAGTCTCCAATATTAAGGGCCCACAATACATTGTGTGCTCTAGCTGAGTTCTTACAATGTGCAGGTATAGATAACATCTCTTCTTAGAAATTGAAGCCGCAACCTGAAAACACGTACCTTCTGTCATATGCGCCCAACGAAGACTTAAATCGGCCTGCGCATCTGCGCAGTCTAATCAAAGTATTCGTTGTCCCCATGAAGTAACGTTGCATCCTTGACTATCCAAAATGCGTCCAGTGACGATTATGATCAGACAGCGTAAATGCGCCGGTTGATCTGAATCTTCGCTGGGCGCGCATGCCCAAAGGTACGTTTTCTGACGTTGTGGCTCACATGTAATATAATTATATGCTTAAAATTGAGAAAGGTAGAATACCTGAACATGTCCTTTTAACAGTAACATCTCTTGTTGAAGCATATAGTAATACGGATTCTCCTTTCTAAGTCTCTCTGCGTAGACATTTCCTTGTTTGTCATATAGGTACCACACCGGTATGTATTTAGGTGTCGATTGCAGTCCTGTTCGGATCTTTTCGTCTACATTCATTTTCTAACCATTACGTTAACACACCTATTGAAAAATGTAAATTACTACATAGCTCCAGATAGGACACTTTTTTCAGTTAAAAAGTACTAATATTTTCTTATTCTTCCATGAAAACATATGCTGTGGGTGCTCATAAGAAGCGCCTCGTGGAGGCGCTTCTAATGAGTACCCACAACATGTTTTTTTTTTTGTTTTGTTTGTTTGTTCTTTTTTTGTGGAGAAATAAGGAAATATTTACCTGATACCCCTTCTCTGGAGCTGTGGATACACACACTTAGTCCAGATATTTTGCCCTTTGTCTGCCAAATATTTATATGTAAGTTGATGAATAAAGGAAATAAATGCTCTTTAGTACTGTCCAATTCTCGGTTTTCTGTTTACAGAAACAAGGAATCCATAAATCTTCATTGCCTTTGAATTCCAGTACATTTGTGCATTCCATAGTATGCTAAGCCAAAGAAAAGAAAAACCATCACATGGCAATACACAAGCAAAGATAGCTTAAATAGGCTTTTTCTTATGTCTTATCATACTGTAACAAAATTCATTCAAATTCCAATCAGCACACTTCCAAGATCTGTAATAATTGTCAGCGATTCGCACCTTGGAAAATATCCACAAATACGGAACACCATAGCTGTCTTATGTTGTAAGAGGCTAGTTTATTATGTTTTAAAAATGGGTTACCTCGTCTGGAAGCGTGTAAAATTGTCTATACAATGATGGCTATGATGTTGAAAACATATGTTGTTTTATCCACACGTCCTTTTATGTTAAAAGACCAAGTTGTCATGATAAACGCTCGTGTTGTTACGTCCACACATCTGTTATTATGTTAAAAGGCTATGGTGTTATGTTACACTCGCTTGTTGTTTTGTCCACACATAGTCTTATGTTAAAAGGCTATGCTATTATGTTAAAGACTGGTTTATCTTGTCTAGGAAGCATGTAAACTTGTCTATACAACATATTATTATGCTAAATGCGAGTACTGTTTTGTCCAAACAGTGTCTTATTATGTTAAAATGCTATGTTATTATGTTCAATGCATGTGCTGTTTTGTCCACAAAGTGTCCTGTTATGTTAAAATACTGTCTTATTATGTTTGAAAATGGGTTATCTTGTCTACGAAGCATGTGAATTTGTCTATAAACCGTGTTATTATGTTACAAACGTGTGTTGTTTAGTTCACACCGTCTTATTGTGTTAAAAGGCTATGTTATTGTGTTAAAAAGCTTGCTTGATTATCTTGTCTACAAAGCATGCAAATTTGTCTATTTAACATTTTATCATGTTAAAAATGTGTGTTGGTATGTCCAAACAGCCTCTCATTATGTTAAAAGGCTATGTTTTTATCTTAACTGTGCTGGCTGTGTTGTCCGCACAGTGTCTTATAATGTTAAAAGGCTATGTTATTATGTTAAAAAATCGGGTTGTCTTGTTTACGAAGTTTGTGAATTTGTTTGTAAACGTATTATTGTGTTAAATGCGTGATTGGTTTGTTCACACACTGTCTTATTTTGTTAAAAGACTACGCTATTATGTTAAAAATGAAGATGAAACAACGTATGCATTTAACCTAATAAGTTAGCCTTTTCACATAATAAGTCGCTGTGTGGATGAAATAATTTTCGCATTTAACATAGTAACATAGTCTTTTAATATAATAAGACACTGTGTGAACAAAACAACACATGCGTATATCATACTAATACGTTCTATTGACAAGTTCACATGCTTCGTAGACAAGATAACCCAGCAGTTTAACATAATAAAATGCCATTTTAACATAATAAGACACTATGCGGACAAGATAACATTTAACATAATAGCACGTTGTATAGACATGTTCACATGCCTCTTTGACAAGATGACCCAAATTTTTAACATAAAAACAAAACCGTTGAGCATAACAAGACACTGTGTGGACGAAACAATACATGCTTTTAACAAGTTCACTGACATGCCTCGTAGACCAGATAATTCAACTCAGTGACCTAATAACAGGACAGTTGTCAATTTCTGTCGAAAGAATGTGCATAATACTGGTTAACCGCTTAGAGAACAAAGCCTGCCAAGTAAAAATGTGGTTAGGTAAACTGACCGCACGCGACATGACCCCACTGGGTTGACTTGGCCGTAAAACCTCAACACAAAAAAACATAGTATTGTAACAAAATAAGACACTGTGTAAACAAAACAACACGCGCGTCTAACATTATAACACGTTGTATAGACAAATTCAAATGCTTCGTAGACATAATAATATCCAAACTTTTAGCATCGCAATATAACCTTCTAATATAATAAGATACTTTGTTAATATAACAAACGCGCGTTTAACATAATAGCATAGCGTTTAGGTATAACAAAACATTGTGGGTACAAAACGACATGTGCGTTTAACATAATTACATGGCCTTTCCACATAATAAGACATTGTGTGGACAAAGCAACACATGCGTTTAACAAAATAACAAAGCCTTTTAACATAACAGATAGTCTTTTAACACAATAAGGCACTGCGTTGAGAAAACAACATGCGCGTTTAGCACAATAACATAGCCTTTTAACATTACAAGACATTGTGTGGGCAAAACAACTCATGGGTTAAACATAGTAACACACCGTCTAGACAGTTTACTTTTAGACAAGATAACCCAAACTTGAAACATAATGACATACACTTTTTACATAAGAAAACACCGTGTAGACAAGACAAGGTCGTATGTTGACAAAATAACATGTCTGTGTAAGATAATAACACACGTTGTGACAAAATCAAATGGTTCTTTAACATAATAAGACAGTGTATGGAGACGTTAACACTATATATTGGCAAAACAATCCGCTTTTAAAGATACTAACAGATGCATCGACAAGGTCACACAATTCTTAGAAGTCAACACGAAATATAATAACATAAGGCAGCTTTGGCGTTCCATACATAAAACACTTTCAACTGGACTATTAAGGTTATAGCCAAGTCACTGATAATGAAGGTTGTACCCAGCCGGCACATGACGTTTATACAACGTCGATGAAACGTCATGACGTTGCATCGATGTAGATGTGACGTTGTCTCTATGTTGAGTGACCGCTGGGTTCACCCAGTGATAAAAGAAACAAACCATAGCTAATTTAAGGCCACTGAAGTTTTACTGCCGAATTGTTTCTGCAAAACAATCTTAAGCTCTACCGCTATAATGTGAATTTCATCACTGTGGTTTTATCTATAGACATACAAGTGTGTACGTACACTTTCACATAAATTGCAATACACTATGATATGCAAATATCTAGAGCTCGAGTAATGCTTAAATATTCCAATTACCTAATACACTATCCTAAAACAAATATGACACACAGCTAACACATACAAAATATACCAAAGCAATTAAGGGAAATGGATACAATTAGTAGTTTTCCTCCATTTTATACAAGGAAGATACATGTACCCAGCAAACACACAACGTTGAAATAACGTCGTTTCGACGTCGCCGCGACGTCATGACGTCGCAGCGACGTCGAACCGATGTTATTACGACGTTGTGTGTTTACTGGGTAGCTGTTGTGATTTCCTATACAGCTCCTGTACTCCAAGGGGCACAAATTCTTTCCTTTTAGAGCAGACCCCATTTTCAGAAGGGTGCAACCACATTTTAAAATTTTGGCTTTAACTGTTTTAAAACCCTTAAAAATTCCCCATTTAATTCATAGCATATCCTTCAATGAATATGCCACACAGAGCAGATCACACAATTATACTGAAACAATTAATGTTATCCTTACCCCAACAGCTAGTTGTAAAGCGGGAGATTCTGGTTCAGCAGACACCAATGTTAAATCTGGTTAGTAATACAATTCCGAAATGATCCTAGACCAGTTAATAAAGACTACACAATGAAGCAGTAAAAATAACCCCAACTCTCCTTTAAGTATGTCATCTTTTAAACGTAAGGCGAAATGATATATTTTCAAGCTAGGTAACTCTTTCAAAATTGTCTATCTCCTGCATCCTAGTTAAAAAGTGATCTGCTCTAGAAGGAAAGAATTTAAGGGAGCAAATTCTTTTCTTTTATAGTAGACCGCTTTTCTGTAGGGACTTGGTGTGCGAAAAGGCAAACACGAAGTCAAAATTAAAAGTTGTCTGCCTTGTAAAATTGAATAAAAATATTACTATATATATATATACACCTGTCCTCTTATGCATTATCTAAGCAAATTCAGCAGATGACAAACTTTTTTTTTTGCCAGAAAACATGCCTTGACATTGTATGAAAAGTGAAACCTTATTTTCTGGGACGATAAGGAAAATACATCAAAATGTCGTCTACTAAAGCGTCATGGTATATATTTGTACAGCACGAAAACATATTCAAACTAAGGAATGAGTACATTCCTACCTTGATATTAACTTTATCGGGGTCACCTACTGACTTGCTTGTGCACCCAGAAAGAAAAGCCCCATCGTGAGAAAGTGTACTTAGAGGCGCATTCAGAAGGGGGTCGTAGGGTTCAGTTGAACCCCACTTTGACTCAAAATTGCATTTTCATGGAAAATATTTGATAATTTTTTATACTATAATTGCCCTTAATATTCACACACTTTACTCTTTACCTTATACTGCTTTAAACAAGTCCACTTACTGCATTATATACCTGTGAACGTGTGTAAAACTGCTGGGTGAGTGGCAAACAGTGAAGGCCCTGATCAGACGCCGCATTATGCGGCGTCTGATCTGGGTCTACACTTTTGCTAAGGCCCGTCTGTCGAATACACAGTAAGTACAGTGATGTGATCAAATCGAATCCCTGAGAAATCATCCTGGACCCCACCTCCCGTATATATGCCGCCGGCCTCGGTGGCTCAGTTGGATGCGCCGTCCGACTGGAGACCAGGAGGTCACGGGTTCAACCCCCGCCGAGGTCGGCAACATTCTTTCGTGGAGATTAATCATGAAATATTTTCTACGGTCATTTTCTCCCTTCCGCTGATTCAAGAAGGGCAGTAGTCAGTTTCTGGCGAAAGAATATGCACAATACTGGTTAACCGCTTAGAGGACTAAGCCTGCCCAGTAAACGTGTGGTTAAGTAAACTGACCGCGCTCGACATGACCCCATTGGGTTGACTGGGCCGTAAAACCTCGACACAAACAAAATTTAGTGTATGCCTATTGAAGAATCAGAGCAGCCTTACAGTCTGCCCAGGTCCTCTGTTACCCACCCCTGACCCCCCGTATATATACATGATTTCCTCAACCACGCCACGCTTTGTTGCTTAGACCATAACCCGGAGTGGACAGATCGAACCAGGAAAGCAAGAGAGAGTTATTGGATCCGACGTCTGAACACTACGGCCATATGGGATCAACAAGGGCGACCAGTAGAGGGAATCATCGTTCCTAAGTCAGGGCATGCGACAGCTTAAGTGGAGCGTTTCGTTTGTGTGATTTTGCGTAGGTTGGGCCCATTTGCCTTACGTACTGGTAAAAAAACACTCAGGTTGGTGTATATCACTTTCGGTGTATGTGCATTGTATACATTGCGTATATGGTCACAGTGGTGTTGTTAGTAAAGATAAGCTTTATACGCTTTGCACATTGTGTTGATAGTGAAGATAAGCTTTATACTTTTTGCACGTTGTGTTTACGCGTATTGTTTACATTTCACATATCAAGTCGCAGCGGACCAGATAACATGGGCCCGAAAAGGGCAAAATCTTTTACTCGTAAATTTTACATTATTATAGGCGAAAGCCGAAAGGCCTCAGGTAAACAAATCATCAGGTAGACTTTTTGTATATATTTTTCTTTCTACCTAATCAATGTTTAAATAATGTTTTTCTATACCTTAAAGGTATCTAACTGTCATTTTGTTCTCATTTTTCATAAATAAACAAGGCATTAAAATATACACACACAAAAAAAAAACAAAAAAAAAAAAACAAAAAAAAAAAAAACGGGTCCCCCTAATATTTTACAAGTTTGGCATATTGCTTAAGGGGACCACTGTGTATATATTTAACCTTCATGACAGCCTTAGGGGGACATCCTTCAATTGCAGAAAATCATTTTGAAATGAAAGTATAAAATGGCAATTATAGCTATGAACTTCGCATTTCCAGCTTTAAACTTTATTTCTTTTTTGTATAACAACAATTATACATACATACATACATACATATATATATATATATATATATATATATATATATATATATAAATATATATATATATATATATATATATATATATATATATATATATATATATATATATATAAACCTACTTCCAGCATTAAGGAGACCATCCTTTTTTACATATATTAGGTAGACTTTTTGTATATGTTTTTTTTTTCTACCTAGTCGGTGTTTGAATATTGCTTTTTTTATACCTTAAAGGTATCTAACTGTCATTCTGTTCTTTTTTTTTCATAAATAACAAGGCATTAAAATATAGAAAAAATTGGTCCCCCTAATATTTTAAAAATTGGCATATTGCTTAAGGGGACCACTGTGTATATATTTAACCTTCATAACAGCCATAGGGGGACATCCTTTAATTGCAGAAAAATCATTTTGAAATGAAACTATAAAATGGTAATTATAGCTATAAACTTCACATTTCCAGCTTTAAATTTTATTTTTTTTTTTATTTCAATTACTTAACTAGAAAGTGTTTTCGGAGGAAAATGTATGTCCCCAACCAGTTTGAACAGACACGTTGTAATAATTTGTATCTATAAAACTCAAGGTCACAATATACCTATATGGTCAAAATTCATCCATTCCCCCATGAGATAGGGTACTGACAAGCCATTTTCTAAAATTATAGCCCTTGTGTGACCTTGAAAATTGGATCAAGGTCACAAAAAATCTAATCCGTTCTTGTTTCTGTCTCAACAATATACCTGTGCAAGTTTGGTCAAAATCCATCCATTCATTCAGTAGACAGCATGAAGACAAGCCATTATCCAACAATCTGAGCCCTCCTGTGACCTTGAAAATGGGGTCAAGGTCACCAAAAGAAAATTATTAGTTATTTTCCATGCAACAACAATTTGGCTGTGCAAGTTTAGCTAAAATCCATCCATTCCTTCAAGAGATACAGTGCAGACAAGCCATCTTCCAACAATCTAAGCCCTAGTGTGACCTTGAAAATGGAGTCAAGGTCACCAAAATCTAATTAGTCTTTTTTCATGTCACAACAATATAGATGTACAAGTTAGGTCAAAATCAATCCATTCCTTTAGGAGATAGGGTGCAGAAAAGCCATTTACCAACAATCTAAACCCTAGTCTGATCTTCAAAATGGGGTGAAGGTCACCAAAATGTAATCAGTTCTGATGCATGTCCCAAAAATAAAGCTGTGCAAGTTTGGTCAAAATCTACTCATTCCTTCGGGAGACAAGGTGCAGACAGGCCATTTTCCACCAATCTAAGCCTTAGTGTGACATTGAAAATGGGATCAAGGTCATCCGAATCTTATCAGTTCTTTTCCATGTCTCAACAATTAAGCTGTGCAAGTTTGGTCAAAATCCATCCATTCGTTCAAGAGATAGGGGGCAGACAAACAATTTTCCAACAATTTAAGCCTTTCTGTGACCTTGAAAATGGGGTCAATGTCACCAAAATCTATTCAGTTCTTTTTCATTTCTCAACAATATAGCTCTACAAGTTTGGTCAAAATCTTATAAGTAAGTTTCAGGATAATCAGATCAAGATGAAAGGAGTTATGCTGATGACAAGATCAAAAAGAGGCTTTTTCAGTAATCAAGGAGATGTAACTCATTGATTTATAGGTAGACCTACCCAGGTTTCAAACTTCTCCAAGCTTTTATCCCCAGTCTACTTATATGTAAGTTACAGGAAGATACAATCAAACCTGAATTTACTTGTATGTAAGTATCAGGAAGATCCAATCAAAACTAAAGGACTTGAGCTAATGACAAGGTCGAAAATAGGGATTTTCAACAATCAAGGGGACATAACTCTATGATCAATAAGCTGACTATGCCATTCTTTTTTATCTCATCCAGGTTTTTAGTCCCCAGCCTATTTATATGTAAGTTTCAGAAAGATCTGATGAATACTGAAGGGGCTATGGAAATGACAAAAATAGGCATTTTCAGCAGTTAAGGGAACATAACTCTATGATAAATAGGCCTACCTTGCTAGTTTCCAAACTTGTACAAGCTTTTATCCCCAGCCAACTTATATGTAAGTTTAGAAAGTTCCAATCAAAACTGAAGAGGTTAAGGTTATGACAAGGTCATAAATAGGGATTTTCAACATCAAGGAGACATTATTCTATGATAAATGGGCCGACCTTGCCAGTTTTTGAAATCATCCAAGGTTTTATCCCCAGCCTACTTATATATAAGTTTTAGAGAGATCAAATTAAAACTGGAGGGGCTACAGTGATGATAAGGTCAAAAATAGGCATATTTAATCATCAAGGCAACATAACTCTATGATTAATAGGCTGACCTTGCCAGTTTCCAAACCCATCCGAGCTTTTATCCAAAGCCTACTCCTATGTAAGTTTCAGAAAGATCCGATAAAAACTGAAGGTGCTACGGTGATGACAAGCATTCTCCGACTGTAAATCTGTGGGATCTTGTGGTTGCCATAGCAAATGAAGTTTTTATTTAATTTGGATAAAAAGCTGAGGACATCAATCTCCCACCAGATGCATGCTACAGATGTGAAAGGATAGAGATCAGCCTGCAGGCTGCAGAGATATAATTGGTCAAAGGTGCTGATGGACGGACAGACAACAGACAGATGGATGGACTACCATAATGTAAGCTACCCTCGAGCCTTAGGTGAGCTAAAAATTTTATTTTATTTTTTTATTTTTAAAGTTCATCAGGTCATCTACTCATCATCCGCTGTCAGCATATTAAGTTCCAATATAATAGCTCAAATGGTTTTTGGGATATCTTCATAGCAATGTTTGCAAAGGGGGCATAACTCAGGAAAGGGACATAATCCTGATCAGAAAACAAGAGGTCCATGATGAACCTGAATAGCTCACCTTGGTCGAGATTTAGTACCATGGGAGAATATCAATTTGATGATGTCTTTATTTTAGCTCTCTTCTGCCATTTAATTCATTGCTGCATTGGTTCACTAGATAAAACAACAAACCAAATACCAAAGGCTTGAGACTTCTGGCTGCAGACAAGAATATTTTAAATGTTTTTCCTCATATGGGTCTATGTCAAACAAAGTGACCTGGGCAGGGCCATTTTTTACCCTATGGCTATCATTTGAACAATTTTGTTAGATGTCCACTAGATAAAGCTGCATGCCAAATATCGAATGCCTGTGCCGTCTGGTTTCTGACAAGATTTTTTCAAGGTTTTCCCTATATAGTCTTTGTAAAACAAGTGTGTCCCGGCTGGGCAGGGCCATTTTTGACCAATCTTGATAGTGGTCCTCTAGATGCAGCTGTTTGCCAGATACAAAATACCTGGGCCTTCTGGTTTCAGAAAAGATGATTTTTCAAGGTTTTACTTATTTAAATCAATGTAAAACAAGTGGGCTCGGGGCCGGCGCCATTTTACCAGGGCTACGATTTGAACAATCTTGATAGTGGTCCACTAGATGAAGCTATGAACCCAATATCAAATGCCTGGGCCTTCTGTTTCAGACAAGTAGATTTTTTAAGTTTTTCCTTACATGGGTCTATGTAAAACAACTGACCCGTGTGGCGGGGCCATTTTTTGGCCCTAGGGCTATAACTTGAACAATCTTAAGATCCTCTTGACAAAGCTACATACCAAATGTCAAAGACCTGGGCCTTCTGGTTTCAGACAAGATGATTATTAAACATTTTTTTTTTAATTTTGACCTTTCTGTTTTGTTTGTTTGTTTGTTTAGGAGTTTTAGGAGTTTTACTGCAGTCAACACTATTTAGGTCATTTTGAGCTGGTAAGTTTACCTCACCACACTTCCTGGGCAGGCTTATACACAAGCGGTTAACCAGTACAGTGAATATTCTTTCACTAGACAACTGCCCTTCTTGATTCAGCGGAAGGGAGAGAATGACCACAGAAAAGATTTCATGATCAATCTCCACCAAAGAAAATTGCCAACCCAAATAGGTATCAAACCGCTGACCTCCTTGTCACTAGTCAGATGCGCATCTGACTGAGCTACCAAGGCTGGCTTGGCATCCAGAGTTCTGCATTCAATAGTATTGTTTGAACAACGTCATTCAAGATCATTTCTACCATGTTTTTGGCTGCAATCCGTTGGGTGACTTAGGAGGAGATGCCGTTTAAAGAAATTGTAGACGGACGACCATGTATGGTAACTGATAATAACAGCTCCCCCAGAGCCTTCAGCTCAGGTTACCTAATAAAACAGTGAAAGTTTAATCCGCATAAGCCAATTTAATGACATTACATTTCCAACACGAAGTGGTTGAGGGCAAAATATCCTTAGAACCTTTGATAGGTAGAAATAATCTATTCCTACCTGCTCGAATAGATTTAAATTCCTCAAGGTGAAATAAGAGCATGAACCAGACAAAGCAGTCTGTCATCATGAGTGGGAAAACTTACTTAAACCAGGAATGACAATAGGTTCAGGCAAAAATCCTGCAATTGGTTTTTGGCCAAAAATCAGGTTGTATAAGTAATAATATTTTTTTGTTCATGTCGAGGTTTAACTTTCCCGTCAACACTTTTGCGGTCATTCTGAAGACCTTGTTTCCAATTTTGTGGAACTTTTACCCAAAACTGAAATGAAATGACATCTCAAGCCCTATCACACAAAGAAACGGTCCGACTCACACCCCTTTGTCTGGGCAGGCTTAGACCTTCTAAGCTGTACTCCTGTTGGTTGGTTTCAGTTCTGCCCGGAAGCATCATGTAGCCAAATCTATTTCTCCAAGCCCCGATGTGCAAGGATGTTAAAGTAATAAATGTAATTTAATGTTCATTAAAGTATGAGCAATATTGTGTCACGAGCAGTTTACATGAACCCCTTCCGGTTCACTTACTTTCCTTGTGACCCCATGTTGTTCATAGGTCACTGAACATTAAACTAGAGAACGTATTTGTAAAACACTATGCCCCCAACTATATACTTTCCTTTAAACATGCATTGACCGTAATGCTTAAGCACATAAACTGGCTAAGTTCAAAAGAAAAAAAAAAAAAAAAAAAAGACATCACGAAAACATACCTATATAATTTTGACCCCCTTAAACCCCACTTTTATATAGTAAAACTGGGGTTTAGAGGGGTAAATATTATTTTTCTCATTTCTGCTCAAAAACATAGATTGTGGGTACTCGTTAGAACCGCCTCAGCGAGGCGGTTCTAACGAGTACCCACAATATATGTTTTGAGCAGAAATATGAAAAAAATGTAAGAAATTTTATCTGAAAACTTTCAGTTTTTGGTGGTGAAATTTTCAATATATTTGAATAGGCGTGTTTTCGTAATGAGATAAAATTAAACTGATGATAATACCTAACACACCTATAGACCATGACAATACCATGGAACAGTAGGAGGAGTTGCCCAAGGTACCCACTGCATTGCACTTTCATAATATTTAAAACCCAAAAATGGCTAGGTTCAAAAGTCAGAAAGTGTAACAAAAATTAAATTGATGATAATGCCAAAATCACATGCACATCTACAGACCATGACAAAATAGCTTGCAAAGTTTCAAATTGATCATTGTAAAACTGTATGAGTTGCGCATACAAAGTACCTACCACCTGTAGTCAAATTATTAAGTTGAAAAAGGGGGAAAAAGGTGACATCTTACCAAAAAAACTAAAATCAAACCAATGACCTTGACCTTTAGCATTCATAGGGATTAAAACTGACTGCATTTCCATACCACAGACTACAATAGTAGCAGAAAAAATGCACAGTTTTAGCCTTTTCCATTCAAAAGCCTATTGGGACCAAATTTGACCTTGCCATAAAATAGGTCAAGGTCAACCCAGGATCATCATTGTAGTACTACAGTCCCAGATGCTACATACCAAGTTTCAAGGTAATCGGCCCAGTGGTTCTAGAGAAGAAGATTTTTTTTAAGGTTTTGAGCATTGAGGCCATCTTGGTCATGTGACCTGGACCAAATGTATAAACTTTCTTCCCCCCTTTGCCTGGAGGCTGCATATGAAATTTAACTGCAATTGGCCCAGTAGATTCAGAGGATAAATCCTTTGAAAATCTTGATGGACGACGGACAACGGATGATGGAGTCCTACCATCCTATAAGCTCCCCCGGAGCCCTTGGCTCAGGGGAGCTAAAAATACAAGTCTACTCAATTTTCATACTGATGCTATATATAACATTTCAAGATCATCTTATACCCATTGTAATGCAAGTTTGCAGTATTTAACCCCCACAAAATAGCTAAGTTCAAAAGTCAAAGTAACAGAAATTAAATTGACCATAATGCCAAAATCTCATGCACATCTACAGACCATGACAAAAGAGCCTGCCTAGTTTCAAACTGATCAGTATAGAACTGTATGAGGAGTTGCGCACATAAACTACCTACCATCTCTCGTAAATGCCAGTCAAAAAAAGGGGTAATAAGGAAAGAACTCTGCAAAGATGGTCCCACTGGAAAAAAAAAAGAAAGAAAAAAAAAACAAGGGTCTGCTCATTTTTCATGCTGATGCTACAGATTGGTCAGAGATAAACTTGACACCCTCGTGCAACCCAGTTGCACTTGTAGTGCACAACGACAGCACTAACTTTGAGCAATGAAGTGCAACTCATGCTCAAACCCTAGTGCACTTGAAGCTCAGTCTTGATTTGTAGTGCACTTGATGTTCATTGTGAACTTCGGATTTAGCTTAACACATGTACTCGTACCTAGAAAGTAGTCTTATTCATTGGAAAATAATACTGATTAAAGAAAATAAGCCTTTCTTTCTGCGGACTATATATATTTTTCTTTCTTTTTAATAGTCAATATTTCTTTAAAACAAATGCCAATAGTCTTTTTTTTTTTTTTTCTTATTATGATTCATTCTTATTTATTTTTCATTTTTTTCCATTTTTTTTTTTTTTTTTTTTTTTTTAAGTTTTGACTTGGTAATAATTGTCTTATAGGTAAAGTTCTTCTTTCTCTTTTTATTTTATTTCATTCTTAATTTCTTCATTTATTTATTGTCCCCCGCCTTTTCGAAGAAAAGTGGAGGGACACTGTTTTTGGTTTTCCGTGGTGCGTGGTGCGTGGTGCGTGGTGCGTGGCGCGTGGCGCGTGGTGCGTGGTGCGTGGTTCCGAGTTTTTAGGGGGTACTTTGTCCCCTTAACTCCTCCCACAGTTTCTGTCCGATCCTTTTGAAACTTTACAGGTGTTTTAAGGATGGTCTGAAGATATGCATGTGGTTTTTTCAGAATCCTGAAATAATTTTTTATCACTTTTTCTGCATTTTTAACTTAGACATTTTTTGAGTTCTAATATTACAGAAGTGTATAGGGAGTAGGTACCTTGTCCCCTTAACTCCTCCCACAGTTTTTGGCCGATCATTTTGAAACTTTACATGGGCTTTTAGGATGGCCTGAAGATATGCATGTGGTTTTTTCAGAATCCTGAAATAATTTTTTATTACTTTTTCCGCATTTTTAACTTAGACATTTTTTGAGTTCTAATACTACAGAAGTGTATAGGGAGTAGGTACCTTGTCCCCTTAACTCCTCCCACAGTTTTTGGCGGATCCTTTTGAAACTTTATATAGGCTTTTAGGATGGCCTGAAGATATGCATGTGGTTTTTGCAGAATCCTGAAATAATTTTTTATTACTTTTTCCGCATTTTTAACTTAGACTTTTTTTGAGTTCTAATACAACAGAAGTGTATAGGAAGCAGGTATCTTGTCCCCTTAACTCCTCCCACAGTTTTTGGCCGATTCTTTTGAAACTTTACAGGTGTTTTAAGGATGGCCTGAAGATATGCATGTGGTTTTTTTCAGAATCCTGAAATAATTTTTTATCACTTTTTCCGCATTTTTAACTTAGTCATTTTTCGATTTCTAGTACTACAGAAGTGTATAGGGAGTAGGTACCTTGTCCCCTTAACTCCTCCCACAGTTTTTGGCCGATCCTTTTGAAACTTTACATGGGCTTTCAGGATGGCCTGAAGATATGCATGTGGTTTTTTCAGAATCCTGAAATAATTTTTTATTACTTTTTCCGCATTTTTAACTTAGACATTTTTTGAGTTCTAATACTACAGGAGTATATAGGGAGCAGGTACCTTGTCCCCTTAACTCCTCCCACAGTTTTTGGCCGATCCTTTTGAAACTGTACAGGTGCTTTAAGGATGGTCTGAAGATATGCATGTGGTTTATTCAGAATCCTGAAATTATCTTTTATCACTTTTTACACGTTTTGAACTTAGACATTTTTTGAGTTCTAATTTTACAGAAGTCTATAGGGAGTAGGTACCTTGTCCCCTTAACTCCTCCCACAGTTTTTGGCCGATCCTTTTGAAACTTTACGTGGGCTTTTAAGATGGCCTGAAAATATGCAGGTGGATTTTTCAGAATCCTGAAATATTTTTTTATTACTTTTTCTGCATTTTTAACTTAGACATTTCTTGAGTTCTAATATTGCAGAAGTATATAGGGTGCAGGCACCTTGTCCCCTTAACTCCTCCCACAGTTTTTGTCCGATCCTTTTGAAACTTTACAAGGGCTTTTAGGATGGCCTGAAGATATGCATGTGGTTTTTTCAGAATCCTGAAATAATTTTTTACCACTTTTTCTGCATTTTTAACTTAGACATTTTTTGAGTTCTAATACTACAGAAGCGTATAGGGAGTAGGTACCTTGACCCCGTAACTCCTACCACAGTTTTAAGCCGATCCTTTGAAACTTTACAGGTGCTTTAAGGATGGTCTGAAGATATGCATGTGTTTTTTTTTCAGAATCTTGAAATTATTTTGTATCACTGGTTTCCTGCTTCAATACTTAGGTATTTGATACAGGACCAGTGGTCCTCTGGTTAACTTTACCATTTTTAACACCTCAAATAAAAATTAGGCGGGGGACATAAATTCCCCATGGAATTTGCTTGTTTATTTATTTATTTATCCTCTCTTTTTATATTCTCAAAATTGTTCATTCATTCATTCTAAACTATTTTGATATTTTTCTTATGTCTGCATCAAACACAGATTGTGTGCGCTCGTTAGAACCGCTTCATTGAGTACACACAATCTATGCTTTTGTGCAAAAATAAGGAAAATAATGTTTTCCCAAGTAAAACACATTTTTCTCTTAAAATTGAGATTTACATTGGTATTAATTTCACGGTCTTGTTCCCGCGAAGTTATGGTAAGTGCCACCTGTTAAATCAATCCGCAGGTAACTGAACTGTTGTCTTGGCAATATTGTGTCAATAAATTTTCACACCTAGACAATGACTTCAATGTTTCAACAGTAACAGCTATCATTCTAATGAGCAATCTCAATATGCATGTATATACATATATTTTTGGTTGGAGTCTCAGCAATATTTTTAGATTATCTTTACCTTCATCAAACTAAGGTCAATTATATTTATCTAATTATGGCCAGTGCTGTAAATGTAGACTTACTTCATATCTACGACAAAGGATCTTACAGCTCTACCAGTCGGGAGTAAATCAGGTACAGATTGTCTCCAGACTGCTCCACGAAGACAATGTAAAAGTCAGCCGCCAAACAGTCAATTCTGCTATAAGGAAGCAGACAGAAGCTCCTCAAACAACACATTCTGGGGTACTAGTTAGAATCGTCTCAGTGAAGCGATTCTAATTGCATCCAAAATTTATGTTTGGGCAAGAATTAAGAAACTGTTCATTAGCTTCCCAACAGAGTGGGTTATACAGGGGTATGCACGAGTTTTCGGAGGTGCTCGTTAGAACTGCCTCAATGAGCGGTTCTGATGAGCCTCAACAATCTATGTTTGGGCAAGAAATAAGAAGTGGTTTATTAGTTTCCAACAGAGTGCAAAAAAGAGAGTTATACAGGGGCAAATAAGAATTTATTTTCTTTCTTTTTTTTTTTTTTTTTTTGCTCCAAACAGATTCGCCTGAATGAGGCAGTACTAATGATCATCTACACTCTGTTTTTGGGCGGGGAAACGAAAAGGTGTATTTTTTGTTTGGCTTCTTTAATAAAAGGAAGGAATTTAATGTTCTTATTCTTTTTTTATCCAAAAATGGCATCTAGAATCCTAAAACGCATATGTCATATTATTTCTATCTGTCAAATAATATCTTTTCGGACTCCCGTGGCCTAATGGGTAAGAACGCTGATTTTTAATCATTACATCACGAAAACACATCCAAATTATATTATTATCATATAATATTGACCCCCTTAAACCCCACTTTTATATAGTAAAACTGGGGTTTAGAGGGGTATACATTATTTTTCTTATTTCTGCTCAAAAACATAGATTGTGGGTACTCGTTAGAACCGCCTCGGCGGGGCGGTTCTATCGAGTACCAACAATCTATGTTTTGAGCAGACGCAAAAAAAAATATCAGAGATTTTTATCTGAAAATTTTCAGTTTTTGGAGATGAAAGTTTTCTTTATATTTGAATAGGCATGTTTTCGTAATGAGATCTCTCACCGCTGTAGGTACGAGCCTCGCTCGATCAACATGTGAGACGCCAAGTTCTGCAACGGAAGGTCAGGTGGTTTTTTTTCTCCGGTACCTCGGGTTTCGCCCATCTCTGATAATGATCGGCTCGAACTAAGTAAAATAATCTTGAAAGGGTCATAAAACCAAAACCACAAAAAAAAAAAAAAAAAAAAAAGATAAATTTCTTTTCATTCTGTTTTTGGACTCAAAATGCCTCTTTACGGATATTTGCTGAACAGTAATTTTTTACCCTTAAAATAGTGAAATAATTCCGTTAGGGTTATTTCCTGAACAGCAAAACTGTTTTTATCATCCTGAAGGGGTCGTAAAACCAAAACAACATCAAAAAAAAAAAAAGAAGATAATTATCTTTTCATTCTGTTTTTGGACTCAAAATGCCTAATTTGTTTATTTGCTGAACAGTAATTTTTTTACCCTTAAAATAGTGACATAATCCTGAAAGGGCCTAAAACCAAAACCACAAAAAAAGAAGATAATTATCATTTCATTCCGTGTTTGGTCTCTAAATGCCTCCTTTCAGTTATTTGCTGAACAATATTTGCTTTTACCCGTAAAATAGTGAAACAACCTTGAAGGGGCCGTAAAACCAAAAACCACACACACACACACACACGCGCGCGCACGCACAACATGAGTCCAAATGCCTCTTTTTGGTTATTTGCTGAACAGTAAAATTGCTTTTATCTTTAAAACACCAAGACATGAAGAAATTGAAGAGCTGTCTGCTCTTAGTTTCTGCAGTTTTCTATTAATACTGAATAACTTTTGCTCATTTGACAGCTATACCCCCTTAGGTTAAAGTGTGCCAGTTAATAAGAAATATTTCATGACATTAACTTGGACATAACTGTGATAAGCACATCCTTGTGTAATACTTAACTGAACCAGAGCACAGAAGTTTCTCAACATTTAACTTGGATCAACATGCACCAGTAAAGACTAAGATTAAAAGGGTGTTACCGTATTTACCATATATATTCGGACAGACAGGCCTGAGCAAACAGTATAGACCCAGATGAGACGCCGCAGAACGCGGCGTCTCATCTGGGTCTACACTGTTTGCCACTCATCCAGCAATTTTTAGACACAACATCGGGTAGTGAATTGTACTGGTTCAAATTTCAGAACATATATGCTAAGGAGTTGAGGTGTCCGAATACTTATGGTAAATACGGTATAAATCCATTATTCATGAAAAGCATCATTTTGGAGCATATTTTGTTTTTCACACAGACATTTGAGAAATATCATTTACCACGTTATGGGCAGTTTCAGCAGACGACGAATTAATAAGATTTTCCTTATTTTTCCCGTAAAATAAGATTTAAAATGTCATATCCCATTTTCCGGAAAAATAAGAGAAAAAATCTTTATTCTTCTTTCTTGCCCAGCAGGTCAATGTGTAATAATAATGTCCTTCTGCCTCAGTAAAGAATAATTGATTATTGATGATTGAATATACTGGAAAACATGTTGTGTCATAAAAATGCAATATACAACAGGAAAAATTTTACAGTTTTTGGCAGGTACACATTAATTTCAAAAAAGCATAAGAATTGGATCAGCCTGTGCATCCCGCAGCCTGATCAGTCTGTGCTATTTGGACAAAGAAGCAGTGGTGAAGACTGCGCA
Organism: Anodontia alba; assembly: GCA_964016985.1. Lineage (NCBI taxonomy): Eukaryota > Metazoa > Mollusca > Bivalvia > Lucinida > Lucinidae > Anodontia > Anodontia alba. The sequence continues at coordinate 84,415,915 of OZ024832.1, forward strand.
GATGCGCAGGCTGGTCTGAATCTTCACTAAACATACAGACCAGTTTGTAGAAATAACCGTGTTTCAGAAAATTCAGTTTGTGCAATTGCAGAAAATAAACATTCACATTTTTGGATACAATTATTTTTTATCACGAAAACATACTTATATAAGTTTTGACCCCTTTAAACCCCACTTTTTATGGTAAAACTGGGGTTTACAGGGGTATATATTATTTTTCTTATTTCTGCTCAAAACGCAGATGTGGGTACTCGTTAGAAACGCCTCGGCGAGGGGTTCTAACGAGTACCCACTATCTATGTTTTGAGCAGAAATATGAAAAACATCAAACTTTTATCTGAAAACTTTAGTTTTTGGTGGTGTACTTTTGTAATGTTTTTTGGTCAATATAGAGTATATATTACGATATAAATATATTTAGATGATATGGTCAAGGCCGTTCATATTTTATTGCTAACAGCTGCCACCAGTCTTAATACAAACATGTGAAAACAAAGCGTTAAGAAGTATTTGATACTGGTGATTATTGACAGAAAGAACAAAAGGATAAGGAAATTATATCAAAAGGTTCCTAATCACACGATATCATTCTTTACGTGGCAAAAATGATAAATGGCTAAAATAGTATATGAATAGTTAACGATTAGTATTCAGAGGAATTGGTTTTCTTATCATTTTTTTCCAGAACACAGGATTTTACATTCCATGCAAAATGTAGGAGACACTTTGCATGAAATGTCAAATCCTATTTTCTGTTAAAATAATATATATATATATATATATATATATATATATCAATTTGTCGTCTGATGAATTTGCCCATAGCATGTTAAAGTTCTTGCTACACAAAAGAGTAAAACTACATTTATCAGATGACGTCGCTATTTTTCAGCCGAATGCTCGTTTCATCAGTTTCATATGAAATGGCCACACTTGTAAGATCCTCTATATATAAACGCCCCATATTTTTATTAAGAAGTTTATTCCATTAAAACCATCGGTTTTATTTTATTTCTGTGCTGCGTTCAATTAAGCGAAACGTTCGGGATTACTTGCAAACCATTGCCAATTTTTACTTTTATTGCGGACGGTAGAGAACTGTTCTCAAGCTGTCTTTTGGCACAACCAAAAGACGACCTGTGCGAATAATTTTTTCTAGGTCCTATACATAGTTCTTAACAAAAATAAAATATGAAAATATTTACTGGATTGATATTATAATTCGATACCCTATAAAATTAATTGTTTAATATGGTTTATTCGATCCTGTATCAATTCTCGTCAATGAGAATGACGGCTACATACCCTCAATTCTGGGGTCATATAAGACGCAGAGTCGCTCATAAGTACATGTAGGCCTGAATATATTATGCTGAGCGGAAAACCTAGTATGTATGCTGAGTGTATTCATCAGAATCGATGTGGCGTTTCTAATGAGTACATACGTTATATATTTTCATGATAAAATAAGAAAACAATCTTAAAATATCTCTAGATAATTGTTTTCTTGAGCTATCGGAAGAATTTCCTAAGGACTTCAAAACGAATTCGAATCTGCCATGGTAAACGAGCTATCGGTGTGGTGTAAGTCATCGAATATTTACATGTACTGTAAATGTCATCATTTACGTAAATCAAAAGAAGATTGAAATGCTATATAGATACTGATATGTAATAAGAAGAACAAAAAATGAGCAAACAATGAGAAATATATCGAACGATGCGAAGAAGACGGCTGTTGCTCTTTTGATGAAATACGCCGTAAATTTCCTATCAGAGAGAGAGAGATACTAAAATTTGTGTACAATGAAAAATATATAAAACAAGAGGACCATGATGGTCCTATATCGCTCACCTGACCAAACAGATTTGCATATTTACTGTTGAAGTTTCAGCCAAGTTCACTGCTCTAGGATTTTTGTATAAACTTTATAGCACTAACTACCCTCACCCCCCTCCACCACACCCCTGGCCATGTTTTTTTTACAAATCTTGATGACCTGAACTGAATCTTCAAAGAGGGTCACCAAAGGAACATTTCTGCCAAGTTATATTGAAATTGGTCCAGTGGTTTAAAAAGTTTTATATAGCTATAAAGCCCTACACCCTAACGGCCATGTTTTTTGACGAATCATGACAGCTTGAACAAACTTGGTAGAGGGTCACCAAAGGAACATTCCTACCAAGTTATATTGAAATCTGTTCAGTGGTTTCTGACAAGAAGATTTTTAAAGTTTTCTATTTAGATATATAGGGAAAACAAGCCCCACCCCATGGCAGCCATGTTTTTTGACGAATCATGATTGCTTGTACAATCTTGATAGAGGTTCACCAAAGCAACATTCCAGCCAAGTAATATTGAAATCAGTCATGGGGTATGTGACAAGAAGAATTTTAAAATTTTCTATGCAGATATATATGAAAAATAAGCCCCCCCCCCCCCCCCAGTGGGCCATGGTTTTTGACGTATCATGAAGGCTTGAACAATCTTGGTAGAAGGTCACCAAAGCAACATTCCTGCCAAGTTACATTGAACTCGGTCCAACTGTTTCTTACGAGAAGATTTTTAAAGTTTTCTATATAGGGAAAATAAGCCCCGCCCCCTAGCGGCCATGATTTTTGATGAATCATGACGGCCTGAACAATCTTTGTAGAGGGTCACCAAAGAAACATTCCTGCCAAGTTGTATTAAAATCGGTCCATTGGTTTCTGAAAAGAAGATTTTTAAAGTTTTATATATAGATATATAGGGAAAATAAGCCCTGCCCCAGGCAGCCATGTTTTTTGACGAATCATGATTACTTGAACAATCTTAGTAGAGGGTCACCAAGGAAAAATTTCTGCAGTTATAATGAAATCGGTTCAGTGGTTTCTAACAAGAAGAGTTTTAAAGTTTTCTATATAGATATATACGGAAAATAAGCCCCGACTCCTGGCGGCCATGTTTTTTGACGAATCATGACGGCTTGAACAATCTTGATAACAAACATTCCTGCAAAGTTACATTGAAATCGGTCAAGTGCTTTCTGAAAAGACTATTAAAATTTTCTATATAGATAAATTATATAGGAAAATAAGCCCCGCCCCCTAGCGGCCATGATTTTTGACAAATCATAACGGCTTGAACAATCTTGGTAAAGGGTCACCAAGAAAACATTTCTGCGAAGTTATATTGAAATCGGTCCTGTGGTTTCTGAGGACAAGATTTTTTCAAGTTTCCTATATAGAATTATATCGAAAATAAGCCCCTCACCCCCTAGCGGCCATCTTTTTGACAAATCATGTCGGCTTGAACAATCTTGATAGAGGGTCACTATGGAAACATTTCTGCCAAGTTATATTGAAATCGGTCCAGTCGTTTATGACAAGAAGATTTTTAAAGTTTTCTATATAGGGAAAATTAACCCCGCCCCCTAGCGGCCATGTTTTTTAACGAATCATGGCGGCTTGAACAATCTTGCAACAGGATCACCAAAGGAACATTTCTGCAAAATCATATGGAAATCGGTCCAGTGGTTTTTGACAAGAAGATTTTTAAAGTTTTCCATAAAGATATATAAGGAAAATAAGCCCCGCCCCCCTAGCGGCCTTGTTTTTTGACAAATCCAAATGGCTTGAACAATCTTGCAACAGGATCACCAAAGGAACATTTCTGCAAAATCATATGGAAATCGGTCCAGTGGTTTCTGACAAGAAGATTTTTAAAGTTTTCTATACAGATATACAGTGAAAATAAGCCCTGCCCCCTGGCGGCCATGTTTTTTGACAAATCCAAATGGCTTGAACAATCTTGGTACAGGATCACCAAAGGAACATTTCTGCAAAATTATATGGAAATCAGTCCAGTGGTTTCGGACAAGAAGATTTTTAAAGTTTTCTATTAGATATATAGGGAAAATAAGCCCCGCCCCCTGGTGGCCATGTTTTTTGACGAATCCAAATGGCTTGAACAATCTTGGTAGAGGATCACCAAAGGAACATTTTTGCAAAATTATATTGAAATCGGTCCAGTGGTTTCGGACAAGAAGATTTTTAAAAGTTTTCTATATAGATTATATAGGGGAAATAAGCCCCGCCCCCTGGCGGCCATGTTTTTTGACGAATCCAAATGTCTTGAACAATCTTGGTAGAGGATCACCAAAGGAACATTTTTGCAAAATTATATTGAAATCGGTCCAGTGGTTTCGGACAAGAAGATTTTTAAAGTTTTCTATATAGATATATAGGGAAAATAAGCCCCGCCCCCTGGCGGCCATGTTTTTTGACAAATCCAAATGGCTTGAACAATCTTGGTAGAGGATTACCAAAGGAACATGTCTGCAATATTATATTGAAATCGGTCCAGTGGTTTCGGACAAGAAGATTTTTAAAGTTTTCTATATAGATATATGGGGAAAATAAGCCCCGCCCCCTGGTGGCCATGTTTTTTGACGAATCCAAATGCCTTGAACAATCTTGGTAGAGGATCACCAAAGGAACATTTCTGCAAAATTATATTGAAATCTGTCCAGTGGTTTCTGACAAGAAGATTTTTAAAGTTTTCTATATAGATATATAGGGAAAATAAGCCCCGCCCCCTGGCGGCCATGTTTTTTGACGAATCCGAATGGCTTGAACAATCTTGGTAGAGGATCACCAAAGGAACATTTCTGCAAAATTATATTGAAATCGGTTCAGTGGTTTCTGACAAGAAGATTTTTTAAGTTTTTAGTTAAAAAATCTATTTTTAGCTCCTGTGACCTAGATATGCAACGGACCGGAACCATTTGAACAACTTTGAAAGAGGACCAACCAAGGATCATTCCTGTGAAGTTTGGTCAAAATCCAATCAGTGGTTTAGGAGGAGATGTTGTTTAAAGATTGTGGACGGACGGACATACGGACGACGACGACGACGACGACGACGGACGGTGAGTGATCACAATAGCTCACCTTGAGCCTTCGGCTCAGGTGAGCTAAAAAATGAGATTCCATATCTGAGACAAAATAGATAAATAAATAAATTATAAAATAACCCTGTCTCTAATAAACAAGAGGGAGAGAGAGAAAAAATGAAAGAAAGAAAATACATACACAATGTAAAATATAAAATAAATAAGATTCCACATCTGAGACAAAATAAATAAAAAAATAAAATAAATAAATAAATAAATGTGTGAGACAGAGAGATTCCAAATATGTATAATAATATGTAAGTTAACAATTACTGTACAACAAAAGATGAGACAGAGAGAGAGAGAGCGAGAGATTATTATGAAGGTAATCTTACCTGATAGAGATTTCTGACGAGCTGTGACAGAGTTAAAGATTAAGTATGCAGTTGTCTGTGACTGACTGACTGATCTGGGCCCAGTTGTTCAAAGCGTCGTTAGCTTCATTACGAAAACACGCCTATTCAAATATATAGACACTTTCACCTCCAAAAACTGAAAATTTTCAGATACAAAAATTCTGATATTTTTCATATATCTGCTCAAAACATAGATTGTGGGTACTCGTTAGAACCACCTCGGCGAGGCGGTTCTAACGAGTACCCACAATCTATGTTTTTGAGCAGAGATAAGAAAATAATATATATCCCTGTAAACCCCAGTTTTACTATATGAAAGTGGGGTTTAAGGGAGTCAATATTATATAGGCATGTTTTCGTGATGTAAAGAGCTCATTAAGGGTCATGTCGTTAACTGTTTTAGCGGATTCAATACACAATATTCTGATATCTTTTGCTGAAAAAATGTGAGTAGCTTTTGCACTTTTGCTGAAAAAAGTTCAGAATATTTGCGTATCACTCGATGTAAATTTTAACGAATCGTTAACTAACAACTGGGCCTAGAAATTTAACGTTACCAGGCAACTGAGTCACATAAAAGCAGCAGTTGTGCTGCTAAGATAACATTTTATACCTTTGAAATTAGATGACACTTCTCACTCGTTCTTCTCATAATTATCATATTCAGATTCAGTCAGCGGACAATTAAAGAAATGATTATTTGATTAACACTTTGTTTGCATCCCACATTATTCAAACAAATCATCTTTAAAGGGTTGTTATTTGATAAATACCTGTGAGTAATTACCTGGTTGTTAAGCAAAGAAATCTAAAAAAATATAAAAGGAAAATAAATAAATAAATAAATGTGTGTGTGTGTGTGTGTGTGTGTGAGAGAGAGAGAGAGAGAGAGAGAGAGAGAGAGAGAGAGAGAGAGAGAGAGAGAGAGAGAGAGTATATGTGAATAATGAATAAATAAATATTTTTTTATTTTTTATTTTTACCCATTTTCTTTCAGAGAGACTAATCATAGAGGAGAAATGTTATTTAATCATCTCTATTTTGTTACGATTTTGGCTCGTAAGAAATTATACTCAAGCTTTAGATACATGCATGTACAGTAAACTGAAACACTAAAAGTGAACTTCCTTGTGTACATCACCTGAGGGCAGAGGGCAACTCTTGCTCTAGTTCTGTCTCTAGCTCAAAACAGTCTAGTGCACTTGATTCTCAAAGTATCGTGCACATGTTTCTCAGAATTAGGGCAAAGTAATGTGCACACCTATCTCTGGTCTTGTGCAAATCTAGTGCACTTTATGTCAAGTTTATCTCTGACCCATCCGTATATATAAAATTTCAGAATTCTAGCTCTAACAAGGTGGTACCCATGGTGATGCATCTTTCGGTATTTAACCCCACAAAATGGCTAAGTTCAAAAGTCGAAAAAGTAAAAAAAAAAAAATGAATTAAAGATAATGCCAAAATCACATGTACATCTACGGACCATGACAAAAGAGCCTGCAAATTTTCAAATTGATCATTATAAAACTGCATGAGGAGTTGCTCACACAAAGCGCCCACCAACGCTTTTCAATTGCCTAAGTCGAAAAAGGGGAAAAAGTGGAATATTTCTGCAAGGAAAAAATAAGGGTCTGCTTATTTTTCATGCTGATGGTATATATAAAAGTTCAGGATTCTAGCTCTATCAATTCTTGACCATACGCAAGTATAACAGACAGACTGATGGATGGACAGGCCAACACCAATATGCCCCCTCAACTTCTTTGATGCTGGGTGCATAAAAAAATTCCTTTCATGTCTTAATTAATTCTCTTATTACATTCTGACTTCTGATCTTTAAAGGAGGAAACATTTTTAAATATGAGCCACATCAAGAGAAAATCTGTTTTTGACATTTGGGAACAACAAACGTGCAGATCAGCCTATTAGCAGTCTGGTCAGTACATTTGTGTCCGCAGCTTGGATAGAAAATATCGCTACTTTCTATAACTAAAACTTCCAAGACTTGCTAGTATTTAGCTAAACAGGCCTCTTTGACTCTTACCTGGTCACAAACCCCATAATAAGGTTTTCTCATGATAGGGCTTATATTTTACACAAAATGGCATGCCTGATTTTTTCAAAAATTAAGTCAGATAATTTTGAATGTCAACTCAGAATTTTGCTTGATGGTTTAGGGTAAAGCAAGTCTCAGACAGGACAAACTGAGATTTCTTGCTTTTGCCCAATGAACAACATGTCAATTGAAATGCTTTCATGAAAATATTTTCTCTATACATACAATATGCTGGATATCAAAGTCAAATATTAACCTGGCCCTATTTCTCACTAGTCTTGTGCCTGGAAGCAGGAGATAAATTTGAGCTGACAGGTCAAATTCATGTTCTTCAAATGCATCTGTGCAGCCAACTAATAAGAATACACGTCTTCTTGCATGAAGCTTACTCAGATCTGTGCATTTCTATGAGCAGCAAAGGCTGAACAAGTGTGCTTATGTTGATGCCTTTGCAATAAGTACCCTTCTCTTATGAGCTGGCTCATTTGTCAATCCTATCACGAAAACACGCCTATATAATTTTGACCCCCATAAACCCCACTTTTATAAAGTAAAAATGGGGTTTACAGGGGTATACATTATTTTTCTTATTTCTGCTCAAAAACATAGATTGTGGGTACTCGTTAGAACCGCCTCATCGAGGCGGTTCTAACGAGTACCCACAATCTAAGTTTCGGGCAGAAATATGAAAAAATACCAGAGTTTTTTTTTATCTGAAAATTTTCAGTTTTAGGAGGTGAAATATTCTATACATTTGAATAGGCGTGTTTTCGTAATGTTTTGTTATGTTAGAATAAGGCATGGATTTTCAACCAAAATGCTGTTTGAAACATGATAAAATCTGCTTTAGCCTGTAAGGCTACACAATCGATATAATCAGCGCTGAACATTACAAAGCCTGTAAGGCTACTCATTCTGAAGAATCAGCACTGAATATTACAAACTACATCAAAACCTCTTTATAACACTATTGTTGGGGTCCAAAGCAGACACCATGTCTGTTCAACAATTATGTTATATCCAGACAAAAATGCATAGATTAGATAGAAAAATGAAAATTTGTTATTCCAATATAATCTACATATTTTTGTGATCCATACTTAAAGCATGTTATATCCAAAACTGTTATATTAAACAGTGTTATAAAGAGGTTGTGGTGTACCTAGTCCCTTCTGCATTTCAAATTTATGAGCGGGAATGTCTGACGCTAGCTTTAAACAAAGGCTTCATATGAAAATGATTTTATTTTATTTTTTATTTATTTATTTATTTATTTAATTTGGGTTTCATGGCCCTTTCAAGAGTATTTTACTTATATCGAGCCGATCGGTCATCAAAGGTGGGCAAAAACTGGAGAACCCAAGTAAAAACCACCTGACCATCTAATTAGCCTAGTAGTTTCTTACAAAACGGACTTCAAAAATATTCAACTCAAGTAACCATTGATTAAGGTCACCAAATGACCTTGACCTTTAGCATTCAAAGGGAATGAAGTTGACTGCATTTTCATATCGCAGATGATAACAGAAACAGAAAAATGCAGTTTCGGCATTTTCTGTTCAAAAGCCTAAGGTACCAAATTTCACCTTGCTGTATAAAAGGTGAAGGCCATCCCAAGGTTACATTTATGTAACTTTTGTAGTACAAGAGTCCCAAAAAGTACAGCATACCCATTTTCAAGGCACTCAACCTAGTGGTTCTGGAAAATAAGATGTTTTAAAGTTTTTACCATATATGGACATGGTGACCATCTTGCCTGTGTTACCCGAAGTAATTGAATACAATTTCTTCCTCCCATCCCACATAGGCTTCAGATTTATTTTTTTTCTGATTTGCCTTGTATTTCTAGTAAAAGGACTTTTAAAATGTTCACAATATTTAGCCAAAGTGACCTTTGGCCAAGGTTACTAAATGACCATGACTTTTAGCAGTCATAGGGGTTGAAGTTGACTGCATTTCCATATCAAAAACTATAATAGCAACAGAAAAATGCACGATTGCAGCTTTTTTGCATTCAAAAACCTTAGAAACCAAATTTGACCTTGCCATAAAATAGGTCAAGGTCACCCCAAGCTCATCATAAATATAATTTTTGTAGTTCTAGAGTCCCAAATACTACAAGTTTCAAGATAATTGGCCTAGTGAATCTGGAAAAGAAAATTACTTAAATTTTTTGCCATATATGGGCATAGTGGCCACCTTGGTCAAATTTTTGAAAACTATTTCTTTCTCCTATCCCAGATAGGCTGCAAATTTAATATTAGTTCAATTAGCGCCACCTTGGTCAAATTTTTGAAAACTATTTCTTTCTCCTATCCCAGATAGGCTGCAAATTTAATATTAGTTCAATTAGCCTAATAGCTTTTATGAAAAAAGGACTTTAAAAAATATTCAACCAAAGTGACCTTTGGCCCAGATCATTAAATAACATTAACCTAAGCATTCATTTGATAATAATAATAATAATAACAATAATAATCGACTTTATTTATAGAGAGTAACACATTTAGTAATCTAGTACTAACCTTCCATGTGGCCCTCTTTTTTCCTGGGTAGAAACCAGTACGAAGCAATGTGGATAAAGTCTCTTGCTCAAGGAAACAAAAACTTGCTGTTAGTGGTGATCGAACCCGGTACCTCTCGATATCGAGTCCGACGCTTTACCACTGCACCACAGCGCTCCATATGGGTTGAAGTTGACTATATATTCATATCTCAGATGATAATAGTAACAGAAAAATGCATAGTTTCAGCCGTTTCCATTCAAAAGCCAAACATAACTAATTTGACCTTGCAATATAGGTCAAGGTCATAATGTATATAACTTTTGTAGTACTTGAAGAATTTTTTTTTAAAGTTTTTACCATATATGGGAATTGCAGCCATCTTAGTCATGTGACCTAAACATTTTGAGTTTAATTTCTTCTTTCCATCCTACATAAGCTTCAGATTAAATATTATTACAATTAGCGCAATAGTTTCTAAGAAAAAGAATTTTAAAAATATTCAACCTGTGACCTTTTGCCAAGGTCATTAAATGACCTTAACCTTAAGCATTACAGGGGTTGAAGTTGGCTGCATATCCATCTCACATACAATAAAAGTAACAGCAAAAAGCACAGTTTCAGCTTTTCCCGTTCAAAAGCTTAATTAAGCTACCAAATTTGACTTTGCTGTTAAATAGGTCAAGTTCATCTCAGGGTCATCATTTATGTAGCTTTGTAGAACTGGTCCCAAATACTTCTGTCCAAATTAAAGGCAAATAAACCAGTGGCTATGGAGAAGACGATTTTTTAAATTTCTTTTTACCATATATAGGCATGGAGGCCATCTTGGTCATGTGAACTAGACCAAATATATAATAGTCGGTTTGTCTCATTTCATGTACATTGCAAAAAAACAACAACATAACCCTAGCATTGGAAAGATATACGGCTGAATATAAAATTTAAGCTTGGATATTGTTCACACAAACCTCTGTATAGCAATGCGAAACTAATTGCCTTTTGCAGAAACGCATGCATTTTGCATGATACTGGTTTAGAGTTTTGCCAAGCAACTGTAAGTTTATTAAGCGTATAGTGCATACGTATATACTAACAGATAAAATAGACCCAATATACACCCAACTTGTGATAAATTAATCTGTACAGTTGATGTCTGAATATAAATTAGCACTGATTGTTTAAAATTCTTGTCGCCTTTTGTAAAACGGCGTGTTTAGTTTGCAGAAACCAAGTCAAATATTATGTGTGGCCTTCATACATTCTTACAAAGTATAGTTCGTCAACAAAGGTTTTGAAATAATTGATATGATTCCCCTGATGATGCACGTTTAAGACTTAAGTACAGGGTCCTATACGCATATTTTTTTTATTTAAAAACCATAAACACAAATGCCCACATAATGTCTCGTAAAATTTAAAATGTGTCATTCAAAATGGTATAATAAAATTTGCAGTCAGACGTTTTCTTACGGGTTTATTGCGGTGGCCATATTGGATGAAAATTCGCAAATTTTTGGGTGTTAATCCATTTCTGTTTACCTTCTAGTATAGGCTATAAGAAATGGGAAAATGTTCATTTGAAGCAAAGTTTGCACGCAAATTTTAAAAATTCAAGTCAGACAGGAAAATGGGGTACTCTCCCTTACAGGCTGCATAATTGCATGAAAAAGTATACATTCTGCCCTGTTTTGAGCTTTTTTTTCTTTCTTTTTTTTCATGATTTAACCTAAATACACAAAGTTTTGTAAACTTAGAAATTGATCAACTGGGCCTCCATAGAAATGTGTGAGTTCTCTCGAAATGCAGTAAATGCATATCTGCTATACAGCTGTTTTATATACAGACATGTCCAGGCTTTCTTCCTGTATCGAAATAAATCGTATACCTTTCCGATGCTAGGATTAGCTAAAATCGAGTACTAGAAACCCTTCTATAAACTTTCTTTCTCCCTCTGCCTGGAAGCTGCATATGAAGTTTAATTGAAACTGGCCTAATAGTTTCAGAGAAGCAGTCCTTTGAAAATATTGATGAACAATGACGGACACAGGTGGCTACCATCCTATAAGCTCCACCAGAGCCTTTGGCACAGGGGAGCTAAAAGATTTTTTAACCTCAGGACCAGGCCAGACTCTTTCCTTTTCAGTTGATATGAGCATGAAAAATATTTGTATAACCTTGGGACCAGGGTCAGTTTCTAACAAAAGCGAACACGAAACATCACAAATTTTTACAGCATTCTATTACAAGAAAACTGATAATGCTGAAACATTGTTACTTGAGCTAGCCATGACAAAACCTGACAGACCTGTGCAACCAGCAAATACTCAGATCACCCTGCATACTCATCAAGTATGGCAAGTTTGTTTTTACTCATCTCTCTTTAGATAAACCAGATGCTGTAGAAGGCTCATGCAATCAGTGAAGACTGATCAGACTGTGCGGATCTCAGGAGTCTTGCTGCAGGTTTTATCATGTGCTGGATCAAATGTAAAGACCTCAATTGGCAATACTTTATAGAAGTCCAATCATAATGTTATAAAACTGCTTACTATAAACATATATGAACAGGTGATGACAAAACATACAAGATAACATATCAGATCAGGGAAGACGCGCAGCCTGATCAGAGGTTTTACCATTTGCATCAGCATTTTATAATCTCTGAGCTATCCAAAGACCCAAGTGAATACTCTGGCCATACAGGCTTGAGGCACAGGTTGACATGTCTGTTGATCGTAGGATTTTGTTGTGCCCCGGCTCCTGTGATATGATGCCTTCCCAGGCAACTGTTTATTATGTGCTATGTATAAATTATCACATAGTGGCCTAATTTCCTAACTTTCAGCATGAAATATCTCGCGATATAGATGGGCTACATACATGCAAATGTGATGTCAGTTGTACCATGGTTCTGCGCATGTACGTGCGATAGTGCACTCGCTCACGCTCGTGCATTATCGCATCGTACATGCGCTCGAACCATGGTATAACTAAGACTTAACCAATTGATGTTCCATTGTCTCTATGTAAATAAAACTAAGGTTAATTCTCAATAACCAAAAATTATACCATAGCTGGCCCATGGGATAATTTTCAGTTTTGAAAATTAACCCATGGTTTTATTTATAGATCTCACAGGTGTACTTTAGAATGACTGTCAACTCATCAGTGCGCCTTAACTTTTTTCACTCTCTGGGCTAATTCCGCAGGCGATGACAAGTTGATATTTTGCCCCCAAAAAACAGGTTTTTGTTTTCTGGGAAAAATAAGAAAAATATTTCAAAATGTTGTATGTTGAATTTTGTTTCGCAGACATTTTGAACATTTTCCGTATTTTCCCAGAAAACAGAATCTGACATTTCGTGCAAATTGTCTCCAAATGTCAAATGTTTATTGGAAAAAATAAACTATCACCAATATGTTGTCTGCTGAAAATGCCCAGAGTGCTAACCATCAATTTTCAGCAGATGACATTTTTAAATAGTTTTCTAATTTTTTTTTCTCGGGAAACTTGATTTGACATTTCATGTACATTGTCTCAACTAGAGACAGTTTGCATGAAATGTCAAATTCTGTTGGCTGGAAAAAACTAAGAAAGTAGCATCAAATATATTGTCCAGAGAGTGGTAAATGTTAGAAGAACATAAAATTTACTTCTGCACTGAGCAACATTCTATTTAAAAATGACATTTTTGTTGAATAAAACAGGTGAAACCAGACAGTCTGTCTGGAGTATATTATAATGACCAAAGCTACAGCTCCGTCTCGTTTTGGGTCAGACAGTGAAAGGTCACCAAACTATGGTATAATTTACAGTATACCCAAAACCTCGACAATAACCATGGTTTATCTATAACTCAAGTGCTATAAATGAGCTTGATCTTTTGACTGACTCTTAGCTAGATCTAATTTTAGATCCATTTCATACTCAGCTAGCTGGATCTATTTTTAGATCTAATTTGCATTGCTAATTAGCTTGAGAGACAAACAGTATCATAGCTCCAGATAATGAGTAATGAGGATAATTTTCTCCATAAAAAAACATATGATGAGGGTACTTATTAGAATTGCCTCATCGACCTGATACTATTAAGTTCCACAACATGTGTTTCCAACAAGTAAGAAGTAACTTCTTTAATTATCCTAACTATTCCTCCTAACCTAGATCCATAAGGTCTTTGGTAGATTCTAGATTCAGTTATAGCTGCATGAAATGAGCAATGAATATCATAACAATTAAACAATCAAAATTCTTACATGTCAAAATAGAAGGGAAGGCAATGACAGGAATCGATACAATTATCCAACACCTCCCATCAGAGACATCAAAGGGAAAGAAGCACAAATACAAAATAACTAGACCCTAATGGAAACCTCAGTTGCAGAAAGCCAAATGGATAGTTACTTTCCCACAAAGTGGCTAAATGGATATCCAAAACAAAAAAGATGTAAGTGACACACACATTCAAAGACGAACTATAACAAAAATAAACCAAGACAGAAGAACTGCCTTGGAACGGACAGGGAAAAGTATTTCACTAGGGGGCTTAAATCGATTTTACGTGGCCACAGTCCTCGCCCTTACTTCTGCTGCGCTTTAGACACATAATTTGTTCAGTCCGCATGAAGGCTTCCTAACTCACCAGTGATACATCTCCGAAAACACAAAACATCAACTAATTACAGAGATGAAAGAACGATGAGGACTCGACTGCAGGAAACAACTGAAATGCTGGAGCAAAAGAAAACCAACAGTTAGACTCGGGTGGGCCCGACCAAGGATAGAGCATCAAGTACCAACCAAAATTACCCAAAATTAAATTTCAAGTAAGCCTTTACACTGGAACCTTCATAGAATCTGAGGCCTAACCCGCCGGCATGCAGTTAAAGAGGGAAGCAAAGTTAGTAACTGCGATTGGGTTAACAACCATGCATGCAGTCTGTCATATAACATTTATGTAGTACCCAACCTTTTTATATCGAAGAATAATTTTACGAAATTGGGTACTGAAGTCATTGCAAGCATATATTTTTCTGAATTTATACACTAAGTCACCATAAAATTCTGGTTCCGATAGGCCTTGTTGCAGAAGAGATTTTAGTGAATTTTGAAACTAAATCGGAATGCCGTCTATAAAACTTAGAAAATGTTTTACGTAGTTTATGATATCGATAACTGGAAAATACTGGAAAATTTATTTCTGCTTAGAAATTCATCTCTAGTCTTTCTAAGTTTTTAAAGTTGTATCCCTTAACCATTAGCTCAACGAATTTACCATAGCCCAAGATAACAGGGATAATTAAAGGATACTTTCTTTTTCTTGTTTCTTCATAAAAACCTGTGTTGTGAATACTAGTTAGAATTGTCTTAATAAGCCAATTCTAAAAAAGTATCCTCAATATAGGTTTCTGAAGAGAATTAAGGAAAATTATCTTTGTAATGTATATGGAGCTATGCTCTTATGCAGACATCATTGGTATCTGAAAAGTGTACTAACACATGATATGCAAACAGCAACAACTTTGAAATTGCAAATCCGGTCGAAATGATACAGACAAAACTAGTTAAATTACATACTAATCCATGACCAAACATACTTAACTGTCCATATTGTGGAAACACAAGGGATGGTTGCTCAAAGTCTCATTAGCTTAGCAAACTCATTTGAGGTCAAAATGTTAACCTTCTAGCAAGTATGGTAAGTAAAACAGTGGTGTTTATGCAGAAAAAAATGTGAGTAGTATGTGAGTAGTAGTTCTTACATTTTTCAGCAAAAGTGTATTTGTTTTCCTGAATTATTGAAGTTTTAACATATTATCAACTAAATACTTCACCAGCTTTGACAATCTGGCCCAAACCTTTCAAAACAGTATAAATCCAGGTTAAAAGCCACTTAACGACAGTTGATTTTGAGCATGTGTGAGATCAGAAAAGGCTCTGCTTTGCCTGATAGATAAAACAAGGATAATTTATACCTAGTAGCAGACTCTCTTGTGATATGTCCCAGTTTTGACAGATCCCATTCCAACTTAACCCTAAAAGTGGTACTAAAATTCTAGAGCATATGACAATTAAATTATTTGTTTTTAAATCACTGAGATTTTAAGATCAAAACTCGTTTTTTTTTAAATAAAATAAATAAATAAAAAAAAAAAACAAGAAGGCCAAGATGGCCCTGTAATGCTAACCTACATAGCACTTTGAGAACCTGACCTGCAACTGATCAAGGCAAACATTCTGATCAAAATTCAAAATGATTATATTAACAAGTAAGATAATGTAGCATGTCTAATGGACTGTGAAACACAGGTCAAGGTCAAATATGGATGACTGCACTCAAGGGGCCATGCTAAGATGTATGCATGTACTAAGTATCACTGGCTGTAGGAGCAATAGTTACTGAGAAACTGACCTAACACAAATATTTCACAAGTACCAAATATCACTCTGTAGGACCAATAATTACTAAGAAACTGATCTAAACGGAAAAACTTTAGAAAGTCATTGGACAGTTAAATATACATCACCTAGAAATCATCATGTCAAACATTTTGAGCAAGCTTCATGATTATCACTTCAAAAATGTGACCTCTAGAACGTCAATAAGGTTGTTTTTTTATTTGGCCTGGTGACCTAGTTTCTGACATCAAGTGACCCAGTTTTAAACTGGACCTAGAAATCATCAAGACAAACATTTTGAGCAATATTTATGATTATTTAAAAAAATGTGACCTCTGGAGTATTTACAAGGTTTTCCTTTGATTTGGCCTGGTGACCTAGTTTTTGACCCTTAGTGACCCAGTTTCAAACTTGACTTAGAAATCATCAAGACAAACATTTTGAGCAAGATTCATTATGACTGCTCAAAAATGCGACCGCTAGAATGTTTAGAAGGTTTTACACTGATGTGGCCAGTTGACTTTTTTTTTTACCCCATATGACCCAGTTTCAAACCTGACCTAGAAATCATCAAGACATACATTTTAAGCAATATTTATGATGATTGCTTCAAAAATATGACGCTAGAGTGTTAACAAGGTTTGCTGCTGATGTGCTCGGTGACCTAGTTTTTGACCCTAAGCAACCCAGTTTCAAAGCTGACCTAGAACTCAGCAAGACAAACATTTTGAGTAAGATTCATGGTGATTACTTCAAAAATGTGACTGCTAGAGTGTTAACAAGGTTTTCCATTGATTTGGCCCGGTGATCTAGTTTTTGTCCCTAAGTTACCCAGTTTCAAGCTTGGCCTAGATATCATGAAAACAAACATTTTGAGCAAGATTCATGATGTTTGCTTGAAAAATGGGACCGCCAGAGTTTTTGCAAGGCTTTCTGCTGATTTGGCCAGGTGACATAGTTTTTGACCCATGTGGCCAAGTTTTGAACTTGACAACTAGTATGAGAATATGCCTACCCGAGGTGTCTGTACTTTACCTGATGACAAAGACCTAGAAGTCATCAAGACAAGCATTTTGAGCAAGATTCATGAAGAGCGCTCAAAAATATGACTGCTAGAGTGTTAACAAGGTTTTCTGCTGATTTGGCCTGGTGACCTAGTTTTTGACCCCAAGTAACCCAGTTTCAAACCTGGCCTAGAACTCATCAAGATAAACATTTTGAGTAAGATTCATGACGACTGCTTCAAAAATGTGGCCGCTAAAGTGTTAATAAGGTTTTCCTTTGATTTGGCCTGGTGACCTAGTTTTTGACCCGAAGTGACCCAGTTTCAACCCTGACCTAGAAATTATCAAGGCAAACATTTTGAGCAATATTCATGATGACTGCTTCAAAAGTGTGACCTCTAGACTGTTAAAAAGTTTTTCCTTTGATTTGACCTGGTGACCTAGTTTGTAACCCCAAGTGACCCAGTATCAAACTTGATTTGTTTGTGTTGAGGCTTTATGGCCCAGTCAACCCAATGGGGTTATGTCAAGCGCAGTCAGTTTACCTAAAAACACTTTTACTGAGCAGGCTTAGTCCTCTAAGCGGTTAACCCGTATTGTGCACATTCTTTCGTCAGAAACTGACAACTGCCCTTCTTGAATCAGCAGAAGGGAGAGAATGACCGTAGAAGTATTACACTTGACCTAGATTTCATATGGACAAACATTCTGGGCAAGTTTCATCAAGATTGGGTAAAACTGTGGCCTCTAGAGTGTTCACAAGCTAATTGTCGACAACGGATGACAGACTACTCATGATGGACAGAGGGTGTTCACAATAGCTCACCCTGAGCATTTGTGAGCTAATAAAAAAAACATTGTAAACGCCAGAGGAAGCAAAATGTTTGTATGGTAGCTACTGGACTTAAAATTCTATTCAGATAAGCATGGTGTCACATTTTTACTAGGATTCGTAAGGTTGTTCACACTTATGGCAAGCCGTTTTACTATTTATTAAGCAAAATAGATATCTTATATATTATATCAGATATCTTATATAGGATATAGGATATCTAATATAGGATATAAGATATCTGATATACTAATTCAGATATATCATACATTAGATATCTTATATCCTAAATACGATATCTGATTATATTTTATCAGATATCTTATATAGAATATATGATATCTAATATAGGTTATAAGATATCTGATACACTAATTCAGATATCTTATATCCGACATTAGATATCTTATATCCTATATAAGATATCTGATATAATATATGAGATATCTTATTTATTACTGCATATAAGGTATCTAATTTACCATATACCTTATGTACAAATATAGATATCTAATATACTAATTAAGATAAGATACTAAATGAGATATCTTATTTGATTGAATAAATGAGATATCTTCTTTAGTAAATAAGATATATTATATCCTATATGAGATATCTTATATAGCATATGAGATATCTTATATAACATATCAGATATCTTATATAGCATATTAGATATCTTGTATGTCAATTCAGATATCTTATTTAGCATATTAGATATCTTTATTGACATATAAGATATCTATTTTATATAAGATGTCTGATATATTATATCAGATATCTGGTTTATAGAATAAATAGTAAAACAGCTTGCTGGCAAGCGGTTTTACTATTTATTATGCATTATATCAGATATCTTATATAGGATATAAGATATCTGATATAGGACATAAGATAACTGATTTAGTATATCAGGTATCTTATATCCTGTATAAGATATCTTATATCCTATATCAGATATCTGATATATCATATAAGATATCTTATTTAATTTCACATATATCTTATTTACCATATAAGATATCTGATTTGTTAAATAAGATATCTAATATATTGATATAGATATCTGATATATTAAATAAGATATCTGATGTCAAAAATGAGATATCTTATTTAATTGAACAAATGAGATATCTTCTTTAGTAAATAAGATATCTTCTTTCCTATATGAGATATCTTATATAGCATATCAGATATCTTAAATAGCATATAAGATATCTTATATGCCAATTTAGATACCTTATATAGCATATCAATATAGCATATAAGATATCTTAATTGACATATAAGATATCTTAATTATATAAGATATCTGATATAATATATGATATATTTTATATATTATATAAGATATCTGATATATTAAATCAGATATCTGATTTATAGAATAAATAGTTAAACGGCTTGCCATGCACACTAGCTGTCCCAGTACAATGGCACTCTGGTTTTTCACCCTAACACTTACGAGGGGAGTTCAGTAAGTTCGTTGAACTCGGGGTTTAACTCACAGATTGGAAGATGGTTTTAACATTATTTTTCAATATAATCCCCCTTTACTTCAATGCATTTGGCCCACTTTTCTTTTAATCAGTCTATGCCTTTGAAATAAAAGTCATCTATTTTGTCCTCAAACCAAGCCTCTGTAGCAACCTTGAGCTCATCATCTTCCCAAAATCTCGTTCCACGCAAGTGGGACATCAAATTTCGAAACAGATAATAATCGCTTGGGGCCAGGTCTGGACTGTATGGCGGGTGATTTAACTGCTCGAACTTGCACTCACAAAAAGCCGCTTGTGCAACTCTGAAAATGTGCACAGGGGCATTATCATGCAAAAGAAGGACACCAGCAGCTAGCTTTCCCCTTCGTTTTTCTTTAATAGCAACCCTTAATTGTTTAATGACATTGGCATAGTATTCTCCTGTAATTGAAGTACAAGCAGGCTTGTAATCTATCAATATAATCCCTTTAGAGTCCCAAAACACTGTGGCCATTACCTTGCCAGCTGATGGTTGGGTACGAAATTTCTTAGGTGGGGGTGAGCCAGGGCGCTTTCATTGTATGGACTCTTTTTTAGTATCTGGGTCCCAGTGGTGAAGCCAAGTTTCATCTCCTGTTACAAGACGAGTGTGAAAGTCTTCTGGATTGGCATTGTACACTTCCAGAAGTTCTTGACTTGACTCCACCCTTTGCTGACGATTTTGAATGTTCAGGTTTCTGAGTACCCACCTGGCAGATACTTTTGACATGCCTAAATGTTCATGGGTTATAGTGTAAACACTTCCATTAGAAATACCACATTCTGAAGCAAGTACTGCAACTTTGATTCGGCGATTGTTTAGCAAAAGTCTCTCAACACGGTCGACGATCTCCTGGCCTGGCCTTGGGTCATCTTCTAAGGAGTCTCGCAGAGGTTTAAATTCTGCTGACCACTTTGCCACTGTGGAATACTTTAGGCTACTATACCCATACACATCAGCCATGTGCCAATTGATTTCTTTGGCCTTTGCACCCTCCTTAATGAGGAACTTTATGACTGCTCTGAACTCAATATTCTGACTTTCCATTGCTGCCTATGGGTATAGGTTTTCAAACAAAAAGTAAGAGCAAAAAATGTAGGTGTCGACTTAACAGCTGTTATCATTCAACTGACAAAGGTTTACACTGCACAAAAATGAAAAAAAAATATCTTGAATTGTATAGAAAAATACCGAGTTCTATGAACTTATTGAACTCCCCTCGTATCAATTCTTAAATTGTTATTTCTTTTAGTTTTGCTTCTCGTTTTGTTCTCAGAATTTTTCTTTCATTAAACAGTTTGGATCTTATTTTCCAGTATTTTTCATCTGTTGTCAAGTCTTGTAAAGTCTGCAGTTCATTCTTGCTGATGAACTCAATAGTCTGCTGTTTACCCTAACCTTACCTTAAAAAGAAGGAAATAAAGTATTATTACACAAGAGAATCAGTTGAAAATGCACACAATTTTTATTTTCATAAATGACCTGGAAGCTGTGACATTCATTCAAGCTCCATACAAAATCCCTCCTTTGCACATGGGTATTCATCTGCATACATGCTTTTGTTAGAGTGAGAAAAATTTACTCTGTATTCTTAAGTCTGACTGGTGCATTTGCCAGATGCCTGGCATGCAGGAGGTTGTGGATTTGATTCTCGTAGGGGTCAGCAATATTCTTTCATTGTGAATTTCTACAGGCATTATCTCCCTTCTGCTGATTCAAGAAGGGGAGTTGCCAGTAATGAGCACATACAAATGGTTAAGTGCCAAGTGGATTTGTTCTGCCCAGAAACATTATGTCATCAATAACATACAAGAAATGACCTTACTTGTGTTGAGGGGCCATATGACTCCATGTCATCATCATCATCATACTTACCCTATAGTAAAACATTTTCACCTTGTCAGGAGTCCTGACTCACGACCAAGTGCACATTTTTTATATGCATATTACTCAAGTTTTACTTCTATGCAAATCTGGTCATTATATGCACACACATACGCAAACTCATCAATTTTGCTATAATAACGTTAACATGACAATTTTATGCTTGCTGTATAATAAGAGGATAACTATATTCCAAATTTTCATTTGGAGAGGTAAACCAGTGGGTTTACAGTCCTAAATTTCAGTTTACAGCTCCTACCAAATATATGAATGTAAAACCAACAGTATCCCTCCCAAAATGAAAATTTTGAATACAGTTATCGCCAATCTAATGTTTGCTGATTTTTTTTATAGTCGTCAATGCCATATTATTTTAAACTATTGTAAATCTCAAAATAATTCAATAAAAAACTGAATGGACAAACAAGATAAACTAAACAATTTTGGAAAGGCACCAGCATCTGTCAGTTTGGGAAAAATTATGACATACTGACCCTAATTGGGAAATACGACCTCTGATGAGGTGCTTATTTTAGCCTGTACTGGCTGTTACAATAGTTCATTTCTGCTTACTGAACACATTGAGAAGTTGAAGCTTTTGAACTCATATATAGAACATGTTTTTTATTATTTAACAATATTCATCAAATACCTATTTCTTATTAGCTCACCTGAGCAATAGTCAAATCTGTAAATTGTTAAAACTTAAGTTCCTCAGTAAGCGGTTTAGGCTCACTGAGCCTCTTGTTTGGGAAATTTCGTTCTCAGTTTGGGAATTTTTTCAACAAAACAGGTAAGAATACCTATTTTTTGGCATTGGGAAAAGGTCTTTTTTAGGGAACCCAGATATATAGGGAGAAAAAGCCTGTGACTATCAACGTCACAAGGCTTGTTTTCTGAACTCAAAGGCAAGTAACTGTGGTAGTCTGATTTAGTCAAATTTTAAATTTTTTTCAAGGCTTTATGGTTAATCTGTAAGTTTTATGATGATTAAGTAAAATGTACAGGGATTATTGCCAAAATAAGGTCTCTTTCTGGGCAAGTAACTCAGCAATGTGGAGTCTGATGTGGATGTAGTATTTGTACTTGACAGAAGCCTCCGTTGTGTAGTGGTTAAGCTACTCGCCTCATATGCCAGGGGTTGCAGGTTTGACTCCAAGCTTCTGCACACTTTCTGATGAGCCTTTAAACCAAGGTCCCTTTTCCATATGACCTTAGTTATTAGCGGGACGATAAAACTCAAAACGCATACAACCACTTGTACTAGACCTTATTATACTAGAACTCATTTATTGTTTTCTTGTATGTCTGTAGGAGTCTTGATTCTAAATTGAGAAGCAATCAGGCCCCTAGATCAAACTCATCTGAAATTTCATGCCTGTGAAGATCTTCTATTTTAGGATAATAGGATTCATTGTTTCCTACACATCTAAAGATCTCCTTTGTCTCTGTTATTTGTTTTAAGAAATACTGGTGTATCATATTAGTATCACGGTAAGACCAGTGAACTGCAATCAAAAAAATTTTTATGTTCAACAAAGAACGAATTCATAAATATTTTTCTTGCAGAGTTGCCTAGCTATTTGAAGCCATTGTTGAATGAATAAAAAAAATCTGTTCCAACAGCCAAATCCATGTTCAAATCATGATATTGATGTGCTGTTTGAACATGGTTTTTAAATCATTAAAACAGTTTCTTTTGTGAGAAAGGGAACTGTCCTCTTGGCTTTCTACTTGTGATGTTTTAAAACTTAATCTGCTAAATAAATTAATTTAGCCACACCCACTTCTGACTTTTAACCAATCAAAATACTCATTCAAATTAACAAACTAAACGACAGCCGGCCTGGATGGCTCAGTTGGATACGCCGTCAGACTGGAGACCAGGAGGTCGCGGGTTCAACCCCCACCGAGGACGGCAACATTCTTTCCTGGAGATTGATCATGAAATATTTTCTACGGTCATTCCGCTGATTCAAGAAGGGCAGTTATCAAATTCTGGTGAAAGAATGTGCACAATACTGGTTAACCGCTTAGAGGACTAAGCCTGCCTAGTAAACGTGTGTTGTGTAAACTGACAGCACTCGACATGACCCCATTGGGTTGACTGGGCCATAAAACCTCAACACAAACAAACAAACAAACAAACTAAATTACAAACAGTGTAGCTCCTAATCAGCTTCCATCTGCTTGTGATCTACACTGTTTGCAAAGATAGGGATTGTTGTATACAGCCAGATAAGGATTAATTTTGGTGAAGTTATTTTATGTTGATGCTTTATTTCCTTTGGTGTCTTGGCTGGAAGGTGTAAGGAAACTATATTGATTCCTGATCATTGCCTTCACTTTCCTGCTGCTTTTGTTGACATTGATGTTTCAACCTTCCAAATACAGTTGCAACTTTCTTCTTGCTCGTTTCGAATCAATTTGGTAGTGGCAATGGCTTACAATATTGTGTGAAAAGAGGTCTGTACCTTTAAAAACTCACTAAGGCATTTTAATAAGTACTTTTTGGACACTTGGCAAAGAAAGTTAGCAGCCCAACCAACATAGAGAGCTTTAATGTGTGTAATATCAGCATAGATAATGATGCAATGACAATGTAATGTTTGCATCCCCAATATTAGTCAAATTCCATTTTCTTCCAACAGTGAAACTATTAACTTCCTCAGCGAAAAATATAAATGTTTACCTGATGGTTTTCTAAGTTTTTGTGGTCCTTTCACACGGGTTTCACCACCAGTGTCATCCTCGGCTTCATCAGTGTCCACACCTGATTCACCATTATCTAGATCTGAAATTGTATTTTAATTGAATGCAACTAGACATGTGTCAATATGATACAGATGTCCCCGCCCAGGGCAATGCTTACCTACACGCAGGCATTTTGCAAACAATAGCCATCAGAAGAGATGGCAAATCCCCAGACCACACCGCAAATGGCCGTCTTTTTTAAATCTAGGGCATCAGAGATGTAATCTTATCAAGGGATACACTTCTTTAACCCTGCAGTGGGTGATAACTCCACAACTGTGAATCAGACATAGAACTCTAAAACCATAAGTTGTGGAAACTGGATTTTGTGTTTTTCAACAAACAAAAACTGAAAATAATGAGAAAAAGAAGGCCTGTTGCCTGCAATGATTATAACTCTGAAAGTGTAAGCCACAGAAACTGGATTTTTTGTTTGCTAGTAAGCGATTTTCAACAAAGAATCTGAAAATAATGAGAAAAATAAGGCCTGTTGCCTGCAAAGATTATAACTCTCAATTTCTAGTGAAAGAATGTGCACAATACTGGTTAACCGCTTAGAGGACTAAGCCTGCCCAGTAAACGTGTGGTTAGATAAACTGACCACGCTCAACATGACCCCATTGGGTTGACTGGGCCGTAAAACATCAACATACATCAAAATATAACTCTCGAACTGTAAGTCGTAGAAACCGGATTTTGTGTTCACTAGCAAGTGATTTTCAACAAAGAATCCAAAACTAATGAGAAATATAAGGCCCTTTGCCTGCAATGCCTGTAACTCTTCAACCGTTAGTCTGAGAAACTGAACTTTGTGTTCACTAGTAAGTGCTTTTCAACAAAGAATCCAAAAATAATGAGAAAAATAAAGCCTGTTGCATGCATTGCTGATAAATCTGCATCCGCAGTATAAGTAAGGGAGAGAACTCCAACACTCCATAGGTCAGAGTTGTCCTTACATATTGTGACACACCTAGTTTATGTTCTTAGCAGCTCTACTAACTACATCATTAAAATGTCTCCACTGGTTAAAGAGTTATGGCCAGCACAAGATTTTACCACCAGAGGAGATAATTGAAAACAAATGGATTAACAAGTAACCCATAGTTACAATTTTTAAATGCAACTCTCCTTCTTAATGTTCTAAGCATCCCTATCAATTATCACCAAAAAATCTCAACTGATAGAGAAGTTATGACCGTCAGCAAATTTAACAACTATGGGAGATAACTAAAAAATAGAGTCAGACTTGTCTTAAATGTACATGACATGCCTACTCAATGTCCTCTACAACTTGATGAAGTATCATAAAAATATCTCAAAGGGTTTAAGAGTTATGGCCTGCACAAGATTTAACAACTATGAGAGATAACTCCAGAACTGAGTCAGTTAGAGATGTTGTTATTGTATGTGACACACCGATTCAATGCCCTCTACAACTTTATCAAGTATCATGATAATATCTCAAAGGGTATTGAGTTATGGCCTGCACAATAGTTCATAACTATGGGAGATAACTACAGAACGCAGACAGTTAGAGTTGTCATTCTTGTACGCGACACCCCTACTCAATGTCCGCTACCTATTGATGAAGTACAATGAAAATAACTTATAGGGTTTTAGTGTTATGGGCCGCACAAGATTTAACAACTATAGGAGATAACTCCCAAAATGGAGTCAGCTAGAGTTGTTGTTCTTGTATGTGGCATACCTATTCAATGTCCTCTACAACTTGATCAAGTATCATGAAAATATCTCAAAGGGTTATTGAGTTATGGCCTGCACAAAAGTTTATAACTATGGAGATAACTCAAGAAAGCAGTAAGTTAGAGCTGTCTTTCTTGTAAGCGACACGCCTACTCAGTGTCCTCTCTCTCATGGTGAAGTACCATGAAAATACCTTGAAGGGTTTTAGAGTTATGGACTGCACAAGATTTAACAACTATGGGAGGTAACTAAAAAATGGAGCCAGCTAGAGTTGTCTTTCTTGTATGCCACATGCCTACTCAATGTCCTCTATATATTGGTGAAGTATCATGAAAATATCTTAAAGGGTTTCAGAGTTGAGATCCGCACAAAATTTTACAATTTTGGGAGACTATGGGAGATAACTCCTGAACCAAGGCAGAGTTATCATTATTGCATGCAACACTCCTACCCAATGCCCTTTACAACCTGTCAAAGTTTCATGAAAGTAGCTCAAAAGGTATAGGAGTTATGGGCCGCACAAGGTTTTAGAGTTATAGGCCATGCAAGATTTAACAACTATGGGAGGTAACTCAAAACTGGAGTCAGCTAGAGTTGTCTTACTTGTACATGACATGCCTACCCAATATATTCTACATATTGGTGAAGTATCGTGAAAATATCTTAAAGGGTTTCAGAGATATGGCCCGCACAAAAGTTTACAATTTTGGGAGACTATGGGAGATAACTCCTGAACAAAGTCGGTTAGTTGTCATTCTTGCACCCGACACTCTTACCTAATGCCCTCTACAACCTGACAAGCTTTATGAAAATAGTTCAAAGGGTATAGGAGTTATGGGCCGCACAAGGTTTTGTCTACAGATGGAGGGTCGACAGACAGACAGACAGACGGATGCCAGGGCGATCGCTATATCCCCTGAATCTTTCGGTCGGGGGATAAAAATGGTTTAAAAGGGCCATAACTCTCATAATAATTGGCAGAGTTTACCCTAAATCTAACTTGACCTATATTTTATGATTATATGTGTATAAAATATGAATCCAATACATCATTTTTTAAAAATATATCGAAAGGAAAAATGTATTTTGAAAAGGGCCATAACTCCCATAATAATGGGTGGATTTTATCTTAAATCGATCTTGACCTCTATTTTATGATTGTATACCTGTGTATTAAATATGAATCCAATACACTAGTGTTTTCAAACGATATCAGACAGAAAATATTTTTCAATGTTGAAAAAGGGCCATAACTCCAAAAATAATTGGATTTTACCCTATATCGAACTTGACCTATATTTTATAATTATATGCTCGCGTATAAAATATGAATCCAATTCATTAATCTTTTCAAAAGTTATGAAATGGAAACCTTTTTTCAAAGCTGAAAAAGGGTCATAACTCCCAAAATAATTGGTGGATTTTACCATAAATTGCACTTGACCTACATTTTATGAATATATACCTTTGTATAAAATTTGAATCCAATATACTAATCTGTTCAAAAGATATCCAACGGAAACCATTTTTTTACTATTTTTTTTTTTTCATTGAAAAAGGGCCGTAACTCCAAAAATAATTGGTGGATTTTACCCTAAATCAAACTTGATCTATATTTTATAATTATTATGCTCGAGTATAAAATATGAATCCAGTACACTAATGTTTAAAAAGTTATGGAACGGAAACCATTTTTCAAAGTCGAAAAAGGGCCATAACTCTCAAAGTAATTAGTGGATATTCCCTTAAATCAAACTTGACCTACATTTTATGATTATATACCTGTGTATAAAATTTCAATCCAGTACACCACTCTTTTCAAAAGATATTGCACGGAAACCATTTGTGTTACGTACAGGAAGGCCGGGACGGGGACAGACATACATACGGACAGCGGTGATACTATATGCACCCTCCCCAAGCCGCCCCCACCCCCTCCCGTTAAAGGTGAGACAACTGCCTAAAACACAAGTCCACTTAATCACTCTATATATACCCAGTCAGATTTTTAGTATCTCCTGAATCCCACAATTTCAATTATAACAATAAAGGTTCATCCTTTCCTTGGTAGCTACACATACCATGTTGCTGAGTTTTGCTGATACTAGAAACACTACAGGTTGAAAACATCAAAAGTAGGCATTTTTCTGTACTCAATGGAACGGCAGATGAGTCTGATTTTGATTTTCGAATTATTCTCAGACTGATAGTTTGATAGTGGTTCTATAAAACCTACAGGGGCTTTCGCATTCAAAACATGAAATAGTCTTTTTCTGCACTCAAGGAAAGTAACTCCTTAACTTTATGAGAAGTCCAATACAACAGAATCTAGATATTCTTTATTATTCTAGATATTCTGGTTGTCGCCAGTTATATAAAACATGCATGGGCTACCAAGGTAAGCAGTCATCTTTTAGCTGACCTCAAGGGCAAAACCAACTAAACCTGTGCACATGGTACACTTAAATGCCCCATGGCCAGACCTTGGCCCATCAGGAGCATGACCTAGGGGCAATCATATCATATATTATGCTGAATATTCTTGGTGGTCTAGGCAAGTATCATAGCAAATTACATCTTCATACCATCAGAGGTAGAGTTATAGCTCCAAGAGAAGCTTGAACGTAAACTAAAACCTGTAAGGCTTTGTTATGGTCATTTAAATTTTAACATCAAACACAATTTACCTGTGTAAGTCAAAGCTGTGGAGGATGACATCTTGGTGGGATTTTTGGTAGCAGCAGCGGCTGACTTGGAACCTAAATAAAATGAGTCAATCTATCTTATTGTGGCACTCTTTTTTCTCTGTAAGGTCATATTTCAAATGTGCATGCAAAGCAAACCAAGGAAAAAGGTGTCTTATATATTGGCTAGGCCCTCTAAAGGGTTTGTTTATTTCCATCTATACTCAAAGTGTGTGAAGCATGAAGGCTCAAGTGAGAAATACTCTTTATGTGTGAATAGGGAAGGCTCTAGCAAGAATACATGATGTGCAGGTTTGGCTGAGCTTTCCATGGTTTCCTTTGCTGTTAGAACCTGCAAACTCATGAACTGGCTTATTTATAGTAAGAACATGGGTAGTGTCTTTATTTATAAAATATAATCTGTGAGCAAGAGGCAAGCTTCAGCAAGACCCTATAAAACTGTAACGATGAACAAAATATATTTTTGTCATTAGACACTAACCATGTATTTATTCCCCCCAAATCATGAGTTTTTACCATTACTGAGCAAAAATCGCCCAAAAAGGCTGCAAGTTTAGCAAGTTGACCAACATGCAATGCCATGGCACTCACACGGAGCATTACGTGAAATCAAAGAGAGTCACCGCACCACAGAGACGTCAGAGACAACATGGTGTTTTGAAGAAAAGTTTCTCTGCACTTTTTGTTCTGAATGAAAATTTGCAGACAAATTTTAGCTTTAGGAATTACTTTCTCAGTTTACACGCTAATGTAGTTTCCGTTTGTACATTTTCAAACAACCATTCAAATCAGGAGAAGCCAAAAAGGATAAGAATCTAGCTGAAATTTCTGAAAATTTATGTAAATACACATAGCAAAGATAATAACTTGTAATTTGATTGTTTTACTGGGTATAGACTTTTTTTTTGTTTACACTTGCATTATAAGGTACCTGAAAAGTAGATTTATAGCATTCATTTATTCGACTTCCTCTATTAGGTTACTAGAATGGCTAACTGCGGTAAAATGTCCCAGAGGAGTTAGTCCTGATTTCCTCATCAGTCCAATGGCTATACTGGTTATGATAAATGTGTAATATCAAAAAGCATGTTACTCCTTGCTTCAGAAGATTGTGTTTTTTTTTTCTGAAAAAGCATGTCACTAGCTCATTACAAAAACACACCTATTCAAATATATTGAAAATATCAGCAGCAAAAACTGAAAGTTTTCAGATAAAAATTCTAATATTTTTCATATTAATCTGCTCAAAACATATATTGTGAGTACTGGTTAGAGCTGCCTATATTTTTTAGCAAAACAAGAGGGCCATGATGACCCTGTAACGCTCACCTGAGCATCATAGCACTTTGAGAACCTGATCTAGAACTGATCAAGGCAAACATTCTGATCAAAATTCAAAATGATTATATTAACAAGCAAGACAATGTAGCATGTCTAATGGACTGTGAAATAAAGGTCAAGGTCAAATATGGATGACTGCACTCAAGAGGCCATGTTAAGATGTATGCATGTATTAAGTATCACTGGCTGTAGGAGCAATAGTTACTGAGAAACTGACTTAAACACAAACACTTCACAAGTACCAAATATCACTCTGTAGGACCAATATTTGCTGAGAAACTGACCTAAATGGAAAAACTTAAGAAAGTCATTGGATAGAAAAATATACATCACCTTGAAATCATCAAGTCAAACATTTTGAAAAAGATTCGTGATGATCACTTCAAAAATGTGAGCTCTAGAGCATTAACAAGGTTTTCCTTTGATTTGGCCAGGTGACCTAGTTTCTGATATCAAGTAACACAGTTTTAATCTAGACCTAGAAATCATAAAGACGAACATTTTGAGCAATATTTATGATGATTATTTAAAAAATGTGACCTCTGGAGTGTTAACAGTTTTCTGCAAGATTCATGATGATTGCTTCAAAAATGTGACCACTAGAGTGTTAACAAAATTTTCTGCTGATTTTGCCTGGTGACCTATTTTTGACCCCAAGTGACCCATTTTCAAACTTGACCTAGAAATCATCAAGAGAAATATTTTGAGCAAGATTCATGATGATTGCTTAAAAATGTGACCGCTAGAGTGTTAAGAAAGTTTTCCGCTGATTTGGCCTGGTGACCTAGTTTTTGACCCCAATTGACCCAGTTTCAAATTTGTCCTGAAACTCATCAAGACAAAACATTTTAAGCAAGATTCATGATGACTGCTTCAAAAATGTGACCGCTTGAGTGATAAGATTTTTTGCTGATTTGGACAGGTGACCTAGTTTTTGACCCCAGGTGACCCAGTTTCGAACTTGACCTAGAACTCATCAAGCCAAACATTTTGAGCAAGATACAAGATGATTGCTTAAACAAGTCACCCTGATGCTTCCTAGCAAGTTTGGAGTCAAATGACCTTTCGGTTCAGGAGAAGAAGCGAAAAATAGATTTTCAAGATGGCCGCCATTTCCAATCGGCACGATTTTAGCCATTTTTGATCTACAAGTCACCCCAATGCTTCCTAGGATCTTGGTCATGTGACACAGTCTTTACTTTTACTTCCACTGGAGGCTTCCATGGCCTAGCAGTTTCAAAAGAGATGTCAATTGAAAATGATGATGACACAGATGACAACTACGATGGACCATTGCCTATCCTATAAGCTCCCCAACAGCTTCGGCTCTGATGAGCTAAAAAACATATAACCTTGGTCTACATCTTGTAAAAGCTTCCCTATCACTCTAACTGGTGGACACTGGTAGTTTTCTTGGCTTATGGCTTCCTCATGGCCCATATGGTCTAGGAAAACTTTTCTGTCTCCTGGGGACATATCTAGACTGGCATAAATAGTAGACAGGCGCTGTCTTGTCTTTGTAGCCGTGATCAGGATTGTCAAACCTGCTTTCCCACATAATTCACTGAGTGCATTCCAACCAGAACAGTGAGCAGGTTTTCTCCCACGTATGGTTCTGGTGCCAAACAGAAACTTGTTTCTATCACTCAGCCCATAACTGGCCCTCTCTTTAATAAGAATCCTGATCCCTGAGATGATATTATTTAGAACAAGGACAGAAACAAAGCGTTTGCCTTTGCCTGAAGTGTAACACATTTTAAACTGGCCAACAAGGTATTTTTCTGCTTTGTCTTGTATCTGTTTCACACTTTCGGGGGTATCCAGACATTATTTTCAGCATTCTCCCAGTCTTTTATCAATATCCTCGGAGCCTCCTCACCCCTCCTGGCATTAAAAAGAGTCAGTCGCGCAACAACTAATGTCCTGAGTTCTTTATAGTTCCTGATTTGAAAATCAGAGGTAATCCTTTTGATATGGAATAGAATGTAGTCTTGGATCTTTGTTAGTTCAATCTCATCTGGCAGATTCGCAGGTTTCCTGGATTTCTCTTTGGATTGTTTAATGGAAGCATGGCGGGCTTTTGGGAAAAGTTGACAGCTTTTGTATTTGTAAGCTTGTTCAAAATATTTTAGTTCTTTTGCTTTATCATCTTGGATGCTTTCTGAATAATGCCCTTTTAGAGTTTTAATTGTTCTTAAAATAATTGCATCTATAAGTAACTTGAGGCCGTACTTTTCTGATTTGTCTTCTTTTGTGACCATTTTTTCAATTGCATCTTGCAAGTCTTGAATGTTTTCTCTTTTAAACATGTCTTCGACTGACACTGTGTCACCAATAATTTCTTGAAATGTTAGATAGAGCCTAGACAGTTCTCGCATGTCAGACATCACTACTTTCCTGACTTCATCATCCTTTCCTTCTCCGTGTCTCCTTAAGCAGAAATGCTTATACCCTATCAACTGGATTGTGTAATTTGAGCGTATTAGATCACCCACTTCCCCATCCAAAAACCTAATCAAAATGTCCTGGAATTCCTCATCACTGTCTATTTTTGTCATATTTGTTTTCCGCAGCAGAGTTGGTTTGATTGCTGCTGGTGACTTACTTAGACATTTATGTTTATAGAAATACTTATTTGAATAGTACCCTTCGCATTCAGAGCAAGTTCTTAATTTGTCTTCATATACAGGCTGTCTTTCTCTCATTACTGGCTGTTTTCCTAGCAAAATTAAGTCAAAATTATATTGATATATGCCTTCTTTTCGTTTTTCTTCAAAGAATTGGTTCTGGATGTTATGTGTTTTTTTTTCAGGATCTCTTGAATTTCTAGCAATCCTTTATGCTTTTTTTTCTGATGTCTTTTCAGCTTCCCACCCTTAAATATCTTTTTACAATAAATACAAAACCTTCCTGGTTTCTGAAAAGACAACAATAACTATCGTGATAAACCAACAAAGTGACAAGGGCCCAGCCAAGACTCGGATCAGCCTGCCTATCACCAGAGTGACAGAGTCTGCTCAGTCTTCATATAGCCTTAATGGGAAGTCAAGGTATAAGCCTTTTTCAAGCCATCCATCAATGAAGACCGATCAAAAAGCACCGGATTTAATGTGCAGGCTGATCCAAGTCTTTACTGGGCTTTGTCATGATGGGGTTAAATACATATATGTGTAAAAGAAATAGGTTCATATTGTGTGCAGAGTATTCCTGCAAAAAACTTTCACTCTTGGATACATATTAGCATCAGCAATTTCACGATACACTTTGGTGAGCTTTAAACCTCAGACCATTACCCAACAATAGGCCATATTCCATCCAAAATGTTGGTGTAAAATTCCTTTAAAAACTTAAACAAAATTCTAACCATATGCTGACACTTATAGTGACATGAGAGTGATTATAGAAGCTCTACCTATAATTTTGTGAGGGTATTTAAGGTAGAATAAATGGCTTAGGCTTATTTTGATCTATCTTGCCCTGTTGTTAGCACCCTATCACCACAATTTTGCCGGCCTCGGTGGCTCAGTTGGATGCGCCGTCCGACTGGAGACAAGGAGGTCGCGGGTTCAACTCCCGCCGAGGTCGGCAACATTCTTTCGTGGAGATTGATCATGAAATATTTTCTACGGTCATTCTCTCCCTTCCACTGATCCAAGAAGGGCAGTTGTCAGTTTCTGGCGGAAGAATGTGCACAATACTGGTTAACCGCTTAGAGGACTAAGCCTGCCCAGTAAACGTGTGGTAAGGTAAACTGACCGCGCTCGACATGACCCCAATGGGTAGACTGGGCCGTAAAACCTCAACACAAACAAACAAAATCACCACAATTTTAAAGTAAATGTATGAAATGATGTTAATGAAATGGAGTTTTACAGCCCTTCAAAACAAGTAAGGTTATTTTGGGTACTGCCATTTATAGCTGACACACTGTTCCTGGAAAAGCCAATTTGATTGATTGTGTTGGGGTTTAACGACACGTCAACCCTTGTGGGTCATTTTGTGTCGTCTCCCAGAGAAAGGGAGAAAAGTGATAGAAGAGATAGTAGAAGAGATTAAAGAGCGGGACAGGGAAGAAAGGAACAGGAAAGAAAGTGAAGAAACAGAAGAAATAAAAATATTCCCCATCTACCCTTACCTGCTACAAGGATAGCAGACCTTGCCCAACTGTAAGCCAATATCAGTTGGACGCCCTGTGACGTAAGATACACGACACCTTCGCACCACCCGACCACCCCACCTGGAAAAGCCAAGCCCCTTGGCAGTTAACCAGTATTAAGTGAACATTCTTTTGCCAGTAACTGGCGACAAACATCCTCTGTGCAGATGCAGACATACATCATGGTGATGCTAAGATATGTTTGCAAAAGGACACTGAAAAGCGATTGCTTCTGTAATATCTTTTATAAAGCCGTAAGCGTCTTAAATTCAACTCCACTAAAACACATCCGGTATCATGTGTCATGTATGGTTGGGTATAATTTGCAGACCAAACCATGCAGACCAGTGGACCATGAACCGGTCTGCAGTGGACCAAAGGGGACATTTTGCAGACCAAGTACCTTGCAGACCAGACTTTGTGCAGACTATATAGTGAATAATTTTGTGTCATTTTTTTCCCATGCTCTTTATCAGTTATCATTATATTTTCAGAAATAGATGAAATCTTTTTATGAGAAGAATTTCAGGATTACAGAAATAAACAAACAAACAAAAACAATAAAAAACAGAATTTTTTTCCTGTTTATTAGCAAAAAGCATTTTGTATCATTTTTCCCATGCCCTGTATCATTTTTCATGATAATATTTATGATAAGCATTACATTAATACCAAATATGACAGATCTGTTCCATAGGTAATATCATCGGAGCAGGCACACAGCAATTGTCCTACAAAAAATAGCCTGTGGGCTGAGCTGAGTCACACCAGTCTGCACATCTGATCAGTAGACTAAGCAGACTGGATGTGCAGACTGGTCGAGTTTTCATTAGGCACATTTTTTTGTAGGGTGAACTCTGCATTATTAATCTGAAACATGAACTATCCAGTAGACATTTTATAATTTTAAAATAATAATGCCATGAAAATATTGAATATCACTTTCCTTATAATTTTATAATCCATTGCGGAATGAATTGGAACTAAAATATGCATTTATTGAGACATTTGTTTGCACTAATGAATAACAAAAACCTGGAGTACAGCAATTTCTACTAAATGGCATGTGCACCCGGTGAAGACTCAGATCAGTCTAAAGAATGTGCGCAGGCTGATTTTGTCTTCGCTGAGCACATATATATAAATTAATACATAGAAACAAATAAATAAACAATATTTAATTAATAAACAAAAACAATAATAATGAAATACTTTAAAGATAGAAGAAACAAACTAATACAAATTAAATTAATACAAATAAAATAAATAATTCTAATCTACTCTTCAAATAAATCTTTTTTTTTTTTTTTTTTTTTTTGTATTGCAAAATATTTGGTATCCTTTTTTATTGCAAAATATTTGATGTCCCTAAAAGAAATTTTTAACCTTTAGAAGGCCACTAGAGACATAAATGAAAGACAAAAATAGATACTCTAACATTGAAAAAAAAAGCATTTTTTTTTTTTTTTCAAAATATTTGTTATCCCAAAAAATTATACTCCTCAAAATAATTTAAGGGCCTCCTTAGGACATGTCTGATCTTGCTTGCTTAGTCCCTCAAATCATTAGTGAGTGGTACCACTTTTGGCCTTATTTTGCCTATGCCTAACAACAGAGCATGCATCACGAAAACACGCCTATATAATATTGACCCCCTTAAACCCCACTTTTATATAGTAAAACTGGGGTTTACAGGGGTATACATTATTTTTGTTATTTCTGCTCAAAAACATAGATTGTGGGTACTCGTTAGAACCGCCTCGAGCAGAAATGTGAAAAATATCAGAATTTTTTATGTGAAAAATTGCCATTTTTTGGTGGTAAAATTTTCGGTGTATTTGAATAGGCGTGTTTTCGTAATGGTCTCGCGTGATTGTTTAATCTCTTTTGCCAATATATGCCTACCGGCCCATTGTATGGAAAATATGAAAACATTGTGTCTGTAGACAGAGACAGACCAGACAACATGGAGCACTGCGACTGAACATATTGTGCACCGTATTTATAGTTTCCAGGCTTTCAGGTGCCCTCCATCGAAAAAGTAGGAATCCGAAAGAACAAGTAGGACAAAAGTAGGAATTTCAATCATGACAAGTAGGGATAGTAGGAATGTTCTGAGTGTTTTTACATTTAGAAAAAGATATAAAGGGAGTTTTCTCTGAATAATAACAATACATTACCATGGAAACGAAACGCCAAAATAAATGTTCCAAAAAAGGAGTTAAAATAAGAATATTTTAAAAAAAATTGCATAGTGGCTGCTCAGATTAAATGATCTGATTTTTACAAACTCCGAGCGAGCAAAACGAGGGAGGAAAACAAATTACAATTTTTGGTCGCTTCTAACAATTTTGGACTAAAAAGTAGGGATAGTAGGCATTTTCATAAAAAAGTAGGGAAAAGTAGAAACACAAAAAAGTAGGGAAAAGTAGGAATGGTAGGAAAAGTAGGGCCCGCTCGAAAGCCTGAGTTTCGCAAAACTTCTAATGGATGAAATTAACAAGACACCATTAAATTGGAAATGAACATGTCCACTGTCCACATATAGCAAGGACACACTTAATATTCTTGAACAGATCTGTTTTAAATTTAAGGAGTGTCAGAGTTGTTTTATTTGTTGTAAGCTTTACAAAACTTCCTGCAGATTAAGCGAACAGTGGTGACCTGAGCAGACGCCGCAATTATTCTGCGGCGTCTGATATGGGTCTACACTGTTTGCCAATGTCACAAAAGTGCCTAATTTGAATAGATCTATTTTAAATTTAAGTGATGTCAAACTCTTTTGTACACTTACAAAACTTCCTGCAAATAGTGGTGATCCTGATCAGACTCAGCTTTCTGTGGCATCTGACCTGGGTCTACACTGTTAAAAAATGACCATAAAATGCCTATGATACATACATGCCATAAGCTGTGGACTAAAACCTGCGAGATAAGGCAAAAGTTTAAGGGAGAGTTGACAAAAAACTGTGAGATTTTCTTAAACATCACATTGGAGCTCCCCCATTATAGTCTAAAGTCTTTTTTCCTGTAAGAAGTTTGTGAAAACCACAATAGTGTGTGATTTATGTTTATTTCTTCATAAAATCTGTTGTAAAATCGTCTGAAAATTATGTGAGATTTGATTTTTTTATTGGAATTGCCTTCCAGATGGGCCAAATTCTGTAAGATTTTATCTCACAGTGTGAGATATGTCATGTATGCCTATGGATAGATATATTTTAAATTTAAGGGGTGTCAGTTTTGTTTTGTTTGATGTAAGTTTGCAAAAAGGACCCTGTACTGAAAATGAACAATGACTCTGCATTCTGTGGCATATGAACATGGTCTGTTTGCCAAAAATGCCTTTGGACAGCTCCATTTGAAAGTTAAAGTATGTTAAGATTGTTTTGTTTGATGTAAGTTTACAAAAGTTCCTGTACTTTGACTAACAGTCTTGACCCTGATCAGACACCACCTTCTGCAGCTCTCGGATCTGGATCTACACTGTTTTCCAATGTCCTGCAAGTGCCTTTGAACAGATCAATTTTAAATTCAAATTGTGTTTGCAACAATTTTACTTTCTGCGTCGTCTGATCTGAGTCTACACTGTTTACGAGTGTACCTAAAAATGGGGAGCTATGTATATATATATATATGGATAATGTGTGTGTGTGTGTGTGTGTGTGTGTGTGTGTGTGTGTGTGTGTGTGTGTGTGTGTGTGTGTGTTTTCATTTTGTAGCTGCATTTTTGTATTTATATGTTTTCCCTTTATGTTGGGGGACCTGATGTGGACCTGATTTCATCAGTTCCTGAGTTCTCTTATTTAGTTTTTATTGTGTAGGCTAAATGAAAATGTCAACTTTTCCAGGTGACATTTTTTCCAAGTATGTCAAATGGGAGTAACAGTATGCAATTTTTTAGAGTCGGCAAAATGGGTATTGGCATCTTTTGAAGTGTAGATGAAATGGGAATAGGCAAAATTACAATTATTTTGCGCGTCTGATTAAGTAGCTGTATTATTTATACAATGTCCACATGTAACAGAAGTTTCATCCTAGTCCATAAAATAACACGGAATGTGGCTAAAACTCATTTATTCTTTATTTTCCCTTTGTTTTAAAAGATAATTATTATTTCTTAAAGAACCCCATTTTTGGACTGACAAGGATCATTTCGTATTCCATTCTGACATTTTGTGTATTAGAAAAAACACTTATTAATATTTGTATTGGATATGTTTTATCATGTAAACTATATCTGATATGCCCTGTCGGTCACCTAATAAGACCTGTCAATCATCATGTCAATACCAGTTCAATAATTATATTTCCTTCATGAAATACCAAATTATCTCAGTGTAAATTATTTTATGATAAATAAAGAAATATATAAATATGTATTGTAGATATACATAACTTAGTTGTAAAAAGATGGTCCAACAAGTATGCATGGCAAACAGTGTAGACCCTGAGCATTCTGAGGTGTCTGATCTGGGTCTACAGTGTTTACAAAGGCCTATCTGTCCCAATACTTAAGGTTATTATAACAACAGATTATTATGATCTAAATTTTGTTTTCATGTAAATATGTATAAATTGATTTTGGTTCATCTGCAGAAATTAGTCAATATAAATTTAAATGACCAAAGGGAGTGCATACTTATGTTGTTTAATTTCTACATTTAAATTGTAATTTTGTTTTCTTGTAAATATGTGCTAATATATCATTATGCTATTACTGTGCTTTCGACATCTTTCAGAAAGTCGTTTTTTGCTTGACGCTTTACACAGAAGAAGTAAATTTGCAAATTTTTGTCATGATTTAATGCAAAACCATTTGTCGTAACTACCTATGTACAAAAAGTTTTATTCTAGTTATTGGTTTTTAAAAAATCAAATATTTTCACTTTTTTCCCATAGTAAAAATGAAGCCAAACCATGCAGAAATCTGTAGGGTAGGTAACTTGGAGCAAAATTTTCAACAACTTCCACTTGTTCAAGTTTTTTGAAATTTTCACAATATTGTTGTAAAACGTCAATATTTCAAATTCAGCAAAGAAAAGTAAAAAATATTTTCTTAGACAAAAATTCCAAAAAATCACTTTACTATAGAAATTGCATAGGTCAGACCAACTTTTGGCTGTAACATTAATATTTGTGTAAATATTTGAGAACAAAACCCAGAAACATAAACGACAAATGGTTTCTGACAAGATATGGTCAACCAGAATAAAATATTTTTATTTAAAATAAAACGCCAAGCAAAAAACGTCTTTCCAAGAGATGTCGAAAGGACAGTAGTATTTTTTATATAAGCTCAGTACATTTACAAATATACATGATACCAAAAAAAAAAAAAAAAGAAAAAAAAAACAAAAAAAAAAAAAAAAAAAAAAAATGCATCATCCACCCTGATGATTGTATTGTTTTCAGATGTCCTCTTAAATTTTCCATTAAATATTAATCCTTAGAGCGCCAATCACAACTGCAACAGATAACATTTTTTTTTCTCAGAGAAAACAAGTCTTGACATTTCATGTGAATAGTCTGCTTGGCAGATGATTCACATGAAATATTAAGACTTGTTTTCTCTGAAACTTTGAATAAAAATAAATAAATAAATAAATGAATATTGTCTGCTACAAAATTTGCTTGGAGCTTTAAGGGTTAATTTGATGTCGGTTACTGATTTTGTTTGGATACCTCATTGTTAACATAATGATATTTAGGAATAGTTGACACTGAATATCTGATTATCCATGTATTATTTATTATTTTATCTCAGTATTGCAACATGCCGGTGAGAATATTAAATATGGTTAAAATCATCGGACTTTAATAATTAAGTCTTCTTTGTGATTGATGTTGTACCTGTGAGGTATAAGTTTCCACTTCCCGCACCAACGTATTTAATTGGTTGATTTGTTTACTCACATACTCCCCGTGTTGCAGTATCCGACAAGAAAGATGATGATGAGTTTAGGTTTAACGACGCATCAACCCATGAGGGTCATTTGCGTCAAAATGATGAACTAACATGGTTCTGTAATGAAACGATTATAATGATAAGTCATAAATGCATAAAATGTAAACCTAGAATGAATTTAAAAATTAAAGCAGTTATACTTTGTTAAAAAGATTGATGTGTTTTAAAAACATAAGTATGTTATTAGTCGGTACATTTTCAAATAAGTATCTCAGGCCATTTGTTTGGAAGAAGTGACGTCGCATATGAGAGAATTCAATGCAGTCGATCAGAAAGTGTTTCACCGTAAAAGGTTCATTACAGCTGATACAAAATGGCTGATCTTCTCGTTTGAGTAGATAAGAATGTGTGAGTCTAGTATGACCTATACGTAGACGAGTAAGAACCACTTCTTCTCGCCTTAATGGTCGATAAATGGTATTTTTACCAAGAACCGGTTTTATTTCATGTAGTTTATTGAATGTATCTCTGTCCCATGATAGCTGCCATTTGGATAAGATGTACTTGTTGATAAAAGGTTTAAAATCTGTACATGGAAGTTTAAAATTCGAAATTTCTAGATCGAGTGAGGCCTTTGCTTTTACATCGGCAGCCTCGTTGCCTTTTATGCCAACATGGCTGGGGAGCCAACAGAACAAGATTTCCTTAGTTTTCGATAACTCGTGATGTTTTTCTATCAGGTTCTGAATTTTGGGATTTTGTGAAGATGTGTGGTTTAGAGATTTCAAAACAGAAAGGGAGTCCGAGAAAATAACGAATTTGTTATCGAATTATTCATAACGTAATCCAAAGCCATATCAATAGCCTTGGATTCATCAGTGAAAATAGATGAGCCTTCAGGAAGACGGATCTTTTCATGGTGGCTACCCGATATATACGCACAGCCAACCTTATCTTCAATTTTTGAGCCATCAATGTAGATGTGTTGATAATCTGAAAGTCTCGATTGTAATTCTTGGAAGTTTTGTTTTATGAGATGTGAATCGGAAAGTGACTTTTTGCTGTTGTGTAAATCGAAAAGAATGGTTGGTTTAGTAATGCACCAGGATGGAATATCAGAAAAAGAGTGTTTTTGGATGTTTTTAGTGTTAATATTAGCAGATTCTAAAAGTGGTGCTATACGAAGGCCGAAGGATTTAATTGCGTTAGGTTTTCTTTCATAATATTCTTGAAATTGTGGTGGAAATGTGACTTCAAAAGCAGGGTTAGAAGGGTTAACAGCAAGTCTGATGGCATACTGAAGAGACAGTTTTTTCTCTGCGTAGCCATAACGATGGCTCATCTGCTTCCACGTTAAGACTCGATACTGGAGATGTACGAAAAGCTCCTAGTACCAAACGGTCCTTGATTATATACAGTGTCTAACATCTGCAGATAAGATTTTCTAGCAGATCCATATACAATGGACCCATAATCAAGTTTTGATCGAATTAAAGAACGATACAGGTGAAGAAGAGTTGTTCTGTCCGCACCCCAACTTGTGTGAGATAAAACTTTTAAAAGGTTTAATGCCTTTAAACATTTCGCTTTCACGTATTTTATATGGGGTATGAAGGAGAGTTTTCTATCAAATATAACCCCAAGAAATTTTGCTTCAGCAACAACTGGTATTTGAGATCCATATATGTACACTGCTGGATCGTTGTGTATTTTCCGTTGTTGACAGAAATGAACGCACTGAGTTTTCGATTTGGAAAATTTGAAGCCATTTCTTGTTGCCCAGTCTTCAGTTCTATTTAGACATTGCTGTAGTCTTTCTATTGTGCGCATATTTTTCGAGCGAAATCATCAACGTACAAAGAACCATCTATCTTGTAATCCAGGCAGTTTACAATATCGTTTAATTTCACGTTGAATAAAGTGGTTGAAAGTATGGCTCCTTGAGGAACGCCCTGCTCTTGATCATAGAGGTCAGAGAGGGTCGATCCTACACGCACTTGTATAGTACGATCTTCAAAAAAACTTTCAATAAAGTTTGGTAGTCTTTCTTTCAGACCAAAGTTGTGTAGGTCTTTCAAAATTCCATATCGCCAAGTAGTATCGTAGGCTTTTTCCAAATCGAAAAATACAGCGACTACATGTTCTCGTTTGATAAAAGCATCGCGGATAAAGTTTCTAGTCTAACTAAATTATCACTGGTACTACGTTCAGCTCGGAATCCCGACTGAAACTTTGTTATAAGATTGTTAGATTCTAAGTACCAAACAAGTCGTTTGTTTATCATTCTCTCTAGTGTTTTGCAAAGGCAACTTGTTAGCGCTGTTGGTCTGTAGTTTGTTGGTTCTGCATGATCTTTCCCTGGTTTGGGAATAGATATAATTGTGGCCAACCACCAGCTTTCTGGAAAACTCTTGTTGTCCATATACCGTTGAAAATATGTAAACGTGTGTCAAGGGCGGTTTCGGGAAGGTGTTTAAGCATCTGATAATGGATGTTATCAGGGCCTGTAGCAGTATCTTTTGATACTGCGATAGCATCTTTATGTTAAACAGACTGTTGTATCCTTCAGTATTTGAAGAGATGAAATTAAGTTTGATCTTTTCTTCTTGTTTCATGATGTTTTGAAACTTCTCTGAATAATTTCGAGATGAGGAATTATCCAAAAATGTTCCGCCAAATGTATTTGCTATCTCTTACTTTGATGTGGCCTTTGTTCCACGTTTTGTATTTAAGTGGGTGAAACTGGGTGGTTTTGATTTACCAGATATTTTTCGTATCATATCCCAAACCTTTTAAATTGGAGTTTTATGATTTAAATTCGAAACGTAAGATTTCCATGATTTGCGTTTGGAGGCCTTTATTGTTCGACGGGCCTTTGCGCTGAAGTTTTTAAAGTTGTTCAAGTTCTCCTTTGTTGGATATCTGCAGAACTTTGATAATGCTTGCTTGCGCTGTTTTATGGTATCTTTGCATTCATCATTGTACCATGGCTTACTTTTCTTTGGATTTGTCAAGGTTTTCGGTATACTTTTATTAGCAATGTCAAGAAGAGAAGAAGTAAAATCATCAAGAGGGTCCAAGGAATTGTCAAACTTATCTATTTTGTGACTTTCTTCGCATAATAAGTGATATAATTCCCAATTTGCTTTATTTAGTTTCCACTTTGCGTTGTGATCGTTCGTGGAATAATTTACGCTTTCAATAATAACAGGGAAGTGATCACTTCCATGC
This sequence comes from Anodontia alba, assembly GCA_964016985.1. Lineage (NCBI taxonomy): Eukaryota > Metazoa > Mollusca > Bivalvia > Lucinida > Lucinidae > Anodontia > Anodontia alba. The sequence goes on from OZ024832.1 coordinate 84,459,205, forward strand.
TGGTCTTCACTGACCGTCCAGTCGAAGTCTAGCAGGAGAGATGGGTGACATATGGAAAGATCTAAAGAAGAAAATTTTCCAGTTGCAGGATGGAGATAAGTGTAAGACTTATCATTCATCAAACAAAGATTTGTAATAAAATTTTCAATAATGTCTCCTCTACTGTTATTATCTTTACATCCCCAAAGAATGTTGTGCCCATTAAAGTCACCTACTAAAATATAGGGTGCAGGAAGTTGACTTAGTAATGATTGGAGATGTTCAGTTGTTAAGGAAAACGCAGGGGGTATATATACAGAACAAACTGTAATTTCTTTATCCAATATGACTGAGTTCAGACAAGAAAGAACAATTTTTTTTCGCGATTCCTAGGGTAACCCCAGTGAGTACTTTATTCATGGACATAAAAAGTTTCAGCTTGTGTAATCGGCTATACCCATCGGATATTGCCGTAAACGGTATACGAGTCTAAACTTGTATACAACTCTCTCTCTCTCTCTCTCTCTCTCTCTCTCTCTCTCTCTCTCTCTCTCTCCAGTTGAGTTAGTGGTCGTCTGAGACTGTGAACTTGACTTTTGGAGGGCTGAGACAACCATCGCTTTTCAAGGTTAAAAAATCCGGTTCTTCGATCACTGCATCGTAGGATATCTCCTGGCAATATGTCTATATCTTGAAAAGCATCAGATGTTGGAGTTTTCGTCTTCTTTTGTCACGCGTCTGCAACCTAAGATCCCTGACCATACTGATGGCACAACCAGGCGTTCTGTCCCAGTAGTTATTATAGACAAAACAGGCTCCATTTCGCTGGACTTGTTCCAATCTATTGACATCTGTGCTGAGGAATACGCCACATATCACTTTATCAATCGATCGGTCGATCTGTCTGTCCATGTGTGTTCCACTCTAAGCGCTTTCAATAGCGTGTTTTCACGCTAATCTAGGCCTTCACTTAGGTAGCATTTGCCCTGGAATTATTTCAAATATCGCGGTTTATCCTATCAACGCCACAGTGGACATTTCTACCTCATTCCTTGCACAGGTCACTTGTCAAGTCACAAAGGTCTGTTTTTGTTTTTTTGTTTTTTTTCATTTAGAGTATTTATTTTACAGAAATTTCTTCTATTTAATGCAACACGTAGAACATGGTGTCTGGTCTGGATCTTCGCTGTTTGTCTAGATTCCTTTAATAGAAGCCTATCGTTATAATCGAAATGGGTTAATTAGGAAGATATATGGGTAAGATATCTTATTTATATAAGATATATGATATAATATATCAGATATCCTATATATTATATAAGATATCTATTAAATCAGATATCTATTTCATAGAATAAATAGTACAATGGCTTACCATAAGTATTGTGCACATTCTTTCGCCAGAAATTGACAACTGCCCTTCTTGAATCAGCGGAAGGGAGAGAATGACCGAAAATTCGTTATGACACTGCTGTGTGCATTTACATTTTGCGGTGGCTTTCAATGCTTCTATTTTGGTTTCCGGTTCCGTAACGCAAAAATATGTTACCGAAATTAGAATGTGCCGATAAAAAATTACTTGAAGAAAGCTGTGTTCGAAATTTTAGAAATCCCCTTTTTGCAAACCTGCTTCTGTTCGAGGTTTTAGGACATTTCCAGAAATTATTTTGGGCAAAAATATTAGGTGTACGAAATTTTAGAGTGTTTAAGATTTTAGGACATTTACCATAATATTTTCACATTAAATCCACTTGTTTTGACAATCAAATGTTTTAAGGCTAAGTAGTCTGTATAAACTTTTCAGCAGATAACAGTTTCATAAAACGTAACCAAGCCATAGAGCATTCAAAAAACGTACCTAAGCCATAGAGCTTTCATAAAACGTACCTAAGCCATAGAGCATTCATAAAACGTACCTAAGCCATAGAGCTTTCATAAAACGTACCCAAGCCATAGAGCATTCAGAAAACGTACCTTAGTCATAGAGCATTCATACAACGTACCTAAGCCAATGAGCATTCATAAAACTTACCTAACCCATAGAGCATTCATAAAATGTACCCAAGCCATAGAGCATTCATAAAACATACCAAAACCATAGAGCATTTATAAAACGTACCTAAGCCATAGAGCATTCATAAAACGTACCTACGCCATACAGCATTCATAAAACGTACCCAGGCCATAGAGCATTCATAAAACGTACATAAGCCATAGAGCATTCATAAAACGTACCCAAGCCATAGAGCATTCATAAAACGTACCCAAACCAATGAGCTTTCATATAACGTAACCAAGCCACAGAGCATTCGTTAAACGTACCTAAGCCATAGAGGATTCATTAAACGTATCCAAGCCATAGAGCATTCATAAAACGTCCCCACCCCATAGAGCATTCATAAAGCGTACCTAAGCCATAGAGCATTCATAAGACGTACCCAAGCCATAGAGCATTTATAAAACGTGCCTAAGCCATAGAGTATTCATAAAACGTACCTAAGCCATACAGCATTCATAAAACGTACCCAAGCCATAGAGTATTCATAAAACGTACCCAAGCCATAGAGCATTCATAAAACGTACCTGCCATACAGCATTCATAAAACGTACCCAAGCCGTAGAGCATTCATAAAACGTACCCAAGCCATAGAGCATTCATAAAACGTACCCAAGCCATAGAGCATTCATAAAACGTACCTAAGCCATAGAGCATTCACAAAGCGTACATACGCCATAGAGCATTCATAAAACGTACCTAAGCCATAGAGTATTCATAAAACGTACCCAAGCCATAGAGCATTCATAAAACGTACCTGCCAGAGAGCATTCATAAAACGTACCTAAGCCATAGAGCTTTCATAAAACGTACCCAAGCCATAGAGCATTCATAAAACGTACCCAAGCCATAGAGTATTCATAAAACGTACCCAAACCATAGAGCATTCATAAAACGTACCTAAGCCATAGAGCATTCATAAAACGTACCTATGCCATATAGCATTCATAAAACGTACCTAAGCCATAGAGCATTCAGAAAACGTACCCAAGCCATAGAGCATTCATAAAACGTATCTTAGCCATACAGCATTCATAAAACGTACCAGAGCCGTAGAGCATTCATAAAACGTACCCAAGCCATGGAGCATTCATAAAACGTACCTAAGCTATAGAGCATTCATAAAACGTACCCAAGCCATAGAGCATTTCATAAAACGAACCTAAGCTATAGAGCATTCTTAAAACGTACCCAAGCCATAGAGCATTCATAAAACGTACCTAAGCTATAGAGCGTTCATAAAACGTACCCAAGCCATAGAGCATTTCATAAAACGTACCTAAGCTATAGAGCATTCATAAAACGTACCCAAGCCATAGAGTATTCATAAAACGTACCTAAGCTATAGAGCATTCTCAAAACGTACCCAGGCCATAGAGCATTTTATAAAACGTACCTAAGCTATAGAGCATTCATAAAACGTACCCAAGCCGTAGAGCATTCATAAAACGTACCCAAGCCATAGAGCATTCATAAAACGTACCTAAGCTATAGAGCATTCATAAAACGTACCCTAGCCATAGAGCATTCATAAAACGTGCCTAAGCCATAGAGCATTCATAAAACGAACCTAAGCCATAGAGCATTCAAAAAACGTACCTAAGCCATAGTGCATTCAGTCTGATCGATCTTCGTTGTTTGCACAAAGACATTTTGCATCATTGCCTATCCCAAATACACCCAGTGAAGATTCTTGTCAGACTGCGCGAATGCACAGGCTGATCTGAATCATCGCTGGGCGCTATGTCTGAAGGTACGTTTTCTGACTTCGCGGCTAATATTTACTCTAGCAATTACTCCAAAACGTCAGAATTAATGTTAAATTCAGTGGAAGAAAAAGAAACACATTTGCATGGACTACTTCAGTATTTATCACTGGAGTCTGGGGCCAGTCTAATTACTTAGATGATTTGTTACTTTTTTTTTGTTCATTCTCAACTTAGCTGAGCAATAATGTGTCCTGCTAATAAATCCCAAATAACTAACAGTTGCAAATTCTTTCTTGCTAAACATAGCTGAGCGTGAAAATTCCTCTGCTAATAAATATGAAAAAGCCAACTACTGTTGGCATTTTCATATCTATAAGCAGAGAAAGTTTCATGCTCAGCTGTGTTGAGTATAATTTTTTTTTTTTTTTTTTTTTTTTTTTTTTACAATCTCGGCGCCAAGTCTCGTTTGAGAGGGCGTGATATGGATCTGGATAAATTGAGACTTTCATCTGATCGGGTCAGACTGTAAGCCGCTTATCTGACATTATTGCATAAAAAGCAGTGTCGTACGTTTTTAACAACCGTGCATTAACCGGCGAAAAGCCGTGTATTAACAAGACAATTCACGCGCTGTTAATGCTCGGCTACGCAACTTTCATCATGATCGTACCGGGCCACAGATTTGCTGCCGTTACGGGATGTGTACTGCCTGACCCAAGTCCATAGTCCGTGGAAATTGTATCCGTTAGACATCGGTGAAAAGGCGAAACAAAATAGTGCAAGAAAACTAACGTGAAATGTAGCAAATGTTTTCAGTTTTTATGCAGTAATAGCGATCGAACATGGTTTTTCAATGCATTAACATTCGCCAGGTCCCTTGGGAGGTATTGAAAACCGCGGCCTCCGGCCTCCGTTTTCAACACGTCCCACGGGACCTGGCGAAGGTTAATGCATGAAAAGCCATGTTTGATCCCTATAGTGGCATCATTGAAGTGTATATAAAAAATTGTTATTAAGTCAGTAAAAACACTGAGACTTAGTTTACATTGATCTTGAATTACCTTACTGTGAGACCAGGTCGGGGTGTAAGCTTCTTCTGCACATGTTTAGGCCAATGCCTAATATGCTGGAGGAAAAAAAATCATCAGGCATCAAGGTGATAGTTCTTATTTGTTCCAATAAACAATCTTTGTCATATCATACAAATTATCTCCAAAATAGCAAAGCATGAAATAGCAAAGCTCATTTAGACAATTTGCATAAAATGTCAAAGCCTATTTTTAGGAAAAGAAGAAGAAGAAATATCATAACTTTGCTGTTTGCTGAATGAATCCAGAGAGTGGTGAAGGTTAAGAAGATAGGACGCGATTGGTAGTTTTTCCTACAGTTTGTACCAGGAAGACAACTTTTGTGATTTTCTTTAATTGCATGACGGCGGTTCGGGCCTCAGACTCAATGACGGTCTCTTCGTAAAACTTTAACCAGTGGGTTGGGGCTTGACGATATGTCTTTGGCTTGGCCCGCCGTGGTTCAACTATTGCTTTTCATTTACTCTGGCATACAGTAGAATTAGCCATGAACACTCGTCTTTGTTTATTAGCTCACCTGAGCACGAAGTGCTCATGGTGAGCTATTGTGGTCAGTCAATGTCCGTCGTGCGTCCTGCGGCGTCAACAATTGCTTTAAAAGCCTACTCCTCCTTCACCCCCGGGCCAATTGACTCGATACTCGGTAGGAAGCATCTGGGTGACTTGTAGATTAAAAATAGCTAAAACCGTGCCGATCGGAATTCCAAGATGGCCGCCCTGGCCGCCATCTTGAAAATCTATTTTCGCTTCTTCTCCTGAACCGAAAGGCCAATTGACTCCAAACTTGCTAGGAAGCATTGGGGTGACTTGTAGATTAAAATTAGCTAAAATCGTGCCGATCGGAAATCCAAGATGGCCGCCATGGCCGCCATCTTGAAAATCTATTTTTCGCTTCTTCTCCTGAACCGAAAGGCCAACTGACTCCAAACTTGCTAGGAAGCATCGGGGTGACTTGTAGATCAAAAATAGCTAAAATCGTGCCGATCGGAAATCCAAGATGGCCGCCATGGCAGCCATCTTGAAAATATATTTTTGCTTCTTCTCCTAAACCCAAAAGTCAATTGACTCCAAACATAGTAGGAAGCATTGGGATGACATAGATCAAAAATAGCTAAAATCATTCCAATCGGAAATCCAAGATAGCCGCCATGACAGCCATCTTGAAAATCTATGTTTTGCTTCTTCTCCTGAATCTAAAGGCAGATTGACTCAAAACTTGCTAGGAAGCACCGGGGTGACTTGTTTAAGTAATCATCATGAATCTTTCTCAAAATGTTTGTCTTGATGATTTCTAGGTCAAGTTCGAAACTAGGTCACGTAGGGTCTAAAACTAGGTCACCGGGCCAAATCAGCGGAAAACCTTGTTATCACTCTAGCGGTCACATTTTTCAAGCAATCATCTTGAATCTTGCTCAAAATGTTTGTCTTGATGATTTTTAGGTCGTTCGAAACTGGGTCACTTGGGGTAAAAAACTAGGTCACCTGGACAATTCAGCTAAAACCTTGTTAACATTCTAGCGGTCAGATTTTTGAAGCAGCCATCATGAATCTTGCTTAAAATGTTTTGTCTTGATGAGTTCTAGGTCAAGTTTGAAACTGGGTCACTTGGGGTCAAAAACTAGGTTACCGGGCCAAATCAGCAGAAAACTTTGTTAACACTCTAGCGGTCACATTTTTTGAGTAATCATCATGAATCTTGCTCAAAATGTTTGTCGTAATTATTTCCAGGCCAAGTTTGAAACTGGATCACCTGGGGTCAAAAAACTAGGTCACCAGGCCAAATCAGCGGAAAACCTTGTTAACATTCTAGTGGTCACATTTTTCAAGCAATCATCATGAATCTTGCTCAACATGTTTGTCTTGATGATTTCTAGGTCAAGTTTGAAACTGGGTCACTTGGAGTCAAAAACTAGGTCACCGGGCCAAATCAGCAGAAAACCATGTTAACACTCTAGCGGTCACATTTTTTGAAGAAATCATCATGAAACTTGCTCAAAGTGTTTGCCTTGATGAGTTCTAGGTCAAGTTCGAAACTGGGTCACTTGGGGTCAAAAACTAGGTCACCAGGCCAAATCAGCAGAAAATTTTGTTAATATTCTAGTGGTCACATTTTTGAAGCAATCATCATGAATCTTGCTCAAAATGTTTGTCTTGATTATTTCTAGGTCAAGTTCGAAACTGGGTCACATGGGGTCAAAAACTAGAGCCAAATCAGCAGAAAACTGTTAACACTCCAGAGGTCACATTTTAAAAAATCGTCATAAATATTGCTCACAATGTTCGTCTTGATGATTTCTAGGTCTAGTTTAAAACTGGGTCACTTGATATCAGAAACTAGGTCACCTGGCCAAATCAAAGGAAAACCTTGTTGATGCTCTAGAGGTCACATTTTTGAAGTGATCTTCATGAATCTTGTTCAAAATGTTTGTCTTCATGATTTCAAGGTGATGTATATATTTCTATCCAGTGACATTCTTAAGTTTTTCCGTTTACGTCAGTTTCTCAGTAATTATTGGTCCTACAGAGTGATATTTGGTACTTGTGAAGTGTTTGTGTTTAGGTCAGTTTCTCAGTAACTATTGCTCCTACAGCCAGTGATACTTAGTACATGCATACATCTTAGCATGGCCTCTTGAGTGCAGTCTTCCATATTTGACCTTGACCTTTATTTCACAGTCCATTAGACATGCTACATTGTCTTACTTGTTAATATAATCATTTTGATCAGAATGTTTGCCTTGTTCAGTTCAAGATCAGGTTCTCAAAGTGCTATGATGCTCAGGTGTGCGTTACAGGGTCATCATGACTCTTGTTTTAGTGATTGATTTTTATGTTTTCGCTTTGATACATTGACTGTGTTGGGAGCCTTTATGCGAACCGACTTTTTATGTATGTCTGTATAAAGAGTTGCCTCGGGACCCAGGGTGAAGTTGGTTAGCTGTAAAAGTGCTTTAAACCCCACGGTGGTTTACTTTACTGACCGTTCTAAGGCGTTGGTCCCGGTGTTAGTCTTACTCTTTGTTGCTTTGTGGTTTATTCTACGAGGCGATTTGTTTCATGTCTTACCTTTTGTCATTTTGTTCTTGTGTTTTTCAGTCCTTTTAGCATTACGATTACCTTGCTTGCGGAAGAGAGAGCTAATCTTAGTGCTTTTCGTACGTTTGTTCGATTTGTGTTTGTTTGGATTTGTCGGTTTCCTCTTCCTCTTGATGTCTGCGAAGGGCTGCGGCTTGTGATTGTGGCACTCCCTGGACTTTTCTCTTACCTTTTTTTCCTGGTTACTTAACCGCACACCTTGTCCCAGCTGTAAATAGGGTCTACTCTCCCAGTGGGTGCAATTGCTTGCCTTTTAGAACCGACCTTTCAAAGCAAACCCTATATTTTAAGTGTTGAGCCCCTTTTTGACACGAGGCAAAAACAGTTTTGAAATTTACCTCACCTAAATGTGTATCCATTCCACATAACCCATTGTAGACTGAATGAACTCCACCACACTTTATTATATATATATACTGAGTCGGTCCAGAATTCTTAATTTCGGTCCAGACCGGCTATTTTTCCGGTTTTCCCCGAGCCCTGATACTGATGAACCTAAAATATGGAAGATTATAATTTCGATTTTAGGTTTTTTAGGTATGTCAGGCTTATTTTAGGTATGTCTGGCTATGTGAATTAGATATTCCTAGGGAACAATATTTGAATTATTTGCAGACAGTAGAGACCCTGATCAGACGCCGCATTCTGTGGCATCTGATCTGGATCTGCACTGTTTGCCAATTACCCTTTTAGAAGTCTCCAGGCCTCAATAGATTCGAGTCACTAAGATCAGGCTTCAGTTTGAAATCTTTCCATAACCTAGGAAAACGCTTAGCAGTATAAAAATCAAGGCTTTGTTTTAATTTTAGCAGTTATGCTTTCTGTTTTTCAAGTTATGATGCTATCATCATGGTCTCCTTCTTCAGCAGTTGCCCACTTTGCTTTGTTTTCTGGCTGTGATGCTATGATTGTGGTCACCTTCTTCAGCAGCTGCCCACTTTGCTTTCTGTTTTCTGTTGTGATGCTTAGTTTGTATTGAGGTTTTACGGCCCTGTCAACCCAATGGGGTCATGTCGAGCGCGGTCAGTTTACCTAACCACACGTATACTAGGCAGGCTTAGTCCTCTAAGCGGTTAACCGGTATTGTGCACATTCTTTCGCCAGAAACTGACAACTGCCCTTCTTGAATCAGCGGAAGGGAGAGAATGACCGTAGAAAATCTTTCATGATCAATCTCCACGAAAGAATGTTGCCGACCTCGGCGGGGGTTGAACCCGCGACTATCATTGTGGTCACCTTCTTCAGCAGTTGCCCACTTTGCTTTCTGTGTTTTGTTGTGATGCTGTCATTGTGGTCACCTTTTTCAGCAGCTGCCCACTTTGCTTTCTGTTGTGATGCTATCATTGTGGTCACTTTCTTCAGCAAGTGCCCACTTTGCTTTCTGTGTTTTATTGTGATGCTATCATTGTGGTCACCTTCTTCAGCAGCTGCCCACTTTGCTTTCTGTTTTCTGTTGTGATGCTATCATTGTGGTCACTTTCTTCAGCAGTTGCCCACTTTGCTTTCTGTGTTTTGTTGTGATGCTGTCATTGTGGTCACCTTCTTCAGCAGCTGCCCACTTTGCTTTCTGTTTTCTGTTGTGATGCTATCATTGTGGTCACTTTCTTCAGCAAGTGTCCACTTTGCTTTCTGTGTTTTGTTGTGATGCTGTCATTGTGGTCACCTTCTTCAGCAGCTGCCCACTTTGCTTTCTGTTTTCTGTTGTGATGCTATCATTGTGGTCACTTTCTTCAGCAGTTGCCCACTTTGCTTTCTGTGTTTTGTTGTGATGCTGTCATTGTGGTCACCTTCTTCAGCAGCTGCCCACTTTGCTTTCTGTTTTCTGTTGTGATGCTATCATTGTGGTCACTTTCTTCAGCAGTTGCCCACTTTGCTTTCTGTGTTTTGTTGTGATGCTGTCATTGTGGTCACCATCTTCAGCAGCTGCCCACTTTGCTTTCTGTTTTCTGTTGTGATGCTATCATTGTGGTCACTTTCTTCAGCAGTTGCCCACTTTGCTTTCTGTGTTTTGTTGTGATGCTGTCATTGTGGTCACCTTCTTCAGCAGCTGCCCACTTTGCTTTCTGTTTTCTTGTTGTGATGCTATCATTGTGGTCTCCTTCTTCAGCAGCTTACCACTCTGCTTTTAATGTTGTTGTGATGCTATCATTGTGGTCACCTTCTTCTGCATCTGCTCATTTTGTTTTCTTGTGATGCTTTCATTAAGGCCACCTTCTTCAGCAGCTGCCCTCATTTTGTTTTCGGTTTTCTTGTGACGCTATCATTTTGGTCATCTTCAGCAGCTGCTCACTTTGCTTTCTGCTTTCTTGTTGTGATGCTAACATTATACCCCTTTTGCATTTTTTTCTTGTTGTGATGCTATCATTGTGGTCACCTTCTTCAGCAGTTGCACACTTTGATTTCTGTTTTTCTTTTTGTGATGCTATCAGTATGCCCACCCTCCTCAGCAGCTGCCCACTTTGCTTTCTGTTTTCTGGTTGTTATAATACTTTTGTTTTCACCTTCGTCAGCAGCTGCCAACTTTGCTATCTGTTTTCTTGTTGTGATGCTATCATTTTGGTCACCTTTTTCAGCAGCTGCCAACTTTGCTGTTTTCTTGTTCTGATGCTATCATTTTGGTCACCTTTTTCAGCAGCTGCCAACTTTGCTATCTGTTTTCTTGTCGTGATGCCATCATTTTGGTCACCTTTTTCAGCAGTTGCCTACTTTCCTTTCTGTTTTTCTTGTTGTGATGCTTTAATTGTGGTCACCTTCTTCAGCAGCTGCCGACTATTTTCTGTTTTTCTTGTTGTGATGCTATCATTGTGGTCACCTTCTTCAGCAGCTGTCCACTTTGCTTTTTTTTTATTTTGTTTTGTGATACTATCATCGTGGTCACCTTCTTCAACAGCTGCCCACTTTGCTTTCATTGTGTGTGTGTGTGTGTGTGTGTGTATGTGTGTGTGTGTGTGTTACTATCATTATGGCCACCTTCTTCAGCAGGTGCCGACTTTGTTTTCTGTTTTTCTTTTTGTGATGCTATCATTGTGGTCACCTTCTTCAGCAGCTGAACACTTTGCTTTCTTTTTTCCTGTTGTGTATCTATAATTGTGGTCACCTTCTTCTGCATTTGCCGACTTTATTTTCTGTTTTTTCTTGTTGTGATGCTATCATTGTGTTCACCTTTTCAGCAGTTGCCTACTTTGCATTGTTTTTTTGTTTGTTTTTTGTTTTTTTGTTTTGTTTTGTGATGCTATCATTGTGGTCACCTTCTTCAGCAGCTGCCCACTTTGCTTTCTGTTTTTTTGTTGCTATGTCATCATTGTGGTAACCTTCTTCAGCAGCTGCCCCCCGTAGCCTAGTGGACAGGAGAGTTGACTCTTAATCCATTAGGTTTCTCATCACTGTAGTTCGAGCCTTGCTCAGGTCACATGTGAGAAAGCCAAGTTCTGCTTAGGGATGTTCAGGTGTTTTTTCCCTGGGTTCTCCGGTTTTCGCCCACCATTGATGAATAATCCGCTCAATAAAAGAGAAATATTCTTTAAGGGCTTTAACACCCCCCCCCCCCCCACCCCCGCCCCCACCCCACCTTCAAAAGAAATCTTTGGCTGCCCACTTTGCTTTCTGATATTTTGTTGGGATACTATTGTGGTCCCCTTCTTCAGCACTGTGCCCACTTTGCTTTCTTTCTTTCTGTTTGTATTGTTTTACTGTTTTGTAGCAGCATCAGAAGGCAATGTTTTGCATGAGTAAAACTGGCTGAAGCCTGAATTTTGTTTCTTTGGGATCACTGGGCACATTGTGGTATATTTGAAAATGGAGTATCGCTCATGTATAAGCTAGAGGGCGTAAGCAGTGCTGCAAACATCATTATCTAATATGTAGTGTGTTCTTTGTTTCAGAAGGCAATCTTTTTGACGTTTATTTTTCTACTGACCATCCCAAGGCAGTTCCTCTGCTTGGCTTCTTTATGTATTGGTTGTTTCATATGTGACATTGTTTTGACATTATTTGTTCCTCATCTCTCCTTCTTTTGGTGCCTGAAGGCTTTGCTTTATGATTGTGCCATTTCTGGGGTATCTTTATTTATATATGTACTATAAGATAAAGTTTATTTGGTGACAACTAAAGCAAATATAATATTATACATGTATTTAAACGTATATAAACAGACAAGCATACTGTTGTTTTTGCTTCCATTTTATCAGTTTTCCTGCTGAAAATAGAATTTAAGGGACTACATGTAAATTTCTTACAATTATATCAAGGGAGACAACTGTTTGCAGCAGAAAATGAAATTATGGGGTCTAGATACACTTGGTAGATTTTCTGCCAGTTTTGACAAGGGAGACAACTTTTATGACTTCCTATTTGTTTTCCTGCAAGCCAAGTCCCTTCTAAATACTGCTCCACTCTAAACAGAAAGAATTTGTGAAATTCTCCCTATTAGAGAAAGAATTCCTTTTCAAAAGTGGGGCAAGAAATGAATTACACTGAATTACCTCCCTTGAAAGTGTATCCATTCCCTTCAAGCAACAGAAGTTTTTTGAAAACATGTCATCTTATCAAAGTATTACTGGCAGTAGACTTTACAGACACTAATTCAGATCAAAATGTCCTTTAATGGAAATATACTGCCAACATATAGGGTTAAGAGGGCTGTGTTCCATGCTGTGTCTTTTCCTAGACACACCCATATTTATATTATCCTAACCTTACAAAAAGTTTATATTACAGTTATTTTGTATAGCAACTGATATCTGAAATAAGTTGAAAATTTAATCTGCTGGTTAAACTTTACCACTTTTTGGACAAATTCAGCAGACGGCAAATTGATGACATTTTTCTTATTTTTCCTAGACAACATGTTTTGACACTTCATGCAAATTGCAGAAACAATCTGCATGAAATGTCAAAACATGTTTTTTGGGAAAAATAAGAAAATTGTTTCAATATGCCATCTGCTGAAAATTTTACCTTGTGTGCTAGGTGTTAAGTGCAATGATACTTTGTAACAGAGATATAGGTCTGTTAGAACGTCTAAGATCTGTTAGAACATCTAAGATATCACAATGGCTATTTGGATGGTGCAACAATTTGGTAATAAGGGAAATAAAAACACTTTTTTTTGGGGGGGGGGGGGGGGGGGGCAAAAAGAAGATTACTTCTGTGACTTCCAGTTTTCTTCCTACAAGCCCCTTCTAAAACAAGGTCTACTCTAGAAGGAAAGAATTTGCAAACTCTTTCCTTCTAGAGTGGACCGTTTTGTTTTTTTTTGTTTTTTTTTTAGAAGAGAGTTGTAAGTTAATTTCTTATAGTTGACTCCCCTGAAAGTGTATCAATTACAGATATAAGTCATTTAATATCAGAAAAATATCATTTCTTTATGAATATATGCATATTTATAAATTTAAATTGAAACACCTTATATGCACATATGTATCACTAAAAAAAAAAAACAACAACAAAAAAAAAAAAAAAAAAAAAAAATGCCAATCACAACTGCAGCAGACAACATTTTTGAATATTTTTGTTTTATTATTATTATTTTTGAAAAAAATCATGACACATCATGTGAATCGTCTGTTTGGCAGGCAATTCAGATGAAATGTTGACGTAAATTTCACTGAAACATAAAAACAACAACAACAAAAAAAAAAACAAAAAAAAAAACAAGAGGGCCATGATGGCCCTGTAACGCTCACCTGAGCAACATAGCACTTTGAGAGTCTGATCTAGAACTGATCAAGGCAAACATTCTGATCAAAGCTCAAAATGATTATATTAACAAGTAAGACAATGTAGCATGTCTAATGGACTGTGAAATAAAGGTCAAGGTCAAATATGGATGACTGCACTCAAGCGGCCATGCTAAGATGTATGCATGTACTAAGTATCACTGGCTGTAGCAGCAATAGTTACTGAGAAACTGACCTAAATACAAACACTTCACAAGAACCAAATATCACTCTGCAGGACCAATAATTACTGAGAAACTGATCTAAATGGAAAAAAGAGAGTCACTGGACAGAAAACTATACATCACCTTGAAATCATCAAGACAAACATTTTGAGCAAAATTCATGATGATCACTTCAAAAATGTGACCTCTAGAGCATCAACAAGGTTTTCCTTTGATTTGGACAGGTGAATTAGTTTTTTTTTTATATCAAGTGACCCAGTTTTAAACTAGACCTAGAAATCATCAAGACAAACATTTTGAGCAATATTAATGATGATTATTTCAAAGATGTGACCTCTGGAGTGTTAACAGTTTTCTGCTGATTGGCCAGGTCACCTAGTTTTTGACCTCATGTGACCCTGTTTCAAACTTGACCTAGAAGTCATCAAGACAAACATTTTGAGTAAGATTCATGATGATTGCTTCAAAAATGTGACAGCTAGAGTGTTAACAAGGTTTTCTGCTGATCTGGCCAGGTGACCTAGTTTTTAACCCCATAGACCCAGTTTCGAACTTGACCTAAAAATCAAGACAAACATGTTGAGCAAGATTCATGATGATTGAAAAATGTGACCGCTAGAGTGTTAACAAGGTTTTCTGCTGATCTGGCCTGGTGACCTAGTTTTTGACCCCAGGTGACCCAGTTTCGAACCTGACCTAGAAATCATTAAGACAAACATTTTGAGCAAGATTCATGATGAGTGCTTAAAAAATGTGACCGCTAGAGTGTTAACAAAGTTTTGGGCCGATTTGGCCCGGTGACCTAGTTTTTGACTTCAATTGACCCAGTTTAGAACCTGACCTAGAACTCATCAAGACAAACATTTTGAGCAAGATTGATGAATATTGCTTCAAAAATGTGACCACTACAGTGTTAACAATGGTTTCTGCTGGTTTGGCCTGGTGACCTAGTTTTTGACACCACGTGACCCAGTTTCATACCTGACCTAGAAATCATCAAGACAAATATTTTGAGCAAGATTCATGATGATTGCTTGAAAAATGTGACCGCTAGAGTGTTAACAAGGTTTTCTGCTGATTTGGCCTGGTGACCTAGTTTTTGACTCCAAGTGACCCAGTTTCGAACTTGATTTAGAAATCATCAAGACAAACATTTTGAGCAAGATTCATGATGACTGCTTGAAAAATGTGACCGCTAGAGTGTAAACAAGGTTTTCTGGTGATTTGGCCTGGTGACCTAGTTTTTGATTCCAAGTGACCCAGTTTCAAACCTGACCTAGAAATCATCAAGACAAACATTTTGAGCAAGTTTCATGATGATTGCTTAAAAAATGTGACCGCAAGAGTGTTAACAAGGTTTTCTGCTGACTTGGCCCGGTGACCTAGTTTTTAACCCCAAGTGACCCAGTTTCGAACTTGACCTAGAAATCATCAAGACAAACATTTTGAGCAAGATTCATGATGATTGCTTGAAAAATGTGACCGCTAGAGTGTTAATAAGGTTTTCTGCTGATTTAGCCTAGAGACCTAGTTTTTGACTCCAAGTGATCCAGTTTCGAACTTGACCTAGAAATCATCAAGACAAACATTTTGAGCAAGTTTCATGATGATTGCTTAAAAAATGTGACTGCTAGAGTGTTAACAAGGTTTTCTGCTGATTTGGCCCGGTGACCTAGTTTTTTATCCCAAGTGACCCAGTTTCGAACTTGACCTATAAATCATCAAGACAAACATATTGAGCAAGATTCATGATGATTGCTTCAATAATGTGACCGCTAGAGTGTTAACAAGGTTTTCTGCGATCTGGCCCGGTGACCTAGTTTTTGACCTCAAGTGACCCAGTTTCGAACTTGTCCTAGATTTAATAGAGGCAAACATTTTGAGCAAGTTTCATCAAGATTGGGTCAAAACTATGACCTCAAGAGTGTTGACAAGTTTTTCCTTTGATTTGACCTGGTGACCTAGTTTTTGACCCCAAGTAACCCAGTATCGAACTTGACCTAGATTTTATAGAGGTGAACATTCTGACCAAGTTTCATCAAGATTGGGTCAAAACTGTGACCTCTAAGAGTGTTAACAAACTAATTGTTGACAACGGATGACGAACGGCGGACGACGACGGGCGACGGACATAGCGTGATGACAATAGCTCACCCTGAGCTTTTGCTCAGGTGAGCTAAAAAAAAAATAGAATGATATCTGCTGCAAGTTTTGCTTGGCACTTTAAGGGTTATCTAGCCAGTGGCCATTACTGCCATATTTTTAAATGGATTATGTTTCTCCTGCTCTTTTATGTGTGTGAAAAGTACATAATGTCCCATCATGCCTAATTTCACACTGTCAATTCTTAAACTGCCAAGAAAATCTGCATCTGAAAATGTCTGTTTATGTCATCTGCTGAATATTCTTGCAAACTTTTCGAACCTATTTTTGCATACAGGCAAACAGTGTGGACCCAGATCAGACTGCTCCTAAAGGAGCAGTCTGATCTGGGTCCACACTATTTGCAGAAATGACTTTTAAAATCACAAGCAGAAGACAAAGCAGACGACAATAGTTGTGACTGGCAGTTTAAGGGTTAATCACAAACAATCCTCTCTTCCCAAATAAGGTGATAGTCTGATATTTTATGCTCCTATCATTAAGTTACATGGAGATGATGGAAGGGTGATAATGAAAGCCTCTGTGCAATGGAGTGTCGTACAGTCATGAGCTTAATTTCCCCTCCAGCAAGATTCAAGCCTGAGATGTCATAGATACCAAGTTGGGAGCGTTAACCGCTCAGCACCCCCATATGCTTCCAACACCAAGGTGATCACAGTACAAAAGGATACAAACTTAACACAAAAGTCTGGCGATAATTGAAATTTCTAACTGTGACCTTGACCTTATGTCTGCAGAAGCAGCATGATGATATAAACTGACCTGTGTTGATCCATTAGAAACACTAATAACATATCAATATCTAGAAATGAAGACTTTCACAAAGCATACAAAGAATGCAAATTTTTATGCATGTTTCTATGAACGGTGGGACAGAGTAATTGAAAGACTGAAATAAGGAAAACACCCCTATGGCATACGTCATACACTTGTGGGGGTTGTGGTGGGGGGTGGGTGTAAAATGAACATATATCTTAGTCAACCTGACTGAAGAATTGGTAACTTTTGTAGTGGCAATATAAATTTTACAATACTAAACAACGAAATATACACCATAACCTCTTTATAACTTTATAACACTATTGTTGGGGTCCAACGCATAAACTGTGTTAGTTAAAAAACTATGTTATATCCAAACAAAAATGTAAAGATTATTTAGAAAAATGACCATTTCTATATAATCTATACATTTATGGGATCCATCTTTGAACCGTGTTGTATCCAAAACCGTGTTATAAAGAGGTTAATGTGTACATAAAATTCAGAAAATGTGTATACATAATATAATACAATATCTGTAAATGCTTTTACAATACAAGGAATTCAGTCATAAAAACCCGTGAATACAGTAATGTATAAAAACAGTAATGTATAAATACAGTAATGTATAAATGAGCCCAGAAAATGTACCTTCAAACATGTATTACGAAAACACGCCTATATAATTTTGACACCCTTAAAACCCACTTTTATACAGTAAATATGGGGTTTACAGGGGTATACATTAATTTTCTTATTTCTGCTCAAACACATAGATTGTGAGTACTAATTAAAACTGCCTCGCCAAGGCAGTTCTAATGAGTACCAAAAATCTATGTTTTGAGCAGAAATATGTAAACTACCAGAATTTTTTCATCTGACAGTTTTCATTTTTTCGTGATAAAATTCTCAATATATTTGAATAGATGTGTTTTCATAATGTGTGTGCCCAGCAAAGATTCAGATCAGCCAACATATTTGCACAGTCTGATCAGAATCTCCACTCTGCACATTCTGGACAGCCGAAGATGCAACGTTTCTTCATGCAGAAAATGAAAGCTCTGATCAGACTGCACGGATGCACACAGGTCAGTAGGTACATTTTCACGTGGTATCAGTCAAATGAATATCAACAAAATATAAATGTAAATGTTTAGTTGAATAAAAAAAATCAACAAGCTGTACCAGAATACTACAGAAATTATCTAATGTACCGCCAGCGGTTAACAAAATAAACTAGTAGTCAATGAACAAACTGGCTTTGTGATTCCCACTTTCTTTGGGGTTTGAATATATTTTGTGATTTCTGAGATTTGTGAAGCTAATTTAAATCTACAGTAAAGATTCATTTAAAACTCCTCTGACATTTTGTCCAGCACCTAGTATTTCTTAACACTTGAGCCAAGAAACATAAAATTTCCTGAATGTAGAATCCTACACTTTACAAAAAATGTCCACCTGAAAAGTCTGTCAGTTTACATGACTAATACTGAGTGCAATACTCAGGGTCAGAGCCAATGAGGGTTCTGGGAATGTGAGGGTAGTCTAACCCCACACCCCCACTTTGACTACCGGTAGATATACCTTGCCTAAAAATTTCATTTTTGAACAACATTTTTTCACAAGAAAAAGAGAGTTCATTTTTGAACAACATTTTTTCACAAGAAAAAGAGAGAAGCAGCTTCTGGTCAGGGTCTACACTGTTTGCACTAACTACAGAAATTTCCAAAACACATAATAATAATAATAAAAACTTACCAAACACCCCATTACTGAAAAAATAGTCTGGTCCAAATAGTTGGGGTAAAAGTCCAGTAGACATTAATGTGGGTAAACAGATACTTTCACTTTGATTTACTTAAATAATGGGAGGAGTTTGGGGTAGCCTTCTGATTTACATTTTGTGAAACTTTTCCTACAATGAATAAATATGGTGCTACACAGTACATAATCACGAGGTACACTTTTGCGTATAAAAGAATGACTTTCAGCAAAAACAGCCATTCAAATTATCTCATTCAGGTTTAAGTTTTTAAACTGCAAAGCACATTTGTTGCAGACAATATTCTAAAATTGATTTTGTTATTTTTTAGTAAGGAAAAGTGACTTGATACTTTATTTTTTAGAGAAATTAAGGCTTGACATTTCATTACATGAAATGTCAAGCCTTATTTTCTCTGCAAAAAAAAAAAAAAAAAAAAAATGTTTCAAAGAAATGTCTGCTATATATTAGCACTTTATCCCTTCTGTCATTATAGAACAATAGGGCTTTGCAAACAGTGAAGACCCAGATGAACAGTCTTGTAATGAGCTATCTCATTATGAGCTACACTGCTTGCCTGTCTGCTTTTGATTTTTGCTTGATATCTCCATTTGCAACAATGAATGTGTCCAAAGTCAAAGATGGAAGAGTGTGCCAGAAACTCTGGGGTGAAAGGCTCAAGGGTTAACAATCAGACTATGTGTTGGTTGATAATCTGTCATTGAGCCTACTGGTGGTGGAGGTGAAGATTAGCTGTGTTCTTCGGTGCAACAATACGTGTAATTTTCTCTGGTCTTTGTGCCAAAGCCTGAACATACTGGTTTAAATCTACACCTAGTCCATGGAGATTCTTGTAGAAATCAAGCTGCTGGTTGTCACATGCCTTCTTACTCTGCAATTATAATCAAAACACTATTGTCCTTTCTACATCTCTCAGAAAGATGTTTTTTGCTTGGCGTTTTATTTTGAATGAAAATATTTTGTTCTGATTGACCATATCTAATCAGAAACCATTTGTCTTTTCTGTTTCAGTGTTTTGTTCTCAAATATTTACAGTAAAATTAAATTTATGGCCAAAAATTGGTCTGACCTATGCAATTTCTATAGTAAAGTGATTTTTTGGAGTTTTTGTATTAGAAAATATTTTACATTTTTCTTTGCTGACTTTAAATTATTGATGTTTCATAAAAATATTGTGAAAATTTCAGAAAAATTGAACAAGCGGAACTTGTTGAAAATCTGCCTCCAAGTTACCTACCCTCCAGATTTCTGCAAAATTTGCATTCATTTTTACTATAGGAAAAAGTGAAAATATTTGATTTTTTAAAATCAAATGACTAGAATAAAACGTTTTGTGCATAGGTAGTTACGACAAATGGTTTTGCAGTAAACCATGACAAAAGTTTGCAAATTTACTTCTTCTGTGTAAAGCACCAAGCAAAAAAAGACTTTCTGAAAGATGTCGAAAGCACAGTAGAAAGCTCTGCATGTAAGATACCCATGAGGCCCCCATAACATGCCTCTGCTATTACAGATAAAGCATATTTTTGGTCAGTTATCAGAAAATGACGTAATTCAACTAACTGTAACTTGGTAAATGACAGCATGTTCTAGCTCCAGGTAAGCAGGATATCCAGATAATACACTACAACCTCTTTATAACACGATTCATTATAACACGGTTTTGGATATAACATGGTTCAAAGATGGCTCCCAAAAATGTATAGGTTATATTGAAAAATGACCATAAATGGTCATTTTTCAATATAATCTATACATTTTTGTTTGGATATAACATGGTTGTTTAACTAACATGGTTTGTGCTATGGACCCCAACTATAGTGTTATAAAGAGGTTGTGGTGTATTTTTCTTATTTCTCCACAAATAAAGATGTTGTGGGTATTCATTAGAAACCCCGCCTCAAAAAGGCACTTCTAATGCGCATCAGAATATGTTTTAGTCGAGTAATAAGAAAAATGCGAGTACTTTTGGGTTGAAAAAAAAAAGCCTTATCTAGAGCTATGATAGACCAGCTGAATGACAGCTTCATTTGTTTATTCTGTTTTCAATGAAGTGCTGTTTAGTGATTTCATGTCATCCAAGCTTTTTCGGGTATCTTCAGAGGGTTGTGGTTTGCAATAATGGACTTTACTGGGTATCCCATTACACCACAACCTCTTTAAAACATGATTGCTGGGATCCAAAGTGAAAACCATATTAGCTAAACAACCATGTTGTATCAAAACAAAAATGTATAGATTATATAGAAAATTGACCATTTATGATATAGAAAATTGACCATTTATGGTCATTTTTCTATATAATCTATACAATTTTGTTCAGATACAACACTTTTAGGAACCACCTTAAAATTGGCTTATATCTGAACTGCCTTATAATAATCTGTCTTATAAAGCGGTTCCAATATATTTAGTATTTGTCTGTCAATAGTGAAATAATAACTTACCAAACCTATAATTGTAAAATTTCTCTAATTTACACTGACCTTAAAGTCATTGAGAGAGCTGTAATGAATAAACCATTTAAAACCAGTATCCAACATCAGGACTTTAAAACATCACAAAGGTCTTGGGAAAATGTTAAGCAAAATTGTATAATATAAAATTTCTAGGTCTATGACTTTGACTCTGACCTCTATGGACCTTGACCTCAAGGTCATTCAATGGAGAAGGGATTGTATCATGCAAAGCCTATCCTAGTACCAGCTTTATCATTTCTTTGGTTAATGAGCTATGGGTCTCTAAAAACTTTACCAAAAACTTTAATACAAAGTTTCTAAGTACTTGATTTCGACGTCAAGGTTATGGAGTAGAGCTGGGACAAACTGTGTAAAACTTAAGACCAATTAGCGGATAACTGTATTGAAAATTTACATTTGGGGAGGTATATTGTCGGTTTTACGGTCGGAAATTTCGTTTTATGGTGACGTGTCAGCCGAGCTATAGTACATCACCAAATATACTGTCAGAAATTTATGACGTTGACCAATCAGATGTTGTGTTCTATTTGTAAGTGCATTAGAATGTCTAACAATTGTTCAAGTAGCAACTAAATCAATTCAGTGGTTGAGCTATGAGTTGGAAACATTAACCAAAACCTTAAACATAAACATAGATCTGAGGCCTTCACCTCAAGGTCACCGAGCCTTGACCACAAGATCACTGAGTGAGACAGGGATAGTACCAAGTAAAACTTTAGATCGTACCTAACATCTATGTATTCTCTAGATCAATTCAGCAGTTAAAATGAAGTTTTTTAAAAGTAAAACATATTTTAACGAGTAATACTTAACCTATAGATAATGTGCTATTCTATTCTGTTTTCACACCTTCCACAGAAAAAAACGACCTTTCAGTCGTTAATTAAAGTCTTAAACCAGAAGGTCCCTTAGGCAGTTACCTGTGTGACGTAACTCTTCCCGCTCAATTGACCACGTGTCAGTTTCTTTTATGTGTAAAACAATAGACACAATTAGGAGAGATAAGCGAGGGTGGGCGGAGGGAGATAATTGATTATCTATAGGTTAAGTATTACTCGTTAAAATATGTTTTACTTTTAAAAAACTTCATTTTAACTTCATAATACATTAACCTATAGATAATGTGCTAGAATTTGCAGAATAGGAGGGAGGTGCTCTCCTAATTCTAACACCAATAATATCTCACCACTTCTGGTTAAGACTCAGGAAACTCAAAGGAATCAGATACATTCTAATTCTATATTTAATAGAAAGAATGGTCTAGATTCACAAAATAGCTTTAAGGTGTTATGATCTAACAACCTTATATATATTAGTAGACTCTAGAGGAAGCCAGTTCTTAAGTCTCAGAGACCTAACATCGGCCCCCCCCCCCCCCCCCCCTCTTTTTTTCTTTTTGGGAAACAACAATTGGCTTCAAAAAGAAAAGGGAGTCATTGAGACATAACATAAATATTCCATCGCAAAGTAAGCTAGGAATATAGAAATATTTTGAAAAACAAAAAGCCAAGACCATACACTGTAAGTAGTCTATGTAGGATCTTGAATAAATAAGGAAAAGTCTACTCGGTGGAGTTTCCTATAGATAACTGACATATGTAGATATTTTGGATAAAATTCTAGATATGTGAAGCTATGTAATTGTAATAGTCTAAGCTATTAGAATTATAAACTAATTAAATTCTGTTAATTGGAGCGACAGGACAGTTTCCGATGAACAGACACAGACTTAAAATAACCATGTGTAATTATTTCCCTTGATCAAATTAAAGAAGGGGAGATAATAAAAGTAGATGGAGTTAACTTAACTATAACTAAGTTATCCATCAGAAAAAAAAAAAAAAGGTATAGACAAACATAATGGTTAAAACTATTGCTAGACTAATTGTATAACGAATTTTTAGTCAAGCAATAAAATAATACAGAGTTTGCATATAACTGCTGGGAAGAAAAAACAACTTAAACCATTGATAATTAGTTTTGTCATAGACATATAAAAGCGTTTGATGTCCTGACAAAAAAATAAAGAATAAACTGTCAACATCATAACTAAAGAGTTTGACAGACAATAAAAGAGATAAGAATAAGGTTGATCGCAGCAAACTGTATGACGGTCATAGTTTGGCTAAATCTTACCGTATTGATAAGATTAAGCAATAATAAATAAGCTGGATAGAATCTTTCTATACCAGAAGATTGCCATGAAAAGTACTCCTGAGTAAATAATCATGGAAATCAAGAAATGTTAAAAATCCACTTTGATACGAATCAAAATGTTCATAAAAAGAGAAGGACTCAGAGAAAAAGTAATAGTGTGATAATCTCTGAAGAAAGATTATACAATAATACTGATTATTAATCTCAAAAAACACTTAATTTAAAAGTTAAGAGATAGTATTACTATTCTATACGCATATTTAAGAATAGTAAGAAATATATTAATACTAAATAAAAATTATACTACTGAACAAAATTCCCGCTATAAATCATAGGTTAAGCGTAACTATTATTTAAGCAAGGAATTATTAAACATATAACTCTCTATAAAATTACTGCCCAGAAATTTTATAGATAAACATTCAATCAAATTTTTAGAATTGAATATTAATAGAATAAAATCTATGTCTGCATAATTAGTAATTCCTGAAATATCAAATTACGTACTCGCAAATGAGTTCAGGAAGAAAATACATATATATACTCTCGAGATCTATGTGTAAACCATAGAGAGTAATAATATTATTACCGCGATCCCTGACGGAAGGGTAAAAACATGTATATGAAAGAGGAAAGAGATAATAATTAATTTAACGTCATATAGGTTTAAGATAAAATTTGTTTAATCTTTAACCAATATGCAGCAACAGTGACTCGATATTCTGTATTCGTACGTAGAAAAGGAGTACTTAGTCATTAGAATTTTGAATGATTGAAATAGAGATAATGGGATCTAAAAGGATGTATCTCCATGAACTGAATCGAAGGATAATATCCATTCTAAAAAACTAGGGCTTGTTTTAGGCTTAGTTTAACAAGCGTAGAATTGAATTATTTTCAAGTATTCATGAAGTCGTTATGCTCTGAATACTGAGAAAAAAGTTAAAATATTGTTTAGGAAATAAAAAAGTGACTGTTCCACAATGTTAGCTAGATTTAAACCTGGAACGTAGCGAGAAGGTCAATCTAATTTAAAAGTAAGATGAGAAAGATAAATAATGAAGATAGATATATAAATATCGGAATAATATATTATCTCCAACAATTATCAAATAATCTGAATGTTTAAAGGCATAAATACTACTCGAAAGTTTATTTACCGAATGTATAATCGGAGAAAACTTTCAGTATGTTCAAAAACGTATCACAAAAGTAAGATCTGACCAGGAACGTAGGTGCAGCACTTACTAAGTTGTGAAGTTAATATAAAAATATTTTATATTATAAATTGAAGCAGTGCATTTCAAAAACATCGACATCTTGAAATGACTTATTGTGTGGAAAAATAAATAAATATCCAGTTTCGGAAAGATATTTATCTATATATATAGACCATTTTTGATGCGGACTGGAAATCAAGATATTAATCTTTGCATTATTCGCAAACTGAACTTGAACTCTTAGCGAGAATTACTATGATCCCTTTAACGAATGTAAACATAAAGGAGGGGTAAAGAGATAATTAAGAGTGTCTTAATTCTTTACCGGCTCGTAATTAAGGATGTTTTCCCTTTTGTCTAAGCCTAGACTATAGATTGATTAATATAATTATAATAATATCTGCTATTATGAGGTAAACTCTCGTTAATTAACCTCTAAGCATATATCAAAAATATATATCAACATAATCTAGAGCTTCGGTAAGTTTAGAGGAAGGAAATGATTGACTTTGGCAGTTTCTGAATAGTTACAAAGTCAATAAAACAAAATATCAAAAGGAAAGTATTGTATATAAAATCTAATTTAGGCAATAATAATCTGTCACGTACTGAATAATTAATGCCTTTACTAAATATGTATCCATTGTCAATACCAAAGTGCAAGAAAATTTTGATTGACATGGACTCTAGTTATAAATAAAATATTAGAGGTATAGAGCTAGTCGAAGCAAAACTATTCCTCAATAAGATAAAGTAGACCTATAATATACGAGGATTAATTGGGTCTAGAATTATAATCATAATAAAATTATTATTCCAATATGAAGAATCTTCAGCGTAATAGATTCTTACTGAGGCAAAAATATCTGGTATATTGCTATCGTAGTCTTAAATGATCCAGAAGAAAAAATAAAACAGGCAAAGTAAAGAACGTATCGAATTATATCTATGCCTAAATATAAGATTTTTTTCTTATTTATTATTTTATAGCAGAGTTTAGACAGAGCACGACTGACCTAGACTCTTATATAATCAATCAAAAGATAGTATAAAATAGAATAATAGCTTATCGGATCAACTATTTTCCATGTAGAAAAGGCAAAAGGAAAATATGTACCTCAACTAGAATTTTAAATCGTAGTCATCTAGAGAGGTAGTGAATAAATAAATAAACTGTTAATTTATTTATCTGGTTGGTGTAAATTTCCGATACCTTAAGAATGAAAAATTAATAGAAAGTAGAAAAGATCGATTGCTACTTTCTTGTCAATTTACTCCTTAGATTACATGCTGATTACATATCGGAGCATGTAGAAGAAAAACAGGGGAGGAAAGAAGAAAAATTTTTATATTTCGTGTATATTTTTCTTCTTATAAATAACGATAGTTTTATAGTTCACCTTTGCCCTAGAGCCGAATAAGGTGAATATGTAAGAAGTTAATCTCTTTGTAGCGAACAAACGAGATATAATTATAGCTGGAAGAATCTTCTACACTTAGTGAATGAATTGCGAATTTGATCGTAACCGATAATTCTTAATTCATTTTCAATAATAAATATATATATAGAATTTAAGTCAAGTTAAAAGTAACTGGACAGAATTCAACAATATAAATGGCTACTAGGTATTAGAACCCATCGCTGTCATTCAATAACCTATAATCCAAGACTATACATGTCTATAGTGGTTATATATGAATATATGTTGAGCCTGGAACACACTAGTAATCCGACACAAAGTCTACGAAACTACTGCCCGGTGGAATTTCGTTAGAATGACCTGGCACTACTCTACGAAGTGCCTCCCGATGAAATTTTCGTTAGAGCCGGAATTTAAACGCTGTCTAGCGAATTAAAGAGATAAAACATCATTTGAATGACCTGGCACTAGTCTACGAACTGCTGCCCGGTAAGAATTTTGTTATAGTCGGAAGTTTAACTCTTTCTAGCGGATAAAAGAGATAAAACATAAGTTAATTTAAAATATTAATGGAATTACACACCTATAATAAGTCAATGGAATATTAAAAATTCTAGTCTGATTTGGGAAAGACTGTACAGAATTTTTTGTATAAAAAGTTATTATGTATTTCACTTAATAACCTATATCCATTGACTTAAACGTGAATGGAGCTCTATGAACGATAATAGATTGTTCGGGAATTAGTAATCATTATTTTGACACTAGTTACCCGACACAATGACCGGACACTAATATTCGTAACTGTTGCCCGGTAAAGTTACAAGAAATTTGACAAATTGATCGGATAGTAGTATTCGTAACTCTAGTCCGATGAAAAAGGGAGATTATATATGAAAACTGAGCGGGCACAAGTATTCGAAACTTTTTCCCGAAGATAATTAATTATAAGGCAAAAATTGACCAGACACTTTCTGTAAAAGTTTGCCTGGTGAAAAATCAGAAATAATATAATAATATGACCGGGTATAAGTATCAGAAATATTACTGATACTTTGCCCAGTGAAAAAAATTTTTTAATAATTAGACATAATGACCGGAAGTTAGTATACGTGACTATTTTGTCCGGTGAAATATGTCAGAAACTAAGTCTTTCCAGAAAATAATTAAATTATTGACTGGAGACTAGTTGACTGGTGACTGGGTGACTGGTGACTAGTGACTGGGTGACTGGTGACTGGTGACTGGGTGACTGGGTGACTGGTGACTGGTGCCTGGTTGACTGGCACCTGGATGACTGGTGACTGGTGCCTGGTTGACTGGCACCTGATTGACTGGTGACTGGTGAAGCTGATTGACTGGAGCCTGGGTGACTGGTGACTGGTGACTGGATGACTGGTGACTGGTGACTGGTGACTGGTGGACTTAGACTTTATAGGATACTAAGTACCCAAAGATGCCACCTTGATGGGTCTTACCCCGGCAGTATAGCCATATGGGGTGGGGCTCCCATCAGTAAAGAATTGTCTTATAACCCATCAAGGGTTGACAAGTTCTTTACACTCAGCTTCTCCACCATGAGAATCTTTAGCCAACTGAAGATCTCTGCAAACAAAAGTCCAGGAAAAAAAACATATCGTAATTGCTGAATAACCTGGAACGAAAAGAACAAAAATATTCTGCATATATAAACACGACTATCGAACCGATCGCGCACGAGCGTTGTGCCGAAAAGCGAGAGTCGCCAAAACGCATGTGGAAAAAGACCAGTCAAAAATACATGAAATCGAAAATTGAAAATTTTAAATAATAACACAGAAAGTGAAAGGAGTGATAAATAAACAAAAGAAACACAAGGATACATAAATTTATCCGTGAGGAAAGAAATAATCCAAATTTCTATCACAGGTAAATAATCCTTGTTGAATTTCTTTGTCCACAGAAAAGAAACTGACACGTGGTCAATTGAGCGGGAAGAGTTACGTCACACAGGTAACTGCCTAAGGGACCTTCTGGTTTAAGACTTTAATTAACGACTGAAAGGTCGTTTTTTTCTGTGGAAGGTGTGAAAACAGAATAGAATAGCACATTATCTATAGGTTAATGTATTATGAAGTTAAAATATCCAAGCCAGAACAAGGTGAAAGGTCAGTCTAAGACCATCATCAAAGCTAATATGGTACATCTCACACCCTGTAACCTCCTCAGCCCGGTTGTTCAAAGCTAACTATGTCGTTAGTTAACGATTCGTTAAAATTTACATCGAGTGATACGCAAATATGCTGAAATTTTTTGCTGAAAAAATGTGAGTAGCTTTTGCAGTGCAAAAGCTACTCACACTTTTTCAGCAAAAAATATCAGAATATTGTATATTGAATCTGCTAAAACAGTTAACGAAATGACCCTTAACGAGCTTGTTAAGCTAACGATGTTTTGAACAACTGGGCCCTGAACACCACCAGCCTGATGCACATTCGACTGAGCAACTGAGGCCAGTTCATATCCATTGCTACATTTATGATCAGACTATACCTCTAATTCTCCTGCTCTCTCTGTTTCCCACTTTCTCTGCTTTTCATTCTCAGATTTCAACTCCATATCCAGTTTGTGTTGCTTTGACGCCCTGCCAAAAAATACAGAAGCGAGTATGTCAGAAACTTAGGGTATTTCTTTGAACAATTATATGTAATATTAGTTCTCCATACAGGAGATACAAATCTTTAACACTTACCATGCCGGACGAAAATTTCAGCAAACAATATAATGGAATATTTTTCTTATTTTTCCCAGAAAACAGGATTTGACATTTCATGCAAAGCATCTCCACTGCATGAAATGTCAAATCCTGTTTTCTGGGAAAAATAAGAAAAATGTCATCAGTTTGTCATCTGCTGAAATAGCCCAGAGAGTGGTAAAGGATGAAAACTTTAATCTAACACTTCATATGAAAACTTTAAATCTATGACCTTTTCCATCTGTAGGTCATACTGCATGCTTAACCCTAGTCCTGCTGAACCCGAGTATGCCCTCCCTTTGCAAACATTGTAGATCTGGCCCCAAGGTTATAAAAACCTTTTTCATGCTCAACTCAGCTGAGCATGAAATTTTCTCTGCTAATAAATATGACAAGAGGCCCACGGGCCACAACTCGCTCACCTGAGTGAAACCGCCACTGCAGATATGCAGATGGCATGCAACATTTTTCCAATACTCTTATGACAAGGCAATGGCTTAAACAGTTTTTGAAATATCTTGCTTACAAGGTTAAAATGCTGAAATTTTCAAAACATTACAAGTAAAATAAGTCACCCCCAATGCCTCCTACCAACTTTTGAGTCAACTGGCATTTCAGTGCAGTAGAAGAAGCAAAAAATAGATTTTCAAGATGGCTGCCATCTTGGATTTCCGATCGGAATGATTATAGCTATTTTCTGATCTACAAGTCACCCTGATGCTTCCTACTAAGTTTCAAGTCAATTGACTTTTAGGTTTAAGAGAAGAAGCGAAAAATAGATTTTCAAGATGGCTGTCATGGAGGCCATCTTGGATTTCCAATTGGCATGATTTGAGCTATTTTTTATGTACAAGTCATCCCGATGCTTCCTAGCAAGTTTGGAGTCAATTGGCCTTTCGGTTCAGGAGAAGAAGCGAAAAATAGCTTTTCAAGATGGCTGCCATGGTGGCCATCTTGGATTTCTAATCAGCACAATTTTAGCTATTTTTGATTTATAAGTCACCCCAATGCTTCCTAACCAGTTTGGAGTCAACTGGCTTTTGGGTTTCGAAGTAGAAGCGAAAAATAGATTTTCAAGATGGCTGCCATGGTGGCCATCTTGGAATTTGGACCGACACGATTTTAGCTATATTTGATCTACAAGTCACCCTGATGCTTCCTAGCAAGTTTGGAGTCAATTGGCCTTCGGTTCAGGAGAAGAAGCGAAAAAGATTTTCAAGATGGCGGCCATGGCGGCCATCTTGGATTTCCGATCGGAACGATTTTAGCTATTTTTTTATCTACATTTCACCCTGATGCTTCCTACCAAGTATCGAGTCAATTGGCCCTGGGGTGTAGGAAGAGTAGGCCTTTAAAGCAATTGTTCACGCCGCATGACCCATGATGGACGACGGACATTGACTGACCACAATAGCTCACCATGCGCATTTCATGCTCAGGTGAGCTAAAAATCTGAGCAAATTTGGCTCAGTGGCTTCAGAGAAGTCGTCAAATTCTCAACAATTTTCCCATATAAATGTTATGGGGCTCATACAAATGCATAGGGAAGCAAACTTGACCGTGCCGTAAAAAGGTCAAATGTCAACGTACGATAATCTTTTCAGCAATTTTGGTAGATCTCCTGTCCCTGATGATTTGTGCACAGATTTAGCCCCAAGGCATCCTCAGTTCTGAAGAAGAAGATTTTTAAAGGGTATTACCATATATGGGCATGGTGGCCATCTTGGTCGACCTACCGCGACCATTTTAGCAATCTTTCGTTCCCCTGACTTAAGAAGGCACAATATGAAATTTGAGCAAATTTGGCTCAGTGGCTTCAGAGAAGAAGAAATTTAAAATTCTCAACAATTTTCCTATTCAAATGTATGGGGCTCATACAAATGCATAGGGAAGCAAACACGATCCTGCCGTAAAAAGGTCAAATGTCAACGTACGACAATTCTTTTGGCAACTTTGGTAGACCTCTCCTTCCCGATGATTTGTGCAAAGATTCAGCCCCAAGGCATTCTCGGTTCTGGAGAAGAAGATTCTTAAAGGTTTTTACCATATATGGGCATGGCGGCCATCTTGGTCAACGGACCGCGACAATTTTAGCAATCTTTTGTTTCCCCGCACTAAGGTGGCTCCATATGAAATTTTAACAAAATTAGCTCAGAGGCTTCAGAGGATAAGTCGTTTGAAACTCTTAACAATTTTCCCATTCAAATGTATAGAGCTCATACAAATGCATAGGGAAGCCAACTTGACCTTGCTGTAAAAAGGTCAAACGTCAACGTACGACAATTCTTTTAGCACCTTTGGTTGACCTCTCGTCCCCGATGATTCATGCAAAGATTCAGCCCCAAGGCATCCTCGGTTATGGAGAAGAAGATTTTTAAAGGTTTTTACCATATATGGGCATGGCGGCCATCTTGGTCAATGGACCATGACAATTTTAGCAATCTTTTGTTTCCCCACCCTAAGGTGGCTCCATATGAAATTTGAACAAAATTAGCTCAGAGGCTTCAGAGGAGAAGTCGTTTGAAACTCTTAACAATTTTCCTATTCAAATGTATAGAGCTCATACAAATGCAGAGGGAAGCGAACTTGACCTTGCCGTAAAAAGGTCAAACGTCAACGTACGATAATTCTTTTAGCAACTTTGGTTGACCTCTTGTCCCCAATGATTCGTGCAAAGATTCAGCCCCAAGGCATCATCGGTTATGGAGAAGAAGATTTTTAAAGGTTTTTACCATATATGGGCATGGCGGCCATCTTGGTCAACGGACCGCGACAATTTTAGCAATCTTTTGTTTCCCCACCCTAAGGTGGCTCCATATGAAATTTGAACAAAATTAGCTCAGAGGCTTCAGAGGAGAAGTCGTTTGAAACTCTTAACAATTTTCCCATTCAAATGTATAGAGCTCATATAAATGCATAGGGAAGCGAACTTGACCTTGCCGTAAAAAGGTCAAACGTCAATGTACGACAATTCTTTTAGCAACTTTGGTTGACCTCCCATCCCCGATGATTCATGCAAAGATTCAGCCCCAAGGCATCCTCGGTTATGGAGAAGAAGATTTTTAAAGGTTTTTACCATATATGGGCATGGCGGCCATCTTAGTCGACGGACCGCGACCATTTTAGCAATCTTTCATTCCCCCACCCTAAGGAGGCTCCATATGAAATTTGAGCAAAATTGGCTCAGCGGCTTCAGAGGAGAAGTCGTTTGAAAATGTTAACGGACGGACGGACGGACGGACGAAAAGTGATCACAATAGCTCATCCTGAGCAGAGCTCAGGTGAGCTAAAAATGCCAACAATAGTTGGCATTTTCATATCTATTAGCAGAGAAAATTTATGCTCAGCCATGTTTAACAAGAAAGAATTGTAAATTGTTATTAATTTGTGATTTATTAGCAGGACAAATTTCATGCTCAGCTGAGTTGAGCATGAAAAAGTTTTATAACCTCGGGACCTGTAGAAGCTAACTGTTCTGGATCCACACTATTTGTCATTAAGTATTTGAATTTGTATCAACAACCTAAATCAACTCAACTGATAGCCTGGAAATAAGAAAAGTGCATGGCATCTTAATTTATTCTGAATGGCAAGTGCTAACCCATATCCTGCTGTTCACGACAACCTCTACCTTTGCAAACAGTGTAGATCCAGATCAGATGACTTCTGAAGAAGCCATCTGATCAGGATCTACACTGTTTGTCATTCAGTTTGTGAATTTGAATGAAAACATTATATGATGTAATCTGATTGGCTGATAGAAAGAAATGGGTGTGGCTAATTAAATTATTCAGCAGGATAAGGGTTAAATATGTGCTACTGACACTACAAGCTCAATATGAACACCATCTTCTTTTCATCTGCTGCCTGTGCTGCAATTTAACCCTTGTCCTGCTGAATAAATTAAGATGCCACGCCCATGTCTAATTTTCAGCCAGTAAGATTACTTGATCTGTGATGTTTCTATAAATTCACATACTTGATGGCAAACAGTGCAGATCCGGATCAGTTGGCTTCTTCAGAAGCCAACTGATCTGGATCTACACTGTTTGCAAAGGTAAGGTAGATCCGGGTTCAGCAGAACAAGGGTTAACCCTTTAAAAAAGCACTTAGCAAATTTGTAGCCATGACATTCTGAAATTGATGGTTTTATTTTTCAGAGAAAAGAGCCTTGCCATTTCATGTGCATCACCTGCTACTCTGCTTTCAATATCTTTCAGAAAGTAATTTTTTTGCATGGTGCTTTTCTCATCAGAAGTAAATTTGCAAATTTATGTCATGTTCAATGCAAAACCTTTTGTTATACTGACCTATGCACCAAAGTTTTAATCTATTTAGTAGCTTTAAAAAAAAAAAAAGAAAGAAAAGAAAAAAAAAAAATTGAAAACTTCCATTTTTCCGTAGTAAAAATGCCTGCAAATTATGCAAAAATTATTCAGGCGGGTATTTTGATGCCTGCAAATTATGCAAAAATATTTTGGATGCAGGTTTTCAACAAGTTCCACTTTTTCAAAATGTCTGAAATTTTCACCTTATTATTATTGAACATCAGTAATTCAACATCAGTAAAGAAAAGCAAAACAATGTTTTCCTATATTTTTTTTTTCAAAAATCTAGTTTACTAAAGAAACTGCATAGGTCAGACCCATTTTTGACTGTAAAATTAATTTTACAGTTAATATTTGAAACAAAGCACAGGAACAGAAACAAGGAATTGTTCTTGATAATATATTGTCAATCACAACTCAATATTTTTATTAGAATAAAACACCAAGTGAAAAAAGTCTTTCCAAAGATGCTGAAAGAACAGTATTACAGAATGAGTGGAAACAGTGTAGACCCTGATCAGATATTGCATTCTGCAACATCTGATCTGTGTCTACACTGTTTGCTCTGCCCAAGTTCTTAGGGTTATTATGGTACTTTTCCTACCGTTGCTTACACTAAGAACAGAATGTGAACACCTACATTTCCATCTTCTGCCTGTGCTGTAGTTCTTCCAATTCTACTCTCTGTTCTGAAATTGAAAATTAAAACAAAAAGAAATTACTGCTGAGCACCATTGTGCGGACAGAAGTATATCTGTAGATCAAAGGGTGGCAAGTTTGAACCACAGCTTGGTAAGATAACTTTTGTGGAGATTGATCATGAAAACATTATCTCCCTTACACTGATTCAAGAAGGGTTGTTGTCAGTTACTGGCAAATGTATGTGCACAAGTACTGGTTAACTGATTAGATGACTATAAGCCTGTCCAGAAACAAGAGGGCCATGATGGCCCTGTGACGCTCACCTGAGCAACATAGCACTTTGAGAGCCTGATCTAGAACTGATCAAGGCAAACATTCTGATCAAAGTTCAAAATGATTATAACAAAGTTTTCTGCTGATTTGGCCCGGTGACCTAGTTTTTGATACCAAGTGACCCAGTTTCGAACTTGACCTAGAACTCATCAAGACAAACATTTTGTGCAAGATTCATGATGATTGCTTGAAAAATGTGACCGCTAGAGTGATAACAAGATTTTACGCTGATTTGGCCAGGTGACCTAGTTTTTGACCCCAGGTGTTCCAGTTTAGAACTTGACCTAGAAATCATCAAGACAAACATTTTGAGCAAGATTCATGATGATTGTTTCAAAAAATGTGACCGCTTGAGTGTTAACAAGGTTTTCTGCTGATTTGGCCCGGTGACCTAGTTTTTGACCCCAAGTGACCCAGTTTCAAACATATCCTAGAACTCACCAAGACAAACATTTTGAGCAAGATTCATGATAATTGCTTCAAAATTGTGACTGCTAGAGTGTTAACAAGGTTTTCTGCTGGTTTGGCCTGGTGACCTAGTTTTTGATACCACGTGACTTAGTTTCGAACCTGACCTAGAAATCATCAAGACAAACATTTTGAGCAAGATTCATGATTATTGCTTCAAAAATGTGACCGCTAGAGTGTTAATGAGGTTTTCTGCTGATTTGGCCCGGTGACCTAGTTTTTGATACCAAGTGACCCAGTTTCGAACTCGACCTATAAATCATCAAGACAAACATTTTGAGCAAGATTCATGATGATTGCTTCAAAAATGTGACCACTAGAGTGTTAACAAGGTTTTCTGCTGATCTGGCCAGGTGACCTAGTTTTTGACCCCAAGTGACCCAGTTTTTTTGAACTTGACCTAGAAATCATCAAGACAAACATATTGAGCAAGATTCATGATGACTGCTTCAAAAATGTGACCACTAGAGTGTTAACAAGGTTTTCTGCTGATCTGGCCAGGTGACCTAGTTTTTGACCCCAAGTGACCCAGTTTCGAACTTGACCTAGAAATCATCAAGACAAACATATTTAGCAAGATTCATGATGATTGCTTCAAAAATGTGACCGCAAGAGTGTTAACAAGGTTTTCTGCTGATCTGGCCAGGCGACCTAGTTTTTGACCCCAGCTGACCCAGTTTCGAACTTCACCTAGAAATCATCAAGACAAACATAATGAGCAAGATTCATGATGATTGCTTCAAAAATGTGACCGCTAGAGTGTTAACAAGGTTTACTGCTGATCTGGCCAGGTTACCTAGTTTTTGACCCCAAGTGACCCAGTTTCGAACTCGACCTAGAAATCATCAAGACAAACATATTTTAGCAAGATTCATGATGATTGCTTCAAAAATGTGACTGCTAGAGTGTTAACAAGGTTTTCTGCTGATCTGGCCAGGTGACCTAGTTTTTGACCCCAGGTGACCCAGTTTCGAACTTGACCTAGAAGTCATCAAGACAAATCGATGGCTTAGTGCAAAACTAGGCTAACTCAGTTTTGTGAAATTTTACAGGAGAGTGAAAAAACTGTCTACTTATTTTTTCTTTTTATGGTTTGTAACTTTTTCTTTGGCAATGTATGCTGGAAAATATTTTATATTTAATGATAAAAGTCATTTTCATGTTGAATACTTTATAAATAGTTAAAAATTAAGAATTTGAGATAGTAACAGTTTTGCACTGAAAATTGATTGGTTAGTGAAAAAAAGTTGGCGCAAAACTATGACTAAGTCAAGTTAGATATAGTA
Organism: Anodontia alba; assembly: GCA_964016985.1. Classification (NCBI taxonomy): domain Eukaryota; kingdom Metazoa; phylum Mollusca; class Bivalvia; order Lucinida; family Lucinidae; genus Anodontia; species Anodontia alba. Next base: position 84,494,809 of record OZ024832.1, read on the forward strand.
TTGCACTCAAAATTATTGAAATGTTGAAGGAATGGTGTTAAAAAAAGTGCTAACTCAATGTTAAAAATTTCAGTAATTTAATTTCAAACCTGTTTTGAAAATTAAATTAACAGCTTTTCAATACATAAAGGCCATTTAGATGATATGATAGCTCAAACTTCCAAAACAACAGTGAAATTTAATAATTATCACTTATATTTTCTGATTCAAACATTACTAAGATGCACAACACTGAGAAACATTTTTAATTTTGATTTATCAAAAAATTATTAATTTTCTGGCAACAAATAAAGGTATACTTTCCCATTTTATTCAATAGTAAATATTTGAACTTTCTGTTCAAGAAATAATTTTTCCCAACCATGCCTTATCCTTATTTATGTATGTTGTTAGAGGGTGAGCTGCAAAGTATGAATTCATGCCAGTGAAGCCATGAAGAATTTGCATTTGCCCAATAACAACATGGTATAATCACATTTAAACTCAGGTAAGGAAAATTATTTTGATGAAGTAACATTGTTCAGAAAAGAAATGTATCATAATAGCAATGTTTTCTGAAGGACTCTTTGAAGCTGACTCATCTGGCTTCAGATGTGGGCTTGTGCACACACTTGGGCATGCTCTATACCAACAACATGCCTAATTGGAAAATTTCACACATTGCAGTTTCCTGTAGGGTCTGTAGTTAAAAGGTTAACATTATGTCAGATTTAAAATTAAACTCAGCAGTCAGTAGTTCTCAATTTATTCCTAATACAGTTGACTTGTTATCGTAAATTCCATGGGACTGGAAGTTTTGGTTTGAGATAAAAGCTAGTAGTTTGAAAGAAAAGAAGTTGAAATCTAAGGAACAATTGTAGCAAAACTAAATAACATTGCCTATAATTTAATTAACTTAAGCAGTAGTTTGACATATTAAAGTTTGAGATAACAAGAATGTTTGAGAACATACCATTGTACTTATCGCCAAATGTACATCATATAATTATTATAATGTACCAAAGATACACCACAACCTCTTTATAACACAGTGATTGGGGTCCAAAGAAGAAACTGTTTTAATTAAACAACCATGTTGCATAAAATTAAATATGTGAAGATTACATAGGAAAAATAACCATTGATGGTCATATTTTCTCCGAATAATCTATACATTTTGGAGAGCCATCTTCAAACAGTATCATGTCCAAACCTGTATTGTAAGGAAGAGTGTTATAAAGAAATTTGCATGTATGTGTTCTTATGTACATCCTACTACATATATTGTTTTAATATTATACATAGCATATAATTATGCTGCAGACCAATCTTAAAGGTTGGGTCTGAAACTAAATAGAATTGGGTTGGTCAAACGCTGAAGGTCAGACAGGAGACCGGAAACCAGAATGTTTCACTTTTTGATCCAACTGCACAGAGTACTGTGAATCATGAGAAAGGGCTGTATAAACTGTGGGAGCATGTGGGATCACACTTGAGTAAGATCTTTTACTTGAATTCTCAGACATTGTCATTGGATACTCTTTATGCAGTTTGTCTTGCACAATACAATATCTTTCACATTCAAAGTAGTGAGTGCCCTTCATAACTGCCAAGCCAGATCTAGTGCACTGGGCCTTTGTAGTAATACTTAATGGCTGCTGTAGTTGGATTACTTGACCCTATTTTAAATAAATGACCTTACATCTGACCAGTAAATTTTGTTCTGCTCAAATCTAGGTCAAATTTTTTAACAGTTTTGAGATTGACCTAAAATGAATAAAAAAAATCTAGCTTGCATGATATGGATTTTTTCAACATACAGTTCTGATAACAGCAGCCCATTGGGAAGTTGTCTAAACACAAACAGGGTGACTAGCTCTAGTCAATAAAAGCATGGACAGAATTGTTCTCATTTTGAGTTTGTCCCTTTTCTAAATGCTTTTTTTTCTATAGATTCTAAACAGAGTTGTATGGCATACCAAAACATAGAAAAAATATACCTATTTTTATTTTGGGCAGCACAGTTGTCTAAGCTGGCCTCAGTGGCTCAGTCAGTGATCAGGAGGTCAAGGGTTTGATCCCCGCCAGGTCTAGCAACATTCTTAAGTGGAGATTGATCATGAAATATTTTCTTCGGTCATTCTCTCCCTTGTCAGTTTCTGGCAAAAAAATGTGCTCAAGTAATTGTTAACTGCCTAGTGGTCTAAGCCTGCCCAGGAAAACATGTGGTTGGATAAATTTCGACATGGCTCTAATGGGTTGACTGGGCCGCAAAACCTCAACACAAATGAACAAACAAACACAATTGTCTGAATGAAGTACAAGATTTTTCTTTCCCTTTTGACTTAGCAACCAAAAACTAAAAAATACAGCTTGACACTTCATATGCTTCCCTTCCTGAAACAGATACATTCCAAAGGTAGTAGTATGCATTATATGACTGCAAATCAAAAATACTGAAGTTAAAAATATTCAAATGAAGTTTGTAATAAGGCTAGATTCAAATTTTGGCCTTGGAAGTCATCGGCACTTCCTTAGGATCAAAGCACGCATCTACAAAAGTTCAATCCTTATTTTTTGTGCTTTTTGTTTGTTTTACCTAGCAAATACTTTGTTCTTGATTGACTCATATTTCTCTTTCACTTTGACAATGTCAGAATCTGAAACATTTTTGAAAGAGCTGCATAAATTGCAATGATTATTAACAGAATCTGTTAATTTGGCATAAACAGCAGCTGATGACCCAACTGGCAAAAGTCCCAAGTCCATGGCAGTCTGTTCAACTAGATAAATAACATGTCAGCTCTTACATACAGCTCTGCTTTATTTTATTTTTGATTAATAAATAATGATTAAATAAATAAAAAGATAAATGAATAAAAATTTATTTTATTGTTTCATAGCAGAATAATATAAAATTGCTTTGTTTGTATTTTGACAAAAAAAAATCATTGTTAATAGAACATAAATAGGAATAAAAATATATTGAAATACTGGTCACATTATCTGCTCTTTCTTTCTCTTCAATTCATTAAATTAATAAATAATATGTGAAAAAAGATGCACCTGTATGGATGAAATTGGTTTTATGTTACATTTGTTAAATAATTAAGTAGTTGCGGTCATGGTACCTAAGCCATAATCCAAACTCATAAATCCGTAAAAGAATGATGAATCAGAATGTTCAGACCAACAGACATGGACTCCAGAATAAAGGGTGTAAACAGGCGTCCGCGGACAGTAAGCATTACTTGGTAAGCAAGCTTCGCACACCATGCCCATAGGCCTGAATTAAGGAAATGTTGGTAGAAGCGTATGTCCGGGATTTGGTAAGTCTACTTATGGCGCGTCATTGGCAAAAACATCAGAAACGATTCTGGAAGCAGCCACATTGTAGGGACTGACCAGATCATGATATCCCCCATAGAACTTCTTAAGTATTGCTACCAGTTTGGATTTTTGATACCCCTGGCTCAACAACTTTGTTGTGAGCACTTTCCCACGCTCCATGAAGCCCTGATAATTTGAACAGGCTCTGGCATAACAGATTAACTGTGAAACGTAAACGCCGTATGCTGGTGCAGAAGGGAAAATTAAATATCTTTATAGATATTGTTTAACAACATGTACTTAAGAGTAGAAAACATAGAGTAAAAAATTATTTCTACCTTTAATTGAAGCAAATTTTATACTACATTTACAAAGTATTTTAAATATAAAGGCATACTCTACATAAAACTGAAGGTTCTAAGTACTACTTACTTTAATACCACTGATAGTGTGATTACTATAAGTAATAGTTGTACGAAATAGTGTTACCTTGTTGTATTGCAGATTTGCACTTACCCAAAATATGTAGAATGTATAATTGCCACATTTAGTAAAACTAAATAAAGGTTATTTTAAACCTTGCACACAATTTAGACCCAGTCTATAAAAGGGACATACCTCCGGCTTTGCCCCACTACACCTGAGTAGGTGTATGATGTGTATATTTGCACTTATATTGACATCCAGAATTCCTAAAATGCTTTAATCATGCATTTTGTTTCGGCTGAATTAAAAAAAAAAATAATAATAATCAGTATAATGAGATAATAAGAATTGTTAGAAGTTATGAATCTATTTTCTCTTACATGTAATTAAATCTTCCTTGTAGACAGACAATTCTGTATTCAGATGGGGAAATCAACTAAGGCATACTCGCATATGTCTCAGAGTATCCTTGCAAGCAGATCTTTCAAGGTCTAACAGCGTTTCAGTAATGATCACAATTTCATGCAAAGCACAGTTACCTGACTGACTTACACCTGATGCTCGTGCAGAGGACAAGATTTCTCTGTCTTCTAAACATATTATTAGAAATTCATTTTAATGTTTGATAAAAATTGCAAACATTCTGTTACAATGTATGCTAAAAAAAATCTATTAAATGTGTAGAGTATATAGATTTTGTGTTAAAATTATACCATGTTTGTTGGGTTTATACTGTTTTCAAATAAGCACTGCTTATTGACGATTCTTGTTAGTTTAATCATCATATCACTTAAAAAGACTATAATGGTATTATATTGTTGTTATTAAAATTAATAGTATTTTAAATCATTTATTTAACAATCCAGACAGAGCCTATATTAAGGTGACACATCTCAGGCTTCGCTCCTGCTATGCCTTAGTAGGTATGTTATGTGTGTTTACACAGATATTGACATACATAATTTCTTAATTTTTAAAATGATACATTTTTTTGTATATGTAAGTAATGTAAGTATTATGTAAAACCTTGCCCAATCTTGAAAAAGAAACAATTAATATACATGTAGTGAGAAAATAACTGTATTTTTTAAGTTAAGATGATACTATTTTATGCTTTAATCAAAGTATATCTTCTGCGAAATGGACATATACAATTCTGCACAAGGGTGGGAAACCAGCTAAGACATGTTTATGTATGTCTGGTGTCCTTGCAAGGCTTAATAGCATTTAATTTTGATCTAAATCTAAGGCTTTAAGTCAAGTTAGTAATAGTTTTGCACTAACAATAGTTTTGAATTTTGCAAAACTATTAGTGCAAAACTATAGCTAACTCTACTTAGGTATAGTTTTGCACTGAAAATAATGACATTTTGACTTAGCTTATTTTCTTAAAAATTAAATATCTATACAAATACTTGGAATATATTCACAGTGTTTTCACAGATTATAGAGAATGTGACATTTGTTCAGAATTTGTAATAAAACTTATTTTGGAAAAATATGGACTTAGCCTAGTTTTGCGCTGAGCCATCGAAATATATTGAGCAAGATTCATGATGATTGCTTCAAAAATGTGACTGCTAGAGTGTTAACAAGGTTTTCTGCTGATCTGGCCCGGTGACCTAGTTTTTGACCCCAGGTGACCCAGTTTGGAACTTGACCTAGATTTAATAGAGGCAAACATTTTGAGCAAGTTTCATCAAGATTGGGTCAAAAGTATGACCTGTAGAGTGTTAACAAGGTTTTCCTTTGATTTGACCTGGTGACCTAGTTTTTGACCCCAAGTAACCCAGTATCGAACTTGACCTAGATTTCATAGAGGCAAACATTCTGACCAAGTTTCATCAAGATTGGGTCAAAACTGTGACCTCGAGAGTGTGTACAAACTAGTTGTTGACGACGGACCACGGACGACGGACGACGACGGACGACGGTCATAGGGTGATGACAATAGCTCATCCTGAGCTTTTGCTCAGGTGAGCTAAAAATGTGAGTAGGTTGAATGGCCATCTCAACATGACCATAACAGTGTTGACTAGGCCCTAAAACTCCCAACTTAAACAAAGCACAGATATTACTAGAGAAACCTGGGTCCAGATAGCACACGCTTAACAAAGGTGTTAGGGCCTTCCATAATTTTTACTTATGGGGCCTGAATACAAATGGTAGATTTTCTTCCAGTTTACAAGGGAGACAAATTTTGTGACCTTGTTTGCTCTCTTGCCTACAATGCCCCTTCTGAAAGAGTCTACTCCACAAGGAAAGAGTTTGCTCCCAGCAAATTCTTACCTTTTAGAGAAGGCTCCTTAGCAAAGAAGAAAAAAAAATTGTCAGAGTATCTCCCTTGAAAGTAAAGCACCCCTCACCCCCTCCCCTTAATTATAATCTCAACATAACATTAACTTAATGACTTTGTTATGGTAATCAAGCTTTGAACAGCCAACTATTTCTACAATCTGGAGACAAGTTTCTGTATTTTTTATTTTTCTTTGAGACAAAAGCATGACTGAGGCCATATTTCAGCCATGATGAATGGGACAGTTCAGACTGAGGTGAATAAGCAGAGAGGTTTAACATTCTTAGGATTCTTTTGTGACAAAAAACTATAGAATTAGTTTGTCCAAAAACTCTGACATACCCTCTGAAGTGTCAAGGTCAGATAACTCTGGCAGGAAAAAAAAACAACATTCATGCCACATGTTGCTTTCCATCTTGCTCAACATTTTCTGTAAATTTTTATAGTGCAAAAGTCTGTAGTACTGTAAATACCCTTGGCACAGACCTACCTGAGAAAACAATGTAGACCCAGATCAGATGCCCCATTCTTCAAGGATATGCATGATTTTGCAGAATGCGGTATCTGATCAGGGTCTACAATGTTTGTGTTTCATCCTGTAGTTTTTACACGCATCAATAGATAGCAAAATGGATGTTAAAATTTTAGGGCAAGTATGGTAAGAAAGTGCAGTGTCCCAATACTTAGGATGAATACGGCAGTTCATTCCATAAATTTGGACAGATTAACAAACAGACAGCTGCCTGACCAACTGTTCAATGTGATGACTCCTATTTTCCCCTCCTCCCTCCCCCACCTTGACCCCAACCCCACTCAAAATTTGTAGGGTAAAATTATACAAATGTTGTACCTCTTTTCTTTCTTTTTTTATTCATTTATTTATATATTCATGTTTTGCACCTGATCATTTACAGAAAAGCTAATAATAATCTTGACTTATACGCATCCGAAAACAGAATCAAGATAAGAAAAATGGTAAAGAAGATGTCCAGGAATAGTCACATTCACAGACAACAGCCTACTAATGGCACCATAGCTACAGATAAGGCACTTTTTTCCCCAAAATTAGTGATATTTTTCTTATTTCTCCACAAAACCATATGTTGTGGGTACTCATTAGAAGCATCTTGGCAAGACATAATGAGTAGCACATCATGTTTTTGTGGATAAATAAGAAAAATATTTACCTGATATCATCACTTATCTCGAGCTGTGAATGTCACCAAGAAAGTTTAGTTAAAAGAGGATATTTAGTTCTTGACAAAAAGATATACAGCCATATTCAGAATATCTGAAATCAAGAAATGGGGAAAAATACGCCATGTTAAAAAGATCATATTGCTGTGTCCTAAAACATTCTATTAAGTTTTGTTAATGCAGGTTGCCTTTAATACAGGATTGAGGAAACTGTGGATAATGATAATAATGCCGATTTTGTTGTCATATAAGCTGTAACATGAGAAAATGTACCTTCTGACATGTGTGCCCAACTAAGACTCAAATCAGCCAGCATATTTGTGTGGTCTTCGTTGTCCGCATGAAGAAACTTTGCATCCTTGGACCCAAAATGTGCCAAGTGAAAATTCTGATCAGACTGCATTTTCAGCCACTGTGGCTCATACCAGCTCAATATATCATGCACAAATAAAATGCTTACAATAAGACACTGTTAAGTGAGCCCTCAAATAAATAGAATAGTTAATTAGATTTGACACTATTCAGAGAGTCTGTGTTTTAGAGGGCCAATATAGGGATCAAACATGGTTTTACATGCATTAACATTCGCTATGTCCCGAGGGAGGTGTTGAAAACCGAGGCCGGAGGCCACGGTTTTCAACACCTCCCTAGGGACCTGGGGAATGTTATTGCATTGAAAAACATGTTCGATCGCTATTATTGCATAAAAACTGAAAACATTTTCACCGATGTCTCGTGAATGCAATTTCCATGGACTATGCTCGTTCTAGGGCCGGGCAGTACACATCTCGTAAGGCAACAAATCTGTGGCCCTGGTACAATCATATTGAAAGTTGCGTAGCCGTGCGGCACTGCTTTTTATGCAATAATAAAGATCAATGAACAGGTAGAATTAGATCAGCATCAAAATAAAGGATGAGATTGCCACTATATGCAACTGGCTTAGTCCTAAGACATTTATAAAACAACCACTAACTGCAACAGTTCAGATTAAACATTCCTAATTCAGACCAAACGTTTTATTACAAATTCTAACAGGCAATTTAAAACAGATGTAACATATATAAATAAAGAGTTTATTTACCAACATCAATTCTTTCTTTTTCATTCTTCAGTTTCATGTCTGTCATATTCTGTTCTTGTTCCTCAGATTCATACTGAAAAATGTAGCATATGTTTTAGAATCCATAGTTTTTGAACCATTATGAATTTTCGCGTTGAGTTGAGGTTTTATGGCCCAGTCAACCCATTATGGTCATGTTGACTCCGTCAGCTTACCTAATCACACTTTTCCTCTGCAGGCTTAGTCCTCTAAGCATTTAATTAATACATGCGCATGCTCTTTTACCAGAATGACAACTTCCTTTCTTTAAATCAGTGGAAGGGATATAACGGTAGAAAATATTTCATGATCAATCTCCATGAAATAATGTTGCCAGATTCAGCAGAGATAGAACCCACTACCTCCAGATCACCAGTCTGATGTGCATCCAACTGAGTCACCAGGGCCAACTGAACCATTATGAAAACTGAAATCAGAACTTCATACAGGTTGATGGAAAGCATGGGCCTGGGAGGCCCAAGATGACATGGAAGCAGCTGACAGAGAGGAATTGCAGAGTGGAAGCTCTCGGCTATCGACCCTCATGATAGACAACCTGAGATCTGGTGTAAAATCTGCCATGCATGCAGCAAGCCAGCTACCTGGAAGGGACCCACTGATGTTTGTTTGTGTTGAGGTTTTACGGCCCAGTCAACCCAATGGGGTCATGTCGAGCGCGGTCAGTTTACCTAACCACACATATACTGGGCAGGCTTAGTCCTCTAAGTGGTTAACCAATATTGTGCACATTCTTTCGCCAGAAACTGACAACTGCCCTTCTTGAATCAGCGGAAGGGAGAGAATGACCGTAGAAAATAATTCATGATCAGTCTCCACGAAAGAATGTTGTGGCTCCTATAGTAAAATGCGACCTAGCCAATAATTTCTTTTTCATTGTCAGGCTCCACTCATTTTCCTGGCATGGTACAGATCAGAGAGAATGACCGTAGAAAATATTTCATGATCAATCTCCACGAAAGAATGTTGCCGACCTCGGCAGGGGTTGAACCCGCGATCTCCTGGTCTCCAGTCGGACGGCGCATCCAACTGAGCCACCGAGGCCGGCGGACCCACTGATGTAGATGTGCCACTGCACATTAATAAAAAATCTGATGATGATGATACACTCAGACATACACATATAAAAGGGATTTACAACGGATAAAAACTTTTCCGAATAATGCTGGATTCTAATGGATTCAGGACCAACAGAACCATAATACTATCAGATAAAGTAACAATAGTACTGGGAGACAGACACAAATCCTAGATATTTTTAATTTTGCAATTCTATTTCCGAAACAGGGAATCATATACACATATTAACTGAAAAAATAATACTAAAATACATCTGTGCAGTTTGTTCCAAGTCTTTGTTGTCAGTATGAGGAAACTTTGCATTCATCACTATCCAAAATGAAACCAGGGAAGATTCTGATCAGGCCTCGAGGATATAAAACTTTTTTCATGCTCACCTCAGCTGAGCAGGTAATTTGTCATGCTAATAAAGCTCAAATTACTAACAATTGTAAATTCTTTCTTGCTAAACATAGCTGAGCATGAAATTTTCTCTGCTAATAAATATGAAAATGTCAACTATCGTTGGCATTTTCATATTTATTAGCAGAGAAAATTTCATGCACAGTTGAGTTTAGCATGAAAAAAGTTTTATAAAAGTTTTCGCACATGTCCAAAGGTACATTTTCTGATTTTGTGACCAAATCTACAAACATTTGGCAAAGTTTACACATAAAACACTAGTGAGAACTGTTATTGTAGGAATTATGACAACAGCTGTATGATAACAATGTTGCCTTTTAGTATGTTTTGTTAAGGAATGGAAACTTAGCTTCATGGAACAGAAGCTGGGTAAATACTATATGTGACCCAATATCTGACTGACTCCTGCTGAAAGTTAAGTATGCATTCCTGGCTTCCCTTGTAATATGTTTTAAAAAAATGACAAAAAATTAAATTCTGTAAAAATAATTACAATAAAAGTCAAAAAGGATTGCCTTTGGAAACAAGGAACACACAAAATCACGAAAATTGGAGACTCGGTTTTGATACAAGTTGTTTCAGATGATGTGTGAGAATTTATTATGGAGGCAAATGATGATTCTTGAACATATGAAACAATATCCAACAGATTTTACAGAAAACATGATGTTTTGTTGTTTTTTATATCTATTTCAGGAAAGGTCTATAGTTACTTTTCAGTAGGTTTTCATTCCAACACCAGCCCCATATCATCGTTACCCCACTTTCTGTTCTGCAGTGGGATAATCCTTCTCCAAGACAGGACAAAATAAATGCCAATATTGTCATCATCAAACTGTTTACATAATTCCTAAGAATAAAAAAAGTCTCAAACTAGCACACTGCCAGTAAACATAGCAAAAGTTTGTAGAACTGTCTTCAATTCCAAAGAATGTGGCTTAATGTTTATTGTTTTGCATTTTTACATGTATGCCATCCCTAATTGTACCTGGTAAAACTGCTAAATTCTAAATACAGTGACTCCTCATTACAAGGACATCATTTGTTCCCAAAGATGTCACCATTAAAATGAATTTGCTTTTGTAAAGAATCCTTAATGGACAGAATGATTGTAAGAAAGGCCTTCTTTTATTCTTATTTCCTAATAGAACATTATGTTTTGGATATTTGTCAGAATCACCTCACTAAGGTGATTCTAACAAATATCCAAAACATAAGTTGCTTGAAGTTTTAATGCTATATTCTTGCATAATTTCTCATTAACTGTTACCTCTTGAGCGAAGACTTTGTGAAATTCAAACTGTCAATATAACAAACTTTATTGTTGTATTGAGTGTCTGTATAAAGAGGGTAGACTGTATGTAAAATTTTCATCTGTCTCCAAGTACTTTAGTACTGCTCAACTTATACTTTACCACCTATATACATGTATATCATTTCATTTGTTCATTTTCAGAATTTAGGTGTGTGTGTGTGTGTGTGTGTGTGTGTGTGTGTGTGTTTGTGTGTGTGTGTGTGGATAGAAAAGAATGTTAGAAACTGCTTACAGCTATTTTCAACTTCGTTCTTAGCTCAATGGCACCATCATGTAACTTCTGTAGCTTGTCATGAGCAAAATAACCCCTGAACACTACCTTGGAGACATTGTAGCCTATAGACTTGGAGCGCTCAGTCAGCTGCGGAAATGATGCCAGGTCATTCAGCTCTACTGAATGCTCAATGAATTCTATATATCTGAAACAAAAAGACTGCAATAAGCTTCTGTATAAATAAGCTCCAGATAAGGCACTTTTTTCATCATAAAAATACTGATATTTTTCTTAGTTATTCAGGAGAACATATGTTGTGGTACTCATTAGAAGTGCCTCATTGAGGCACTTCTATTGAGTACCCACAATATATGTTTTTTGTGGAGAAATAGGAAAAATATTATGTAGATACCTCCTCTTATCTAAAGCTATGACTAATTATCACATATTCTTTATTATATTTGACATGATAACCTACATTTTGTATATGTGATAATGTGTTCCCCATACCTCAGTTACAATGTCAGTGGACTTATGTCATCAGGCCTATAAATAGAAAAAAAATGTATTTTGTAGAGTGATTATAAGAGTGCCAAGGCTGATCAGAATCAGTGAACTTTGAGGAGACTGAGGTTATCAGTCTTCATGCAACATCATGGTGACATTAACAACATGATGTAATAGACTTGATGTTATCTGAATTTGTGCTTAATCATCATCTACAGTTGACTCCCGTTATCTCACATTCCAAGGGACCCTCTGAAATACTTCGAGATATCCCTACCTCGACATATCAGATTTGCAAAATGGAGGAAAAAATAAATCGAATCACCACATTTCACAAATGAGTATATAATTTGACTCCAGATGTTAGAGATATATTGAAAATATTGTGGAAAAGAGGAGAGCAATTTCTCCTCTTTTCCACAATATTTTGTTACCTGTTGTTAGATTTTCGAATTTAAACAGGGACCAGATTTTCAGTTCGAGATAAGCCGTTATTTGAGATAAGCGAAGTCGAGATAACGACAGTCGACTGTATTTTAGCATAATTTATGGTGATTTTGGACTTGAGAACAGTAAGAAGTGGATTTCAATATGTGATGAACAGATATAACACAGTGCTTGGTTTTGCCCTATGTATCACCCCTCAACTATAAAAGTCTTCAGGAAGATAATGGGGTTGATATATCAGACATTAAATAAAATACCATTGTGATAATCTCTAATTATTTTGCTGTCAGATGAAAAAAATCACAATATTAGAGAAGAGTCATTATGTAATATATAAAAAGTGAAGAATCAGATCAGCCAGCGTAACTAGATATTAAAGGGAATATCAGGTAAGTATTTTCTTATTTCTCCACAAAAACATATATTGTAGGTACTTATTAGAAGCATCTGAGTGAGACACTGCTAATGATAACCAACAACATATTTCCAATGAGAAATAAGAACCTCAGGGAGGCACTTCTAATGAGTACCCACAACATATGACTTCATGAAGAAATAAGAAAAACATTATTACTTTTTTATTGCAAACAATTGTCCTATCTGGAGCTATGATCAGCATAGTTCCACAGTCTGAAAAGGTTTCTTTCTGTTTAGCAACATTTTCTACATTATCCAACAAATGTGTAACTGGACAATAAAGGCACTGCTCAAACTGTGCTGTCATTTTCAAATGACATAATCTCCATTTCCTCATGTTGACACATTCTTACAAAACGTTGCTGGCTGCATAGCATTTTCACATATTTTAATTAAAACATGTCTTTATTACTTCATTCTACCAATTTTCAAAGCATTATTTCAAAGCAAACTGAAAGAAGTGGATGGTAAAACTGTGATTCAGTAAGAAGCATCATTGAAAGATTATTCAAATTACAGTTCCACTGTACAGATGCACTAGAATTTTGGTTTTAAAAATCTATGCAAAGATAAGTCTGCACATTTTCATAGTCTGATTATAACCTTCATTCTTGTCCACTTACACAATCAATAATTTCTTGCTTTACAATCATACAATTTAATTATTTTAGAAGGCCAACTACTATTTTACATAGACACCTCCTTCTGAATAAATTTTACACACACCATTTTTGTGAGAAATACACATCTTCAGGCACACTGGGTTTAACCCTTCCAGCTCTGTAGACCAAAACCAATACCTGTGCAAACAGTGTAGAGCCAGATGAGACAGCTTGTAATGAGCTATCTCACCAGGATCTGCACTGTTTGCCATTCCTGTTTTTGATTTTAGGCTGAAACTCCTGTTTGCATCAGTGGACAAGTCCTAGAATTGAAGAGTCCACTTCAAAAACTCAGGGATGAAAGGTTTAACCCTTGTCCTGCTGAATAAATTAAGACACCACACCCTATTCAAATTTTCAGCCAATCAGATTACTTGATCCAGATTGTTGATATAAATTCACATACTTAATAGCAAACAGTGCAGATCCAGATCAGTTGGCTTCTTCAGAAGCCAACTGATCTGGATCTACACTGTTTATAAAGGAAGGGTATATCCGGGTTCAGCAGGACAAGGGTTAAGTACTGCTTAGGATTAATTCAGCATTAGATTTTGAAGCTACCCATTTCACCAAATACTTAGCTGGAACATGTTACTGAGCCAGACTATAATCCTTGGAACTGACTATAGCATAATATGAAACACTTACGAATATCTGGCAGCAAATGCTACTGTATCTGCACAAACACAGCTGAAATGGACAAACAAAATCAATAAGCTTTGCTAAATTTTCTTTTTATGCAGTTAAATACTAAGTTTTGATTGTTTGTTTGTGTTGAGGTTTTACGGCCCAGTCAACCTAATTGGGTCATGTCGAGTGTGGTCAGTTTACCTAACCACAAGTTTACTGGGCAGGCTTAGTCCTCCAAGCGGTTAACCATTGTGCACATTCTTTTGCCAGAAACTGACAACTGCCCCTTTTGAATCAGCAGAAGGGAGAGAATGACCGTAGAAAATATTTCACAATGAATCTCCACGAAAGAATGTTGCCGACCTCGGCGGGGGTTGAACCCGCGACCTCCTGGTGTCCGGTCAGACGGCGCATCCAGTTGAGCCACCGAGGCTGGCTTAGTTTTGATTGATTTGGAGTCTGACAGCCTAGTTAACACTATTAAGGTCATGTTGAGCAGATCAGTTTACCTAACCATACTGTTCCTATGTAGGCTTAGTCCCTCTAAGCGGCTAACCAGTACTGTGCACATTCTTTTGTCAGAAACTAACAAATGCCCTTCTTGAATCAGCAGAAGGGAGAGAATGACCGTAAAAAAAATACTCATGATCAATCTCCATGAAAGAATGCTGCCAGACCCGGTGGGATCGAACCCTCGAGCTCCTGATCACCAGTCGGACGATTATCTGACTGAACCATGGAGAGCAGCTAAAAATAATAGGTAGTGGAGTGGCTAACAGTGCAGACCTGATCAGATTGCTTCTTCAGGAGCATTCTGATCTGAGTCTGTACTGTATGTACATGCCATTTTGTCATACATATTGGTGTACGAAATTTTAGGACATTTACCATATGGCATTTACCAGTACTCAAAATATCTGGACAGACAGGTCTGAGCAAACAATGTAGACTCTGATCAAACTGCTCCTAGGAACAGTTTAATAAGGGTCTGCATTGGTTGCTATAATGATAATTTGGTTTTACATCTCTTTCAATGGTACATGTATAAAACAATACTGAGATGATGGAGAGGTGATAATGAAAGGCTCTGTGCAATAAAGTGCTGTCCGTCATGAGCTGAACTCTAGTGGTATCAGGCACATGGATGCCTCTTACTGCTTGCCATTTGACTACCATTTTTAGACATGCATCATGAAAACATACCTATATAACTTTAATCCATTTAAACCTCACTTTTATATAGTAAAACTGGGGTTTACAGGGATATACATTATTTTTCTTATTTCTGTTCAAAACCATAGATTGTGGGTACTTGTTAGAACTGCCTTGGTGAGGCAGTTCTAAAAAGTACCCACAATCTACATTTTGAGCAGAAAGATTGTGGGTTTTCATTAGAATGGCCTCAGTGAGGCCATTCTAATGGATACCCACAATCTATGTTTTGAACAGAAATATGAAATAGATCAGAATTTTTATCTGAAAACTTTCAGTTTTGGGTGGTGAAATTTTCAATATATTTGAATAGGCGTGTTTTCATAATGTACCTACCTGTGTAGTCAAAAACTGGTTTGTTTAAACTTTAGTGTTAGTAAAGTAAAGTAGTTTAGGTGTCGGAATATTTTATTACAATTGTATTACAGTATATACAGAAGAAAATAATTTCATTATAGATCAAAGAATTCTTACTGTCAAGTCAAAATCTTAGGAGAAATATTAACCCATTTAAGACTGAATAGACTCCCCAGACACTATATACTGGAAGAGTCCAAATTGTTTAGGTATGTCAGGTTACGTAATTTAGATATACCTGGAGAAAAATGGCTAAACTATATGCAAACAGTGAAGACCCCGATCAGACATCACATTCTGTGGGGTCTGATCTTGGTCTGCATTGTTTGCTAATTATCCTTCTGGGGGTCTCCAGACTAAATTGGGTTAAAGAAAAATATTGGCATTTTGGGTAACAAAATGAGTATCTTACATGCAGATCTGGTACCTTTACTTACTTGATAAAATCAGCTATTGGATCTTTTGAGGCATTTAACTGAAATACAAAATAAGCCAGGACTTTTGTAATGGTTGTTAAGATCTTTATAACAGAAATTTGTTTGTTTGAGCTGAGGTTTTACGGCATCACGAAAACATGCCTATGTAATGTTGACCCCCTTAAACCCCACTTTTATATTGTAAAACTGGGGTTTACAATGGTATACATTATTTTTCTTATTTCTGCTCAAAAACATAGATTGTGGGTACTTGTTAGAAGGCGGTTCTAACGAGTACCCACAATCTGTTTTGAGCAGAATTATGAAAAAAATCTGAACTTTTCTCTGAAAATTTTCATGTGTTGGTGGTAAAATTTTCATTATATTTGAATAGACTTGTTTTAAAATGGCCCAGTCAATCCATTTGGGTCATGTATTGTTATAGACTGTGGATACTCATTAGAACCACCTCAGTGAGGCTGTTCTAATGAGTACCCACAATCTGTTTTGAGCAGAATTATGAAAAACATCAGAATTTTTCTCTGAAAATTTTCATGTTTTGGTGGTAAAATTTTCAGTATATTTGAATAGGCTTGTTTTCGTAATGTCCCAGTCAATTCATTAGGGTCATGTGAAGTACAGTCAGTTAACCTGCTCACACTATTCTCGGGCAGACTCCTCTAAGTGGTTAACTAGCACTTGTGCACATACTTTTGTATGTAACTGACAACTGCCTTTCTTGAATCAGCGGAATGGGAAGAATGGCTGTAGAAATTATTTCATGATCCATCTCCATAAATGTTATGACACCATGTTGGAGTTTGAACTTGCCACCCCTGGATCTGCAGTTAAATGTGCTACCAACTGCCCTATGGAGTCCAACATATATAAGAGATAATGTTTTGTATGCAATTATTTTGCTGCCACATGGTGGCCAACCATTTAAGAATAAATAAATTCTATTCAGTAAAAACATCTGATCTTTCAATGTGCTGAGATTATAATGGCCCAAGGTATTGCTGCTATAGCTCCAACCAATAAAAGTGCTTCTTGCACTGCATCATACCCTGCCACGGCACTTACATCAAGCAAGTGCCATAACTCTGTCAAAAATAAAATGTGTTCTACATGTTATGTCACTTTACATTTTTGCAAGGCTTCAAGAAAATCTTTGAAACCATTTTCAAGTTATGGAGGGCATACATATATGACTTGGATCACTATTGACACTGTTCAAAGGGTGATAACTCCAAAAGCAGGCATTTCAGAGTTACAGTACTTGTGTTGTGCAAACTGTATCATGATGATATACATTTGCTTAAGGTTTCAAGAAAATATCTCGAACAGTTTTCAAGTTACAGAGTGGACATAAATATATTACAGAAATCACTATTTCCAAAATTCAAAGGGCTGACTTCAAAAGAAGGTTAACCAGAGTAACTGTTCTTGTGTTCTGCACTTCGTCTCATGATGCTTGAAAAGACAGGCATACATAGTAGAAATGACTATTTTCTATATCTTCTATGTTCAGTGGGCCGCAACTCCAGAAGTAGGTTAACCAGAGTTACGTTTTTTTTGTGTTCTAAACTTTGTCTCATGATGCTTTACATTTTTGAGAAGTTTCATCAAAATATCTGGAACTGTTTTCAACTTATAGAGCAGACACAAGTACATGGTAGAAATCGCTATGTTCAATGTTCAAAGGGCAATAACTCCAAAAGAAGGCAAACCAGAGTTATGGTTCATGTGTTCTGCACATAGTCTCATAGTGCTTTACATTTGTGTGAAGTTTGATGAAAATATCTCAGACGGTATCAGAGTTATGGAGCAGACACGAATGATGGACAGACAGATGTCCGGACGGATGGACAGACACTAAAACTTTCGGGTGGTATTACATACAACCCTTGCCACTTTTTGTGGCGGGGCATAAAAAGAGTCATATGACCTGTAGGCACAGCCATTTCTAGACATGTTTTTATAATTATCCTGAAATACGTATGTAAGCATCTGACTAATCAGTAATGGCGAAACTAAATTTACGGGGAATGTTAAATAAATTGATTGTATATTTTATGTGAGATAAACTAGATTAATATAACAGTAGCTATAGCTGAGCACTAACCCAAAAATCAAAGCCGACCCAGGTTTCTTATATACATTCTCGAAAAGAGACTTTCACGAAAATGAAACACTTTAGATACTGAAATCAGAAACTGAAATAAGGTTAATGATTCTGTTAGCATCACATGGTGAGTGACACTAAAATAACATTGAACTATTAATGAAAATACCCCAGGCAAAAACCTCAAAACACATCCTTTCCAATGCAGAAAGAGAAGGAGCAATGACAAACAAATCTGGGCCCAGTTGTTCAAAGCATCATTAGCTTAACGAGCTTAACAAGGGTCATTTTGTTAACTATTTAAGCAGATTCAATACACAATATTGATATTTTTTGCTGAAAAAATGTGATAAGCTTTTGCACTGCAAAAGCTACTCACATTTTTTCAGCAAAAAATTTCAGCATACATGTATTTGCATATCACTCAATGTAAATTTTAATGAATCATTAACTAAAGATGTCGTTAGCTTTGAACAACTGGGCCCAGTACATTTATACATGCACTAACAGACATACGAACAAACAAAAGAAAACCACCTTGGAACAGCCAGGAGAAAAACAAACTGGGGTTGGGAAGGGAGTTTGCAATCAGGTGGTGCGGCTTAAACCACTTTTACTCATATAATGCCCCATCCTTATTCTGATGCAGCTCCAAATTACAAATACAGTCGACTCTCGTTATCTCAAATTCCAAGACAGTCTCTCAAATACTTTGAGATATCCATACCTCGACATATCAGATTCACAGAAATGAGGAAAAGCTAATTCGATTAACCACATTTAACAAATATATGTGTAACTGGACTCTTGAAGTTAGACATACTGAAAATATTGTGGAAAAGAGGAGGAGCAATTTCTCCTCTTTTCCACAATATTTTTTACATGTTGTCAGATTTTCATGTTTAGGCAGAGACCAGATTTTCACTTTGAGATAAGTGGTTATTCGAGCTAAGCAAGTTCGAGATAGCGAGAGTCAACTGTATGTATTCAGTCTCATAGTGGTCATCTACCTAATCAGAGAAACAACACAGTAGACTTCATATAATCATGTAAGAGTAAATAAGAATTTTTGTTTCATCCTAGCTCCAGATAAGAGGGATATCAAGATAATTTTTTTTTTTCTTATTTCTCCATGAAAACATATAATATGGCATTCATTAGAAGTGCATCACAATGTTTCTGTTGAGAAACAAACAAGTATACATATATTTTGGTCATCAAGGTGCAATACCTAGACTTTACAAGGACTGACTTGGACACATAGGTAAAAGAGTTTATCACACATTTACTAGAAAATATGTTCATTTTGCATATGTGATACTAACATTGCTTTCAAGCACATATCACTCTTGTGGAGCGCAAAAGATGTGCCCAGGCAGAAAACCCATATCAACAGGTCACGTGGGTGATACGCCTTTTTTGCCCATGCAAAAAAAACACTTATCACCACATTCAGAGCACTCGACGGTCTTACCTTTGACTCTGCATATCATATCAAATAGGCAAACTTGACAGAAAGAAAAATGTATGATAAATAGATTATAATATGGCAATATTCATATCATATCTCATATCAACGCAAGACACCCATATCAGCCTGAGGGCCAAAGGCACCCGGGCTGATATGGGTGTCTCAGGTTGATACGGGATACGACATGAAAATCGCCATATAATAACTGGGCCTGATAACCTGATAAGGAATAATGAGTACCCACAACGTATGTTCTTATGAAAAAAATCTGGAATAAAATTATCTGGATACCTATTATCTACAGCTATGATCATAGCTGTAGATAATAGGTATCCAGATAATTTTATTTCAGATTTTTTTCATAAGAACATACGTTGTGGGCACTCATTATTCCTTATCAGGTTATTAGGCCCAGTTAATATAGCTATAACCTGAAGGACAACTCCAGATAAGATACTTTATCAACAAAAAGGATTGTTTGTTTGTGTTGAGGTTTTATGGCCCACTCAACCCAATGGGGTCATGTCATGCGCAGTCAGTTTACCTAATCACACTTTTACTGGGCAGGCTGTCCCCTAAGTGGTTAACCAGTAGTGTGCACATTCTTTTGCCAGAAACTGACAACTGTCCTTCTTGAATCAGGGGCAGGAAGAGAATAACCATGGAAAATATTTCATGACCAAATCTCCACGAAAAAATGTTGCTTACTATTTTTCTTATTTGTCCACAAAAACACATGTTGTGGGTACTCATTAGAAGTGCCTCAGAGAGTTGCTTCTAATGGGTACCAATAAAATATGATTTTATGGAGAAATAAGACAAATATACACAGATTTTGGTTGAAGACAGCCTCATCTCGAGCTATGTAATCAAGTTTGGCCTTTAGAACCATAACTCACCATTAGTTCAATATCTTTGAGTTCATAGAAAATCATCAGTTTTACTCTGATCAAAGCATCATCCGCTGTTCTCACTTCATCAACCTGAAAACATAAAATTGTTCGGCAGTGAGCATATGGTAAATGTCTTTCGAACACCAAAATTGCTGACAAAATTGCATATGCAAACAGTGCAGACCCAGATCAGACTGCTCCTAAAGGAGCAGTCTGATCAGGGTCTACACTGTTTGCCATTTCATTTAGTATTTTAAGAAACAACTGCATAAAAAGCAAAATTTAGGCCAAGACAGTGTAGAATAACGTGTTCTGAATTTTAGGGCATTTAACATTTATGGAACACAAGGCTTAGCTGCTCTGAAAAGAATCTTTTTCAGTACAAATATTGCTATTTCTCTGTATCAACACAAAACATACATTTAGTACTTATTGTAATCACCTGGCTGTGACGCGTTGATTATCAAAATGAACTGTCAAGCCTTATTTTCTCTTAAAAAAATTTAGAATGTCCTCTATTACAATTTTAACCCATTTATGCCAAGTGGACTCTTCTACCACAAGTATTTGGATTGGTCTATTTCCAAACAGAGGATGTCTGGCTAGTTTTTATGATAAGTATGTTTTATAGAAATTCCTAGATGTAATGCAAACAGTGTAGACCCTAATCACAAACTCCATTCTATGACATCTGATCCTGTTCTACACAGTTTGCCATTGTCACTTTTATGGGGCACTAGGCAAAAATGGGTTAAATGGTGACTCAAGGCTTTATAAAACGTAAGATTGCATGGCAAAAATTTCATCCAAAACTTCTTCTACCCTTCTACCTATTCAGACAGATATTCAACCCTTGTGGATCATTTTGTGTTTGCTCTCAGAGAAATGAGCCAGCACAAAACAAAACCTACAATAAGATGTGCCACCAGTGAAGACAGATCAGCTTGTGCATTTGTGCAGTCTGATCAGTCTTCCCTGATTGCATATGCTCTCTACAGCCTCCAGGCTATCCAAAGAGGGATAAACACGACCCTTGACATATTGGGTGGAGGTACAGGCTGATCTGAGATTTTGCTGGTTACACAGATCTTAGAATAGGTGCTGTCATGCACTGGCACAAATGAGAGAAAGGAGAGGCAAGGGACTGAAGGGCTAGTAGAGGAGAAGAGTGAAATAGAGAAGGATGGGGAGAACAAGACCGGTCGCCAGACAAGATAGCCTGCCTGATATTGCACATTTTGTTTCTGGAAAATTCTAAGTCTCTGACCTTGATTTTGACATGACCTTGGAGGGGGGAGGGGGTGGGGATTGCACTGAGCAAAATTTTCATCAAACCAAAGATGAATCAAATCGGTGCTAAGGTAGGAAATAATGAGGTCTTAAAAACTTAAACTAAAACTTTTAAATTCCAAATCTGTGATCTCCACCTCAAGGTCATGGTCATGAGTGCTGATGGTGCTGATAAAAACTTTGGACCAGAGTATATCATGATACCAAATGTAAATCAAATCCATCATTTGGTTTAGAAGTGAAGAGGTCATAAAAAGTTTGACATAAAATTTTAACATGAAAAATTTCAACAGGACTGTGACCTTGACCTTAACATGTACTAGGGGGTGGGGATGGAACTGGGCACAATTTCTGACCAATATGTATCGTCATACCAAAGATGAATCAAATCGGTGATAAGGTTAGGAAATAATGAGGTTTTAAAAACTTTAACAAAAAACTTTAACATTTAAATTCTAAGTCTGTGACCTCGACCACAAGGCCATGGTCATGAGTGTTGTTGGTGCTGATAAAAACTTTTTGACCAGTATCTATCATGATACCAAGTAGGAACTAAATCCATAATTTGGTTTAGATGTAATGAGATCCTAAAAACTTGGAAAATTCTAAGTCTGTGACCTTGACCTTGACCCGACCTAAGGGGGTGGGATGGTACTGCGCAAAATTTTGGACCAATATGTATCATCATACAAAAGATGAATCTAACTGGTGATTAGGTTAGGAAATAATGAGGTCTTAAAAACTTTAACGAAAACTTTAACATATAAATTCTAAGTCTGTGACCTCGACCTCAATGTCACAGTCATGAGTGCTGATGGTGCTGATAAAACTTTTGACCAGTATCTATCATGATACCAAATAGGAACTAAATCCATCATTTGGTTTAGAAGTAATGAGATCCTAAAAACTTTGGCGTAAAATTTTAACATGAAAATTCTAAGTCCATGACCTTGACTTTGACCTGACCTAGTGGGGTGGGGATGGTACTGTGCAAAATTTTGGACCAATATGTATCATCATACCAAAGACGAATCAAGTCAGTGATAAGGTTAGGAAATAATGAGGTCTTAAAAACTTTAACGAAAACTTTTAACATTTGTGGATGCTGATGCCGATGCTGACGCAGAGAGTAGTACAATAGCTCTCCATGAACGTTGTTTAGGCGAGCTAAAAACAAATATCAGAGTAAAAGAGAAGATCTCCTAACATACCCCCTTTTTACCACTGATGGAAGAATAGCAGGCCCTCACTACCACTCTATCACACAACTAATACTAGCAAAACTCCCCAAACCCACTGGCATTGCCAAAACAAAATCTTAACCCTTGTCCTGCTGAATCCGGATATATCCTGTCTATACAAACAGTGTAGCTCCAGATCAGTTGGCTTCTGAAGAAGCCAACTGATCTGGATCTGCACTGTTTGCCATTAAGTATGCAAATTTATATCAACAATCTGGACGAAGTAATCTGATTGGCTGAAAATTAGAAATGGGTGTTGCATCTTAATTTATTCAGCAGGACAAGGGTTAATATGCATCTTGATGTACACATGTAATGAAGTTTCATGTTTAATTGTAACCAAATGTTATAATGAATGTACAGACAACCCTCTTTATACTGACACTCAATACAACAACAAAATTCCTTATAATGACAATTTGACTGTCATGAAAACTCCGTTTAAGAGGTAATAATTAGTCACAAATTATGCAAGAACATTGTATTTGATACTTTAAAAAACATATGTTTTGGATATTTGTTAGAATTGCCTCAGTGAGGCAATTCTAACAAATATCCAAAATATGTGTTCTATGAGGAAATTAGAACAAAACAAGACCTTTCTTATATATTAATCTGCACATTTACAACAGGATTCTTTACAACAGCAAATTCATTTTAATGGCAACATCTTTGGGAACAAATGTTGTCTTTGTAACGAGGGTTCACTCTATCAAGTTTTCTACTTACATTATAATAAAACTGGTCTGGTATAATCTGGAGTCTCTCAAAATGTTTGCTGTTAGGAATCAGTCGTGTTTTGTTGTTAGGATCTGTACCATGCCAGGAAAATGAGTGGAGCCTGTCAATGAAAAGAAATTATTGGCTAGGTCGCATTTCACTATAGGAGCCACAACATTCTTTCGTGGAGACTGATTATGAAATATTTTCTACGGTCATTCTCTCCCTTCTGCTGATTCAAGAAGGGCAGTTGTCAGTTTCTGGCGAAAGAATGTGCACAATATTGGTGAACCGCTTAGAGGACTAAGTCTGCCCAGTAAACATGTGGTTAGGTAAACTGACCGCACTCGACATGACCCCACTGGGTTGACTGGGCCGTAAAACCTCAACACAAACAAACTATAGGAGCCACAACATGAGTAAACATACCTTTGGGTCATATGCACCCAGCAAAGATTCAGACTAGCCTGTGCATTTGTGCAGTCTGATCAGAATCTTCACTGGCTGCATTTTGGATAGCCAAGGATGCAAAATTTCTTCTTCATCACGAAAACATACCTATATAATTTTGACCCCTTTAAACCCCACTTTTATATAGTAAAACTGGGGTTTACAGGGGTATACGTTATTTTTCTTATTTCTGCTCAAAAACATAGATTGTGGGTACTCGTTAGAACCGCCTTGGCGAGGCAGTTCTAATGAGTACCCACAATCTATGTTCTGAGCAGAAATATGAAAAAATATAAGAATTTTTATCTGAAAACTTTCAGATTTTTGGTGGTGAAATTTTCAATATATTTGAATAGGCGTGTTTTTGTAATGTGCAGACAATAAAGACTCTGACCAGACTGCACTGATATGCATGCTGTTTATATGTCTTTATGGGTGCACATGTTAGAAGGATGTTTGCTCATGTTGCAACTCAAGTATTTGTTTGCTCATTGGCCACAATAACAAAATATTTGGGCAGGTGGTCTGTAGTTCTCTTGTAAGACAGTGCAAATGTGTATTCCAGAAAAGTCTGTGAAATTATTAATTTACATCTGTATGCAAGATTCACAGCTTCAGACAAAATGCATTTTCAATGCGCAAAATTTGAAAGTTTTACACACAGTAAGGCTATTGCTATTAGTAGCCACAAAATACAATTTTATTGAGCAATAAGAAAAGTGTGTGAGTGGCACTATGGGATAGTATCATATCAACAGATAGGGTGCTTCTTTTATCTGAAAAATGCTGATACCTTTCTTATTTCTTGACGAAAACGTACATTGTGGGTGCTCATAAGAAGTGCTTAGGTGAAGTGCTTCTAATGAGTACACAAAAGCTTGGACCCAATATACACTGGACTAGTAACTATGGTACAGGTATTGTATTTATTGGAAGTAAGTTGTCATGGCTGAGTTTTCATAATTTTGTATGATGAAGTTTAAACTCTCATATTTCAATTATTTCTCCAAATATCTGAAGTTTGTTTTCAAAAAGCAATAGTTCAATATATTGCATTTAAGACCGCGCCATTATATTTCAGGAAAATCAAACAGTTTTTGTAAACATCAACAAGAAACGTACGTACCCATTTTAGCCATTTTCTGCACTTTTAGCAGAAAATCATCAGAAATTCACCCAAATGATGGTATAACTTCAATTTTATTAATTGTGACTTAACATTTTTCAACCAAACCTATCAAAAACAATTTATTACAAGTTCAGTTATTATTCAAAATCATTTTTAATGACCATAATGCTGTAAAATAGCACTAGAATCAAGCCAAGACAACATATTTTGGCAGTTCCGTTAGTGACAAGTCCAGGTATTACTAGATCCGAGACAAAACGTGTTTTCTTGTGGCAATGAGAAAAATATTATATGGATACTCCCTCTTATCTGGAGCTATGATAATATGCTTTAACATAGGTCAAAGGTTGACATGAATCTTCAAGTTTCATTCACCCTTGATAGGAATGATCTATATAATGACCTAGTCTTCATATAACTATTGTCTTCATGTACTTATATGAACAAATCGAGGGTTGAGCGCAAGACTATCGTAAGTCAGATGATTGTTTTTCCCCAAACCTAATCTCCTCACCATGAAGGCGTTATGAAGATTACAACATTTCTTTCTGTAAACAATGGAAATTTAGGTGCCATTGCTCGTATGAGCAATGGCACCTAAATTTGCATTGTTTACAAAGGGGTCCAAGTTGCCCCTAAACAAGGGTTTCAAAAATACGTTTGAGTTACCATAGTCTTGCGCTCAACCCTCAAAATGAGCCCTTCCGAATAGTCAAACTTAGAGGGGACAAGCACCCATCATAGACTTAGAGATCAACCTGAACATCTGCACAGTTTGCTGTAATAGCCCTAAGTAATTGAGAAAGACAGACCTAAAGAAACAGTGTACACCCAGATCAGACACCACACAATGAAGCATCTGATCAGGATCTACACTGTTTGCCAATCATCAAGCAGTTTTTAGACACAACAACAGGTATTATTGCACAAAAAGCGGTGTCGCATGTTATTAACAGCCGTGCATTAACTGGCAAAAAGCTGTGTATTAACAAGGCAATTCATGCGCTGTTAATGCATGGCTATGCAACTTTCAATATGCTTCTACTGGGGCCACAGAATGGCTGCCATCACGAGATGTGTACTGCAGGCCCTAGAAGGAGCATAGTCTGTGGAAATTACGTTCGCGAGACATTGGTGAAAAGGCCAAACAAAATAGTGCAAGAAATAACGCGAAATGTAGCAAATGTTTTCTGTTTTTATGCAATAATAGCAATCGAACATGATTTTTCAATGCATTAACATTCGCCAGGTCCCTTGGGAGGTGTTGAAAACCGAGGCCTCTGGCCTCGGTTTTCAACATCTCCCACAGGACCTGGCAAATGTTAATGCATGAGAAACCATGTTTGATCCCTATAGTAAAATTACCAATTTAAACTTTAGAATGAGTACAGTAAGTAGTTATGGTGTTAGAATATTTACTGGGCCCAGTTATTCAAACCTAATGATGTCATTAGTTAACGTATCATTAAAATTTTGATCATTAATTGATTGTGTTGGGGTTTAACGACACGTCAACCCTTGAGGGTCATTTTGTGTCGTCTCCCAGAGAAAGGGAGAAAAGAGATAGAAGAGAGAGAGAGTAGAGGAGATGAAAGAGAGGGACAGGGAAGAAAGAGGAACAGGAATGAAAGTGAAGAAACAGAAGAAATAAAAACATTCCCCCTCTACCCTTACCCACTACAAGGATAGCAGGCCTTGCCCAACTGTAAGCCAATATCAGTTGGACGCCCCAGTGATGTAAGATACACAGCACCTTCGCACCACCCGACCACCCCCTTTTGATCATTAAATACGGCATATACGCCTATATTTTTTCTGAAAAAATGTGAGTAGCTTTTGCATTTTCAAAAGCTATACATTTTTTCAGCAAAAATAACTGTGAATTAGATACTGTACTTACTACAGCAGTTAACATTTTGACCACTAACGAGCTCGTTAAGCTAACCACGCTTTGAACAACTGGGCCCTGGTCTGTAACATAAAGAAGGGACTTCTCATAGCTCTAGATAAGAGTGGGTATCTAGATAATATTTTTTTCTTATTTCTCAATAAAAACGTATGTTGTTGGTACACATTAGAAGTGCCTTGTTGAGGCACTTCTAATGAGTACCCACAACATATGTTTTCATAGAGAAATAAGAAAAATATTATTACTTTATGGTTAAAAAAAGCACCTTATCAAGAGCTATGGATCATTCTCTGAGTAAACAATGTAGACCCTGAATTTGCATGTGCAGATAGATACGTGGCAATGTCAGTCACCTATATATGTCACCTTTGGTTTTTATTTTTGTTGTTTTTTTTTACTTGGTGGGGTTTCTATGGTGTGAGTACTCAGAATAACTGCAATGATAAGGCAAGACAATTCTAATGAGGAGTACCCACAACATAAGTTTTCATAATTGATTGTGTTGGGGTTCAACGACATGTCAACCCTTGTGGGTCATTTTGTGTCGTCTCCCAGAGAAACGGAGAAAAAAAAAAGAAGAGATAGTAGAGGAGATGAAAAAGACAAATAGGGAAGAAAGAGGAACAGGAATGAGAGTAATGAAACAGAAGAAATAAAAACATTCCCTTTCTACCCTTACCTGCTATAAGGATAGCAGGCCTTGCCCAGCTGTAAGCCAATATCAGTTGGACACCCCAGTGACGTAAGATACACTACACCTTCGCCACACCCGACTACCCACATGTTTTCATAAAGAAATAAAATATAATAGAAAAATATTACTACATTTTTGGTTCAGCAAAAAGAAAAACAACTTCTAATGCAGAGCTATGGTGTCAGAGAGGCAATGTTTTATCAGCAATGTTTTATCAGCGTTTTATCAGAGAGGCAATAGAGTTACAATAACATACTTATAACAATTAGTACTCACTCAACAAATCCAGCCCACAAACTAGTGACACATTACTACCTCTTTATAACACAGTTTGTTATAACACAGTTTTGGATATAACATGGTTCAAAGATGGATCAAAAAAAATGTATAGATTATATTGAAAAATGACCATAAATGGTACATTACTACCTCTTTATAATACAGTTTGTTGTAACACAGTTTTGGATATAACATGGTTCAAAGATGAATCCAAACAATGCCCATAAATGGTCATTTTTCAATATAATCTATACATTTTTGTTTGGATATAACACAGTTGTTTAACTAATATGGTTTATGCCAAGGACCCCAACAATAGTGTTATACAGAGGTTGTGGTGTATTTCCTCACAGAAAACAGGATTTGATATTTCATGCAAGTTGTCTTCTTGGACACAATTTGAATGAAATGTCAACTTGTTACTCCAGACAAGAGAAGCATATAGACAAATATTTTTTTTATTCACCCATGAAGGTGCTCATTAGAAGATCCTCAGTGACTGAGGTGCTTCTAATGAACATAAAAATATATGTTATTTGATGGGTACTGGTTAGAAGGCCCTTGGAGAATCACTTCTTATGAGTTCCGATAACATATGTCTTCATGGGAAAACATTATGAAAACACGCCTATTCAAATATATTAAAAATTTTACAACCAAAAAAGGAAAATTTTCAGATAAGAAATTCTGAAATTTTTCACATTTCTGCTCAAAACATAGATTGTGGGTACTCCTTAGAACTGCCTCACCTTACCAACTGTACCCACAATCTATGTTTTGAACGGAAATAAGACAAATAATGTATACTCCTGTAAACCCCAGTTTGACTATACAAGAATTCCGCGGAAGGCATCATCGCACCTGCTGGCGCAAAAGTCACAGGAGCCACAATCAGAACGTGGTTATTAAATAAGTTTATTTCATTCTTAGCAGTGCTTACTTGGAAAACTGGGTTGAAAAAAATGTAGACAAAGTGCCTAGTGGGGCACATATATTCCATGCCAGTCCCATTCCCTCTAATGGCTATATCTTCAGCACTGACTTTTCGTATCATACAGCCCAATGATAATGGAACGTTGACGTAAAATGTGTAAAAGTCACTGGAGCATGAAATATAGGTCAAGGTCACGGGTCAAGGTACCTGCTAATTCAGTACATCAAGGAGAAGCACAGTGCAAGGTATGGTGGTTGTAGGCCTTATAGTTGAGGAGTTATCAAACATCAACGTAAAATGTGTCAAATATAGGTCAAGGTCATCGGGTCAAGGTACCTGCCAAGCCAGTGCAATGAGGTGAAGCACTATGCAAGGTTTAGTGGTTGTAAGTCTTATATTTGAGGAGATACCGAACATTAACATAAAATGTGTCAAAGTCACTGGAGTGCACAATATAGGTCAAGGTCACCAGGTCAAGGTACCTGCCGAGTCAATACATCAAGAAGAAGTGCTATGTAAGGTTTGGTGGTTGAAGGCCTTCGGGACAGTTGAGGACATATGGAAGGGTGACGTAAAAGGTGTAAAAGTCAATGGAGCGCAAAATATAGGTCAAGGTCACCTAGTGAAGGTACCTGCGGAGTCCGTACATTGAGGAGAAGCACTATGCAAGGTTTGATGGTTGTAGGCCTTACAGTTGAGGAGATATTGAACATTGACATAAAATGTGTAAAAAGCACTGGAGCGCAAAATATAGGTCAAGGTCACCAGGTCAAGATACCTGCCGAGTCAGTACATCTAGGAGAAGCACTATGCAAAGTTTGGTGGCTAGAGGTCTTACACTTGAGGAGATCTGGAACATTGACGTAGATTATGTCAAAGTCACTGCAGCCAAAATATAGGTCAAGGTCACCAGGTCAAGGTATCTGCCAAGTCAGTACATTGAGAAGAAGCACTTTGCAAGGTTTGATGGTTGTAGGCCTTATAGTCGAGGAAATATCGAACGTCGACGCAAAATATGTCAAAGTCACTGGAGCGCAAAATATAGGTCAAGGTCATCGGGTCAAGGTACCTGCCAAGTTAGTACATCTAGGAGAAGCACTATGCAAGGTTTGGTAGTTGTACGCCTTATAGTTGACAAAATATGGAACGTCAACGTAAATTGTGTCAAAGTCAATGGAGCGCAAAATATAGGTCAAGGTCACTGGGTCAACATACCTGCCAAGTCAGGAGGTCAGGGAGATGTGTCATGCAAGGTATGATGGTTGTTGTAGAAATGTAGTTGATTAGAATACTAACTTCGACGTAAATGTCGAACTTCGACATAACAGAACTGCTAACAGACAGACGGACGGATGAACGGACAGACGAATGGAAAAGCAGGCACCTATGTCGCAAAGTCCGGAGGTCAGGGAGATGTTTCATACAAGGTTTGATGGTTGTTTAGTTTTGTAGTTGATTAGAATACTAACTTTGACATAAATGTCGAAGTTCGACATAACAGAACTGTTAACAGACAGACAGACAGACAGACGGACGAACAGACAGACAAATGGAAAAGTGGGCACCTATGTCGCAAAGTCAGGAGGTCAGGGAGATGTTTCATGCAAGGTTTGATGGTTGTTTAGTCTTGTAGTTGATTAAAATACTAACTTTGACATAAATGTCGAACTTCGACATAAATGTTGACAGACGGACGGATGGACAGACATACGGACGAGCGGACGCCTATGTCGCAAAGTCAGGAGGTCAGGGAGATGTTTCATGCAAGGTTTGATGGTTGTTTAGTCTTGTAGTTGATTAGAATACTAACTTTGACATAAATGTCGAACGTCGACATAAATGTTGACGGACGGACGGACGGACGGACGGACGGACGGACGGACGGACGGACGGACGGACGGACGGACGGACGGACGGACGGACGGACGGACGGACGGACGGACGGACGGACGGACGGACGGACGGACGGACGGACGGACGGACGGACGGACGGACGGACGGACGGACGGACGGACGGACGGACGGACGGACGGACGGACGGACGGACGGACGGACGGACGGACGGACGGACGGAAGGACGGACGGACGGACGGACGGACGGACGGACGGACGGACGGACGGACGCCTATATCGCACCCTGCTACAAGCAGGTGCGATAATAAAAGTGGGGCTTAAGGGGGTCAAAGTTATAAAAGTGTATTTTCGTGATGTAAGAAAAATATAAGCTTTTTTTTTCTTTTTTCTGGTTGAAAAAGATCTCTTATCTTGAGCAATGCAACACCTTTTTTTCTGTGACAAATATAAATATCACCAATTTGTTATCTGCTTCTGTTTAAGTATAGCAGGTTAAACGTCAGATTGCATGCTGAAACATAAATGTCATCGCAAAAACAGACCTATATAATTTTGACCCCCTTAAACCCCACTTTTATATAGTAAAACTGGGGTTTACAGGGGTATACATTGTTTTTCTTATTTCTGCTCAAAAACATAGATTGTGGGTACTCGTTAGAACTGCCTTGCCGAGGCGGTTCTAACGATTACCCACAATCTATGTTTTGAGCAGAAATGTGACAGAAAATCCGAATTTTTATCTGAAATTTTTCAGTTTTTGGTGGTAAAATGAAGTTTTTTAAAAGTAAAACATATTTTAACGAGTAATACTTAACCTATAGATAATGTGCTATTCTATTCTGTTTTTCACACCTTCCACAGAAAAAACGACCTTTCAGACGTTAATTAAAGTCTTAAACCAGAAGGTCCCTTAGGCAGTTACCTGTGTGACGTAACTCTTCCCGCTCAATTGACCACGTGTCAGTTTCTTTTATGTGTAAAACAATAGACACAATTAGGAGAGATAAGCGAGGGTGGGCTGAGGGAGATAATTGATTATCTATAGGTTAAGTATTACTCGTTAAAATATGTTTTACTTTTAAAAAACTTCATTTTAACTTCATAATACATTAACCTATAGATAATGTGCTAGAATTTGCAGAATAGGAGGGAGGTGCTCTCCTAATTCTAACACCAATAATATCTCACCACTTCTGGTTAAGACTCAGGAAACTCAAAGGAATCAGATACATTCTAATTCTATATTTAATAGAAAGAATGATCTAGATTCACAAAATAGCATATCTTTAAGGTGTTATGATCTAACAACCTTATATATATTAGTAGACTCTAGAGGAAGCCAGTTCTTAAGTCTCAGAGACCTAACATTGGCCCCCCCCCCCCCCCTTTTTTTTTCTTTTTGGGAAACAACAATTGGCTTCAAAAAGAAAAGGGAGTCATTGAGACATAACATAAATATTCCATCGCAAAGTAAGCTAGGAATATAGAAAAATTTTCAAAACAAAATTTGTAAAACAAAAAGCCAAGACCATACACTGTAAGTAGTCTATGTAGGATCTTGAATAAATAAGGAAAAGTCTACTCGGCAGAGTTTCCTATATATAACTGACATATGTAGATATTTTGGATAAAATTCTAGATAAGTGAAGCTATGTAATTTAGTCTAAGCTATTAGAATTATAAACTAATTAGATTCTGTTAATTGGAGCGACAGGACAGTTTCCGATGAACAGACACAGACTTAAAATAACCATAATGTGTAATTATTTCCCTTGATCAAATTAAAGAAGGGAAGATAATAAAAGTAGATGGAGTTAACTTAACTATAACTAAGTTATCCATCAGAAGAAAAAAGGTATAGACAAACATAATGGTTAAAACTATTGCTAGACTAATTGTATAACGAATTTTTAGTCAAGCAATAAAATAATACAGAGTTTGCATATAACTGCTGGGAAGAAAAAACAACCTAAACCATTGATAATTAGTTTTGTCATAGACATATAAAAGCGTTTGATGTCCTGACAAAAAAAATAAAGAATAAACTGTCAACATCATAACTTAAGAGTTTGACAGAGAATAAGAGAGATAAGAATAAGGTTGATCGCAGCAAACTGTATGACGGTCATAGTTTGGCTAAATCTTACCGTATTGATAAGATTAAGCAAAAATAAATAAGCTGGATAGAATCTTTCTATACCAGAAGATTGCCATGAAAAGTACTCCTGAGTAAATAATCATGGAAATCAAGAAATGTTAAAAAATCCACTTTGATACGAATCAAAATGTTCATAAAAAGAGAAGGACTCAGAGAAAAAGTAATAGTGTGATAATCTCTGAAGAAAGATTATACAATAATACTGATTAATAATCTCAAAAAACACTTAATTTAAAAGTTTAGAGATAGTATTACTATTCTATACGCATATTTAAGAATAGTAAGAAATATATTAATACAAAATAAAAATTATACTACTGAACAAAATTCCCGCTATAAATAATAGGTTAAGCGTAACTATTATTTAAGCAAGGAATTATTAAACATATAACTCTCTATAAAATTACTGCCCGGAAATTTTATAGATAAACATTCAATCAAATTTTTAGAATTGAATATTAATAGAATAAAATGTATGTCTGCATAATTGGTAATTCCTGAAATATCAAATTACGTACTCGCAAATGAGTTCAGGAAGAAAATACATATATATACTCTCGAGATCTATGTGTAAACCATAGAGAGTAATAATATTATTACCGCGATCCCTGACGGAAGGGTAAAAACATGTATATGAAAGAGATAATAATTAATTTAACGTCATATAGGTTTAAGATAAAATTTGTTTAATCTTTAACCAATATGCAGCAACAGTGACTCGATATTCTGTATTCGTACGTAGAAAAGGAGTACTTAGTCATTAGAATTTTGAATGATTGAAATAGAGATAATGGGATCTAAAAGGATGTGTCTCCATGAACTGAATCGAAGGATAATATCCATTCTAAAAAAACTAGGGCTTGTTTTAGGCTTAGTTTAACAAGCGTAGAATTGAATTATTTCCAAGTATTCATGAAGTCGTTATGCTCTGACTACTGAGAAAAATGTTAAAATATTGTTTAGGAAATAAAAAAGTGACTGTTCCACAATGTTAGCTAGATTTAAACCTGGAACGTAGCGAGAAGGTCAATCTAATTTAAAAGTAAGATGAGAAAGATAAATAATGAAGATAGATATATAAATATCGGAATAATATATTATCTCCAACAATTATCAAATAATCTGAATGTTTAAAAGCATAATTACTACTCGAAAGTTTATTTACCGAATGTATAATCGGAGAAAACTTTCAGTATGTTCAAAAACGTATCACAAAAGTAAGATCTGACCAGGAACGTAGGTGCAGCACTTACTAAGTTGTGAAGTTAATATAAACATATTTTATATTATAAATTGAAGCAGTGCATTTCAAAATCATTGACATCTTGAAATGACTTATTGTGTGGAAAAATAAATAAATATCCAGTTTCGGAAAAGATATTTATCTATATATATAGACCATTTTTGATGCGGACTGGAAATCAAGATATTAATCTTTGCATTATTCGCAAACTGAACTTGAACTCTTAGCGAGAATTACTATGATCCCTTTAACGAATGTAAACATAAAGGAGGGGTAAAGAGATAATTAAGAGTGTCTTAATTCTTTACCGGCTTGTAATTAAGGATGTTTTCCCTTTTGTCTAAGCCTAGACTATAGATTGATTAATATAATTATAATAATATCTGCTATTATGAGGTAAACTCTCGTTAATTAACCTCTAAGCATATATCAAAAATATATATCAACATAATCTAGAGCTTCGGTAAGTTTACAGGAAGGAAATGATTGACTTTGGCAGTTTCTGAATAGTTACAAAGTCAATAAAACAAAATATCAAAAGGAAAGTATTGTATATAATATCTAATTTAGGCAATAATAATCTGTCACGTACTGAATAATTAATGCCTTTACTAAATATGTATCCATTGTCAATACCAAAGTGCAAGAAAATTTTGATTGAAATGGACTCTAGTTATAAAAAATATTAGAGGTATAGAGCTAGTCGAAGGAAAACTATTCCTCAATAAGATAAAGTAGACCTATAATATATGAGGATTAATTGGGTCTAGAATTATAATCATAATAAAATTATTATTCCAATATGAAGAATCTTCAGCGTAATAGATTCTTACTAAGGCAAAAATATCTGGTATATTGCTATCGTAGTCTTAAATGATCCAGAAGAAAAAATAAAACAGGCAAAGTAAAGAACGTATCGAATTATATTATATCTATGCCTAAATATAAGATTTTTTTCTTATTTATTATTTTATAGCAGAGTTTAGACAGAGCACGACTGACCTAGACTCTTATATAATCAATCAAAAGATAGTATAAAATAGAATAATAGCTTATCGGATCAACTATTTTCCATGTAGAAATGGCAAAAGGAAAATATGTACCTCAACTAGAATTTTAAATCGTAGTAATCTAGAGAGGTAGCGAATAAATAAATAAACTGTTAATTTATTTATCTGGTTGGTGTAAATTTCCGATACCTTAAGAATGAAAAATTAATAGAAAGTAGAAAAGATCGATTGCTACTTTCTTGTCAATTTACTCCTTAGATTACATGCTGATTACATATCGGAGCATGTAGAAGAAAAACAGGGGAGGAAAGAAGAAAAATTTTTTATATTTCGTGTATATTTTTCTTCTTATAAATAACGATAGTTTTATAGTTCACCTTTGCCCTAGAGCCGAATAAGGTGAATATGTAAGAAGTTAATCTCTTTGTAGCGAATAAAAGAGATATAATTATAGCAGGAAGTATCTTCTGCACTTAGTGAATGAATTGCGAATTTGATCGTAACCGATAATTCTTAATTCATTTTCAATAATAAATATATATATAGAATTTAAGTCGTTCAAAAGTGACTGGACAGAATTCAACAATATAAATGGCTACTAGGTATTAGAAGCCATCGCTGTCATTCAATAACCTATAATCCAAGACTATACATGTCTATAGTGGTTATTAAATAAATATATGTTGAGCGAGTGGTTATTAAATAAATATATGTTGAGCGAGTACTAGTGACTACTACTCGCACACTAGTAATCCGACACAAAATCTACGAAACTACTGCCCTGTGGAATTTCGTTAGAATGACCTGGCACTACTCTACGAAGTGCCTCCTGACGAAATTTTTGTTAGAGACGGAATTTAACCGCTTTCTAGCGAATTAAAGAGATAAAACATCATTTGAATGACCTGGCACTAGTCTACGAACTGCTGCCCGGTAAGAATTTTGTTAAAGTCGGAAGTTTAACTCTTTCTAGCGGATAAAAGAGATAAAACATAAGTTAATTTAAAATATTAATGGAATTACACACCTATAATAAGTCAATGGAATATTAAAGATTCTAGTCTGATTTGGGAAAGACTGTACAGAATTTTTTGTATAAAAAGTTATTATGTATTTCACTTAATAACCTATATCCATTGACTTAAACGTGAATGGAGCTCTATGAACGATAATAGATTGTTCGGGAATTAGTGATCATTATTTTGACACTAGTTACCCGACACAATGACCGGACACTAGTATTCGTAACTGTTGCCCGGTAAAGTTACAAGTAATTTGACAAATTGATCGGATAGTAGTATTCGTAACTCTAGTCCGATGAAAAAGGGAGATTATATATGAAAACTGAGCGGGCACAAGTATTCGAAACTTTTTCCCGAAGATAATTAATTATTAGGCAAACATTGACCAGACACTTTCTGTAAAAGTTTGCCTGGTGAAAATAATATAATAATATGACCGGGTATAAGTATCAGAAATATTACTGATACTTTGCCCAGTGAAAAATTTTTTTAATAATTAGACATAATGACCGGAAGTTAGTATACGTGACTATTTTGTCCGGTGAAATATGTCAGAAACTAAGTCTTTCCAGAAAATAATTAAATTATTGACTGGAGACTAGTTGACTGGTGCCTGGTTGATCGGTGACTGGTGACTGGTGACTGGGTGACTGGTGACTGGGTGACTGGTGACTGGTGACTGGTGCCTGGTTGACTGGCACCTGGATGACTGGTGACTGGTGCCTGGTTGACTGGCACCTGATTGACTGGTGACTGGTGAAGCTGATTGACTGGTGCCTGGTTGACTGGTGACTGGTGACTGGTGACTGGTGGACTTAGACTTTATCGGATACTAAGTACCCAAAGATGCCACCTTGATGGGTCTTACCCCGGCAGTATAGCCATATGGGGTGGGGTTCCCATCAGTAAAGAATTGTCTTATAACTCATCAAGGGTTGACAAGTTCTTTACAATCAGCTTCTCCACCATGAGAATCTTTAGCCAACTGAAGATCTCTGCAAACAAAAGTCCAGGAAAAACATATCGTAATTGCTGAATAACCTGGAACGAAAAGAACAAAAATATTCTGCATATATAAACACGACTATCGAACCGATCGCGCACGAGCGTTGTGCCGAATAGCGAGAGTCGCGAAAACGCATGTGGAAAAAGACCAGTCAAAAATCATGAAATCGAAAATTGAAAATTTTAAATAATAACACAGAAAGTGAAAGGAGTGATAAATAAATGAAAGAAACACAAGGATACATAAATTTATCCGTGAGGAAAGAAATAATCCAAATTTCTATCACAGGTAAATAATCCTTGTTGAATTTCTTTGTCCACAGAAAAGAAACTGACACGTGGTCAATTGAGCGGGAAGAGTTACGTCACACAGGTAACTGCCTAAGGGACCTTCTGGTTTAAGACTTTAATTAACGACTGAAAGGTCGTTTTTTCTGTGGAAGGTGTGAAAAACAGAATAGAATAGCACATTATCTATAGGTTAATGTATTATGAAGTTAAAATTTTCAGTATATATTTGAATAGGCTTGTTTTCGTAATGGCCAATATTTAATTACCATTCATTTGCCATTGGCATGAACAAAGTTGGTCCATATTTGATGTATCTATCCACCTTCTGTGTCTGTGGATCCTGTTTATAAACAACCAAAGCCTCATTAGCATCCAGTGATATCATATCCTTCTTTTTGATTGACAGATGAGCTATGGGGTTCAGAAACATCACACAAGGCCTAGAAAAAACAATCATAAATATAGATAAGTCAAGCATATACATGTGAATCTTTTTATAACAGCATGGAATAAAATGTTTGAAATTTTATAATTTAGCATGGTATGGGCAAATTCAGCAGCCGATAAATAGATATTTTTTTCTTATTCATAGCACTAGTTAAGGCGCTTTTTTCAATCCAAAAGTATTGATATTTTTCTTATTTCTCTACAAAAACATATGTTGTGGGTACTCATTAGAAGCGCCTCATCAAGGCGCTTATAATGAGTACCCACAACATATGTTTTCATGGAGAAATAAGAAAAATATTTACCGGATACCCTCCCTTATCTACACCTATGTTATTTTTCTGGTGCTGTGAATGCAGATAGTGCTGAGATGGGTAGAGATTTTGTACGTTACTCAATGCCTAATACCTATTGGTACCCGGGTCCCAATTACCATGGCATTTTAGGAATGCCAACAGTTAGAAAATATACATTTGAATGAAAATAGTAAACAGTGTCAGTCTCTCTTTCTGTCTGTCATTAACATATACATATAAAGCCTATGCATAGAAAGAATCATAACATATAACAATGTTTGTTTTATAGTGTACGAGGTGGATTGGCAAGATCGAGGGCAATGACAAGTTATACAAACCACAATCAAACAAAACAGTCCATGGCTTCTGACCTGGCTCTACATTGTTTATTCAGGACTGTCTGACCCATTACTTAAGGTAACAGTATGGTAAGATGAACAGGTGTTGAAATATTTAGGGTAATTATGGTATTTCTGAATACCTGCAGCAACATTTAGTTTGAATAAGTCCATCAGGATGATTTTAAACAAACGTCAAAACACAAAATTTTCTTGAAAAAAAAAAAAAAAAAGGAAAACATATTTATCTTAATATTTCTCTCAGACAAACCATGGCTTGATTGACTCACCCTTGAATATGTTCAATCCTTCCATCCCTGTGCTTGACTATGAGATATTCATTCTGGTTCGCAGAGTGTCTTGTAAGCAACACAAGTCGTGACCGAAACAAGAAAAGCTGAAGAAAAGTTAAGAGTGAGCTATAAAAGAGTCCTTATTGCATATATGGGTACCTAAAACACATTATGTACAATAGTAATGTGATGTACAATAGTAATGTGATCTGATGCTCTGTGATCTGATGTTTTGCATTATGTCATGCTGACCTTCCCAGATCACACGATCACAAAATTCTTGCTTCTAGTGTGAGCTATAGATATGAGAGCATCCATTTGTGCCATCTGATCTTGGTCTTTGCTGTCATCTTAAATAATTAATGGATATTGTTCCATACAGTGAAACCTTCATAAATAGACACCTCTCAACAACAGCCACCATCCCATAGCTCCAGATAAGAGGAGGTATCAGGTAAATGTTTTTCTTATTTCTCCATGAAACATGTTGTGGTACTCATTAGCAGCACCTCTGTGAGGTGCTTTTAATGAGTACTGCAACATTTGTTTTCATGGAGAAATAAAAAAAAATATGAATACATTTTGTTTAAAACTAGAGCTGGTGTTTGTAAAACACTATGCCCCCAACTGCCTGACTCTATCACTGCTTGACTCCAACACTGCTTGCCCTTGACGGTAACAACAGTACAAATATATGAGATTTCAATGTTATTTTATCAACGGGAAATAACTCTAAAATAGGAGATAATTGGGATAAGAAAAAAATACGGGTCACCTATTTTTTCATGAGGAATCAAAATATGAAATTTCAAAACATTAGCATACATGGTTCTAAACTTATGCTATACACAATAAAGCAACGACATCAAATGGCCAGAAATTGTGAAGGGCCATAACTCCAACATTTCATTTAATTGGTTCAAAATTTAATCAGGTGATCTCCTCCTCAATCCCAATCAGTATACCAAATATCATGGCTCTGGCTTAAATACCTTTTGAGATATCTTGCTGATAAGGTCAAAATGCCTAGAACTACAAAGGACCATAACTACATCAATTTTTCATGGAATTCCCTACACAAGAGGCCCACATGCCACGGGTCGCTCACCTGAGTAGCATTGCGTGTGCAGATATGCAGATGTTATGTAACATTTTTCCAATCCTGTCATCACAACTAATGAAAAGATCATCCTTTAAGCAGTTCTTAATTTTGAAGAAGACTATTATATATGGCATGACAGTCAATGGAGCGTGATCATTTGAACAAATTCTCACATTTCAACAGTAGGATCAATGTGAAATTTGGTTGCAATTGCCTAAGTGGTTTCTGAGGAATCATGATTTTATACATGTAAACAGCACAGTGGCAGGGAAATATAATAAACATAAACAAGACGGTAGCCATCTTGGATTTCAAATCAGAATGATTTTAACTACTGTTGATCTACAAGTCACCTCGATACTTCCAATGAACTTAAGTCAATTGCCCTTTCGGTTCAGGGGAAAAAGTTCAAAACAGATTTTCAAGACGGCCACCATAGCTGCAATTTGAGATTTCCTATCGCAACCATTTGAGCTATTTTTGATCTACAAGTCACCCTGATGCTTCCTACCAAGTTTCGAGCCAAATGGCCTTTCAGTTCAGAAGAAGTAAAGAAAAATAGATTTTCAAGATGGCCGCCATCTTGGATTGCCCATCGGAATGATTTAAGCTATTTTTATATCAACAAGTCACCCCCATGCTTCCTACCAATTTTCAAATAAATAAGTGAAAAAAAAAAAAAAAGAGTTTCAAGACGGCTGCCATGACAGCATCTTGGATTTCCAATCCAAACAATTTAAGCTATTTTAGATCTACAAGTCACCCAAATGCTTCCTACCAAGTTACGAGTCAAATGGCCTTTCAGTTCAGGAGAAGAAGCGAAAAATAGATTTTAAAGATGGCTGTCATAGCGGCCATCTTGGATTTCTGATAGGGATGATTTTATCTATTTTTGATCTACAGGTCACCCTGATGCTTCCTACCTTAAAGCCAATAAGCCTTTCAGTTCAGGAGAAGAAGCGAAAAAAAAATTTTCAAAATGGCCACCATGGCAGCCATCTTGGATTTCCAATCAGAACGATTTTAGCCATTTTTAATCTATAAGTCACCCCAATGTTTCCTACCAAGTTTCAAGTCAATTGGCTTTTGGGTTTAGGAGAAGAAGCGAAAAAAAGATTTTCAAGATGGCCACCAGGGCCGCCATTTCAAGATGGCCACCAGGGCGGCCACCTTCGACTTCCGATCAGCATGGTTTTAGCTATTTTTGATCTACAAGTCACCCTGATGCTTCCTACCAAGTTTGGAGTCAGTTGGCCTTTCGGCTCAGGAGAAGAAGCGAAAAATAGATTTTCAAGATGGCGGCCATGGCAGCCATCTTGGATTTCGGATCAGCACGATTTTAGCTACTTTTGATCTACAAGTCACCCCGATGCTTCCTACCAAGTATCGAGTCAATTGGCCTAGGGGTGTAGGAGGAGTAGGCTTTTAAAGCAATTGTTGATGCCGCACGACAGACGATGCACTACGGACAGTGACTGACCACAATAGCTCACCATGAGCACTTTGTGCTCAGGTGAGCTAAAAACAAATCAGGTAATCTCCACATCATCCCCAATCAGCATATAATATTTCAAGACCCTAGCTTAAGTACTTTTCGAGACATCTTGCTGACAAGGTCAAAATGCGCAGAACTGCAAAGGGCCATAACTTTATCAATATTTTCACGGTACTCTCTCAAAATATAATTTACACACCATTCCCACTCACTATATCAAATTTCAAGAACCCAGCTTAAATACTTTTCAAGATATCTTGCTCACTGTGAAGATTTAATTCTGATTTTTTTTCAAAGGGGCATAACTCTAAACAAACATGCTAGACAAGAAAAAAAAATATGGGTCAGCTATTTTTTCATTGGGAACCCAAATATAAAATTTCAAAACCCTAGCATGCAGGGTTCTTAAGATATGGCATGCACAAAAAAAGCTTGACAAACAGATGGATGGACAAATGAAGGCAAAATAATATGCCCCATCAATTTCATTCAAAACTGGGTGCATAATCAGGTCATCTACTCATTGCTACCAATCTATTCATCAAGT
Source organism: Anodontia alba (assembly GCA_964016985.1). Lineage (NCBI taxonomy): Eukaryota > Metazoa > Mollusca > Bivalvia > Lucinida > Lucinidae > Anodontia > Anodontia alba. The sequence goes on from OZ024832.1 coordinate 84,537,052, forward strand.
TACAAGGCTCCAGCTTCAATAGTTTTTTAGATATTTTGCTGAAAAAAAAAGGAAACATGCCCAAATTTAAAAATGGCCATTACTTACGAAATATTTTTCAGAATTTACAAGAACGTTATTCAGGTCATCTAATCATTACCAATCAATTCACCAACTTTCAAGTCTCTAGCTCTAACAGTTTTTGAGATATTTTGCTGACAAGGTAAAATGCCCAAAATCACAAAGAGCCACAAATCAAGAAACAGTTTTCAAAATTTCTTCAAAAGTTAATCAGGTTGTCTACTCACCACTACCAGTCTATTCATCGTTTCAAGGCTCTAGCTCCAACGGTTTTTGAGATATTTTGCTGACAAAGTAAAAATGCCCCAAATTACAAAGGGCCGTAACTCATGAAGTATTTTTCAGAATTTCTTCAGAAGTTAATCAGGTTGTCTACTCATCACTGCAAATCCATTTACTAAGTTTCAAGGATCTACCTCTAACAGTTTTAGAGATATTTTGCTGACAAGGTAAAAATGCCTAAAATTACAAAGGGGCATAATTCAAGAAGTACATTTCAAAATTTCTTCAAAAGCTAATCAGGTTGTATGCTCATCACTACCAGTCTATTCATTAAGTTTTAAGGCTCTAGCTTCAATAGTTTTTAAGATATTTTGCTGACAAGCTAAAAATGCCCAAAATTACAAAGGGTCATAACTCATGAAGTATTTTTCAGAACTTCTTCAAAAGTTAATCAGGTCATCTACTCATCACTAAAAATCCATTTACTAAGTTTCAAGGCTCAAGCTCTAACAGTTTTTTGAGATATTTTGCTGTCAAGGTAAAAATGCCCCAAATTACAAAGGGTCATAACTCAAGAAATAGTTTTCAAAATTGCTTCAAAAGCTAATCAGGTTGTCTACTCATCACTAACAGTCTATTCATTAAGTTTGAAGGCTCTAGCTCCAACGGTTTTTGAGATATTTTGCTGACAAGGTAAAAATGCCCCAAATTACAAAGGGCCATAACTCATGAAGTATTTTTCAGAATTTCTTCAAAAGCTAATCAGGTTGTCTACTCATCACTACCAGTCTATTCATTAAGTTTGAAGGCTCTAGCTCCAACGGTTTTTGAGATATTTTGCTGACAAGGTAAAAATGCCCCAAATTACAAAGGGCCATAACTCATGAAGTATTTTTCAGAATTTCTTCAAAAGTTAATCAGGTCATCTAATCATCACTACAAATCCATTTACTAAGTTTCAAGGCTCGAGCTCTAACGGTTTTTGAGATATTTTGCTGACAAGGTAAAAATGCCCCAAATTACAAAGGGCCATAACTCATGAAGTATTTTTCAGAATTTCTTCAAAAGTTAATCAGGTCATCAAATCATCACTACAAATCCATTTACTAAGTTTCAAGGCTCTAGCTCTAACAGTTTTTTAGATATTTTGCTGACAAGGTAAAAATGCCCAAAATTACAAAGGACCATAACTCAATAAGTATTTTTTCAAAATTTCTTCAAAAGTTAATCAGGTTGTCTACTCATCACTACCAGTCTATTCACCAAGTTTCAAGGCTCTAGCTTCAATATTTTTTTAGATATTTTGCTGACAAGATTGCGTCCATATTTTTTGAAAGGGCCATAACTCTGAAAAGGGGCATAATCCTGTCAAGGAAAAAAACATGTGTCAGCTATTTTTTCATGAGGAAACCATACAAGAAATTTAAAAACAGTAGCATTCACGGTTCTAAAGTTATGCTATGCATCAAAAAGCGTGACGAACAGATGGACGGACGGAAGCACAAATGGATGGATGAACAACCCAAAAGCAATATGCCCCTCCAACTTCTTTGAAATTGGGGGCATAAAAATGCACATTTCCTGGGGCTATGCATGATCCTGTAATAATGAGCTCAACCCTGTAATGCGCAGCAGGTGGCAAAGCTTAAGCTATAGGTACTGTGAGTCTCTCACTTACTACATGTATGCAGAAGAATTCGCATGTGGCGGCTGACTGGTTTCCCAAATCTACAGCAGAGTGTATCGGCTTAACAGTGCTTGCACTAACTGTCAAAATCAGGAAATCCCAGGACTTTCTAGCTCCAATATCTTGAAGTCCTGGTGATTAAATTTTTTCACTCACTTTCAGAAATTAAACCTCAATATTATTAAACTCTCATTTATGGAGTAAAACTGCCATTCTTAAGCTAAATAACATATAAATTCATTCAAAATTTTTGTTATAAATGACTAAATATCTTTAAAATTTGGAAGTCCCAGACTTCCTGGCATTGATTTTTGGAAGTCCCAGGGCAATTTTTGGACTCCCAGACTTCAATTAATGCAAGCACTGGCTTAATGATGAACCTGAAAACCAATGCTAATTTATGTTCGTTGCCAGCCTGGTTTCTGAAAAATATGATGATCAGATACGCTCCGCTGCAAACATGGAAAGCCAGTCAGCCGCCGCAAGCGATCTCATTGGCTGTAATTAATTTTATAGCCAATAAAATAGAAGGATACATTTTTTACGACACTGACTCAGATAAATGCGTGACTGATCTGTGTTTTAGCCGCCATATTTAATTTGTGACTTCTCTCGCATTAAACGTTTTCGCATATTTAAGTGTAAATACTGAAGTTTTGCTGTAAAAAGTAGATTACATTCCTGCAGCACATAACAGGAATTATGCATGGAGAAGAATTTATCGCAGACAACATGATAAAGATAGGATAGGCGTGATTTCAATTGACTTGCAATCAGCTGATCGTTCGCGGTATAGCTAAAAGGAGAAATAAAGTTTTTGGGGGTTTTTTTTGACGAAATCAGCCTATGAAAATAAATTTTCGGGGTACATGCATAATTTCTTTTTACTATAAGACTAAATAGTTATTTATACACTTGTATCAGGTGAAGAAAAAAAATTTATGCCACAGCCGGGGATTGAACCTAGGCCATCCGCTCGATAGGCGGACACTCTACTGCATCACTATAAAGGCTGAATTGTACCGCAAGGCAGTACAAGATTACAAGAGTATCATATACTTATACCCGGTGACACACTAATGTGCAAAATTTCATGGAAAAAAATTGTTTGATGTCGTGCACTTTGCCTCGGACCTACATTTAAACAGGTTTTGTCTGGTCCGCGACTTTGCATACCTGATGGAAAAAAAAAGTGCATAAAAATTCTTAAGCTCGTTTCCTAGGTAACACCTATTTATTATATACAAAGTAATGAAATATAGAGAATTATTAATGAAATAAAATGCATATTTTCACTAGTGAAATATAAGTTTTATATTTTCACTAGTGAAAATATAAAACTTATATTTTCACTCCTCTGAGCAGTGAAAAATATAAGATCTGGATCTACTTTTTTCTTATTTACATTTATGTTTTCATTACACGAGATGAAAGTTTTTATGGTATTCACTGAACAAGAGTAAATTTTCTTTTTATTTTATTTTTACACGCCAATGCGCGTTTCTGACGTCATGTCTAATGTCACCAAACAAAACAAAACGTCATGGCTCCAAGGGACAAAACTGCGTGTCAGACTTTCCCTTGCAAATGCAAGATTTGCATCTCTTCTATCGAAAGTGATGTATATGATAAAAAGAAAATTCAAATGTTTGTCGTGAATATGACTTTTATTTCATCGAGTGAAGTGAAAAAATGTATATTTCATTCGTGCCTTCGGCACGAATGAAATATACATTTTTTCACTTCACTCGATGAGATAAAAGTCATATTCACGACAAACATTTGAATTTCCTCTATGTATTTCATATTAGTCACTTTATGACTGATTATCCAAAGTACTATTTTACTACTGTAAAACACTTAAATTTGGCAGCAGCAAATTTTGGCATTTTTTTGTACAAGTGGATCTTTTGGCAGATTTATATTTTGGCAGATTTTTGATTTCCAAAAAAAAAAAAAAATATCTGCAAATTTATCATCTGATGTAGCCATGTTTGTCATATTTATGTGAGTTCTATACGGTGATTTGCAAATGATACACTGTGATTTCCAACCGTTTTCCACATTGCATTGTTCTTAGAGTGTGAGTGAACACAAATCAGTTCTATTATTATTTAATTACACACTGACCCATTAAATAAATATGTTAGTTATTCAATTATCAAACTAATTCAATGAGAGTGGCCAATAGGATAAACAAGCAGCCATCTCAGTGTTTTACTAAGCTAGAGTTATGAACTTTAATGAAGACTGACATTGTATTACCCTACATCATACTTGTGCTGTGTACTGGAAACATATTAACCCTTCTCATGCTGAATAAATTAAGATGCCACGCCCACTTCTAATTTCCAACCAATCAGATTACTTGATCCAGGTTTTTGCTAGAAATTCACGTATTTAATGACAAACAATGCAGATCCAGATCAGTTGGCTTCTTCACTGTTTGCGAAGACAAGGCATGTCATGTTCGGCAAGAGAATGTCTAATCCAGTTTGTTGTTCTTTTCTTGCGCTGTTTGATCTTTATTAGCTGTTTTTCATTTTGGTATTTTTTTCCCCTTGACAGCTAATAGCGCCAAAATAAAATGACCACAGAACATAAGTGTTTTACAGTATACATTTATCTTCTCTATGACAGCTAGTTTTATGTCTTCCCACATTTGGCTGTTATAGTGAGGCTGCAGTGTGTATTAAAAGCTCTATATTCCCCAGTTTTTATCCAAGAAAGGTCTCATACATGTAAATTGATATACATGTATAGTATTAATATGATCATAAAGTGTGGCTTCTGACAGCCTGCAAAATTTCATTTAGTCTCTTATTTTTGTACCGAATCAAAACTGAAATGACTTTTTATCGTATCTCTGAATTAATGTTTGGAACATTAATTCAGAGCTACAATTAAAAATCATTTCATTTCAAGAATGAGAGACTAACTGAAAATTTACAGGTTGTTAGGTGCCACATTTTATGATTGTATAAATATCATATATCAATTTATTAAACCTTTCTTGGATGATAAAATGTCTATTTTTGAGAATTATGTCGCATGGACTCTTCTACCACAACTCTTTGGACTGGTCTATTTCAAAAGCAGGGTGTTTGGTTAGTATTTATTGTTACTACCTTTTATAGAAAATTATGTAGTTAATACAAACAGTGTAGACCCTGATCAGATGCCAAAGAATGTGGCATCTGATCTGGGTTTACACTGTTTGCTAATTAACCTTTTCAGGGTCTCCCCAGCTAAAATGGACGAATGAACAGATTACCTGATCAGACTCTATGGAATGCACAGGCTGATCCAAGTCTTTGCTGAATGCTGGTCATAAGACTCATTTTTTCAAGATAGTGACCATTTACAGTGCAAACTCTCTTTAACTGCCACTCTACTATAGTACAACATAGTAAGAGACGTCTAGATCTCAGAATTGTCTCAATGAAGTAAATCTGATGAATGCCACAAAATATGTCATTATGAAAACAGGCCTATTCAAATATATTGAGAATTTTACTACCAAAAAATGGAAACTTTCAGAAATAAAATTCTGGTAGTTTTCATATTTCTGCTAAAAACATAGATTGTGGGTACTTGTTAGAACTGCCTCAATGAGGCAGTTCTAACAAGCACCCAAAATCTATTGTGGGTACTTGTTAGAACTGCCTCAATGAGGTGGTTCTAACAAGCACCCAGAATCTATGTTTTTGAGCAGAAATAAATTAATGTATACCCCTGTAAATACCAGTTTTACTGTATAAAAGTTAGGGGTTTAAGAGGGGAAAAACTATAAAGATGTGTTTTCGTGATGTCTACAGAATATAAGGTTATTTCAGTACCTACAATGTACCAGAGATCACAGTAAGAGGGCTATCAGGAAACATTTTCTTATTTCTCCACGAAAACATATGTTGTGAAACGAAAACATGTGTTATGGGTACTCAATAGAAGTGCCTCGGTGTCAAGAAAATATTTTTCTTATTTCTCCACAAAAACAAATGTTGTGGGCACCTATTAGAAGTGCCTAGATTAGGCCCTGCTAATGAGTAAAACAACATATGTTTTAGTAAAGAAATAAGAATGATAGTGTATCAACATATTTTTTTTATTTAAAAAAGCAATGCAGCCCGGTTTCATGTATTTTCGCGTTACTAACGGTAATCAGTTTCAGCATATCTACTTACAGAGACAAATGCTGAAAATAATCCTGAAGTCATCTAAATTATTATCTGAGCATCTATTTTATGTATAAATAATGTAGTTCTGTGGATTTGTTTTGTGAAAGCATTTGTGTAAACAAGCCAACCATATCGACGCCATTTTGAACCAAAAGTCATGTGACTTCGCGTTAATTAAGATTTCGGCAGGAAATTATCACGTGACTGTCATGTGATCTTTGCACTTTTTGGCCATTTTTAAAAACACAAAGTACCGATGCCTTAGATTTGACATTTTCTTAAAAAACTAAGTTAGTCTTAGCTGTAAAAGTCAATTTAATAGATATAGGTGTAATTTTCATTAAGGACTGTTATCACTTTTGTCAAGATATTTCTTTTCTAGGCGTAAATCACAAAACATCAGTGTATTTCTCAAAACAAACCTTGCTACAATGTAACTAGAGCGTGACTTTGTATAAAAAATATCCAGCAGGTAGGTGGCGCTGCCATTTATTTTCATGGAGAAATCAATTTAACGCGACATTGAATTTAACGCGGAAATACATGAAGGGAGTATATCTGGAGCGATGACCTACTCAATTATTCAATCAGAAAGGCTAAGCAAATAGTATAGACTCAGAACAAGTACCTGGCTCTACATTGTTTAATCAGGCCTGTCTGTCCCTCATTTACTCTTAAGATTAGTACATCATAACCGTTTACCATACTTGTCCATCCTAGAACTTCAAGTGAACAAGCTCAATTTTACTACCTTTTAACAGGTCTAAAAAATGCTGGATGAGGGGTCATGTCTGCCATCAAATCCACGTCATCACTGTTTGCTGAGGCCTTATGGTAAATAAGATATTTCATGAGTATATTAAATCAAGAGCTTATTAGACAGAGCAACCAACTTCTACATTATCTCCATAGGAATAGCTGTTTCCACAAAAATTTGTCTGATTGGTCTGAAGGTAATAGGTTAACAGTTACTCCCAGATATTTCTCCAGGCCATTAGTGTCAGATGCTGAACCCTTCCAGTGTTTTATTACCACAAGCTTCTTTATCAGTAATCTTAAACAAAATATTCAAGCCTGTTAATCTGATAACTGTAAATGACTTAACCCTGGTCCTGCTGAACCCGGATATGCCTCACAGTTACAAACAGCGTAGATTCAGATCAGATCTTGATCTACAGTGTTTGTCATCAAGTATGCAAGTTTGTATAAAAACAAAAAAAAAAAAAAAGAAAAAAAAAAACTCATCAAGTAATGTGATCCACCGTCACTTTCCTCAGACTTTCTTTTTATCTGCTCAAAATATTATCTGTTGCAATTATACCTGTATTGTAATTAAGCTCTTTGCCAGAAAATGTATACCAAGATATTTGAAACTGTGCATATTTATTTGATTTTCTGTTACATTCTGAAAATATATCACTGATATGGAGAAGCAGAAGCTCTGTGAACATGACGAAATGTCTTATATGCTACTTGATTAAACTCACTCTTTTAGGTCCATCTTCAATCCTTGCTGAGCCATGAGAATCATACACCAAGGCCTGCAATAAAATCATCATTTTTACATGGTTGTGGATTTATCAAATTCAAATGGTCAAAAACCACTTGTCCAACCAAGATTCACTTGCTAGCAGATTGACAATTTTTCCTATTTCTTGAAGAAAACATATGCTGTAGGTACTCATTGGAAGTGTCTCGATAAGCCACTTCCTATGAGCAGCCACAACATAAAACATGTGAGGTGCTTTTGTTTGTTTGATTTGGGCTTAACGTCGCTTTCAACCTTTTTCAGTCATATCGCGACGGTGTCTGGATATGGCAGGGAGCTCAATGCTCACTTTTAGAGTGCTGCCTCACTGAAATATCACGCCCCAGACACTTTGACATGATATTCCACCCAGTCACATTATACTGACACTGAGCTGACCAGTTCTAGCTCTACTTTCTTAATGCTGAGCGCCGAGCGAAAGAGCAGCTAGTACCATTTTTAAAGTCTTTGGTATGACCCGGCCGGGGATCGAACCCGCAACCTCCCGGTCACAAAGCGGATGTGAGGTGCTTTTAATGAGTACCCACAACATAGAATTTTTCTAGAAGTAAGAAAAGTATGTATCTCATAATCTGGATTCTCTTCTTAGTGCTATGAAGTCCTTGTCCCAGGATGTAAATAGAAATTTCTTACTTGTCCTTAGGGAAATGGAAAACGTTGGGAAATGGGACAAGGGGGACAAATTGAGCATGGTATTTCCAGAGCCCTGAATAAAGTCTAAAAGTTATTGCAAATGTGTATCAATCCTTTCAGAAATAGTTTGTTTGTTTTTTTTTCAAATTGGGATGGGCAAGAAAATTGAATTCAAAATCTGATTTCCTTTGGTGTATTTTTTTTTTTTTTTTTCTTGTTGTTGTTGTTTTTCCCCTTTAAAACTCCACACAAAAGTGAAATCATTCAGACAGGGCTTGACAAAAACATTGCCCAGTTTCCCAGGGCAAGTCCAAAATTTGGCTGGGCAAGTGTTTTTTATCTCACTTGCCCTGAAAAATGTACATATATAGGGAATATTGTAATTCCAAGCCATTTGGAAGGCGCTGAGGACTGACAGGCAAGTGGCTGAAATTCGGATTTGTCAGGCCCTGATCAGGGACAATGAAGTTCAAATGAATCAATTAAAACAGAGCTCCAGATAACAGGGAGAATCCAAATATTTTTTTTATTTCTCAATGAAAATATATGTTGAACTTTTGTGTATTTATTAGAAGCATCTCAGTGAGTGAGGTGCTTCTAATGAGTACCCAGAAATGAACATACACTGTATGGCGAAATAAGAAAAACATCAGTTTTTTAGTTAAAAAATGCCTTATCTAGTGCTACAAATAAAATCTGAAGGATCTGTTAATTATTGATTTGAATGAGGATTAAGCAATATCTATTGATGTGTCACCATTAACACATGATTAAAATTTTCTGATTCTGTCTGTACAGCATGAGCATTAAGTAGACTGGATAAGTTTTAGCGATTTTCTGCCATTTTCACAAGGGAGACAACTTTTGTGAAGCTCTATTTGTTTTTCTTAAAATCAATCCCCTTTGGAAAAAGAATCTGCTCTAAAAGGAATGACATTTTGATCAAATTTGCCACAGCTTCATTTATAACTTTCTTTGCAGCGTTTGCTCTTGCATAATTAGGCATTCGGATATCCTCGGTTTTGTTTTTCTTCTACATTATATTTCAGCTGACTTTGACATGTGCATGCTAAATTTGACCACTGAAAACGATAATAATCTGTGCGCATTACAAGGCTTTTAATTACAATGACTCTCCAGAAGATATTGATATGGATACTAAGTGATTTGATCCGATAATTAGGTCAGTATTTCCTACGCCAATACCTGATTAATGTACTGGGTAAACACAACTATTAAATCAAATAGTATTAGATCACCATATTACACCTATGCGCAGACCTATCTGCTCTCTAAATGAACCATCCATTCTAGCTCCGCCCCACTATAGTCTCAGTCAATGAACAGATTGGAAGACACTATCTCATCTATAGAAATAATATGCCTATTACATAAATTGTTAGTTACCTAATACAATTTACAGTTGATTACATATATTTTGAACTACTATCATGGCATGTTTTGGGGACATAGTCAAATGAAAAACAGACAAAGTATTTTGTGTTTTAAATACAGTGCAACTATCCACCAAATGAAACAATATATTTAGGGACCAAGTTGGTTAGGGGCCGAGTTGGTCAGGGGCCGAGTTTGCTGGTTCCGGGTCGTTTTGGCCCTGGGTCATTTCAGCCTGGGTCGTTTCGGTCCAATTTCAATATGGTAGGGTATATAAGCCTGGGATATATATATATATATATGTTTTTGTTGGAGGAGGTGGGGGTGGTTTAAGTAAATCTTGAGATGGATAGAAAGATAGATAGATGGACACAGCATGATAGACAGACAGATAGATAGATAGATAGATAGACAGACAGACAAACAGACAGATAGATAGGCCGACTGACAGAAAGACAGACAGATAGGCAGATAGATAGATAGGCACTATATATATATAGGCAGGCAGGCAGGCAGGCAGACAGACAGGCAGATAAATAGATACATAAGGGGGTAGCCAGCCAGACAGACATTTCATCCTTGATTTAATTAATTAAAGTATTTATTAAAAGCCACAATCATTCATTACGAAAACACGCATATTCAAATATATAGAAAATTTTACCCCCAAAAACTAAAAAAAATCAGATAAAAAACTCTGGTATTTTTCATTTTTGTGCTCAAAACATAGATTGTGGTAGTCCTTAGAACCCCGGTGAGGCGGTTCTAACGAGTACCCACAATTTATGTTTTCGAGCAAAAATAAGAAAATAATGTATACCCTGTAAACTCAGTTTTACTATATAAAAGTGGGGTTTAAGTGGCGGGTGGGGGGTGGGGGGATGGGGGAGTCAAAATTATATAGCAATGTTTTCGTGATGACTAATTAATTGTCATGTTTGTTTTGTTAATTGGTAATCAATTTATTAAGGTGGGAAATTTCGGGCCAGTTATAGTTAGCCTTTAATCCTTTGCAATTGTTTGTGTTGAGGTTTTACGGCCCAGTCAACCCAATCGGGTCATGTCGAGCGCGGTCAGTTTACCTTACCACACGTTTACTGGGCAGGCTTAGTCCTCGAAGCGGTTAACCAGTATTGTGCACATTCTTTTGCCAGAAACTGACAACTGCCCTTCTTGAATCAGTGGAAGGGAGAGAATGACTGTAGAAAATATTTCATGATCAATCTCCACGAAAGAATGTTGCCGACCTCGGCGGGGGTTGAACCCGCGACCTCCTGGTCTCCAGTCGGACGGCGCATCCAACTGAGCCACCGAGGCCGGCTAATCCTTTGCAATAATCCAGGTATTAATCGATTAATTGAAGTGTGGAAACTTGTGTGTGTTAATTAAATTTGGTTTGTTTGACGTGTGATTTTGTTGACGAAAGGCGGGCGGACAGTCCTGTAAAGGTACAACAATTTTAATGGCACGTAAGAATGTTATGGTCAGTTTTACTTTGGTTTAAAGAAACTCTTTTATATGCCGGCAGCAGCGTATTTAAAGTGAAGCTCACACAACTTTGAATCATTCATCTTTGTAACTTTCTGTGATTGCAAAAGGTTCTTCTAAAATAATGTCTGAGTTGTGCATTGCTTGTTATTCTCCTGTGGAATATCCTAAATATGCAGTGACCTGCGATGTCTGTAGCCAGCATACAGAATTGTTAGATACTGTAATCAAACTACAATCAGACTGTGTTGCGCATTTACTGGTGTAAAAATCTTATAAAGTTTGACATTTCATGTGAATCGTTTGCTAGATATCTGATACATATGAAATGTTAAGCCTTATTTTCTCTTGAAAGATAATTTTAATGTTTGATAAATAATATAGGATATCCGAAACATAACAGGCATAACAGTAAAAGGATATACCCTATCAACCACGATCTATGATACCCACAGACTTTTAATCAAACAACCAAATGATGCTTCTATCACTCCTAACCTGGAGGGACTTAAAAAGAAGGCCTTTGACATCACTAGACTCTTCTTCAAACAACCAAATGATTGTTCTATTTATCACCCCTAACCTAGAGGGACTTGAAAAAGGCCTTTGACATCACTACTCTTCATCAAACAAACAAATGATTATTCTACCTATTATCCGTAACCTACGGGGACTTAAAAAAAATCAGGCCGAAACGACCCACCAAAATTGGCCGAAACAACCCACAGCAGAAACAACCAAGGCCAAAACAACCCAGGGCCGAAATGACTGGGCCAGAACGACCCGGAACGTAGCTAGGTGCCGAGTTTGTTAGGGGCCGAGATGTCCCAGAATCTTAAAATATTGATGACGCTGACTTTCTGTGTGGAGTTATTTGAGGTGTGTCAACGAGTCCAGGTGGTGTCCGAATTAGCTACCCTACCTGTTCGCCAACGTCCAATGTTACCCATCCTACTGTCATGGCTGGGGTAGGAAATATACGTTGGCGTCCTTAGCAGAACAAGAGAGTCTTATTCTTCGCTATATGATAATTTAAAATCAACTGTGAATCATCAATTTTGTTTGACAGTTTTTTTTCAGGAAGTGATTGTGAAACTGTTTATTATTTTTTTCCGGAAGTGGCTATTCGCAGTACCGCTATTCGCTTTGTTACCGTGTTCCTATCTATCTCTTCATACGACAACACCCTCAATTGAGTATTCTGTCCTCTTTTAAGGGGACCGAGTCAGTTCACCGACAAGACAGTTCACCGACACGTATTTTGGAGACAGTTCACCGACAAAATTGGAGATAGTTCACCGATAGATTTGAAGACAGTTCACCGACAGAAAAATATATATGCATATATGGCAATAATGGGAAGAAATTTCTTAAAACTGTAATAATATATATGAAAAACTAGCGGCGCTAGAATATAATGGCAAAACATTATGAGAAAAACCCCTCCAGAAGCCCTCTGTGCTGGTTTTTGGAGGGGTTCGATGTGGAGTCGGGGCAGTACACATGTTCACGGCTAGCGGACGATACGAAACATCTACATTTGGTCATTCTCCTACATCTATTTGCCTCAACCTAGCTGTTACACTCAACAAAAAAAACATATATCTGTGTTTTAGTCTTATTTTATGAGCACCACATTTTGCACAGACTTGATATCTTGCGTAGGTGCCCTTTCCGCTTTTTTTACACGGTAAAACTTTACTCTCTTTTGTTAAGAAATTGTGAACTTTGCAATAATTTGAATTTCTTGTGGGTTTTAATTGACACGGCTTGTGGTTACCAACTTTCATGAATGCACATTCCATTTTGTCTTTTTTACTTATATTTTTTACTCTTTAATTAAATATTTTCATATTAAAGAAATACTACCTTAAAGTCAAAACAATGAGTGAACAAATAGCATACCTGATAAACCTTCATAAAGAAGGGAAAATTAGTGATAGTGCTTTAGACAAAGCATTGAATGCTATTCAAGAGCCATCAAAAACAAAGATACAACCTGAACCAAAAATCCAAGATGGCAAAACAACTGCATTAGATGATCTGCATAAGAGGCATCACAATAAGAAGCAACGCAAAAGACAGACGTCTAAATACAAGGACGATTATGACAAAGTAATTAATGAACTCAAGCAACGTCACAGCAAAGAGTTGGTTTCTGAAAAACAAGAATTAAATCTGGTTGATAAACCAAAATGTGGATATTTTAAGGCATGTGAAATATCTGCAGATAAATACAAAGATCCAAATAAGTTATTTCGTGACAAGAAATCAGTCATCACCCAACAAATCGTTAAAGAGTTAAAAGAGTTGGGTAGATTAAAATTCCAGCTGGGTCTTACCATAATTTTCTATACAGATGACGATGCAGAGAAAAAATCGTAACAGGTGTGTTACATGGTGATCAAATGGCCATCTTAACACCCGACAAAATAGACGTGTTTTACAATAATTCGTCTGCTCAGATTCAAACAGGCATCGAAAAATTTACAAACACTGCCTCAGGATTAGAAATTGATCACTTTATCAAGATCTACTTGAATATTGCAAAGTATGAACCGTTGAAATGCTCATCATAGGACTCTGTGAGGGTGGCTTTTGCTGAAGGCACGCACAAAAACTTGCAGGTGCAATGGCGGGCTTATTTCCTTTTTTGTAAATTTTATGGACTGAGGTCAATTCCCACTTCACTGAGACTTTATGCCTGTATGGACAGTTTTTCGGCCGGTCCTTCAGTTCTGTGGAGTCTGTTAAGAACTATATTTCTGGTGTCAAAACATTACATTACATGCTTGACATCAAGTTCCCGCTGGACAATAAAGTGCAGCTGGATTTGATGCTCAGGGGCATGGCAAGAAAGAGTTTGCATATGCCAAAAAGAGCCTTACCTATAACTCCACAGATCCTGAAGGATATGTTTGGATTGGATCCTGAGGACAGCACAATTTGGTATGTAATTTTATTCACGTTTTTTCTTATGGCAAGAAAATCGAACATGGTTCCAGTTTCAGTGACAGACTTTGATCCTGATAAGCAGCTTTTAAGGCAAGATATTTTGGTTTTTTAAGGGTTCTTTGGTTATTATGATCAAATGGTCTAAGACTAATCAGTTTGGAAATAGGCTCTTGAAATTGCCTTTAGTTGCTATCCCAGGCTCTGAGCTGTGCCCAGTAAAAGCATTTAAGAGTATGACAACTCTTTTGCCTGCGTCTGGTCGTCATCCTGCCTTTTAGGTCAAGAACAGCAATGGCAAAGTGAAGCCACTGACATACAAAACATTTCAAGACAGAATTAAAGGATTGGCGGCCAGGACGGGCAGGGACACAACTTTATATTCATTTCACAGCCTGAGACGCGGCGGGTGCTCATTTGCCTTTAAATCTGGGGTATCCACTAGTCTCATTCAGCACCATGGTGACTGGCTTTCGGATTGTTACAACAATTATCTATCATTTGATTTTCAGGAAAAATTATCTGTCAGTGAAAGAATGGCTTTCAAAATTATATCCGGTTCAGACGGTTAACACAAATCAAGGGTATTGTGATGTTATCTGTTTCAGAAAGAACGCCAATCAAGGCGCTGATCCTTTCTGACTCAATTCCAAAGCATGTTACAGACATTTGGCACACAGAAGTATTAGCTTTACCAGGTATTCATATTAACCGGTTAGCAAACAAGATTGAGAAAGGTCACATAGTTCTTGACGAACCAATCTCCATTGTTCACGTTGGCACCAACGATATTAATTCAATGGATGCTGGAGCTATGTTGAGCTCATTCAACAATCTTATCTCGCAGATTAGAAGAAAAAGCAGCACTGATATTGTTATGTCTGCACTTTTGCTAAGGCCAGTGGATCATGGTGCTGTGGGGGAGAAGATTATTTACATAAATAACAAACTGAAAGCACTATGTAAAGATTGAAGAGTCCAGTATTTACACACATTTAAGCCGTTTCACAAAGGCCGAATACCTCTGCGTGAATTATATGCAGTTAATGATCGAGGTCTTCACTTGAACACAGAAGGAACTCGAAGGCTTAGACAGTGTTACATTAACTCTGTGGCACATTTGATTCATAAGATTAAATAATGGTCGTAGGGGGCATCTCCCTCCCTTTCGGCGGTTGGTTACTGGAGTGGCTTACTTGGGGCGCCGCGTTGTCCTGAGAGGTCAGTTGGTTCATGGGGGAGTATGTCATCCCCCGGGCCAGGTCTGTGAAGTGTCAGTATGTAATGGGGCTCTCAGATCACCCAACACGCGACAGAGGGGGGCGGTGTGCCTGTTCAGCTTATTATGTGTAACAGAGTTATTGCAGGCTATATTTATTTTATTGAAAGGGTGTAAATTGATGCTTAATCTTTTTCAGTGTGGAATTCAAAACAAAGGTATAACCTTAACAACAGACTTGTAAGTATACAAAGTTTGTGTTGTGACAAACGTTATGTTGCTCGTTTCCTTTTGTGTATTGTGCAATTTTGAGTTTTGAAAGACTATTAGACAGGCAGCAGAATTGGACAGTTTCGCTGAAATATCTCCTGACATGACTTTGTTAGTTGCATAATGACATTTTATTTATCTTCATGTTCGCTTATATGTTAACTCTTGTTTATGCATTTTGCAGGAGCATGAACCTTATTTCCCGCGGTTTGGGATGGTCTCAGGGGGCGGCAGTCGGTGGGGCGGATGGGAATGGAAGGGGAGTGAAGACAACATTAGTTCAACACACCGGAAGCTCGGTCAGTAACTAGTAAGAACGTGTGTGAGGTAAGCCCTTCATTCCTCAACCATGCTGACGCATCGCCTCCTGGTTGTCGGCCTCTGGGCGGTGGCCCGGATTGCGGTCGTCCGTTTAATTCCCGTGCGTATGCTCTTTTGGAAGCTCTCTGGGCTGGTCTTGTTTTCAGTTTTGTTTGGCGGACCTTCGATTTGGCGGTGTTTTTTGTTTAAGTGTACGCCTACCATAACTTCATTATAGGAGATACGAGGTTAGATATCTTGAGTATGCGGCAGTTTGTGTATCAACTTATCAATGCCTCATTCTGATTCTAGTCTTCGGTTGTACATATTGTAAATATATAGATTCCGGCAAACATTAAAACTTTTAAGTGACAATAGTCTTGTATCTACATTCAATCCAGAAAGCTCTTTAATTGTACAATTATGTGCCATAATGTTTAATTGAACGGCGTAGAAAACCAGTCTGAATTAGTTTGAAGTCGAAATTTTGTGGGACCAGTCCAGTTAGCGTTCTGATTTGTTTCTGTACTTTTCATTGGTTTTCAACAACCAATGACAAATGTACTAACTTGTTGAAAATTCCCGCCGTTGTACGACTTTCCCTTAATTCTCATACCGGAGCAGTGAAGGAAGAAAATCACTTC
This sequence comes from Anodontia alba, assembly GCA_964016985.1. Classification (NCBI taxonomy): domain Eukaryota; kingdom Metazoa; phylum Mollusca; class Bivalvia; order Lucinida; family Lucinidae; genus Anodontia; species Anodontia alba. Next base: position 84,553,649 of record OZ024832.1, read on the forward strand.
AATGAGGAGATTTTGAAATTGTTTTTCACCCACCCACTGCCTCTCTGGTTAATTCAAATCTATATCCTGTTCTTACACATAGGGGGAGATTAGCTGTTTTTTTTTTTTTTTTTTTTTTTTTGTTTTTTTTTTTTTAAGACACGTTTTTCCTTCTTTGGCTAGACCCCCCCCCCCCCGCCACCCTTCATGATCACCCTCAATATACATTCCTGATAACAGAGCGCACATCAAAGGCTCATCTTATGGAAGTGATTATGAAGCCATTATAAGGGTGTTAAGTCTCCTTAGGTGGGGTTAATGCATGTAATTGTTACATTAGAACTAAGTAAATTCATATGCAAATTTTGCATTTAATTTGTTGATTTATATTGTATCACATTTTTTTTTTTTTTTTTTTTTTTTATTTTGATAGTATTTTTTTTTTCCAAAATATAAATGCTTTTTTTTTTCTTGCATTGTGAAAAAATACAAATAAACTGAAATAGAAATATAAAATAGAAAGTTTTATTTTTTTTTTTATTTTATTTATTTTTTTTTTTTAAAGTAAATAAGAAGACTGCGTAATTATTCCATAGCTGCCTAAAACTAAATATTTTAGCTTCAATCAAATTGAATCTGCAAATATTTTGTCTTGAAACTAATTATGAAAGTTCACTGTAGGAAAGAAGAACAAAAGAATATTAAATAATATTTATTCATGAAAGTTAAACATAATGGAATTATCAGAAAGTTTTCTTCAAGAGCTTTAAGATGTTTTTTCAAAGTATTGATATTTTTCTTATTGTTCCATGTCAGAAAGTTCTTAGACAATTTTGAATGTGTATTTTATGCTATAAAGCTTCTCTTTTTTAAATAAATAAATACTATCTATCTTATTAATTTTCTGTATTTGATCCAAAGAAACAGATAAAGAGGACATTTGATGATAAATTAGCATATACGCATAAATATCTGTATTTCTCCATAAAATATGTTGTGGATATTCATTAGAACTGCCTGGGAGAGGCTATTCTAATGAATAACAACCAGCTATATTTTATTGAATAAACAGAAAAAAAATCATCAAATTATCACCAAATTACCCACCTTATCTGTTTCTCTGTCTTCATCATAAACTTTGCTGATATCAAATCTAATTTCCCTTTATCAGGCCCCTACCTGTAAGGGTGACCGAAGTCACCAAGAATTTCTTACCTTAATCTCCTTATGGTCATTAGCGTGTTATGCAATCCAAAATGTGTCTTTAAGGTTGAAGGATATATTAAATCTGTCAAATAATATGCCTTTCAACGACTACTTAAGTTATGTGTACGGCGGAGTTTTTTGTTTAAGTGTACGCCTACCATAACTTTATTATAGGAGATGCGAGGTTAGATATCTTGAGTATGAGGCAGTTTGTGTATCAACTTATCAATGCCTCATTCTGATTCTAGTCTTCGGTTGTACATATTGTAAATATATAGATTCCGGCAAACATTAAAACTTTTAAGTGACAATAGTCTTGTATCTACATTCAATCCAGAAAGCTGTTTAATTCGTCTGCTCAGATTCAAACAGGCATTGAAAAATTTACAAACACAGCCTCAGGATTAGAAATTGATCACCTTATCAAGATCTACTTGAATATTGCAAAGTATGAACCGTTGAAAGACTCATCATATATTCCTTTATCCAAAGCATTAGCAAATAAAAAGGCAATAATTAATGTGAAGAATGATGATAATAAATGTTTGGAATGGGCTCTTATATCTACATTATATCCCGCAAAAACAAATGTGTGTAATAAATACAGTTATACCAAGTATGGTGACCTGAATATGAATAGTATTGACTTTCCCACACCAATCTCTCAAATCCCAAAAGTAGAAAAACAAAACAATCTGGCAATAAATGTTTATGGATACACAATGTCTAAAAAGTTAGAAAAGATAACAATCTTTCCGTACCACATATCAAACCAGCCAAACGAAATGTCAAGAATTAATCTGCTTTTAATAAGCGAAGATGTTGAAGTTGAAGAAAAAGAAAGTGATGAGGAAGGCATAATAGACGACAATTATGACCCTGATGCACCTGAAGAACCAAAGACGACATCAAAGAAAGAAACCAAATATCACTACTGTTGGATTAAAAATCTTAGCAGATTACTTTGTGGGCAAAACAGCAAAAATGAAGGGAAAACACTCTTCTGCGACCGCTGTCTATACGGTTTCACACGCGAAGACTTACTCATTAAACACAGAGAAGACTGCCTCTGCATCAACAAATACTCAACACGAATAGAAATGCCATGAAAGGCAGAGATCACATCAAATTCAAAAGCTACCAAAACCAAATGCCTGTTCCATATGTCGTATATGCTGATTTTGAAAGCATAATCAAACCCAAAATAGCAACAGCATGCAATAAATCAGAAATAACCAGCAAACATGAAGCCTGCGGATTTGGTTATCAGGTTGTACGATACGATGGTTAAGCCGCCAAACCTGTAATCTACAGGGGAGAAGATGCTATCGAAATATTTTTTATCTGACTTAGAATGCGAGGTGAGCAATATCAATAATACGTTTGCTCATCCTAAGTCACTGTTTATGACAGCGCAAAACGAAATCGACCATGAAAAAGCCACGCACTGTTGGATATGTGGGAAGGGATGGAGTAACGACAAAAACAATCCCAAAGTAAGGGATCACTGCCATTTTACAGGCAAATACAGAGGCGCTGCACACAAATTCTGCAACCTCAAACTCAAAATCAAACCAGGCAAGACAAAAATTCCAGTGATATTTCACAACCTTAAAGGCTACGACAGCCATCTTATAATGCAAAAGATACACACAGCAAACGGGAACATTACCTGCATCCCAAACAATGCAGAAAAATATATTTCATTCGGCATTGGACAACTCAAGTTTTTAGACAGTTTTCAGTTCATGGCATCGTCGTTGGAAAAAAACTGGTGGATGCAACCGACAAAGCCGACTTCATTGATGATGCATTGACTGAGTTGGGGGCTTTTATGCGAACCGAATTTTTGTGTATTTCTGTGTTGGGGGTGGTGTCGTGGCCCGGGGTTGGGTTGGCTGGCTGTGAGGGTGCTTTGGACCCCCCGGTGGTTTGCTCTACCGACCGTTCTAAGGCGGTGGTCCCGGTGTTAGTCTTACTCTTTGTTGCTTTGTGGTTTATTCTACGAGGCAATTTGTTGTATGTCTTTCCGTGTGTCATTTTGTTCTTGTGTTTTTCAGTCCTTTTAGTATTGCGATTACCTCGCTTGGGGAAGAGAGAGCTAATCTTAGTGCTTTTCGTACGTTTGTTCGGTTTGTGCTTGTTTAGATTTGTCGGTTTCCTCTTCCTCTTGGGATCTGGGAAGGGCTGCGGTTTGTGATTGTGGCACTCCCTGGACTTTTCTCTTACTTTTTGTTTCGTGTCTCTCTCTTTCTGCGTCTGCATCGTTACTTTTCCCCATATGAGAAAACAAATAATTACTACCAGAGAATGCCAATGCATTCACAACTGCACCGCCTATCATCATTGCTACTGCACTTGCCATTTTTTTACATGTATACAAAACAAAATAATTTAAAATTTATTTCATATCAGCCGGTATATACCCTATTTAATCAGCATATCACTGGTAGCCATAGCTAACAATATATCTAAAGACAACATTCCAACATCACCCATGTTAAAATCAACCTTGGGTGGTGACCTTCTTAATAGTTTTCTAGCAATCTCTGCATATCCAATAAACACCGTTTCAACACCAGCATGATATAACATGTTTACGATTTGTTTTCTATCAATAGTCGCCATTTTTTATATGTGAAAAAAATATTTCTCAAATTAAAATTAATTCATTTCAAAAGAATCAGGTGTGGATTGTTGTGGTGGAGGCTGTGTAACTTGCTTTGCTTGTATCGACACTGGTTTATTATACGACATGTAAATGCCTATACCAACCACCATCAGCACAGCACAAAGTGGAATGTAGTTTTTATAAACATTCACTTTAAATGTAGATTCTGTCTCTTGTGGTTCTCTTGTTACTCTTGTGACGGTTTCTTGCTCCACAGGAGCTTCCTGATGCTCTGCATGAGCTTCCTGTTGCTCCGCAGGAGCTTCTTGCTGTGCTTGCATCTTGCTTCAGCACCTTTTTTTTCCTTTTTGGGTTCTTTTCTTTTTTTTTGGTTTCGGATCCTGATAATTGGTTTTGATTTTCCTAATCTTGATTCTCCTGATTCAAATTCTGATTTTCCATTTTTATTATCCACGATATTTTTAATTTTATTAAAATCAATATGCCTTGCAGTTGTTAACATAGCCGTAAAAGGCGCCAGGTACATACCATACTTATAATACAAGTCACAACAAACTCTTGTCAAGGCATGATTAATAAAAGGGTCTTCTTCTAAAAATTCTATTTGCTTAGGTTGGTTCTTGTGTTTTTCAGTCCTTTTAGTATTGCGATTACCTCGCTTGGGGAAGAGAGAGCTAATCTTAGTGCTTTTCGTACGTTTGTTCGGTTTGTGCTTGTTTAGATTTGTCGGTTTCCTCTTCCTCTTGGGATCTGGGAAGGGCTGCGGTTTGTGATTGTGGCACTCCCTGGACTTTTCTCGTACTTGTTTTGGTTACATTGAAATATCTTCACACAGCCATAACATACAAATTTATAAAAGAGTTACCCAATGTCTTAGTCATACATGCACCAAGTCTGGCTTCATATCTGCAGTAAAGTTTATCAATTTCTCGAGGAGTCATTCTATCCAGATCTGTAAGTTGAACATCACGTCCAAAGTAAAGACGACTTCCGCCTCCAACGATAATAGCTAATAATCGTTCTTGTTTTGTGTCTTGTACAGCTGCTTGTGATGTTGCATCATGCGGTGTAGCTTGTGAAATATCTAATAGTTCTTCAGCGTTATTTTTTATTAAGTTGATCATTAATTTTTTAAAATTTAAATAAATGTAAAATATCAAGCATCCAACTGAAATATTCTCAGAGAATGCCAACTCTGACAGCATATCTTTTTTCTTGGTTAATTCTTTTGTGGCAGAGCAGTCATCAATGATGTATAGTGTTGGTTTACCAGCCAATTTATCAAAAAACAACCGTAACAGTTCCTGAAGTCTTTCTGTTCCATCTGGCATCACAGGCTTCACTATTGTTATGTTTTTGTCTTTTGGTTTTCGAACATCGCCAATCCAACATCTGTTTGTGTATGCTTTGTTCCGATTTATTGTTGGGCAAAGTATGACTATATTATCAAACACCCCAGCATACTCTGATTCAAGCAAATCTAGCACAAATTCTGTTTTTCCACAGCCTGTCTGACCACAGATAATTGCACTATGTGGATATTTTGGTAATTCACTTAAAGAATCAATAGACAACTTCTTTGAATCTTCCATCTTCGAAATTGATTTGGGCATCTTGTATTATAAAAAAGGTAAATATTTAAATTTTCATTTGATTCTTGTTCTTATTCAATTTGTATGGTGACCCCTTCACTGGCATTCTCGATTCTTCTGCCGCTGCCGTGTAATGTACTGTCATCTGTAGAACGCAAAAAAAAGAAAGAGAAAAGTCAAGGGAGTACCACAATCACAAACCGCAGCCCTTCCCAGACCCCAAGAGGAAGAGGAAACCGACAAATTTAAACAAGCACAAAACCGAACAAACGTACGAAAAGCACTAAGTTTAGCTCTCTTTTCCCCAAGCGAGGTAGTCGCAATACTAAAAGGACTGAAAAACACAAGAACAAAATGACACACAACAAATCGCCTCGTAGAATAAACCACATAGCAACAAAGAGTAAGACTAACACCGGGGACCACCGCCTTAGAACGGTCGGTAGAGTAAACCACCGGGGGTTTGACTTTTTGAAGGAAATATATGTAGGGATTTCTTAATATATATATATATATATATATATATATATATATATATATATATATATATCCCCATATATATATATCCCCATGTATTTCCTGACCTGGCGCTGTAGTTGACCCTCAATGGCTCGGACTACCCATGTCCAGAAAAAAAGGTTCATGACTGCAAAGATTTCTGGGCCAATGACGTGCGACTATATATATATATATATATATATATATATATATATATATATATATATATATATATATATATATATATATATATATTCTTTGTCATGAGCAATGTGATTTTGGGGAAGACACGTTTTCAGAAGGTTAGATAGAGCTGTCCCCACCCCTTGATAATATACCCATTCCCCTTTAGCATTTAGCTTCGGAACCTCGTGCACAAAGTTAAGCGGCGCCCCTTTTAGTTGGCTGTGGTTGAATAAAACAAAAAGGCGATTCATTTTGGCTTTTACTTAACTCTATTGTAGCTGGTGTTGTGCGTGGGGCAGCCGTAAAAAGTTTCCATCATATTGCAGGTTATATTTTGTCCTTTTAGGGTCATTGAGCCCATCCGGGTTATTTTGAAAATCGAATAGCGTTTAAACCGGCGCTAGAGGGTGCATATGCAAGCTTCACAAATTACAGTGTTGTTTATGAAGAGACTTAATCAAACCGAATCTCAGATTTGTTTTCGTGATTTTGTGTGTTCTTTGTTTCCACAGGCATTTTTTTTCTTATTTTTATTTTACTCTACTGTAGCAGGGGTTGTGCCATGTGGCGGCCGTAAAAAGTTTCCTCTTGTATCGTCAGAGTGCAGGTTATATTTAAATGCAGGACACTGAGCCCATCCTGGTTATTTTGAAAGTCGAATACCGCTTAAACCGGAGCTAGGGGGTGGAGGAGGTTGCGGGGGTGGGGAGGGGTGGCAGGGGGGCGTATGCAGCTCCGAAAATTACATTGTCGCATATAAAGAGACTCAATCAAACTGAGTCTCCGATTTTTTGTGATTTGATGTGTTCTTTGTTTCCAAAGGCAATTCTTTTTGGCTTTTATTTTACTTTGCTGTAGCAGGTGTTGTGCCGTGTGGCTGCCGTAAAAAGTTTCCACGTACATCATGATAGTGCAGGTCATATTTTGTCTTTTTAGGATCATTGAGCCCATCCTGGTTATTTTTAAAATCGAATACCGCTTAAGGTGGCGTATGCAGCCTTTCAAACCACAGTGTTGCACATGAAGAAACTCGATCAAATCGAGTCTCCGAATTTCGTGATTTGGTGTGTTTTTTTTGTTTCCAAAGGCAATTCATTTTTATCGCACCTGCTTGTAGCAGGGTGCGATATAGGCGTCCGATTTTCCGTCCGTCCGTCCGTCCGTCCGTCCGTCCGTCCGTCCGTCCGTCAGTCCGTCCGTCCGTCTGTCAACATTTATGTCGACGTTCGACATTTATGTCAAAGTTAGTATTCTAATCAACTACAAGACTAAACAACCATCAAACCTTGCATGAAACATCTCCCTGACCTCCTGACTTTGCGACATAGGCGTCCGCTTTTCCGTATGTCTGTCCATTCGTCCGTCCGTTTGTCAACATTTATGTCGACGTTCGACATTTATGTCAAAGTTAGTATTTTAATCAACTACAAGACTAAACAACCATCAAACCTTGCATGAAACATATCCCTGACCTCCTGACTCTGCGACATAGGTGCCCACTTTTCCATTCGTCTGTCTGTTTGTCTGTCCGTCTGTCTGTCCGTCTGTTAACAGTTCTGTTATGTCGAAGTTCGACATTTATGTCAAAGTTAGTATTCTAATCAACTACAAAACTAAACAACCATCAAACCTTGTATGAAACATCTCCCTGACCTCCCGACTTTGCGACATAGGTGCCCGCTTTTCCATTCGTCTGTCCGTTCATCTGTCCGTCTGTCTGTCAACAGTTCTGTTATGTCGAAGTTCGACATTTATGTCGAAGTTAGTATTCTAATCAACTACAATTCTACAACAACCATCATACCTTGCATGACACATCTCCCTGACCTCCTGACTTGGCAGGTATGTTGACCCAGTGACCTTGACCTATATTTTGCGCTCCATTGACTTTGACACAATTTACGTCGACGTTCCAGATCTTCTCAACTATAAGGCGTACAACTACCAAACCTTGCATAGTGCTTCTCCTAGATGTACTGACTTGGCAGGTACCTTGACCCGGTGACCTTGACCTATATTTTGCGCTCCAGTGACTTTGACATATTTTGCGTCGACGTTCGATATCTCATCGACTATAAGGCCTACAACCATCAAACCTTGCAAAGTGCTTCTTCTCAATGTACTGACTTGGCAGATACCTTGACCTGGTGACCTTGACCTATATTTTGGCTGCAGTGATTTTGACATAATTTACGTCAATGTTCCAGATCTCCTCAAGTGTAAGACCTCTAGCCACCAAACCTTGCATAGTGCTTCTCCTAGATGTACTGACTCGGCAGGTATCTTGACCCGGTGACCTTGACCTATATTTTGCGCTCCAGTGCCTATTACACATTTTACGTCAACGTTCAATATCTCCTCAACTGTAAGGCCTACAGCCATCAAACCTTGCATAGTGCTTCTCCTCAATGTACGGACTCCACAGGTACCTTCACTGGGTGACCTTGACCTATATTTCACGCTCCATTGACTTTTACACTTTTTACGTCACCCTTCCATATGTCCTCAGCTGTAAGGCCTTCAACCACCAAACCTTATATAGTACTTCTTCTCGATGTACTGACTCGGCAGGTACCTTGACCTGGTGACCTTGACCTATATTGTGCACTCCAGTGACTTTGACACATTTTATGCTGATGTTCGGTATCTCCTCAAATATAAGACCTACAACCACTAAACCTTGCATAGTGCTTCACCTCATTGCACTGGCTCGGCAGGTACCTTGACCCAGTGACCTTGACCTATATTTGACACATTTTACATTGATGTTTGATAACTCCTCAACTACAAGGCCTACAACCACCATACCTTGCATTGTGCTTCTCCTTGATGTACTGAATTAGCAGGTACCTTGACCTGTGACCTTGACCTATATTTCATGCTCCAGTGACTTTTACACATTTTACGTCAATGTTCCATTATCATTGGGCTGTATGATATGAAAAGTCAGTTCTGAAGATATAGCCATTAGAGGGAATGGGACTGGCCCTGAATATATGTGCCCCACTAGGCACTTTGTCTACATTTTTTTCAACCCAGTTTTCCAAGTAAGCACTGCTAAGAATGAAATAAACTTATTTAATAACCACGTTCTGATTGTGGCTCCTGTGACTTCTGCCCCAGCAGGTGCGATGACGCCTTCCGCGGAATTCTTGTTTCTTTTAGTCCCTTATATATAGATGTACCGTACCCTACATATTCGGATGCCTTCGCTCTTTACAATACTTGTCTCAACACTTTAACCAATCTATTTTATTGTCTGTTTAAATATTTAGACAGCTAGACGATTGGCGAACAGTATGTACCCGTAACAGACCCATCGTGTTGCATTTTATTTTATCTTACCCATTTTGTTGCTTATCGGAGTCTACACTTTCTGTCCAAATCTGTTTCTGTCTAAGTTTTATGTATATTGTTTAACCGTATCGTCACTTAGAGTAAAACCGGTATCATAAGTAGCAAAATAAAGGTGTTGGGTGCAGTTAACTCCACACCCAGCCACACAAAAATACTCTCGTTCCACGGCCAGATAAAATGGTTTATTTAAAAACACAGGGTTGCGATTTAAGGAAATACTTTTCTCCGAGAAGGAGCAAATTCTTTCCTTTAAGAGTAGCCCCTATTTTTAAAACAATACTAGAGAGACTGTTTGATAGCTCTTTTATTGGGGTGGTTAAAAATGTAATTGGTTCTGACTACGCTACTGCGAACGAAAAGTATGTTTTTGAAATAAGTTTCACAGCTCTAGATAAGAGGGGATTTCAAGAAAGTGTATTTCTTACTTCTCCTTGAAAACATAGGTTGTGATATTCATTGGAAGCGCCACGTAGAATATGGTGTTTGGTAGTAGCCCACGCTGCTTGCGTTAAAAAAAGACTTTCTTTGAAACATTACGAAAACACACCTACTCAAATATATTGAAAATTTTACAACCCAAAAAGGAAAATTTTCAGATAATTAATTCTGAAATTTTTCATATTTCTGCTCAAAACATAGATTGTGGGTATTCATTAGAACCGCCTCGGAGAGGCGGTTCTAACGACGACCCACAATCTATGTTTATTAGCAAAATAACAAAAATAATGTATACCCCTGTAAACCCCAGTTTTACTATATAAAAGTGGGGTTTAAGGGGGTCAAGATTATTTTGGCATGTTTCCGTGATGGAAATAACAAACGAAACACTAAAGCGACCCGTGCCCTGAAACAAATAGCCCTGAACAAAGCTTGAGATTGAAAGCTTATTTAGTGGTCACCGTTTAATTAATTTCAGTATCGGACTAGTTTGATGCAAATTTCAATGACAGGCGAGCGGTTTGAATACATTTAGTTGGGAAGATAACTCCGTAAAATGCTTTATTTTCCTTTTGAAAGGGGAATCTACTCCAAAAAGAAAGAATTCGCTCCCCCGTGGGCGCATTTTTTTCTTTTCTTTTTTTTTCTTCTTTGGAGTTGCTCTCTTTTCCGAAGGCAAGTGTTGTACCGGTAGTCACAAAAGGTGTCGTCCTTACCGAAAAAGGAGGATAATATAAACAAGTGATTCAATTCACCTTAAGAACTATAGATAAGCCGCATAAAGCCTATTGAAACACCACATGTCTAAATGAACTTCTTCTTCAGGAATTTTACTATTCGCTTATTAGATAATCAAGTCTTGTGTGGATTGTATAACGAGTATCAAATCCCCCCCTCCCCCACCTCACCCCCATCATCAGATAACATATTCAGCTGCCTTACAAATAAATTTTCTTTCAACCTCTGGACAAAAAAAATGACCACTTTGGAGTTTCTTATAGAAATTGTTTCATTCCTGACGTGGCTTTATTTGCAGGAAAAAAAAAAAACAAAAAAAAAACAGACATTGTGACCCAGTCGAAAAAGATTTAAATAATCTCTGTGGGTCAGAAGTTTCTTGAAAGTAGTAAAATGGGATTGATGGGTAGCCCACTGAACTTTAGAATCACTTTAAAGTTCAAGCGTTACATTCTGCAAATGACAGTTCAATTGTATTCGAATTTAGGTGCAAGCATAAAACCATTCAGCGAAGCATTTTGTACATTTAAAAGTATCTAATGAATTTTTTGCACCCGTTTAATTTCAAATTCATACTCTTTGAAGAATTCTCAAAGTTTGAAGGGTATCATTATACAGATGCGGGCAGCATCTCTAAATAATGTTTTAACTGTTTGAAATACATTATTTTAGAGCAAAGATGACAAACAAATACTCAAAGACTGTTTCTTCTCATAACAGTTTCTCATATTACGAAATATTACTTGTGAAAAAAAAAAAAAAAAAAAAAAAAAACTGAAAAAACTGTCACACTAAAAGTGTTATCCTTCTAACGTTTTCAACCACATTTTCGAGCATAAAACTTTTTTTTTTTTTTTTTTTTTTGTAAATGCTCCTATTTGGCCGCCGTGAAATGTCTTCCGGCCTTCCTTTTATTGCAATATATATTCTCTGATCTTTTAAATATCTGAGACAATGTGAATTTAATTTGAAATAATGATGGCTTAGTATTTTTTAACATTAATTAAGTTATACTGAGACAAATGATGAGTGACAATGAAAGACTCTGTAACGAATCGCCGTACAATCATAAGCGAAATTCATCCTCCAGCGGGATTTGAGCCCGGAACCTCGTGAACCGACGTCGAGATCGGCCATCCGGACGCTTCTTCATCTAGGAGGCGTAATCAAAGTATCACATTTAAAACTGTCCGTGTAAAAAATTATTCATCGACGCAGTTATGAAATAAAGATTCTTACCACCAGTAACCGGTTTTCGTCCTTCACTGCGTTCCAGTCGACTGTAGAACCACCTGTAATATATATAAACATAACATAACATGGCATATCATACCATACCATTCCATATCATACTACACCACACCACACCACACCATATCATATCATATCATATCATATCATACCACAACACACCACCCCACATCGCACCATACCGCACAGCGCCATATCTTATCATGTCATACCATACCAGATTATACCAGATTATACCATAAGATACAACTCCACACTATGCCACGCCGCACCACACCACGCCACACAATACCACACCACAACCCAATATCATATATAACAATACATTTTAATACATTACAATACAATGTAATCTAAAACAAAAATATACTACAATAAACATTACAATCCAAATAGAGAAAATCAAACGAAACCGAACGAACCCAAATCAAACAGAAACATAGCCAATCTAACTCTAACCAATCCAGACCAAAAACAGCCAAGTATATAATTAAATACAAAACATTACACTACAATATACAATACAATACTATAAGCACCAGAATACAAATAGAGAAATCCAAATAAAACCAAATCAAACAGAAACCAAACCAAACCAAATGAAACCAAAGATAATACAATTCATTACACTAAAATAAACAATCAATACGAAAAACTCTATAGTCCAAATAGAGAAAAAAAATACAAATGACACCAAATGAAATCAAATCAAACAGAATCCAAACCAAACAAAACAAAACAAACTATGTAATACAATACAAAACATTACACTGCAACATACACAATACAATACAATACAATACAATACAAAACAATGCAATGCAATACAATACAAGTGACACTATGATCCAAATAGAGAGAGAGAAAAAAAAAAAAAAAACGAAACCGTAAGACACTAAACTAAAGAGAAACCTAACGAAACGAAACCAATCCAAACCAAATCAAACCAACATTATAATACAATATACAACAATTTAATACTTAACTACACTCAAATCCGAAATCTGGTGACTCTTTGGACCCTTAATGTTTATATTACTCCAACTTGTACCTAAATGGGAAATAACAGTTTGGTTAGAATTATATCAATACTAATAGAGGAATATAAATAAAAAAATGTTTACATTATATACATAATGCTAAAGTATGATCTTGGAGTTGTCACATTTTCTTGTCGTATCTAAAAGAGTTAAGCCAGTTTTTAATCCCTGAGACTAGCTCATAAACAGTGTTTCTCCTAATCAGGGATACCAGGGATGTAAACAAACAAAATACCTTATCTTGTTGCCGAGTTTCAATGCGTCAGATAACGTAAATATTCGGATACCATTCCAATATGCCTATTCCAATATATAGAAAATTTCACCTCCAAAAACTGAAAAGTTTCGGATAAAAAACTCTGATATTTTTCATATTTCTGCTCAGAACATAGATTGTGGGTACTCGTTAGAACCGCCTCGATAGGTTCTAACGAGTACCCAAAGTCTATGTTTTTGAGCAGAAATAAGAAAAATAATGTATACCCCTGTAAACCCCAGTTTTACTATATAAAAGTAGGGTTTAAGGAGGTCAAAATTATATAGGCGTGTTTTCGTAATGCATACACTTGTTACCGTACTAATCCTGATTTTGTGTGTGTTTTTGGCTGATGTTTTACGGTATGTCTCTGTCTGTGACGGTGGCATTGATGCCAGTTTTATAATGCTGCATTACTGCCTTATTACGTCTCAGACATATTGACGTGAAACTAGACTGGCCCCGATCTCCAGTGACTATATATATATATATATATATATATATATATATATATATATATATATATATATATATATATATATATATATATATACGAGGGATGTTCGAAATGAATTGCTTATTGTCCTCTAGCTCGATATCCACGTGGGGCACGATAAAAACCAATACATACCTGTATAGGGTTATTCAATATCTACACAATGGTGTATAAATGTACATGTTAGACTAAGTGTAAGACATAATATTTGCCATTTGAATACACGCAGTCATTGACCACTGCAGTAAAAATGGTTGGTTGAAGCGTCGACAAAAAAGATAAAATACGGGCGTACATCAAAACTCGCTCAAAACTTGGTTGTTCTTTGAAGAAGCTGATGACTGAAATTTCTACTGCTTTTGGACCTTCTTGTGTGTCTTATGACACAGTTCGGCGGTGGAAAAAGAAATTTGAGTCTGGTGTAGAGTCCATCAAAAATGCACCGAAATCAGGTAGGCCAAAATCTGCATCTCGTAAAGAAATCGTTTCCAAAATAAAGGAAATCATTGAAGGAGATGCCAGATTTACAGTTCGTGATATTGCACGAAAGGTAGGCATATCACTATCAACGGTTCACCTTATTTTGAAGAAGCATTTGAAAGTCAGAAAGATTTCTGCTAGATGGGTGCCACATCTGTTGACTGACGAGCAAAAGAGGCAACGGGTTAAAGTGGCCAAAAAGCTGCTTCAAATGTTTCCAAAATATGACAAAAAGCAGTTTGCCAATGTCGTCACAGGTGATGAAACCTGGGTCCATTATTTTGAGCCCGTCAAAAAGGTTAGCAATAAGATCTGGGCCACTAAACACAGCAAACGCCCAATAATTGCCAAACGTTCTTCGAGTACAAAGAAGGTTTTGTATGCAATCTTCTTCTCTGGTGAAGGAGTCGCAATAAATGAAAAAGGGCAAAAGCATCACCGGAAAGTACTACAAAGACGTAGTACTGAAGAAACTGAAAAAGTATTATCAGAAACGACGCCCTGCCACTGGTTTTAAACATGTCCGTCTTCGACATGGCAATGCCTCAGCTCATACCTCCGCAATAGTTACGGCGTTTTTGAAGAAAGAAAAAGTTTCTGTTTTGCCTCACCCCCCGTATTCCCCAGTCCTTGCCCCATGTGATTTCTTTTGGTTTCCGTGCAAGTTTTAATTCTGGGGTTGTATTTTTAAAGAAAATTGTGGATTTCATTTGATTGTTTAATTTTTTTAATTCTTTATTTCATTTTCTGTTTAATGTTATTGGTTTAGTGTCGTATAGCAGACGACGTTTGCAATAAATAGCGTTAAACACAGACACCCAACGTTATTGAATAATGGGTATCAATAGCGCGTGTGTCCACCACGGGCTGCTGTCGCGGCTCTCACTGTTCTAACCATAGACCCGACTAAGTTGTCAATGGTCCTTTGAGGGATATTATTCCACTCTTGAATAAGAGCTAGCTGGAGCTGTGCGACGTTGTTCGGTACGTTGACGCGCTTCCTGACCCTCCTGTCCAACGCATCCCAAAGGTGCCCGATTGGGTTTAAATCTGGACTGTATGGGGGCCAATCGAGCACTTGGACATTATTCTGGTTGAGGAAGTCGCGACAAACCCTGGCAACATGCGGTCTCGCGTTGTCATGCTGAAACGTGAGATTATGAGCATTGACAAGCGGGAGGACGTGAGGCATAAGCACCTGATCCCGATAGCGTACGGCTGTAAGATTACCCTGAATAACCACTAGGGGCGTTTTCACCCCATGAGAAATCCCACCCTAAACCATTACGGACACCCCCCCCCCCTCCCCCAAATCTGTCGACTTCTCGTACGCAAGCGTCAGAATATCGCTCACCAAGACGTCGATACACTTGTTGTCGCCTATCTGACCGCTGAAGCGAAAATCGCGATTCATCGCTGAACATTACACGCCGCCAGTCAGCCAGTCGAAACCGATTTGGTGCATGGGCACGCAGCCATTGCATGCGGCATTGACGTTGCCTGGGCGTAAGGTTCGGGCCCACGTAAGGACGGCGTGGACGTAAATCGAACTCTCGCAAGCGATTTCTGACTGTCCTTGGACACACACGACGGCCATGTATTCCGATAACTTCTCTTGCGGTCTCTGTCGCCGCCCTTAACCTGTTACGAAGGTGTACAAGACGTATACGTCTGTCTTGACGTTGCGTCGTAACGCGCGGACGTCCGCTCCTAGGACGGTCAGTTAACCTACCGGTAGCTCTAAGACGCTGAACTAAGCGCGATATCGTCGACTCGTGCACCCCAAATTGCTGCGCGACGTCACGTTGCGACCGACCCTGCAAAATTAGAGCAATAGCTCTACCCCTATCCAGTTGCGATAAGCGTACCATTTCTCTCAACAAACTCAAACAACAAACGTTTTGTGCAACAGATTCGAATGGAACGAAAGTTCGATTTGGTAATGTGTTAAAGTCTCTACCACGCGACACTACCCGTGCAGCACGGATATAACGAAATTGTGTAGCCTGTGTTCACGCTTCAGTGACTTTGTGTGATCCATACACGGGGAAGTACACTAATGTCACCAAATACAGAAAACTAGATCAGTTTGTTCACAAACAAACTTTCAGTATTTAAAAATTTGAACTTGCGTTTCTTTTTTCCCAAGGTATATAAATGTATAGGAAACCTGTGAAGACATATGCCTGGCTGCGTCTTTGGAGAGCTGGCATATTATAGCATTTTACTGGTGCCCTCGAACTGCAGTCGTTCTAGATATCAATAATTAATTAAGTCATTGATTATGCGATTTTGTCAACATTTGATTATTATTATTATTATTATTATTGTCGTTGTTGTTGTTGTTTTTGTTGCTCATTTTTTTCATAGTATGTGTAATTTATCTCTAGATATTTAAACTAGAAGTTTTGTAAAACGCTGTCCCTTCAATATGCTTGCCTCTAAAGCTATTACAAGGTAAAACTGGCCAAATCTACAAAAAGCCATACCTTATTCAGAAGTTAGTCAGGTCATCCTCTCATCACTACTAATCTATTCATCAAGTTATTAGGATCCAACAGTTTTTGAGATATTTTGTTGACAAGGGAAAATGCCCAAATTTACAGAAGGACATTACTTATGCTAAGAAGCAATAGGCCCCTCTAACTTCCTTCTCATCAATACCAATCTATTTATAAAGTTATGAGGCTCTAGCTTCAACAGTATTTGAAATTCCCAAATTTACAAAAGCCATTAGTCTTGAAATATAGTTTTTTTCAGAATTTGTTCAAAAGTTAACCGGGTCATCTACTTATCATTACCAATTAATTCAACAAGATTCAAGGCTCTAGCTCAAACCGGTTATGAAATTTTGCTGCTGACAAGGTAAAACACTCTACATTCAAAAGTGCCATAACTTATTAAATATTCTTGAGAATTTATTCAAAAGTTAATCTGGTCAGTTACTCATCACTGCCAATCTATTTATTAACTTTCAAGGCTCTAGCTTCAATAGTTTTTTGAGATATTTTGCTGACAAAGGAAACGTGCACAAATTTACGAAGGGCCATTACTCATATTATTTTTAGAATTTATTCAAAGGTATTCAGATCGTCTACCCATCATTGCCAATTAATTCACCAAGTTTCAAGGCTCTAGCTCCAAAAGATTTTGAGATATTTTGCTGACAAATTACAAAGGGACATACCTCATCAAGTTTTTTTTTTTATTTTCTTTTTAATTTTATTTTCTTTTTTTTTTTAAATTTATTCAAAAGTTATTCAGGATGTCTACTTATCCTTCAAGGTTCAAGGCTCTAGCTTCAGTAGGTTTTGAGATATTTGCTGACAAGATTACATTCATATTTTTTCAAAGGACAATTACTCAAGAAAGGGGCATAATCCTGTCATGAAATTAAAAAAAAAAAAAAAAAAAAAAAAAAAACAACAACAACAACAAAAAAAAAAAAAAAAAACATCAAAAGCGTGACGAACGAAAGGACGGACGAACGGACGAACAGACGAACAGAAGAACGCCCTTGAAGCAATATGCCCCTCCGGGGTATTTGAAGTTGGGGCATAAAATGATATAATTTCCTCAGGACTCTCTGTCAAATACTTTGAGTATGAATAGTCTTCTTTAGTATCAATTATTATTTTATGCAAGACTGCGTCTGATCTATGTCTACACTGTTAGCTCAGGGCTGTCTGACCAGTACGTATGGTATATATGGTATTCTTTAGTATCAATTCATTAGATGTAAGGTGGTATCTGATCGAAGGCTACAGTGTTAGGTCAAGATTGTCTGTCCAATGCTTTGAGTAAAAACGGTTTTATTTTCCAAAGTAAACGTTATTAGATGTATTTTAAATGTGACAGCTGAACGATCAATACTGAGAGCTAAGTAATTTCTGTCCAATATTGAGGTATTCTACAGTATCCATTTATAATATGTAATATGGCATCTTATTTGGGTCTACACTGTTTGCCCCGAGCTGTTTGTCCAATACTTAAATATAAACGGTATTTTAAGTATCTGTATCTATTTATTAGACGTAATATAGTTTGGGCATGCAAGGTATTCTACAGTATCCATTTATTAGATTTAACATGGCATCTGGGTCTACACTGTTAAGCTCAAAATGTGTATCCAATTCTAAGGGCATATAAGGTATTCTACAGTTTTCATTTATTAGATGCTGTAAGGCATCTTGTTTGGGTCTACACTGTAAGCTCAGGTATATCTCTTCAATAATTAGGGTATATAAGGTATTCTACAGTATCCATTTATTAGATGTATTATGGCATCTGATTTGGACCAAAACTGTTAGCGCAGGGCTGTCTGTCTAATATTTAGAGTATAATAGGTATTCTACAGTACCCATTTATTAGATGTGTGGTGTCATCTGATCAGGGTCTACACAGTAAGCTGATAGCCCAGGCCTTTCTGTCTAATACTTATAGTATATACGGTATTCTACAGTATTTGATTATTAGATGTAATGTGGCCTCTGATCTGGGTCTACAGTGTTTACTCAGGACTGTCTGTCCAATACTTAGGGTATATATGGTATTGGACAGAATCAATACATCACATGTAAGAAGGCGCCAGTAATGGGCCTAACTTGTTAGCTCAGAACTGCTGTCCAATACTTAGGATATATATGGTATTCTACAGTAGCCATTTATTAGATGTAAGGTGACGTCTGCTCTGAGTCTACAGTGTTTCACAGGGCCGTCTGACCAATATTTAGAGAATATATATAGTATTCTAAAATATCAATTTATAAGATGTAAAATGGCGTCTGATCTGGTTATACGGTACTAGGTCAGGACAGTCTATCCAATATTTTGTGTATAAAAGGTATTCTACAGTATCAGTTTATACGATGTAATATGGCATCTGATTTGAGTCTATATTGTTAGCTCAGGACTGTCTGTCCAATATTTTGAGTATAATAGATATTCTACCGTATTCATTTATTAGATGCATGGTGTCGTCTGAGCTGGGTCTACACTGTTAGCTGACAGCCTTAACCTTTCTGTCTAATACCTGCAAGTGATTTTGTTAAAGATCAATCTCAGTTTTTTTTTTTTTTTTTTTTTTTTTTTTTCATGTTTTCACTTTCAAAAGGTTAAAATACTCTTTATGTCTGGAGTTTGGCAATACAAGTGTATGATGTATTTTTTTTTCTTTTAGTTTACACAAAATAATATCCTAAATGCTCATTAAGTTTTGTCATGCTCTGAAACATATTTCTATATCCCCAGCTAGCATTCTACGTAAATCTACATCGGGCCGTCATCGGCCCGTCAGCTACCCTGACGGGCCGATGACGGCCCGATATAGATTTACGTAGAATGCTGACTGGGTCATTCATTGTCAAGATGTACATCCACCAAAAACATATATAAATGCATGCAAGAACCTGCAAAGACGGTTTAATGGTACAAATTTATTAAGTCAGGCGTGTAACGCTTTTCTGAAAAAGCTGATGTGACAAACATATGCACTGCCATGTACAAAATCATAAATTTCAAGACCTTTACTCATAAATTCTATGCACGGATTATTAACATTTTTCTGCATATTTTGTATATGGACCTGTATCACCTTTAAGGGATTTTTATGAAACTATGCTAGTTTAGATTTTGAGATATTTGGGGAATTTAATTTCAATATTTCCCTATATAGCCTTTAATAGTCAAGGAAATGCTTTCAAAAACGATAAAATACTTAGTTTGTATGCTTGTTTTACAAACAAATATAATGTTTAAGCTCTGGACAAAAATATGACCACTTTGAGTATCTTATAGAAAATGTGTCACTCCTGGCGTGGTTTTATTGGCGAAAATAAATAAATAATTAAAATAAAAAAAAAATAAAAAAAAATAAATAAATAAAAAAAAAAAAAAAAATAAAAATAAAAGAGACGTTCTGGCGCAGTCAAAAAGTTAAAAAAATCTCTGTGGGTCATAAACTTATTGAAAATAGTAAAATAGGATTAACTGGGTATCCCACTGAAATTTGGGATCAACTTTCAGTTGAAGCGTTGCACTCTTGACATCAAAAGATGCCTCCATATAGTTTATGCTCGAATTGTTTAAGCATCAGCAAATGACAGTTCAAATTAGTTGAATTCGTATAAGCATAAAACCATTCAAAACATTCAGCGAAGCATTTTGGCATATTCAAAAGTATCTAATGAACTTTTCGCACCCGTTTTATTTCAAATTCATACTTTTTAAACAGTTCTCAAAGTTTGAAGGGTACCATTATACAGATGAGAGCAGCATCATGTTTTAACTGTTTGAAATATATTTTTCTATACAGCCAAGATGACAAACAAATACTCGAAGACTGTTTCTTTCTCATAACAGTTGTCGTATGACCAAATATTACTTGTGGAAACACAACTACTGAAAAACTGTCACACTAAAAGTGTTACCTTCCTGATATTTTCAACCATATTTTCGAGCATAAAAACTTTAATCATTTGACGGATTCGACTGAAATTTGGCAGATAGCTCGAGTGCATCGTAATACATTGTATATAGTATAGAAACTTCAGCTTAACCGACAAATGTTAATTTTTGTAACTGCTTAATCACTGGTAAAGGATTTGCGCCATTTTGTTTGGAAATGCCCCTATTTGGCCATCGTGAAACGTCTTCCCTTTATTACAATTTGTTTTCTCTGATCTTTTGAGATATCTGAGACAATGTGGATTTAATTTGATATAATGATGATGATTGTTTGGTATTTCTTCAATATTAACTAAGTTATATTTTGATGACATTACGAGAACACGCTTATTCAAATATATTGAACATTTAACAACAACAACAAAAAAAAAAAAAAAAAAAAGGAAAATTTACAGACAAAAAAAAAATCTGATTTGTTTTCAGATATCTGCTCAAAACATAAATTGTGGGTACTCGTGAGAACCGCCTCGGTGAGGCGGTTCTAACGAGTACCCACAATCTATGTTTTTAGCAGAAATAAGAAAAATACTGTATACCCCTGCAAACCCCAGTTTTACTATATAAAAGCGGGGTTTAAGAGGGTCAAAATTATATAGGCATGTTTTCGTGATGGACTGAAGGGTGATAATGAAAGGTTCTGTGTAACGAATTGCCGTACAATCATAAGCGAAATTCCACTTCGAGTGGAATTTGAGCCAGGAACCTCATGACCCGAAGTCGAGAGTCGCCACTCGGATACATTATTTATTTTTTTTTTATTTATACATTGTTTTAAGAGGGTAACACAAATTAGCTTAAAAGCTATTCTACCTTGCGACCCTCTATAAAATAACTATATACATATATATACAAATATCAAAACACAGGCACAAAATTCATATAAAACACAAATAATGGCACATTTTTGAGACATAAAAGGCAAACAGTTCTAAAATCATGAGACATATCACATTTGCACCATTTAAAAGGGATAAAAACTCTATGAGTATACGTAAAATCATAGTTCATCCAATTAAGATAATGCATCATATGAAAAATAGCTTTAGAACGAGCGTATAAAACTTCTAAAAAGATATGGTCTAAATACACGTAATAAACTATTCGCCGAATCGCATGTAAAATCATAAGAGTGGTCATGTAACCTATTCTTAAGCTCAATGCTGCACGGAGTCTTGAATCTGTTCCGCGGGAAAATCGTGCTTATATGCACCGTAGAGCAGGGAGCCCGTGGCAGACCCAATGTCTAGACAGCGAGCCCGTGCTACGGTTACATATTGCACGATTTAACTCGGCAGTGTCTGAAAGGCTCTATGATTCAACATACATACATTAAAATAATTTAGGTATACAATGACGATTATAAATTGATTCACAAGCATATATCATCAGTTAAAATCTACAATATGGATTTAAGTCATTTTGTAAAACAGTTTAGGGAATCTGCCTCCCTTACAGATTGAGGAAGAGTATTCCATAGCCTAGGAGCTGAACAAGAAAACGAACCACTGTGTAAAGATGTACGTGATTTAGGCACATACAACGAACCGTTTTCCGATGATCTTAGGCTTAGAGAATGCACTTGTGACATCGGTTGCAATAACTGACCCATATATTCTGGGGTGAGATTATTCAGTGCCCTGTAAGTAAGTACAGCTTTGTTGTACTTAATTCTGTTCGGTACTGATGACCAACCAAGTTCTTTGAACATCCGTTCTGATGGTGTATGAAAGTCAGCGCAAAGTATTATCCGAGCAGCACGTTTTTTGTAATTTGGTCAGGCGTTCAATATTCGATGTTGATGCAGAGCCCCATGTCACAGAACCATAATCAAAGAAGGGGAGGATGTAACCTTGATAAAATTTCTTAAGTATCTCGACTGGCACATATTCAGATAAATGTCGAAGAAGTGATATCTTTGTCGTAATGTGCGAACATAAGTAGTCAATATGTGATGACCACGACAAGTTTTCATCAATATAAATGCCAAGAAGTTTTTGTATTGATACATTCTGAATCGAGATATCACCTACCTGGATACAGTCAAACCTGTCTTAAGCAGCCACCCGTGGGAAGCTTAAAATGTGGCTGCTGAAGGCAGGTGTCTGCTTAATACAGTTCAAATATATAAGTCTATGAATATTGGGGCAACTTTCCTCTGGCTGCTTAATACAGGTTGGCTGCTTAATTGAGGTGACCACTAACACAGGTTTGACTGTATTTAATTTGCGGGACGTGTTAAGTTTTTGTCTAGTTCCAGCAAGCATGCATGTGGTTTTACCGAAGTGAAGTTGCATTTTATTAGGTATACCCCATTCAATAGCATTTTTCAGATCACATATCATATTACGTTCGATGTTGTTTACGTTACTATCTTTTGTATGCACAGTAGTGTCGTCAGCGTAAAGATCAGAAGAACAATGCTTAAAACAAAGCGGTAGATCATTAATAAAGATGAGAAATAAGGTGGGAACTAGAATAGATCCCTGCGGGACACCTGAAAGTACATTAGAAAAGCCAGTGAGTCCTTTGTCACATTCTATGGTTTGCTGACGATCACTAAGATAGGATTTAAACCACTTTAGAGCTGAAGAACTAAATTTATATATAGAGAGTTTTTTGACCAGTATAGAGTGGTCAACTAGATCAACCGCTTTACGAAAGTCAAGGAACAAGGCACCAATCATATCATCTCTGTCAATACATTCAGTCCAACTATCGATTAGTTTAACTAACGCAGTTTGACAGCTGTGTTTATGACGGAAACTTGACTGACTCTCATGAAGAAGTTTGTATTTATTAAGAAAACCTATGAGGTGCGTGTTAATATGTTTTTCAAATGTTTTGGATACTGTCGGTAAGATGGAGATTGGCCGATAGTTTGACGGGTCTGACTTTGTTCCTCCTTTATAGACTGGGAGGACTTCAGCTTGCTTGAGCTGAGCTGGAAATATTCCGGTAGCTATGCTTTTGTTAATGAGCAAAGTAATCGATGGGGAAATAACAGAAGCCGCCATTTTCAATACCCTTGGGCCTAGGCCGTCTAGACCGGTTGCCTTGGACGGTTCCAACTTATTAATGTATGTTGAAACTTGCTCTGTTGTTATGAAAGGTATATTGAAGTATGTTTCAATTGGTATCTTATTTTCTGCAAAGTTTCTAAATTTTTCGGTGTTCAGGGCGGATGTATCGTTATCATTTCCATTCAAGATGTCGGCTATCGAAGTGAAATATTGATTTAATTTCTGAGCTACATCTTGAGATTTTGTAACGCGTTCATTATCGATGATTAATTCATCGGGGAGTTGTTTGCCAGAGGGCTTGGAGTCTCCGTTGACCGTACGCAAATGTGCCCAAATATGTTTGGTATCTTTTGAATTAGCAACTGATTCAGAAAAGTATTTACATTTCGCAGCTCGGATTAACTGCCTAGTTTTATTTCTATATTTCTTATATTCGGTCCATTGTTTTAGCCGTTTGCAAGTATCTCGAAGCTTTTGCATTTTTACTATGTCTTGGTTGAACCAGTCAGGCAGACGTTTGGTTTTGACACGTTTGGTTTTAATAGGAGCGTGTTTATCTAAGTGTTTCAAAATTATGGAGGACCATACTACAAAGTCGCTGTTAACTGTATCTTGGTCAGTTTCAAAAGTTTCCAAGTCCTCGGCAAGTTCATTAAGGAAGTTGGTCTCATTAAAATGTTTAAAACATCGATACGAAGTCGTGATGTGTTTTTCTTTAGAGATTTTGCGATTAATTTTTCTGGTGAAGCAAATGGGGAAGTGATCACTAGCTGAGAGTTTAGAGACGAAGCAACTGGTTATATTTTCAGGACATGACGAGTACACATGGTCAATTAAAGTAGCACTTGACTCCGTAACACGTGTCGGCTCACGAACAAGTTGTGAGAGGTCGAATAGTTGTAACAAATTTGACCATTTGTTATTTGTGCACGGAATTAGGTCAATATTGAAATCACCCATCAATATTAATTCCAAGCCAGTTACCTGTGCTATGGATAGCTCTTCCTCAAATAGGTCTATCCATTCGCTATGAGCATTTGGAGGACGATAGACTGAGCAGACTAGGAATGGTTTAGAATTTGGTAGTTCGATTTCAGCCCAAATTGTTTCAATTTTAGAAATTTCATATTCGGGTCTTCGCCTAAATTTAAGTGACTCTCTAAAATATAGAATCAAACCACCACCTAATCTGTTCTGTGTATCCATCCTATCCTTTCGTATAATTTCAAAACCATCAACCACTACCTGCGAATCTGTAATATTAGGGCCTAAAAATGTTTCGCACAATCCCATAATATCAGGACATCTATCATTCGCCATTATGATCCGAAGTTCATCTATTTGTTGGAGAATGTGCTGGATATTAAGATTACAGAAGTGTAAACCTTTAGGGGAAACAATAAATCTGTATGATTGGCATCAATATTTTTGGCATTAACGCAGGTAGGATTGTTGGTTTGTATACCAGTGGTTACATTAGTTATATCATGTGCGTTCTCGCAAAGGGGATAATGGTCAACCGAAGGACTACCGGGGTGCTGTGAGCCTTCGTGAAAAAAATTTATCGATAAGTTAATATCGCAATCATCATTTAGTTGTGTACGTTTTATACGCTCTGCAACGACCTAGTGAGATAGGAAACCCGGCATCCCAACAAGCCTACCATTAAACCAGCATTCTTGGGTGCCGTGGCTTCGTACGTTACAGATGTGACAAAATTTGGGGAATGAGCGAGGTCCACTGGCCAATCGTGGACCAGACCTATTACCCGTATGTTGTGACAGTCTACTTGGTGCTGTAATTTTTCTTTGAGAAGCAGGCCCGAGTATTTTGTAAACATTGTCTATATTTGAAAGAAGTTTTTTGGTGCCATTTATATTCAGATGAATTTTGTCGTATCTGTAATAAGTTGTCGGCAGTTCGCCTGAAGCAAGAAAAAAGCTGTTAAAATTGTCAACAAAGTCAATGTTGTTTTCCTCGCACAACGATTTAAGTTTTTCATTATAGGGCTCAAGATCAATACCTTTCCTAGGAAGAAGTCCGGATACAATGATACGCCGGTCCTCATCAATTAAACTTTCTAGAAGGGAGATATAATCATCACAGAAAGTGTTCAAATCTTTGCCGTCGTGGGCATCATTTCCACCGACGTGTAAAATTACAGTTTTACATTTTTCTATGTTGTAAGATCTCAGTTTATCCTTCAGAGTCGCAGTTGTCGCCCCTGGGAAAGACCTTACTGTAGTGTTTGGTTTAAGTTCATTAGTTTTGACACCTTTTAGGATGGAACTTCCGACTACTAATGTCGATTGTTTTATGGACCTCTTCTCGGTCAGGTCTATAGGGTCATCTTTATTATTTGAGATCATAGTTGTAAACGATGGTTGATTATGTTTATGTTGTAACTTGGCATTGTTTCGACCTTTAGATAATCGTGGTTTGTCGGCAGGCTTCCGAATTTTCCCGGCTGTTTTGGTGTTTGCATAGGATTTGGGTTTATCGATTTGCTCGTGCGATTCTTTTAGTTGTTTTGCTGATTTACTATGGGCCACACTTTGAAACTTAAGAGATGGACTAGTACATGTTTTGAGGTTTTCTGTATGTGTTTTCACCTTATCAAAAACTGCTGTTGTCTTGTTTAGTATCTGACAAGTTTTCTGGTTTAACGATGTTTTGAGATTGTCTGTTGTTGTTTGTAGGTTTTCAATGGATTCTGACATACAGAGTTCTTTGCTATTTATCTGTCTGGACACGGCCGTTAGTTGGTCTTTTAAGCTGCCGATGTTGTATTCAAGTTTGGTTGCCAATCCTTCGATAGCCTTGACAGCAGATAAAGTACACTTTTTTATTTCGTCAATTTCATGCTTTAGGCTACCTATATCTTTTTTGAGATCATTTGGGACATTTCTGCAAACCATACAAACCCAAAGTCCAATTGGATAATCCTTTTTGATACCAACGCAAGTCTCATGATACCATTCCATACTGAATGAACATCGAATCTCATCGTACTGTTTCTTAGTTGCAACTTTCACTTTGCATGTGTCACAGCATTTGGTATTTTTATTTTGACTGGCTGTTTCTGATTTGTTTTTGTTATCAGACTTGGGATCATGTGCCTCAGTAGAGGCAATTTCTTTTAATTTAGTTACGCTGTCATTCAAGATAGTCGTATTTTCACTGGTGGATTCTGATGTAGCTTCTTCTATGTCTAGAGGATCATCAGTATCCATACGGCAGTCAGTAGTCACAGCATCAGGTTGCATAGTTGAGTCAAGGTCAACCAACACAGTTTCTGATAGTATGTTGGGAGTTGTATTTGAGCTCTGAGGCTTGCGGAGAAGAGATTGTACTTCACTGTGTAAGAAGTTTACTACACACTGGGCAGTTTGGTCATACTGCTTCTTTTGGAGGTCGGGTAGTATGTCACCCATTTCGTTCAGGACAGTCTTTTTGTATTCGTGCTTCTTAAATTTCTTGAGCTCGGCATTCGACATTTCATTGATGATGGGGATGTGTCTCTCTTTTAAAGCATCCTCTGCACTCAATAGTCTGGGATCAGTAGACATCGCTATTGTTAATTGTTGCAGTTGCACTTGTACAGGAAGGTCAAATACAGAGTTGCCTCCCTTGTTTGAAACCTGAATGAGCGTGACCCTTGTTAGAGTGAGTTTCAATCACAGTATAATAGAGAACTGGCCTAAGGGCGTGTTAGTACGGCCACTTTATATAAATACTATCTTGTTAGGATTCATCTTCACGTCAAAATTATGGAAAAAGTTTAGCAAGCTCACTCTTGATATTGAATATAGATATAGTCCATATAATAAGCACAATGTCCTAAAAAATTCAGATTTTTAATCATTTGATTTTAGTAGATTTTTAACTTTATTTACACATTGATATTAACAATGCCTTTCACAAGTACTGGTTCCCGCACTTGACCATTTACGTGTTTACGAAAATGATCACGGTACGGTTAGACGTCATCCATGTTGTAATTACAATCAGAGCGAAACAGATACTTTGAAAATGATTTGCGTGCAGACGCAGCTTTGAAACAGACAAGATTTTACAATTCTATATAAATAAACGTCAAAAAGATAATGATCTTTTTACACGACACAGAGTATGATACAGATTTTTTTTTTAATACATACATGCATACATGACCAGCAAACATATCAGAAATATAATGATGATGGAACATTTCAACTAAGACCAATAATAATGTAACAGACGAAGAAAACTTCGTAGGTCCGACTCGGGTTCGATTCCTAGACAATCGAGCACTCCACTGTGTCGGTATATAGTGGTGCGTACGCAAGGCAGTACACATGCCGTATATGCCTAGCCTGATAGCATTATTTCAACTACCATGCCTCTATTTTACTTAAACCTATGCATTCTATTGAAAATGCATCGGAGGTTTTTATATTTATATAATAATGAGACGGCGCATAATAAAAACCTACAATAAGACCTTTGCGACCAGGAAAGAATCAGATCAGTCTTTACATCAACCCAGTATGGCAAGGATTCATGTTAATCCATCTTTGGACATTCTAGAGCCTGAAAGGCCATTACAAAAACTTGCCTATTCAAATATATAGAAAATGTCATCTTCAAAAACCGAAATTTTTCAGATAAAAAACTCTGATTTTTTCATATTTCTGCTCAAAACATAGATTGTGGGTACTCGTTAGAACCGCCTCGGTGATTTCTGCTCAAATCATAGATTGTGGGTACTCGTTAGAACCGCCTCACCTATGTTTTGAGCAGAAATAAGAAAAATAATGTATACCCCTGTAAACCCCAGTTAAACTATATAAATGTGGGCTTTAACGGGGTCAAAATTATATAGGCATGTTTTCATGATCACCTGCGATCAGCGAAGATGCTGATCAAATTGCACGGATGCCTATCCCGATGACAGGAATTTTAGGCAGCATGCTTCAGTTTTAGTTCATAATACGTAAGCCTCATGAAACGTATTTAAATGCATCGGCGGTTTTTATATTTATATAATGAATTCTAAACGCACTACTCTTATGATCGCTCGATGATGGCCAGGTGGTCAGTGCCCACGTCTTGCATGGGTTCAAATACAATGTTAAGCAACATGGAGACAGTAGGCTGACGGTAATGCGTTTCCTGTTCACTGAAGATATTTTCACGTCAGATTTGATAAATCAGTTTGAACTACTGCATTTACCCCAGGTGTCCGAACAGACAGTCCTGTCATAGACACGTTTTTGCATTTTGCTGCCTAAAAAAACAAGGTTTCAGGTTAAAATGTAACTTTTCTCGACATTCGCGGTGGAGCTGGGTAACTAACTATATACATGATATAATATGGGCCGCGTCAAGCGAAAACGTACCTCCTTAAATGGGCAGTTTGCGCACATTCAGATTATACTGCGCATGCGCAAAGTATGTTCTGGGTTTGTGCTCCCAATTTATACATTCTGTGGTATCCAATGACTTTGTGAGCAGTCATGGAAGGTTACAATCAGGGTGCGCGGATGCGCAGGCTGATCTAGGCTTACGATGTACGCATATGCCCGAAGACATGTTTGTGCATGGCGCGGCCCATATAGAAATGCGTTTGGAATTTCAGACCTGAAAGCTTATCTATTTGGCAACGTTTTGCAGTTTAGATATAATTTTGACCCTTTCTAACAAAATCTGCAAAAATGGTAACCGTTGCAGTGTAGGGAATTGTATTTACTTGTCGCATAGGGAAATGAAGTATACAATTTGTTATATAAATTGACGGGTCGTATTTCTGGTTTTATAAATGTACGCCCATACCAAAGACTTTCTATGTCTGTAGCATTCCAATAATTCTGTTAGCGGACAAGGCAGGTCCTGATCAGTCTGAGCGGATGCGCTAGCTGATCTGGGCCTCCGCTGTCCAAACGCCCGAAGAAACGTTTTTGCGTGACGCGGCCCATAAACATGTTTTTGGTATGATCTACTTGTTCAGACCCAAAAGCATATATACAGGGCAACGTTTTGCAGCTTAGGTATATTTTTTACCCTGTCTTACTATTCAGGCAGGAGTGTTTGTTTAGCCCACTTTCTCTAAATTTGGTATCAAAATCACAGCTTTTGCCTAACCACCAAAAAAAAGATAAAACCTTCCTCTGCAAATATCATTGCAGAGTATGGAATTGTATTTTACTTGCTTATTGCAAATTGGTGAATACATCACGAAAACATGCTTATATAATTTTGACCCCCTTAAACCCCATTTTTATATACTAAAACTGGGGTTTACAGGGTATATATTATTTTTTCTTATATCTGCTCAAAAACATAGATTGTGGGTATTCGTTAGAACCGCCTCGGCGAGGCGGTTCTAACGAGTACCCACAATCTATGTTTTGAGCAGAAGTATGAATAATATCAAAGTTTTTTATCTGAAAATTTTCAATTTTTTAAGCTGAAGTTTTCTATATATTTGAACAGGCGTGTTCTCATAATGAGATTGGTAATAAACTGACATGAATGGATCTATAATAATATTTGTTCAAATGTATAAATGGTCCGAGCGGCCCTTTGCTTTCATAAACGCATTTCCGTAAACCCCATTCCCAACACGAAAACATACCTATATAATTTTGACCCCCTTAAACCCCACTTTTATATAGTAAAACTTACAGGGGTATACATTATCTTTATTATTTCTGCTCAAAAACATAGATTGTGGGTATTCGTTAGAACCGCCTCGTCGAGGCGGTTCTAACGAGTACCCACAATCTATGTTTGGAGCAGAAATATAAAAAATATTATAATTATTTTATCTAAAAATTTTCAATTTTTGGTGGTAAAACTTTCAGTATATTTACATAGGGATGTTTTCGTTATGGGCCCAACCCCACCCCCAACACACACATACGCGCACACACACGCGCACGCGACGCTACATGTAACATTAGAAAATTCCCTATCATTATGCATAATTTACTTGTTACTAGTGTAATCATAATATGTTATATTATATATTAAGTCTATTATACTTGTACCCCACACTTATAAGACTGCCAACGAATAAGATTGCTCACATTCACCATCCTACCGTTGTATACCCGTTTTGCGTGCAAGAGAACATTGGTTTTAACAAAAAGCCTATTTACGTAAGTAATCATATTTGTCTTATTTGTTGCCTCGTATATAGACATGTCCGAAACGACTTACCTTAATAAATGAGCTTCCAAATGAAATCCGTCTCGCATCGCCTGCGTTAATATACTAGCCCAAACTGCTAACGCAACAAGACTTTTTGTTGTATCTTTTTTATTAGAAAAGGTATAATAATGAAACTCCGTTATTTTTGTTTCTACACAATGACGTTTAAGTCGGCATGTGCAAATGTTATGGTTGGTTGCTATTCGTTGAGCACGGAGTCCAGGATACAAAACCTTATTTTCGTGTTGCACGTGCAGCACGAGTTGAGTTTTTAAAACCGGTTCTACCTGCATAGAGCCACACGATCGCCCGATGAGATAAGATAAACAACATTGTTTCAATGGCGAGACTAAGCACAGAAGAGCGCGGACAAGCCGTCGGGATGCTCAGAGCTGGTCGCAGCCAAACTACGGTATCCCGTATACTGCGCTGCTCGAGGTCGTCAATATCCCGACTCTGGGTGAAATTTCAACAGACCGGTAAGTCATTTTCAGCAATATCATTTTGACCTTCGTTGCTTTGTGTTTTTTCGTTTTGATAACCTTTTTGTGCCATATTCGACCCCTACTCCCTGTCCGTCCACACCGCTTGACACAACGAATTTTTTTCCATTTCAGGTCATGTCAAAGATCGGCCCAGAGCTCCCAGAAGCCGTGTGACGACTCTAGCCCAAGATAATCGACTGAGAACCCAACACCTTCGCGACAGATATCGATCAGCGACGAGGACCTCTGCGACAACGATTGGGAACCATGGTCGACCTATCAGTGCTCAGACTGTTATCAATCGGCTGAGAGCTCATGGAATACGCCCACGTCGCCCTTACGTTGGCCCACAGCTGCTGCAAAGACACAGACGTGCCAGGCTACAGTGGTGCAGAGCACATGTTCGGTGGCAGGCAGGTCAATGGAACCAGGTTCTGTTCTCTGATGAGTCCAGGTTCACCCTAGAGAGATCAGATGGACGTGCTTGCGTCTACCGTCGTTCCGGTGAACGCTACACTGACGCTTGCCCAGTGTGTCAAACAGACTGACAGATTCCGTGGAGGATCAGTTATGGTGTGGGCTGGCATAAACAACAACAGGAAAACAAACTTGGTCATTATTAATGGAAATCTAAGCGCCCAACGTTACAGGGATGGAATACTGGCACCCGTGGTCATTCCGTATGTGAAGGCCAATCCAAACGTGATTTTCCAACAGGACAATGCACGTCCACACACAGCGCGACTGACGACGCAGTATCTGCAGGCGAACAACGTCGATGTCATGGAATGGCCGTCGAAATCCCCCGACCTTTCTCCTATAGAGCAGGTATGGGGCCTGCTTGACCGACGTGTACGTCAACGTCCTGTTCAGCCGCAGACGCTACGCCAGCTCCAGCATGCACTGGTGCAAGAATGGAACAACATCCCAATGAATGTGATTAGGCGGTATATACGGTCAATGAGACGCCGCTGTCGCGCAGTGATTCAGCCTGTTGAAGGACACATGAGATACTGAAATGTGGTAACTTTTGAAAACCAACCCCAGTGACGTGTTTGTGATCATTGTGGCGTTATCTGATGAGTTAACCCAAAACCGCTTATGCTGTATACTGTCAAATTATTTGTCTTTATATGTGTCAGATTTCATGAAATTATCATAAAAATGAATGAGCTATTTGAATTTGAAGTCTTTGTTGCGTTAGCAGTTTGGGCTAGTATAGTATACTTCAATTCAGAATCAAAACCACGCTGTTAGTATTGATTCGAAGCACAGTCAATCTTCAATGTCTCAAATACCTTCGGGACCATAAAAGTTTGTTCTAGGTATGGGTAGTTCGCGAACATTTTTATCCTGTAATGAAAGTATAAATGATTTCAAAGACTAGCCATTATCTTAAACCATAGCATCCCAATAGCACGAAGAGGAAGAGCAAAGAAAAAAAGTCACGAAAACATGGTATACTGTACACAAGCCACAAACATGGTATACTGTACACAAGCCACAAACCAGCGAAAAGCAACCAGTTCTCTATCCACCAACTAGGTGATCACAGTGTTAGACAATATATTTTATTACCAGGGCCCAGTTGTTCAAAGCTTACGACATCGTTAGTTAACGATTCGTTAAATTTTACCTTGAATGATAAGCAAATATGCTGAAATTGTTTGCTGAAAAAAATGTGAGTAGCTTTATTTTTTCAGCAAAAAATATCAGAATATTGTGTATTGAACCCGCTAAAACAGTTAACGAAATGACCCTTAATGAGCGCGTTAAGCTAACGACGCTTTAAACAACTGGGCCCTGGTGTAAGATTTTTATGTTAAAACAGGCACCAGATTTTCACTTCGAGATAAGCGATTATTCGAGATAAGAGAAGTCGAGATGACAAAAGTCGACTGTACTTGCAAAATAGTCTCAGCAGGATCTACACTGGTTGTCCTCCTATTTCCAATTTTTTACCAAACTCATATTTACTATAGATGCACCCAATTACTAAAAAAAAGAAAGAAAAAAAAAATGGGTCCATTTAACAAGATAGAGGATAAAACGGATGAAAGGTTATTGCGTGGTTGGAAAGTAAAGATACCGCCAAAGACGTCATCAAATGATCTGCATTCATGGGTTCATTATCTATCTTCGTCATCCCAGGTAAATGTGCATCAAAAGATTGTACATATGGGGTATTATTTCGATGCGCTTGTTAGACAATCACTGTCAACTCTAAAGCCACGAAGATGGAAGTATTTATTGTGTTACTAACTTTAACAATTCGTATTCTCACGGTCTCAAGTGCCAGTAAGTTAAAACGGATGAAAGGTTATTGCGTGGTTGGAAAGTAAAGATACCGCCAAAGACGTCATCAAATGATCTGCATTCATGGGTTCATTATCTATCTTCGTCATCCCAGGTAAATGTGCATCAAAAGATTGTACATATGGGGTATTATTTCGATGCGCTTGTTAGACAATCACTGTCAACTCTAAAGCCACGAAGATGGAAGTATTTATTGTGTTACTAACTTTAACAATTCGTATTCTCACGGTCTCAAGTGCCAGTAAGTTAAAATACGTTTAGTTTACCCATTTACGTCGAGTGAACTCTTCTACCACAGCTCTTTGGACCTGTTTATTTCCAGTAGCAGAGTGTCCAATTTTATCATTATTATAATGCATGTATATTTCATAGCAATTCACGCAAACAGTGTAAACAGTTCTGCGGGGTCTGATCTAGGTATGCACAATTTTGCCAATAACTTTCAAGGGTATCCAAACTAAAATGGGTTAATTATGCTTTTTTTTCTGAGAGAAAGTTACAATGTTTTCTAATATTTATTTATTGATTTATTTATTATTTAAGTGCGATGTCCCACTACTGTCATTTCGACATCGCTCGGAGAGACGTTTTTTGCTTGACGTTTTATATGAAAATATTGTGTTCTGATTAACAGAATCTTATCAAAAATATCTTCCTTTTCTATATATGTTTCTTTGTTTCCATAGGCAATCCTTTTTGACTCTTATTGGTATCAAATACTGATTCTAACATTAAATGTATGGCCAAAAATTAATCTGACTTATGCAAATTCTATAGTTATGTGATTTTTTTTTTTTTTTTTTTTTTTGTAAAAATTTCTGAAAATGGAATATTAACAAACGAAATTATTTAAAACCTGCCTCCAAATTACCTACCTGACCGATAAATGCATAATTTGCAGCCAGTTTTGCAAAGAGATAAATAAAACGAAAGCGTTTGGTTTCAAAACCAGTGACAAAACTAAAACTGTTTGTGTATAGGTAATTGCATGTATGACAATACTTTCTGTATTAAATCATGACAAAAGTTTGCAAATTTATTTCTTCTATGAAAAGTGACAAGCAAAAATTAAAACGACTTCCTGAAGTTTTCTGAATCACAATAATCGTCTTTCCGAAATGTTGCGCCGTTTACAGAAATGGTAACGTCCTAGCGTCGCACCATTTATAGTGAACTCAAAAGGCATAGAAGACAACTCTGAGATAATGAGAGTCAACTATTATCTCGACCTCGCTTATCTCGAATAACTGCTTTTCGCAAAGCGAAAATCTGGTCCCCTCTTAAACATGAAAATCTAAAAACAGGTAACAAAATATCGTGGAAAAAAAGGAGAAATTGCTCCTAAGTAGCAATTTACACAATATGTTTTTAATATACATCTAACTTGTGATGCAAGCCCGTTTTTGTAGCGACGAGGCAAAGTACTTCGGTTCAAATTCCAGCGTGAAAAATGCTCTAAATCTGTTACATGGACCTCCTCAAGCGAAAAGGTGTCTTAGAACATACGGAAATTGTACAGATTCAGATTATCACTCGCATGCGCCAAGTCTCATCCGGGCATTTGTTCTCCGCGTATGCATTCTAGTAGTACCAAATAATTCTATTATCGGCCACTGCAGACTATGATCAGACTGCGCGGATGCCCAATTCAAATTGTTGACTGCTAATTGCCAGGGCGCCATTTAACTGATAAATTTTGAGATCTGTACTTCAGCACCGTCTGCACACTGGTTAAAAGCTTTTACCGGGTTCTTTTTCGTTTCGGCCCTAGGTCAAACCGCCAGGTTCGGTTTTGCCCTAGTTTGTTTTGGCTTGTTTGGATAGATCGATTTGGCCAATTATTATAAACAACCGACCGGATTAGGGTAGAATTTTTTAAAACGGCGCCTTATTAGGTTCAGCTTTCGGCATTTTTAAACCATAAATAGAATTCGTTTATGGATACACAGGACGGGAGGATGAGGTGTATGGGCTTAAATAAAGTGTCATCTGATTGGGTCAGGGAAGCAAAATTACAACGTATAATGAGTAAACGCTATCTAAGAATAAAAAGGCTGAAAAACAAAGGCATGATTGAAATGGATATATCCAAAATTTGACTCATATCACTCAGATTCCTTCAAGCACTAAAGGACTTCTTGCTATCATGTGCTCAATAATGTTTAAGGTAAGCTCTAAACTGTCTACATGAATTTGAATTAACATAAGCCATTCATTGAAGCATTTTGTACTCCGGTCATACTTATACTAGAAAATGATAATTCGAGTTAGGGGTTAGTCATTAAAAAAGATGGATAGCACCATAAACCGTCTAGCGATTAAGTATCTTAAATGCCCCTTTTCACAAAAGCAAAATGGGTGCTTAACTAAAAATTCAAACATGGTGACAATGAGAACCAGGGACACATATATAACATCAATATTGTTTTGAACGTCAACCTGTATAAAATACCAATGGGAAAAAAATCTGGACTGAAAAGGCATTTTACCAGATCATTACGAAAACACGCCTATTCAAATATATAGAAAATTTTCACCACCAAAAACTGAAAATTTTCAGATAAAAAACTCAGATATTTTGATATTTCTGCACAAAACACAGATTGTGGGTACTCGTTAGAACCGCCTCTTACGAGTACCCACAATCTGTGTTTTGAGCAGAAATAA
Organism: Anodontia alba; assembly: GCA_964016985.1. Lineage (NCBI taxonomy): Eukaryota > Metazoa > Mollusca > Bivalvia > Lucinida > Lucinidae > Anodontia > Anodontia alba. The sequence continues at coordinate 84,589,945 of OZ024832.1, forward strand.
GAAAAATAATGTATACCCCTGTAAACCCCAGTTTTACTATATAAAAGTGGGGTTTAAGGGGGTCAAAATTATATAGGTATGTTATTGTGATGATAACATAGCACACGTATAAAAGCAATAAAGAAAAATCATCTTAAAAGTTTTTAATTTGCGTAAAAGTCACAATGCCGAAGCATGCGACGCTGACTGTCAACTTTCCGACTCCATTTTAACATCTGATGTCATCAGTGTCCCATTACGAAAACAAGACTATTCAAATATACTGAAAATTTTACCACCAAACTGACAATTTTCAGATAAAAATTCTGATATCTTTACATCATATTTACTCGTTAGTACCCACAATCTATGTTCTGAGCAGAAATACGAAAAATAAGATATACCCCTGTACACCCCAGTTTTATTATATAAAAGAGGGGTTTAAGTGTGTGTCAAGGGGTCAAAATTATATGGGCATGTTTTCGTGATGCCATTTCTGTGACGTAAGACATGATGTAAAAAAGCAAAACACACTGAAGACCACGATCCGCCCAAAAGCATAATACGCCCATTACGAAAACATGCCTATTCAAATACACTGATAATTTTACCACAAAAAAATGAAAATTTTCAGAGAAAAAAATGTGATATTTTTTCAAATTTCTGCTTAAAACATAGATTGTGGGTACTCGTTAGAACCGCCTCGAGGAGGCGGTTCTAACGAGTACCCACAATCTATGTTTTTGGGCAGAAATAAGAAAGATAATATATACCCCTGTAAACCCCAGTTTTACTATATAAAATTGGGTTTAAGGGGGTCAAGATTATATCAGCGTGTTTTCGTGATGGGTCCAGAGAAGGGTCGTTTGCTGGTCAGTGGCATCTATGCTCCTACGCTAGTGTAAGTAGCATGTTTCTCTTAGGTGATTCTTTTTTTGAGGACAGAAGGGCAGATGCTCGAATCATTTCGAAAACACGCCTATTCAAATGTACTGAAACTTTTACAACCAAAAAGGAAAATGTTCAGATAAAAAAATCTGATGTTTTTTTTTTTTTTATTTTATTTCATATTTCTGCACAAAACATACATTGTGGGTACTCGTTCGAACCGCCACGTTAAGGTGGTTCTAACGAGTACCCATAATCTATGATGTTTTTAGCAAAATAGTAAAAAAAACCCCTGAAAACTCCAGTTTTACTATATAAATGAGGGGTTTAAGGGGATCAAAGTTATATATGCGTGGTTTCGTAATGTTTTTATAAAGAAAAAAAAAAAAAAAAAAAAAAAAAGTTCTAACGAGTACCCACACTATTTGTTTTGAGCAGAAATATGTATTTATCTAAAAATTTCCGTCTTTAGAGTTGAAATTTTCTATATTCTTGAATAGGCGTGTTTTCGTAATATTAAATTACACGGACTGGGAATAATTTTCTATTTTTAAAAGCGAAAAAATTGTAAGTTTCTAGTCTACTTTAGATGTAATTAGGCGGTCAGAGCTGAGTTACTGGTCGTTTTAATACATAAGAACACCTACCGGTCTAAACAACGTTTACAAGTGTGGTTGTTTTGTCTAATAATAATCGTTTTTTTTTCTTTCGTTTTTTTTTCGGGTATTTACGTATAGCAGTAAAATAAGAAAATAAAAAAATAATAAAAAAAAACATAGTAATTGTGTCATTTTAGCAAGTTAGCTACTTGATTTTTTCCATTTGTTTGATAATTTATAAATAAAAATTTCATTTATTTAGTATTGTTCAATCTCTATTTCTTATTTAACACCAATGCACATCTAAAGAATGACTCCAAATTAGAAATATGTACTAAATCGATTTCTAAAAAACACATTGAAACGCAAACAGCATTACTGAAGATCGGATACAATTCTATTAAATTAGAGTGGTGGCTCGGGCTTCACTTGTAAATATGCTCCAAGCCAAAACAGAAATCATTACATTGAAATACTCGTAAGGTTGAAAAGATGGCAAGCTTTTATGACAAATTTAAACTTGTAATGACGAATATTTTCAATTATACCCACTTATTCACGAGTATTATTAGCTTTGTTTATGATACCAATTATCGCCACACGCAACAGTTATAAATCGGTTATATAATTTGCATTTCCTATAAGTTTTCATATGCGCGTCCGGTGAAGTCTCAGAACTGCGTTTACCTAAAGAACCTGCGGAGACTCTGACAAGAATGCGCTGATCTTGGTATTCACTGAGTGAACACGCGGCCTTATAGAAAATGCTGTCTATGACTAATTTTGTTGTACACTTTCGACTCGTTTTAGTATAAAATCGTCATATCGTGCTGTAACTTTCTGGCGGCAGTGAATATTTGGAAGGTGTGAAAAAAAAGGTGGACGTTTATCACAAGTGTATTTTTATTTTACCTCGACTTAGCCTCGAGTCAATTAAATCAATCGTTTGGCAAGTCCATTGGCTGTCTTATCGGTATCAATCAATGCGTAAAAATATCAAAATAGTCCACACGGTTGAAGGGTTATGGACACTTTTTATAGTCTTTTTTAGGCTTAGCCTCTGTCAATGAAAACTCAAATGTGACGATTTCCTTACTGGTATCCATCAGTATGCCAACATTGTCAGAAATATTCCAAACGGTTAAAACACTCTAACCATTTTCGCATACTGACCGCGGACGGACAGACGGACTTACAAGGTGACAATAATGCACATTTTTGAAAGTTAATCTTTTAAACGGTGGAATAGGTCGTTTTTTCTGCGGGTCGTGCCAATTTCCATTTGCTAACCGGCATACCGAGACCGTTCAGAAGAAAAGGCCTTCTCAAACAGAAAGGAAATTGCTCTTAAAGGGACACAATCAGATACATTATATGAATCGCGCTATGTGGAAACGTGTCTTTTGATGTATACGGACAGCAAAAGCCAATATCAGCCTGCACATACCTGCAGTCTCTTCAGGGCCTGAACTGTCCGCAAACAGAATCAGTAACTATGGAAGATATCAATGGAGAGCAAACGCCCATATGAGTCTTTACGCATGCGTGGCATGAATCTGATTCTGTGCATTTTGCGCATGTTTGAAGACTTCCTTTTGCTTTGCATGGATCATATCCTTTTTATTGATCAATAATATTTCAAAATTGTTTTTGATAACTATCAGATTCATGAGGAATTTTTCAAGTTTTCTTTGTTTTTTTGTTTTTTCTTTCAAGTGAACATTTTATTTATAGAACGGATTCCAAAATAAAAACATTACGATGGGAAAGATACACAAACCGTTTTGATATATCGGAAGACAGTTTGAACAGGACTTGTATATGAACAACTGTATGGCAGATATGCACACGTTGCTTTACGCGCAAACTGGCATATTTCTACTGAGGCCCAATTGATGCTTAACAAATTACAAGATTGTGAAATCTTGCGTATTCACATTACGAAAACACGCCTATTCAAATATATTTAAAATTTTACAACCCAAAAAGGAAAATTTTCAGATTAGAAGAAAACTGATATTTTTCATTTTTCTGATCACAACATAGATTGTGGGTACTCGTTAGAACCGCTTCGTAGAGGCGGTTTTACAGAGTACCCAACAATTAATGTTTTAAGCCAAATAGGAAAAAATAATGTTTACCCCTGTAAACCATAGTTTTACTTTATAAAAATTGGGTTTAAGGGGGTCAAAATTATAAAGGCGTATTTTCGTGATGAGATTAACGTCATAGAAAAGAAAGAAAATAATATTCTAAACAGAAACCAGAATGTTTATTTTCTCACATACATGTGCAACTATGAAGCCAAAGGTGACACTGAGACTGTTTTCTGCACTCCGGGGAGCCCAGTTTACTTTCTGAAACGATGTATTTTTTTAAGTTGGCATGCAAACTGATGCAAACTGTAGTTCGACTACACCTTTTTTATTCGATGTCATTTATTAGAAGGTCAACAGAAATGGACTGATACCAAAATGTCTGATTTTTTAACCAAAATGGCCGGTACGATAAACTTGAAAGAGAACGCCTGTTTGAAAAATCTTACAATACCATTTTGGCTGACACAGTTTAAATTTTACCAGACACCTTTCAGGCGTTGTGCTTATGACTTTTTTATTATATTAATTCATATACAATACAATTTTATACTGTCATTCTTTAAATGCATGCCCATGGAGTTCTCTGCAAAGTTTATCGTGTCCACAATTTTAGAACATTTGTTGACAAACTACAAATGGTAAGAATGTATGAAGACCAAACGCAATAAGTAAAGTAATTTCCGCAAACAAAAATGTTCGTCGAAACGTCACAGAGTACACACTGTTTAAAAAAATGCGAGATGAATTTTAAACGTTCAATGCTCATTTATATTTAGACATCAACTATACAGATTAACTTATCGCGATCCGGGTGCATTTATTCCTGCCAGTTCTATTAGACTAGAATATTTACTGTCGTGTTAAAGGTTGGACGAGTCAATCCAAAATCCGTTTTTAGGTAAGCATGACTAAAAAAAAACAGAATCTGGAGCATTTGCGGACTTTTCCGTGAAACGTTCGACGACAGCGCCGAGAGTATAGCAAGTATAATATTATACACAATGCACTGTAACAGCGGACGGAGTGGTGGAGTGGATAGATTGGCTGTCTTCAGTTCAGTTAGAGTATTATAGTAGCACCACGTAATGTCAGATGTAGACGAAGTCTTATAAGATCATATATCACTTAACATGTACGTGCCTTGAAGAGCTGATAAATCCCATGAAACGTCAAACGTTTTTTTTTTTTTTTTTTTTTGTAATGAAATACTTTGATACAACTGCCATTGTGTGCTTTTCAAATCATCTTTACAATATGATCATCAGATTCATGACAAAATCAAGTTTTGAAAATCTAAGAAAACCTCCTTTATTAAGAATAACAATTTGATAGAATTAATGATGTATATGGCGCGAAGGTGCTTTCATATAAAAAAGATCAGTCCGTTGAGAAATACCAAACCTCAACAAACAATTCCGAAATACTACAAATCACTTTATTTATATACCGTTTTACATCAAACCACTTACTTTATCTATTCTTCACTCTAAATTTATTTATTTATTATCTCAAAAAAGGGGTAAGAGAATAGTCCAGGGAGTGCCACAATCACAAACCGCCCTTCCCAGACACCAAGAGGAAGAGGAAACCGACAAATCCAAACAAGCAAAAATCGAACAAACGTACGAAAAGCACTAAGATTAGCTCTCTCTCTTCCCCAAGTGAGGTAATCGCAATGCTATAATGACTGAAAAACACTAGAACAAAATGGCACAAAGCAAGACACAAAACAAATCGCCTCGTAGAATAAACCACAAAGCAACAAAGAGTAAGACTAACACCGGGACCACCGTCTTAGAACTGTCAGTAGAGTAAACCACCGGTGAATTTAAAGCACTTTTACAGCTATCCAACTTCACCCTGGGTCCCCATGTTACTCTTAATATAGAAATACATAAAAATTCTGTTCGCATAAAGGCTCCCAATTCAGTCAGTGTATCAAAGCGAAACCATAAAAATTAAATTAATCACTATTATATAATAATAACCAAAGACGAGTACTCGTGGTTAATTCTACTGTATGCCAGAGTAAATGAAAACCAATAGCTGAACCACGGCGGGCCAAGCCAAAGACATATCGTCAAGCCCCAACCCACTGGTTAAAGTTTTACGAAGAGGTCGTTATTGAGTCTGGGGCCCGAACCGTCGTTGTGCAATTAAAGAGTGAAGCATAGCCATCAACAATGATAGGGTTGACAACTAGGCATGCAGTCTGCCACATAATATTCAGGCTATACCCAATTCTTTTATAACGGTTAATAAGTTTTCTGAATTGCTCCGAAAAGTTAGATTTCCCTACAATTTTTCTAAATCTTTACACTAAATCAGCGTAAAATTCTGGTTCCGATATACCTTGTTGCAGAAGTGTTTTCAGATTGATGCTATATTCTTCTACCGAGGCACTGTGTCTGCAATAAAATTTCGAAAACGCCTTACGAAGTTTAAAATAACGGTAGCCCTGCCTAAGAAGTTTGGCAGTAAGAGCTTTATTGCGGTAGTTAAAGTCTCTAAGATTTGAAGAAGTTCTGACGAATCCAATAAGTTGAAATATGTATATATCGTCAAGCCCTAACCCACTGGTTAAAGTTTTACGAAGAGGGCGTCATTGGGTCTGTGGCCCGAACCGCCGTCGAGCAAATAAAAAGTGAAGCATAGCCATCAACAATGATTGGGTTGACAACTAGGCTTGACGATATGTCTTTGGCTTGGCCCGCCGTGGTTCAACTATTGGTTTTCGTTTACTCTGGCATACAATAGAATTAGCCATGAGTACTCGTCTTTGTTTATTATAGTGATTAATTTGATTTTTGTGTTTTCACTTTGATGCATTGACTGAGTTGGGAGCCTTTATGCGAATCAAATTTTTATGTGTTTCTGTATTAAGAGTAGCAACGGGACCCAGGGTGAAGTTAGCTAGCGGTAAAAGTGCTTTAATTCCCACCCCCCCCCCCCCCGCCGGTGGGTTAATCTACTGACCGTTCTAAGGCGGTGGTCCCGGTGTCCGGTGTTAGTCTTACTCTTTGTTGCTTTGTGGTTTATTCTACGAGGCGATTTGTTGTATGTCTTTCCGTGTGTCATTTTGTTTTTGTGTTTTTCAGTCCTTTTAGTATTTCGATTACCTCGCTTGGGGAAGAGAGAGCTAATCTTAGTGTTTTTCGTACGTTTGTTCGATTTGTGCTTGTTTGGATTTGTCGGTTTCCTCTTCCTCTTGGGGTCTGGGAAGGGCTGCGGTTTGTGATTGTGGCACTCCCCGGACTTTTCTCTTACCTTTTCTTTTATGAAGTCTGCCGCATAATATCCAGGCTATAGCCAATTCTTTTATAACGGTTAATAAGTTTTCTGAATTGTTCCGAAAAGTTAGATTTACCTACAATTTTTTTTAAATCTGTACGCTAAGTCACCGTAAAATTCTGGTTCCGATATACCTTGATGCAGAAGTGTTTTCAGACTGACGCTATATTTTTCTAACAAGGCACTGTGTCTGCGATAAAATTTCGAAAACGCCTTATGAAGTTTAAAATAACGATAGCAAAAGCCTCAATAATATCAGCCTGATTTTCATGTGAGAGAGACTTCATGAAATCACTCTCATAAGAAAAAAGAAACAAATCTGCAACAGGAGGAGCACAATTAGTTCCCATCGGAATACAAATAGTTTGCCTATAAAGTTTAGTTCCAAATCTAATAAAAATGTTATCCACGACCATAAATTGTGATTTTTGTATACATCAGAAGTGAAAAAAGCACATTCTTTGTTGCAAGCCAAATATTGGGTATTCTCCCGAATAAACGTTCGGTTAATTAAATCAATACGTTTATCTTTTATAAGATGAGGTAACGTAGTATACAGTGTAGAAAAATCATATGTAGACAATTTAGAAGCCTGAAAATTTTTAGATTTAAATTTATTGGAGAACATCATTGGAATTTTTAATTGGCCAAAAAATAGTTAATTCTGCCCAAACAGTATCATAGTATCTAATCCAATGTTTTTCAACAGCAGTAAGGCATGAAGTTAGCAGTTTGGACAAAACAGTAGTCGTACATGAACTAGGATTAGCAATGAAACGTGCTTTATATGGTCGTGAATGATTATGAAGTTTCGGTAGCCAATATAACGTAGGAAATCTGTCTTGCTTTTCTTTAATACTCACTTCAAATTTAGCAGTATATATCGATAGAATGGGTATTAACAATAGATCTCTCGTCAGTAGAAATCCGTTCATATGTTTTGGTACTACCAACCTTGTATTAAAATATTTATATAATAAAGTCGTCACACAACAACAACATTATTAGCAGCTTTATCAGCTGGAGCCAAAACATACCTCCTATGAAATTCTTGGATACCTTGTTTCAAATATCGAAAAGATAATTTAGGCTTAGGAGGGAGAAGATCAAGGTTATTAGAGTAAAATAACACACGTTCATCAATGATCGTAAAAACTTTTAATTTCCAATTATCTAAAGCATTAGACTCAACATGCTCTCGTTTACACCAACACTTACAATAAACATTTAAAGCACTGGCAATTGTTTTACGACATTTATTGAAACCAATGTGGGCTGGAAACCTATATTTAGGTCCTTTTGAAATAACTAAACGAATTTGTGAATCAGCTATAATCTTCAAGTTACCAGTGACAATATTACCCGCTGGTTGATAACAAAATTTAGAACCTATACAATCGCAAGAATCAGGGGAACTAGTTTCAATATCAAGATCAGAAACTAATTTATTGAAATTAAGTATAGTACGCGTATTACGGATAGGTTTGTATATTTATAGGAAATAATAGAAGATTCCATGGTTTCGAAATATGAAGGTATAGTAGAGTGCTGTATCGTAGGTGTTTGATAGCTCAGTATAATGAGAATCCATACGGTTTGATCTGGGTCTTTGCAACAGATAAACTCAAGATCAACAGCTGCATGTGCAAATGGACAGTTTGAGCAGGGTCTTTGCAATAATAATAATAATAATAATAATAATAAAATACATGTAAGGCCGTTTTGTCTTCCACTAGAACTGCATGTGATGTTTTATTTTCTTCTTCTTCTTTCTAACAAACATGCACTCAGTATGTACGAACAATTATGTACCAACAATGGCATGAGCGAACAAAGAAACAAACAAATAAATGAATAAAAAGGATAAATAAACATTTTGCTCTGTTATATCACATCCTAAGAAGCCGACCCATTACAGAAGTTCATATCTTAACATGCTATTGAACAAACAAGACATTCATTAGGTAAGGTTCCTTTGATCATCAAAAGCTTTGTAGAAATACCTTGTTAATGTTTCTTTAATGTAATTAGATGAATATAATATTTGACCATAGTTTGTTTTCAAATGCTTGATTTGTGACTCAAGAAGTTTAAAATGTACTTCGTGGTATGGTTTGGGTGGTTTTAGTGTAAATTAGATGTAGATTTTTTGATGTGTTTTAATGGACACAGAGGGATAAATCATATGCCTGTATGCCGAACCTAGCGGGAAATTAAATGGGACAAAATTATGATGAACTTTTCGTTAAAGTACTGAATGCCAGAGGAAACAAAGAAGTTTTGTTTGCTTCGTTTAAGCATGTTTAGGACCCTAATTCAGAGAAAATAAATTTTTGAAACTTGCAAATGTGCAAAGTAACAACATCAAAACACAAAGACACAAAGAATAATGTGGCCTGTGTACCCATTCCATAGAACATTCATAAAATGTTAAACCAGTGACAAGTCATAATGTTCAGGTGAACAGATACTGACCTCGAAAGAAGGGGTGCGATCATGCGTCGTAGGAATTCAAGGATTGCGACAATCATTTCATTCCATAGATTTAATCTGCGGTATGTCAAAATGAAAAACTGAGAAGGTATCATGCAAAGAAAGGAGCGTACGGCGGTGAAATTAGATATCAACTTCGTATACAGTGTTACACAGAGTGGGTTGTGACATTGTCAAGCTAACTGACAAAGTTTTGGGTGTAAAAATGGTATATGAATATTATAATATTGTAAAAAAATAAATGCCAATAATTATCTGCTATTCTTCGGCACTTATCTTCTTCTTTGGAAGATGCTTCTTGTTTTCTTCCTTTTCTATAATTGTTTTATCAACTGTGACTTAAAAAATATTTTTATAGTATTTTGTTTTCAAACACCAGTTACCAAAACCCCGAATAAATGGGCGCTTTTGCATTAGCTTTTCATACACCACAGTATAGGACAGTACATACGAAATTCGCTATACATAATTGTTGGAACGTAATTTTGCTAAAACGTACTGCGTTTGCTAACTGGGACTTGTATTTAACCAAAAGCCTGAGCAAACAATGTGGACCCAGAGCAGAACGCGGAGCCTGATTAGGGTCGTCACTGAATTCCACTCATGTAGTAATTATAGATGCATCAACAGAACTGGGGCATGTCCCTAAAATAACAAATATCAACAGATAGTAAAATTGCCTTGTTAAACTTTTGAGGCAAGTATGGTTAAGTGTGAAAAAATAAAGAGTAAATACGGTATTTCCCCTCTCTTCTTTCTTTCAGTTTGAGGCAATATATATGTAACAAGATATCAGGTCGTTATCTCAACACTTTATCATGGTTCAGTCTGATCAGGGCCTTTGCTCAGTTGCATATACAAATAAATACTACCACGAACACATGCCTTTATGATTTTGACCCGCATAAATCCCTAATTTCTATAGTAAAACTTAGGTTTACAGAGGTATTTATTATTTTTCTTATTAATGCTCGAACAAATAGTATGTGGGTACTCGTTAGAACCTCCTCGCCGAAGCGGTTATAACAAGTACCCACAATCTATGTTTTAGGCAGAAACATGAAAAATATCAGACTTTTTTTTCTGAAAATTTTCCGTTTTCTTTAGGAGAAATTGTCTACATATTTGACTAGGCGTGTTTTCGTAATGCTATAGAATATATAACAGGAATAATCCAGAGGAGATCAAGATGAGACTGAACGAATACACCGGCTGCTCTTAACGCAATAAGAACTGATCATTATACGTGTTGTACACTGTTTGGTATTAACACCGTTTAGCATGCTGGTAGAATTCCATCAGAAAACATTTTATTAAAAGTACATTGACATGACAGTAAACATTCATCGAATAATATATACCAGGTTACTATACACTTGAAGAAGGATCCTATTCCTCCAAGAAGAACAACATTTAGTGCCATATGCTTAACATAACAATTATTGATCTGTCAAATTCAAGCCCACTGAGACAAGTTTTATTGCTTTCAAACAGACCAGTTCAAGGCTGTTTTGATAACATCTTTAAAGCAGAGAAACAGATTATTTGTATTTTACATGTTTTATGAAATTTCTGTTTTCCTACTGTGATAACTGAATAATGATAAATTCATTTTATGAAGGTTTATTTAAGAATAATTTTTATTTTCCTTTCATATAGCCATGAGTGATACAAATCCCAGGGACAATAGAGCCATGTGCGATACAAATCCCAGGGACAAAAGAGCCATGAGTGAAACAAATCCCAGAGACAATAGAGTCATGTGTGATACAAATCCCAGGGACAAAAGAGCCTTGAGCGATACAAATCCCAGGGTCAATAGAGCCATACGTGATACAAATCCTAGGGACAATAGAGCCATGAGTAATACAAATCCCATGGACAATAGAGTCATTCTTTTTCTTTTCATTCATGGCTCGATGTATTGAAAAAAAAAATCAATTTTTTTTTTGTTTGCTATATTCCTTAATTCGCTTTCAGAAGTGGTAAAAACGTCATACTTTTGCCTTTATTGTGACATGTCAACGTGCGTATTACCGTGAGTATTTCTTTTTATGCGGGTTTTAACATCGTAGTTTTGCCTTCGAACTTTGCTTGACTGACAGTAGATTAAAATAAAAGTTTGGAAGATCAGAAGATTAAAAAAACAAAACAAAAAAAAAAAAAAAAACAACAACAAAAAAAAAAACAAAAAAAAAAAAAAAAACGTAAGATACATGATATTTTTAATTTGGTACAGAAAAAAGAACTCCAATGTAAAAAAAATCTTTTTAACTCTTTCGATTATACGTAGGCAAGTTTATCGGCTATTTGTCGTACGTCTGGTGTTAGGTTTCACCGAAAGTAATGCTGTCGTAGGCGTGGCACCGGAGTTTGTTTAAATTAATCGGGAAATTAATTGTTTCTTTACACCAATAAGAAAGCGGGAAAAACGCATAAATGTAAATAAAAAAAACTATAGTCATATTATTATAGATATCGATGAAGCATGTGACGATGACTCAAGCTGCTCTTACGATTATGGGTCATGTAAATGGGACGAAGTTGCCAAAGCCTCCAAGTGCGCGTGTAAAAACGGATACAGGAGGATTGAAGGTCCTCAACCTTGTATAGTAAGAGGTAAGTTCTATTTCATATTCAATAGCATAACAAAGCGATTTATATTTACATGAAAACCTAATTTGAGCCGGCACACGATATTAGACCGTATAGTTTCCGGAGTGTATTTTTTTTTTTTTTTTTCAAATGCTCTAGCAAAGTTCTCTGTTTGGGCTACAGACATGTGTTTCCTTTTGCACAACGCTTCCAAAAGATCTGTGCTACTTGTTAGCGAACAGCTAAGGCTCTGGTGAGACTGCGCTTATTTGAAGGCTCGCCTGATCCTTTGCGGGCGCCTGTATGATAAGTACACATTATCTCGTGTGCTGTTCATTTTATCTTTAAGTACTGTTGTATGGGACTCGGAATGTCCTGGATGTGAATGCATTCATTCAGGCAAAATGAAACAGTCTCGTATACACTCGGTAAAATGTTCGCCGTTTTCCTCCAGGGGGAGAAAAATTAAAGACTTTTAGCTGTAAAAGTGCTTTAAATCCCCCGGTGGTTTGCTCTACCGACCGTTCTAAGGCGGTGGTCCCAGTGTTAGTTTTACTCTTTGGTGCTTTGTGGTTTATTCTACGAGGCGATTTGTTTTATGTCTTTCCGTGTGTCATTTTGTTCTTGTGTTTTTCAGTCCTTTTAGTATTGCGATTACCTCGCTTGGGGAAGAGAGAGCTAATCTTAGTGCTTTTCGTACGTTTGTTCGGTTTGTGCTTGTTTAGATTTGTCGGTTTCCTCTTCCTCTTGGGGTCTGGGAAGGGCTGCGGTTTGTGAATGTGGCACTCCCTGGAGTTTTCTCTTACCTTTTTCTATGCATTTAATGCACGCCAAGCTAAGGTCTGCTCTAGAAGAAAACAATTTTGCTTCTAAAGGGTGCACATTCTATCGTTTTAGAGAAAATTCCTTTCGGAAGGGAATCAATGACTGAGTCGATTAGTAAGTATTTATATCAATTTCCCTTATGTACAACTAACATAACGAAGATTGCCGATACAGGGTGGAAAATGCCTGTACCTCTGTTGTCGTTTCTGTCAATTTTGACATATATTATTCTCAGGGCCAATATAAGAAAGGCACAAAGATTGATCGAGTTTTCTGTTAATCAAATGTTATAAACTGGAGCTTTTAGAACGAATACCCAGTATAATTTGCATGCAACTCAGCAACCAAGTACATCAGTGCATGCATGTTTGCATGTAAAACGTTACACTATTCGACATTTTTTCTTTACATATATTTACTTTGGGAAACAAGAAACGCAAGTTCAAATTTTTAAATACTGAAAGTTTGTTTGTGAACAAACCGATCTAGTTTTCTGTATTTGGTGACATTAGTTACTTCCCCGTGTATGGATCACACAGTCACTGAAGCGTGAACACAGGCTACACAATATCGTTGTACCTGAATTTCATTATATCCGTGCTGCACGGGTAGTGTCGCGTGGTAGAGACTTTAACACATTACCAAACCAAACTTTCGTTCCATTCGTATCGGTTGCACAAAACGTTTGTTGTTTGAGTTTGTTGAGAGAAATGGTACGCTTATCGCAACTGGATAGGGGTAGAGCTATTGCTCTAATTTTGCAGGGTCGGTCGCAACATGACGTCGCGCAGCAATTTGGGGTGCACGAGTCGACGATATCGCGCTTAGTTCAGCGTCTTAGAGCTACGGCAGGTTAACTGACCGTCCTAGGAGCGGACGTCCGCGCGTTACGACGCAACGTCAAGATAGACGTATACGTCTTGTACACCATTGTAACCGGTTCAGGACGGCGACAGAGACCGCAAGAGAAGTTATCGGAACACATGGCCGTCGTGTGTGTCCAAGGACAGTCAGAAATCGCTTGCAAGAGTTCGATTTACGTCCACGCCGTCCTTACGTGGGCCCGAACCTTACGCCCAGGCGACGTCAACGTCGCATGCAATGGCTGCGTGCCCATGCACCAAATCGGCTGACTGGCGGCGAGTAATGTTCAGCGATGAGTCGCGATTTTCGCTTCAGCGGTCAGATAGGCGACAACGAATGTATGTTATTCAGGGTAATCTTACAGCCGTACGCTATCGGGATCAGGTGCTTATGCCTCACGTCCTCCCGCTTGTCAATGCTCATAATCTCACGTTTCAGCATGACAACGCGAGACCGCATGTTGCCAGGGTTTGTCGTGACTTCCTCAACCAGAATAATGTCCAAGTGCTCGATTGGCCCCCATACTGTCCAGATTTAAACCCAATCGAGCACCTTTGGGATGCGTTGGACAGGAGGGTAAGGAATCGCGTCAACGTACCGAACAACGTCGCACAGCTCCAGCTAGCTCTTATTCTAGAGTGCAATAATATCCCTCAAAGGACCATTGACAACTTAGTCGGGTCTATGGTTAGAAGAGTGAGAGCCGCGACAGCAGCCCGTGGTGGACACACGCGCTATTGATACCCATTATTCAAAAACGTTGGGTGTCTGTGTTTAACGTTATTTATTGCAAACGTCGTCTGCTACACGACACTAAACCAATAGCATTTAACAGAAAGTGAAATAAAGAATTAAAAAAAAATATTAATCAAATGAAATCCACAATTTTCTTTAAAAATACAATCCCAGAATTAATACTTGCGTTTCTTTTTCCGCTAGTATATATATATATATATATATATATATATATATATATATATATATATATATATATATATATATATATATATATATATATATATATATATATATATATATATATATATTCAATTTATTTCTGTTGCATATTTTTATATTTAATATTGATTTTCATTTGTATCTAATTGTTATATTCTGTTTATTTCTGTTGCATATTTTTATATTTAATATTAATTTTCATTTGTATCTAATAGTTGTTATTTCTATTTTACATTTGATAATTTGTATTCAGTATTTCTACATTATACAGGTCGGTCTTCGACAATGCCAAACATGTATTTGTTTTGCAAAATGCTGGTTTGTATTGATATTTTCACATTTGTGTATTCAATCTTTGCTCTTTACTTTTTTTGTGATCGTTTATTGATATTCAATATTATACATTTGAATTCAATCTTCTTTTCTTTGTGTTCTATATGTTAAAAACCTTATTTTTAATCTCAAATCTAATTATTTCTTTGCATAAATACTCTTATGTTTTGTATAGGTTTCGTTTTTGTTAATGATTGACCATTTTTATTCAAGATCTATTCATTTCTGTTGCGTATGTTTTCGTTTAATTTCTGCATAATTATGTTTGTATTGTATAAACGGCGATTTATAGTCGATATTTCATAAATATATTCAGCCGCTATTTATTACTATTCTATAAGCGCCTATAGTTTACGTTTGTTCTGGATTCTTCATGTTTTGTTTTGTTTGTTTTTTTATACGTATTATTATTGATTTAAATGGGTTTACATGACTATTCTGTTTCGTCTTTTACATCTACTGACAATATTGTCTACGACAGACATTGGTATTGTCTTTACTGACTCCACGTTGACTTACTGTTTGTTTGTGTTGAGGTTTTACGGCCAAGTCAACCTAGTGGGTTCAGGTCGAGCGCGGTCAGATTACCTAACCACACGTTTACTGGGCATGCTTAGTCCACTAAGCGGTTAACCAGTATTGTGCACATTCTTTCGCCAGAAACTGACAACTGCCCTTCTTGAATCAGCGGAAGGAAGAGAATGACCGTAGAAAATATTTCATGATCAATCTCCACGAAAGAATGTTTCCGGCCTCAGCAGGGGTTGAACCCGCGACCTCCTGTGTCTCCAGTGACTAAATATTTTTCTCATAATCCTGTTTGATAATCCACAAAGATAAAACCAAAAACATATCATGACTATAAAGGCAGGTCACTAGACACTGGTGAGTTCCAGTCTCTTGTCTAACCTGCTAGCTGGTTGGTGTTTGACAAGGGATAATAAATTCTTATCAGTTTAACCTCTTAAGCGCTTTGCATAGCTCAAGTTTCTCCAAACTAATGGCACATGCTATCATAATTTAAACCACTGATTTATTTATGACTGCTTATGCTTCTTACACAAAAATCTTAAACCATGAGCTGACCAGCGAAAGAGATTTACATTACACTTTGATAGATAGTGTTTTGCACCAAGTAAAATTTGTAGCAGATGACATTCTGTATTTTTACCATAGAAAATAGATCTTAACATTTCATAAATCATCAGCTTCTCATGAAATGTCAAGACTTATTTTGTATATAAAAACAACAACAACAACAACAACAAAAAAAAAAAAAAAAAAAAAAAAAAAAAACTGTTGTCTTCTGCAGTTAAGAGTTATGTGGTTATGTGTTATGTATACTGGTAATAAAATATCATAGAAAAAAAAAATATCATAAAATCTTTCTATGGGAATTTTAAGATATTTTTATAAATGGATGAGGTATTATCATTTGGACATCAACATTAACGTACGAAGAAATCAGAGGCCCAAAGAAGTACTTACTGTGCATAATTAAAAGGACAGAATGTAATATTTTGCTCTCCTACAGGTAGCGGAATATCAGGTAGTCTGTTCAGGGCTTTCATGCCACCTTACTCCTTATCTAAAAATGGATACTTTTTTTTTTAAAATACCGTATATTCACTAAGTATTAGACAGATAGTCCTGAGCTAACACTGTACACCCACATCAGACGCTACTTATATCGAATAAATGGACACTGTAGAATACCATTTACCCTAAGAATTAAACAAATAGTTCGGAGCTAACAGTGTAGACCCAGATCCAGACACCACCTTACATGTCATAAATGGATACTGTAGAATACGGTATATACCCTAAGAATGGGACAGACAGTTCTCAGCTAACAGTGTAGACCCAGATTAGACACCACGTTACATCTAATAAATGGAAACTGTAGAATGCCATATATATCCGAAGACTTCGATAGACAGTCCTGGGGTAACAGAGTAAAGCCAGATCAGACGCCACCTTACATGTAATAAATGGATACTGTAGAATACCGTATATATTCTAAGAATGGGACAGACAGTCCTCAGCTAACAGGGTAGACCCAGATCAGAAGCCACCTTACATCTTATAAACGGATACTGTAGAGTACCATTTATACCATAAGAATTGGATAGACAGTCCTGAGCTAACAGTGTAGAGCCAGATCAGACGCTACTTACGTCTTATAAATGGAAACTGTAGAACACTGTATATATCCGAAGACTTCGACAGACAGTCTTGAGTTAACAGTGTAGACCAAGATCAGACCCCACCTTACATCTAATAAATGGATACTGTAGAAAACAGTATATACCATATGGATTGGACAGATAGTCCGGAGCTAACAGTAGAACTAGATCAGCCCCCCACCTTACATCTAGTAAATGGATACTGTGGAATAAGGTATATATCCTAAGGATCGGACAGATAGTCCTGAGCTAACAGTAGAACTAGATCAGCCCCCACCTTACATCTAATAAATGGATATCGTAGAATACGGTATATACCCAAAGGATCTGACGGATAGTCCTGAGCTAACAGTAGAGCTACATCAGACCCCACCTTACATCTAATAAATGGATACTGTAGAATACAGTATATACCCTAAGGATTGGACAGATAGTCCTGAGCTAACAGTAGAACTAGATCAGACCCAACCTTACATCTAATAAATGGATACTGTAGAATACAGTATATACTCTAAGGATTGGACAGATAGTCCTGAGCTAACAATAGAACTAGATCAGACCCAACCTTACATCTAATAAATGGATACTGTAGAATACAGTTTATACGCTAAGGATTGGACATATAGTCCTGAGCTAACAGTAGAGCTACTTCAGACCCCACCTTACATTTAATAAATGGATACTGTAGAATACAGTATATACCCTAAGGATTGGACAGATAGTTCTGAGCTAACAGTAGAACTAGATCAGACCCAACCTTACATCTAATAAATGGATACTGTAGAATACAGTATATACTCTAAGGATTGGACAGATAGTCCTGAGCTAACAGTAGAACTAGATCAGACCCAACCTTACATCTAATAAATGGATACTGTAGAATACAGTATATACCCTTAGAATTGGACAGATAGTCCTGAGTAAACTGTAGAGCTAGATCAGACCCAACCTTACATCTAATAAATGGATACTGTAGAATACAGTATATACTCTAAGGATTGGACAAATAGTCCTGAGCTAACAGTAGAACTAGATCAGACCCCACCTTACATATAAACAATAGATATGGTACAATACCGTAAATACCCTAAGTATTGGACAGAGAGTGAAGACCCAGATCAGATGCGACCTAACATCTAATAAATGGATACTGCAGAATACCGTATATACCCTTAATATTAAACAGAAAGTCCTGAGCTAACAGTAGACCCAGACCAGATGCCCACTTACATCTAATAATAAAAAATAAATACATGTAATAAATGGTTACTATAGAATACTGTATACACCCTAAGTATTGGACAGATATCTGATCTAACAACGAAGACCCAGATTAGACGCCACCTATTATCTGATAAATGTATACCATACCATGCTGTATACACCCTAAGTATTGGACAGAGAGTCCTGAGCTAACAGTCTGGACTCACATAAGACCCCACCTTAGATCTATTAAATGTATAATGTAGAATACCGTAAATATCCTAATTTGACAGATAGTCCTTGACCACAGGCTGATTCCTGTAAAGATATAAACCTAATTTTTCACAGACCATTAAGAGTTCCCTGCTGGGGTTTGATCAACATATCCATGATGATAAACTATTAAAGCACTTAAGCCAATTTTATGCATTACATAAGGACTCTGTGGATTTCACCAGTCTCTAGTGACCAGCCTCTATAGTCATGATATTACTTTAGTTTTATTTTAGTGGATAAACAAACAGATTATAAGAAAAATTATTTTGTCAATAGAGACTTGAGCCAGTCTACCGTCCACCCTATCCACTGGTACTTCCTGAGCTGACTCGACTTCTGGTCACAATGTTTTCCACCATAGCTATTGTAACAGTCTGTACAGTCTCGGGCCACCAAAGCCATTATTACTGCCTGAACTTACTCTTACACTTGTAATAAAAATACTATACAAGACAGCCACCAGTTTTTCTTGCGATGACATGCTTCTGCTTACAATACTGTCCGCTACAGCTCAAAAACATTATCTGTACAATCTGCTAATATATGGTGATTTTTCACTGTTGTCCTAAGAAAGATGCATTCCAATATAACTGAGAGTTGTGGGATAAAATCATGCCTTCTAAGAAATTACGACGGAAAGAAAAGAGAAACAAATACTTAATTTGCAAACATAATTCGACATATACATTTTTGATACAATGAAATACGTTTAATATGGTTTATATCCATCACGAAAACATGTCTATATAAGTTTTACACCCTTAAACTCCAGTTTCGTATAGTAAAACTGGGGTATAATAACATAATCTTTGTTTTGAGCAGAAATGTGAAAAATATCAGTTTTTTTTATCTGAAAATTTTCAGTTTTTGGAGGTGAAATTTTCTATATATTTATTTGAATAAGCGTGCTTTCGTAATGATATGAAAACCTGTCAAAAGCTAAATTTGACAGAAAAATATGATACGGCTATTTACAAAAATAGTGTTGTATACAGACACTGACATATCACAATATATCAGGTCATTTTTTTATTTATTTTTTTTTTCAAAAGTATCCCCTCTAACAAACGCGATCAGCTAGTGACCTCATGGCCAATTGCACATTTACCAGGGTATTCGAAAACTTTTGCAAATGCAATGTTTATTCGACTATCAAGTGATTTACCTGTACAAAACCAAAACTAAGCGGATGACTGATCATTATTTGATATTGTTTATAAATACACTTGAAATCTACAACCGGTTCTTGGTTTGGGTGGCCTAGTGGTTGGCGCACTCGACTTTTAAACGGGATATCGTGGGTTTGAATTCCGCTCGGGTCAAGACAATTTTCTGGGCCCAGTTGTTCAAAGCTAACGACGTCGTTAGTTAACGATTCGTTAAAATTTACATTGAGTGATACGCAAATATGCTGAAATTTTTTGCTGAAAAAATGTGAGTAGCTTTTGCAGTGCAAAAGCTACTCACATTTTTTCAGCAAAAAATATCAGAATATTGTATATTGAATCTGCTAAAACACTTAACGAAATGACCCTTAACGAGCTCGTTAAGCTAACGACGCTTTGAACAACTGGGCCCAGACCATTAGTTTACCTGGCTCATACTCGACGTTCCCTGGGTTGAGTACGCTCGTACAAAGTTGACAGGGTGGCGCTTGGTGACAGACAGCGGCACCATGTGCATATGGGTTGTTCATAAAAGCAACGCTGTACAAACACATGCACATAACAATCGCCGGTGCCTCTATGTGCGTCGGGTGCCTGGTAGCGTTAAAACTCCACACAACAACACCCCAGTCAGCATTCTACGTAAATCTATATCGGGCCGTCATCGGCTCGTCAGGGTAGCTGACGGGCCGATGACGGACCGATGTAGATTTACATAGAATGCTAGCTGGGACAACCCGGTTCTTTAGCAGTTTCGATCGCTTTTAGATGCACCCATAGATAATGCGTTTCAAAATGGTTAGAAAACGAAATGAATGTTACTGAACTCAGGGGTTATATAAAAGCTCGCTGTAAGATGAGATTGGGTGCCAAAAGCATGCATGTTGAGATATGCGTTGTTTATGGCGATAAACACATGACAATTGGTCCCGGTATTAGTCTTACTCTTTGTTGCTTTGTGGTTTATTCTACGATGCGATTTGTTTATGCCTTACCTTTTGTCATTTTGTTCGTTTTCAGTCCTTTTAGCATTGCGATTACCTCGCTTGAGGATCAGAGAGATTAGTGCTTTCGTACATTTGTTCGATTTGTGCTTGTTTGGGTTGTTGGTTTGCTCTTCCTCTTGGTGTCTGGAAAGAGCTGCGGTTTGTGATTGTGGCAGGCCCTGGACTTTTCTCTTACCCTTTTTTCCATATTTTATAGGTGGTTTACAAACTCACTTTAGGTCAGAAGGCAGTCAAAGATGCCTCTTATTCAGGAAGACCTAGTTTGCAGTTACCAAATCTAACATCAATAAGATCAAGTCCATAATAAATAAAGATGCGCGTTTCACTGTCAGACAGCTCACACAAATGGCAAACTTGGGTTTAGCAGATTCATTCTGAAAAAAGAAATTCTTAAGGTTACAAAAATAAGTGCTCGCTGGATCCTACATTTGCCCACCGATGAGCAGAACTACGAGGGTGCAAATGGCAAAGCAATTGCTAAAGAAGTACCGAAATATAAGGAAAAGGTCTTTGGTAGTTTCATAACTGGTAATGAGATAAGGTCTAGTATTTTTAAGGGCCCTAGTAAAATTTGCTAAGCATATTGCTGGTCCAAAAGGAAGGGGTGTGTCCGGTAGCTTCTATAAGAATGGTCTGAACACAATGCGAATAAAAATGAGAAACTACCTTAAAAAACGGTCTCGAGTATGTCCAATTATTACATGATAATGCTCCAGCCACCACATCCTCATGTGTTTTGACGTCTAAAAAGGTCAATGTATTGTCACATCTCCCTACAGCCCAGACCTTGCTCCACGAGATTTGTTCCTCTTTCCAAAATTATTTAAAAAAAACTAATGTGGTTGAAGATATATGTCCAGAAGTGCATTGTGATCTGCAGTTCACCAGTTTCTTATGAGTGTACCCAAAGATAAGTATAAAACTTAGTTGAAAATTTGAATTTGAAAAAAAAAATCAACTGGAAATTGGTATCTGTGTTTGCAAACAATCGAACTATCCTCGAACTAGCTGAGCTAATCTTAGTGCTTTTCGTACGTCTTTTCGATTTGTGCTTGTTTGGATTTGTCGGTTTTCTCTTCCTCTTGGGGTCTGGGAAGGGCTGCAGTTTGTGATTGTGGCACTCCCTGGACTTTTCTCTTAACTTTACTTTTTAAAAAAGAATAACACCTTTGAAGATGTTACTTTATACAACAGTCAGTACAAGACCAGATTATGTCTTTTTTTTTTTTTTTTTTTTTTTTTTTTTTAATAACAATGCCAGTCTCTCTGTATTAGTTCTTTGATTTTGTGCCTATCTCATTTAGCTGCGAATAGCTTAAGAATCTAAATTGAATAAATGCAGGTCTTATATCAGGATCGGAAAAGCGTGGGTAGCAGGTTTGGCCCTGTTTTTTCTGCTTGTGTAGTTGCGGCCTTGTACTAGGGTTTGGTTGTTTTCACTTTATTAGGTGAGTCGTTTCTGCCATGACTTGAATCTTACTCTACCTTACCTTATTCTTGTTGCGGTATCGCACGCCTTTCCTAGGACGCCTAATCAAATCCTTTATATCATACTTGTGTATCACTCAAACCTGCCTAAATTAACCCAGTCAGCATTCTACATAAATCTATATCGGGCCGTCATCGGCCCGTCAGGGTAGCTGACGAGCCGATGACGGCCCGATATAGATTTACGTAGAATGCTAGCTGGGTAAGCCACCGAACACTTCCTTTACTTTACACCCAAACATGCATTTCATGTTTTACTATTGGGAGGGACTGGTTTAAAAGAAGTGTGTGGTCGGTCTACCATAGCCATAAAGAAAAGTGTAATACAAATGACAAATCGACATACATTTCTGACAAACAGACTTAGGTCCTAAAGGATCTGACAAGAAAAGGTGTAAACAGATATATGAGAAGGAAGAATCGCATGGTGAACATATTTCTTGTGGAGCTGATTTCAACATCGTGCTAGCAAGAAATAAGAAAAAAGTAATTATGGCACTAGGATTGAAAGTTAGGCTTCAAGAACACATTTGCCGTAACTGAATCAGAAATCATACGTAAAACTCGACTGGTAGTATGAAATAATATGTTGAACAAAAAAAAAAAAAAAAAAAAAAAAAGTCTCCTCAATCACTACCTATCAATTTTACTCGTTACCGCTCTCTTTACGCACCTTCCGTCAATTAAATTATTAGTTTCTGTGCAATTTTAAAAGAATTCGACATACTTTCTTTTGCACTACACAGTAGCATGTAACACGTTTACTGAAACGGTGATGCATTTTACCAGATGCTTGTAATCTCTCCAAGAACTGGAGTTTGGCATGTCTGTATTGCCCAAAACGGCAAAATCTGACCGCGCTTGCATCTGGAGAAAAGAATATGTTTGTTCCGTATTCGTTTCAAGGACTACAATTCCGGTCTGATTATTTTGGAAACTAAATATGAGATTGAATTACATCGCCCGAATTCGGATATCGGCGATCGCGCTAAATGGCAGCTTTATTTTAACTGACACCCACCTTCAACGCTACCTGAACTGATTCTCCCCAACCACCTCCGGAAGATCTTCTTACGATTTTCTTTTCACAACATGGCATTGCGCGTGTGAGATGAGCAGCAATGTTAGGCATGATAAGGGAAGCCTTCCCCTTGAAAAGTACTCTAAACTGAATCTGTGAAGTAAATAAGATAAATCAGGAACTGATACAATCAGATCCATAAGAAGCCCCGAACACGACAAGCACCCAAGCTAGCATTCTACGTAAATCTACATCGGGCCGTCATCAGCCCGTCAGCTACCCTGACGGGCCGATGACGGCCCGATATAGATTTACGTAGAATGCTGACTGGGACAATAAAGCAGCCAGATCAGAACTGATGACAAGCAGAGATTGCGATGTTATTCTTTGATTAACATACACAGATAAAATGAAATTATCTAGTCAGCATTCTACGTAAATCTATATCGGGCCGTCATCGGCCCGTCAGGGTAGCTGACGGGCCGATGTAGATTTACGTAGAATGCTAGCTGGGTAGCAGCTGATTAGTTCCTACATTTAAGCTATGTATTAAAATTACTTCTGGACAGTATCTGTATCAACCATTGGATGATGAGTGCAAATAGAGAAAATGTGTCTCTGATCATGGCGATTTTGTATAGCTAAAAATACTCTAGGGTAGTTTCAAATTTTTCAAAGAAAGTATATTATTTTGAAGTTAATGATTACTTTCAGGACAAAACCAACCTTGTATCAGCGAAACATTTCTTTTGTCAGATTTTTTTTAATCCTGAGAAGGACAACATACGTATCATAACACTACATTCTAAGACCCAATATATTACAATAGGAAAAAATATGTTTGTTTTTGTTAACGTTTTATCAAAACGTAACGCAAGTTTGAAGAATAAAATATTGCTTTTAATGTTTTCCCTCAAAATTAATGTACAGTGTTTAGAAAGTCTCTAAAAATATACAGTCAAAATTTCACAGGCCGGATGATAAATAACAAAATATTTGCGAAACAAAAACCTTAACCATCATTTTGTCATTTTTTCTTGTCTCGGGGTGTTTTTTTAAACTGATTCTCTTCGTATAACTGAGCGAAATACGGATTTGTTGTTCTTACGGCATTTAGGTGTTAAGCCCAAGAAGGCTAGACCTTGTAACAAAGTAAACACATAAATTCACAGCTGCAATTATACACTACAGATAAAAAAAAAGTAATAAAATATAAAATCGCCTAGCCCTTCAGAGTCAGAAGACATAATCACTGCACCTCTACGATTGTTAAAAAGCAAGTTACATGATACGGTTGCTTGATTTCTCTGATGACCCATCGGATAGGGTATAGCTTTGGTGCGCTTGAGCACTCTTTATATACACAGAATTCTTTTGATCCACAGGATACTGAAGATTGGAAATATTATTATAATATTATAATTTAATATTTAAACAAACTTCAACAAAGAATTTTGGCCCAGGGTCAGTACTGATGCAAGTACTTCAGAAAAAATGTACAGGGAGAAATATGAAATACCACTAGTGAGGTTCGAGTCACGCTGATTATATATATATATATATATATATATATATATATATATATATATATATATATATATATATATATATATATATATATATATATATATATGTATGTGTGTGTGTGTGTGTGTGTGTGTGTGTGTGTGTGTGTGTATGTAAACAAACGTGAAGTATCGAATCGAGCATAACATGCAAACACATGAAATGTAAATTTGAAAATAAATAAAAAATACAAATGCGAATCACAGAATATAAACGAAAAAAAATAAGAAGAATACCAACTGAACAGATTAAATAAAACTGAAATATTACTGATTGTCAATAAGACATTATATAATGGAAACATAGTTTAGAAATACAGATTGGTTATATGTATGAAAACATCCAATATAAATTTCCGTTTTACAATGCGAATAGACTGTTCTAGAATACAGACGAAAAAATATGCAATTGAAATGAGATGTGCTTACAAATGGCTAAATATGACGCAGAAATGGAAACTGTGCAATATAAAGGAACGAGTGTTAACGTCAAATATAAAACTGTGCAATGTAAAAAAATCATTATTATAAGAGAAACTTTAAATAAAGAATGAATACATGTATGAGAATACAGGAATAAAAATAACCGTTATAAAATACAGATATAAGAAAATTGTAATAGAAACAAAACTCTTTCAATGGAAACTCAGAGGTATTAAACACGAGTAATTAAATATAATTCAACAATACAAAACGATATAAACGAACAGAGATTGAACTCAAATATTAAGATATGTAATAAAATGAACAGGAATTGATTCCAAATATGATGCTGACAAGATGCGCATGCTTATCTCAGTTCGCTGGACGCACATGTAGTCTTGTAGGAGATGCTATGCCACGTCTTAACGAATGAACTTAGAGACTGTATGCAAATCGCCAAAACGCATGTTTACTGTGTATAGACCAAACTGACCTTTTGCTTTGATGTTTGCAATTATATTCATTTAGATGCGTCCACTGTACGAGCGTATAATTTAAGCATGACAGTAAGCGATTATCGAAGATGACACTATTTTCGCTCGGCTTTTATAAGGCATAAAGTTCTATCATTGGTCTGAATGGTAGGTAGAAAAATCTGGCTCCATCACGAAAACATGCCTATATAATTTTGACCCCCTTAAACCCCACTTTTATATAGTAAAACTGGGGTTTACAGGAGTATACTTTATTTTTCTTATTTCTGCTCAGAAACATAGATTGTGGGTACTCATTAGAACCGCCTCGTCGAGGCGGCTCTACCGAGTACCCGCAATGTATGTTTTGAGCAGAAATATGAAAAATATCAGAATTTTTATCTGAAATTTTTCATTTTTTGGTGGTAAAATTTTCAGTATATTTGAATAGGCTTGTTTTCGTAATGAATTTTAGCATGACAGTAAGCGATTATCGCATTCCAGATGACACTATTTTCACTCGGCTTTTATACAGGCATAAAGATCTATCATTGGTCTGATGGATAGATAGAAAAATCCGTCCTGAGGATCACTGTCTGGACTCAAGAGGCTTGCCGGCAGAGTGATGCCTGACATTGATCGACAGACGGATTTGTTTTTATCCACCCCTCACACCAAGAATAAATTCTTTTTCTTGCTCAGCTTTCATTTCTGAACGTAGATATTTTGATAATGCAATCACTTCAGTTGCTGACGTCCGCCATATTGTTGTGACATTACTGTGGCATTTAATGACGTCATCACGTTGAGTGACGTAAACCTTTACGATGGCGTACTTGACGTCCATTACAGTCAATGTATATCAAACACGTGAGAATTCTTGATTTTTTTTATCTTACCCCGGACTGGATAATCGTTGCAGTATAAGAATTTCTATCTCGGGTTTAAATGTAAGATTGACTTATCTGGTGTTGAAAAATATACCCGTTTGCATAGTATTCTAAACGTACGGTAATAAAAAGCCCAGCGACACGTCAATTTGGTATGCTTATATAACTTATTATGATCATTTACGGGTACCAATATATTGACAGTTTTACCTACATAAAAAGAAAACTTTCAGATGAAAAATTCTTGTAGTTTTCAAATTTCTGCTCAAAACATACAGTTGACTCTCGCTATCTCGACCTCGCTTATCTCGAATAACCGCTTATCTCGAAGTAAAAATCTGGTCCCTGTCTAAACATGAAAATCTAACAACGTGTAAAAAATATTGTGGAAAAGCCTCTTTTCCACAATATTTTCAATATATCTCTAACTTCAAGAATCCAATTACACATGTATTTGTTAAATGTGTTTATCGAATTAGTTTTTCCTCAATTCTGCAAATCTGATATGTCGAAGTACGGATATCTCGTAGTATTTGAAAGAGTCCCTTGGAATTCGAGATAACGAGAGTCGACTGTACTGAGAATGTGGGTACTTGTTAGAAAAGCTTCGATTGAGCGATCCTAACGAGTAACCACAATCTACATTTTTGGGTAGACATTACGAAAACACGCCTATTCAAATACGCTGAAAATTTTACCACCAAAAAATGACAAATTTTCAGATAAAATATTCTGATATTTTTCATATTTCTGCTAAAAACATAGATTGTGTGTACTCGTCGAGGCGGTTCTAACGAGTACCCACAATCTATGTTTTTGAGCAGAAATAACATAAATAATGTATATCCCTGTAAACCCCAGTTTTACTATATAAAAGTGGGGTTTAAGGGGGTCAAAATTATATAGGCGTGTTTTCGTGATGAATAAGAAAATTAATGTTTACCCCTGTAAACCCCTGTTTTACTGTATGAAAGTAGGGTTTTGTGGGGTAAAAACTATAATGGGGTCTTTTCGCGATGCATATTAGTCTAAGTATTTGTGTTGTAGAGATAGAGTAGACAAAACACAGTTATGAGTGTATTTTAATTGCAGTGCTTGGAGACACGTGCTTGACCTTTGGCCACTCTGATTGTGAAACGATTCATTTTGGCATATGCCGTCCTGATAAAAACAACAACTACCACTGCGTGTGTGATCAGGGCTACAAAAAGGAAAATTCTTCCACTTGCATACCGAAGGGTAGGTGTCCCTGTATATTTATTTATTTATTTTTTTATTTATTTATTTATTCGTTTATTTGATAGCCATCAACGGCAAAGACTTACTCATCTGTACTGTAACTTTAATTAAGCCAAGTGAAATGGGCCGCGTCAAGCAAAACTTGCCATCGAACATGTACAAAATGGCAGATTCATATTATCTTGCGCAAAATCTCACCTGTGCCTTTGATTTCCATTCATGCATTCTGTAGTTTCCATGCTGATACTGTTACCGGACAACGAATGCCCAGATCAGACTACGCGGATGCGCAGGAAGGTGATCTGGGCCTTCGCTGTCCGCATATGCTCGAAAACATGTTTTCGCATGGCGCATACAAAATATACGGGTGTTAGGATAACATATAGACATACAAGAATTGGTAGATATTCTGTCGTGCACCGTAACTCTGTACTTATAATTTGAATAAGATCATTTGACCACCTTGTGATGTGTCGAAAATATGTTGATTGAATGGTAAAAGAGTAGACAATGATCAGAACTGCGCCTTAATGAGCAATTTTCATTAGCGTTTTATTTCACGATGTGCAATGTTTGCTCAGCCCATCCGTCTGAGCATATTTAAGGAAAATATGGTATATTATAACTCCATCACGAAAACATACCTATATAATTTTGACCCCTTTAAACCCCACTTTTATATAGTAAAACTGGGGTTTACAGGGGTATACATTTTTTTTCTTATTTCTGCTCAAAATATAGATTGTGGGTACTCGTTAGAACCGCCTCAACGTACTCGTTAGAACCGCCTCGTCGAGGCGGTTCTAACGAGTACCCACAATCTATGTTTTGAGCAGAAATGTGTAAAATATCGGAATTTTTTGTCTGAAAAGTTTTATTTTTTGGTGGTAAAGTTTTCAGTATATTTGAATAGGCATGTTTTCGCAATGATTTCGAAAACGTATATACATAAGATTGGACCAGGTTTTGTCAGTAACGAAAGCCCTGACTGGGATGCTTCACACACATATGCTTTTACAGGATGGATTATTTAAGATTTTTTTTTTTTTTTCTTTATCTTATTATTATTATTATTATTATTATTTGGTTGAGACTTGAATGAAAACACCGAACGACGCGTAGCGCATTCATACCTCGATATAATGAAAGTACTCAAAATTAATTCTTATATAATTAATTTGCTGTATGAAATTTTCATCAGTTTGCTACAGAAACATTTTAAACCTCGTATTTTTGCTGTTGTAGTCGCATTACGGTGCGCGCAAGAATATACATTACGAAAACACGCCTATTCAAATATATTGAAAATTTTACAGGCAAAAAATGGCAATTTTTCAGATAAAAAAATCTGATATTTTGCATATTTCTGCTCAAAACATAGATTGTGGGTACTCGTTAGAACCGCCTCATCGAGGCGGTTCTAACGGGTACCCACAATCTATGTTTTTGAGTAGAAATAAGAAAAATAATGTATACCCCTGTAAACCCCAGTTTTACTATATAAAAGTGGGGTTTAAGGGGGTCAAAATTATATAGGCATGTTTTCATGATGAAATTTGTGCATGTTGTTCCTCGAGCTGAGTGCCATAACAGTAACAAACTTTAAAACGCGTACTTGACGACCAAATTTGCATGGACTGACGAGAGATTGACATATAAGTGGGAGGCTTAACAAAACTTTTTCAAGATACATGTTGTGTTTTTATTTGATGCAAACAAAAATACCAATAAAGCCAACTATTTTCTAACTTTTTATTATCGGGTACACTGAGATGGCTAAAATGTTTATAATTATGTTGCGTTAGTAATTTTCGTAATCATTGCCGCCGACACAATACTCTTTTGCAATGCACGCATATTAACCCTTTAAA